>LR737382.1:11051654-11419863 GCA_902655005.2 Marronus borbonicus
AGTACTTTCAAAAACAACAAAATAGTTTAAGCCGAGCCACTGTTTGCTGTTTTTTTGTTTTTTTTGCTGTTTTTCTAAAATCAAGAATGGAAGAGGTAGACATTGAACATTAAAATTTTGACTGTTCTTACTGGTGATTGGCATTACTACTTTATCAGTTGGCTGAAAAGCAAGAAAAGGTGTATCAATATTTGTGAAGAGTACTTTGAAAAACAGCAAAATACTCTAAGTCGATCCACTGTTTGCTGTTATGGCGATATCCAAAACTAAAAAGACAACCATTGTATATACAAGTAGCGCGGCTTTTCTGAGATCTCATCAAATCAAACTCGTTAGAGTTTAAAAAAGAAATGAATTCATCGCATATCTGTTTTAATGTTTTTCTTTCCTTAATTCTACCACATTCTATTTTATGCTAAAAAGATAACAGTTCAATAAAACCGTTCGACCTGAAAAATTCCAATCCGTTCCATGTATGATAAATAACATCTAACACTGCGAAAGATCAAGGGTATCAACCTAGCAGATTAAAAGAATATATATATATGTGTGTGTGTAAAATATTTTTGCACTGAAACAATAATCCTGTTCCTGTTAAAATTATGCGGCGTTTAATTTGTTATTCTAATCTGTTTAGGCATTAAGTCATCAATGATGTCAGAAAGGAGTGAAAAAAAAGAACGCCATGCTCTAATCTGAATTTTATTAAGGCCGTTAAGTTATTGTAATCAGAAATAAATATTTATGACCGAAAAATGAAAGTCGAAGTGAATTTACTACTAGGATTAAAAGTGCATAAAAAGTTTACGCATCTAGGTAGTATGTACACATCTACATAAATATCACTGGATTAAGTTAGTGACTTTTATTTATGTATATAATATGTACGCATGGAAAGAATGGAGAATAATGTCAATAATAAAATCTAAACGTTTTTAACGTTTCATTTTTTTTATAGCAGCTTACAGCATTGTAATAGCTTACTTGGAATAAAGTAATAAAACTTTTCATTTCATGTACAGCATTTCTATGTATAGCTTGACACTCATAATGTTTTATGGTTATGTAATATATGAGGGTGGTTTGAAAAGTCCGTGCAAAAGTAAAAAGTTGGCACTTAATGTTTTTGAATAAACCATTTTTATTTCAGACGTAGTCACCTCATAGGTTTATACACTTCGTCTAATGCTGCTTCAGTTTATTAATCTCTTCCGAATAATAATTATTTATATGTCTTTGTAATAATTATTCTACATCTTTATTTGGTAGTAATTCAAGGAAGCCAGATCTGGAACGAGTTAGAACCAATTTCGTGACCATAACTCCAGAAGGGTGAGCTGGTGGTGTTATTGTGATACAAAAGAAAAATTTTTGTGGGCCAATCATGGACATTTTTGCTTGTTACTCAGCTTGCAAGCGGTTCAACAACGATGAATAATATGTACCTGTGACAAACTTACCCTTTCCAAATAGTCGGATCTTGGCAATTCCAAAAAAATTTGGTGCAGACTTCGCATGAAACTTAGTTTGGACCGTCCTTTGGCCTCGACACGAAACGATGCCGAAGATCACACGGATTTCATTTAAACAGCTGCATTCGTTATTGGAACACGTTAAATGATTTCATTTTTGGTCAATCGCCGCACTGATGTTGTCGACAGCTTTATCGTATTTAAATGTTGGTCCAAAGTATTATATACCTGTTAACTTGAGATTCCCATACTACTAGCAATCTGACGCACTTTCATTTTTCTGTCACCAGAACGCGGATTTTAACGATGATTTCTGGAACAGTAGCCTTAACGGGACGTCTAGAACACGTTAAGTGTCGCTTGTGCTCAGATGGACACTCCGAAAATTTCGAACTTATTTATAGACGTTTCAATTGAAGGTGCGAATTCAGAATAGTTATCAACCTTCTCATGAGTCTCTTGAAGTGATTTGAATTTCTTAGATTCGGCTTGCACGATCCAAACAAACGCTAAACGCAGATTGACGGTAGAACTGATCTTCTTTTTATAGGAGACTTTAACGACCAATGCATGTCAGAACACCATTCCACAACCACTTATTCTTTTAAAGCGAGGGTTATAGTTCCTACGTATGCACGACAGTGCTCGACCACAAGTTGGGAAAACCGACATTTTTCTAAACAGAGCAATATCGTGGTATTTTGTGACCAGCACAAACCTTCGAATCCCGATATGATACAAAGGCGTGTCGTGTTTGCGAGACCAGTGGAACATCTACACAAAATCTGAAACCTTGCGAGCCACTGTGAACAGTAAGCCATAGCGGCGTAGGGAAAACATTTAAATATACAGCCGAAGAAAATGTTTGGCTTTTTAAAGGCTACGGAGCCCCTATGGGATTAACAAATTATTTAGAGGAAGCAATAAGTCGTGCGACCGTAGCGCAGAAAATCGCTTTGACTACCTCGTTGCAACAAAAAATAATAATTTCCAATAGGTGCCATGCTGTGATTAATGCTAGACTGTTAAATGTGTAAATCTTTAATTTCCGTTCCGATTATTTGTCATTTTGAAGTTTAGTTTGGTAATATTTTTTTAATACTCTGTATGATGAAATGAAAATCCTTGTTATTTGACGTCTAAATATAAACAACAGGATATAGATCTTTTTAAGTTAATTTTTTACAAATTTAATGTAATTTTCAATTATTAAACCATGTAAGTCTTGCTTTAATTTTACAGCTCTTCAGTCTATTATTTACAGTTAATACAGTCCGTTTAGCTTCAAGAAATGCGTTATTATTCTTCTACGAAGAATCATTTCCAGGTAGTAAATCAAATGGAGAGAAAATTATCAATAAAGGATTTAATAAAACTGTCTATTTTCTCACAAAATTTAGAATTTGTGATTTATTAAATCCTTTATGATGAACACAGAGTCAACACCAACTTTCAGAATTATCAATGTTATTCTCTGAAGATTTGAAGATCTTTGACTAAATACGTCACAATCGTCAAGCTTGTCATGTGGTTTGATGCTGAAAATCCTTGCAAAACATTTTCAAATCCATTTCTGATATGCTCTTGTACTGTATTCAAGCATTCACATGACAAAAGTTGTAAGAATCAACAAGAAGAAATGCTTTTCCGTGCATCTTGATGTCTTTGTTAGTCAAATTTCCATTAACAAAGTTGTGGAAATCCTTTTAGTGAATAAGTAGCTTTTGCCATCGTTGGAGTTGTTACACAGTTTTAAGAGGAATACTTCTACAACCGCTTATATATATTTTTTTGTTTTTATTTTGATCGAATAAAACAAAGGTGTCTTGCACCATTGAAAACTAATCAATAGCTGACCCATATATAGTTTAGTATACTTTCTAAATCAAATTTTACACTGCTACTCTCTTAATGCGATATTTTATAGGATGCAGATATTATAACTGCAGATTCTGGTTTCTGTTGTTAGAAAGAGCTTCAAATTATATACGTACATGAATTTAGTACTTTTCGCACAGCGATTGCAGGAATTTGCAGCCTATACCAATCCTCTGAAACTTTAAAATTGCTGGCGCATGAGCGGTAGAAGGTTGACTTTTACAGATAATAGGGGTTATAATGTATCTGTCCCGTTAAGCTTCACGTGCTGTAAAAGTACATTTTGACTCTTTTTTTCTATATACTACCACGGAAAAACTATCAAGAAATACTATGACGACACGTTAAACTTAACGGGGGAGATACATTATGACTCCCAATATCACAGACACCATAAACTATCTTTCAAACCTATTTCAATATATTCAGCTTGATCGGTAAGTAGTGAACCGAGGACCTACTTTGTTGTTTTAAGTAGAACACCCAGTATTTTTCTTTTTATATTTTATTACACTTTCAGTTTTTTCAGCTACAAATGCAAACACATTTATAGAATAACTTTCTACGAGATTAAATTGTATATTTAGTTCTGTTTGAACGCGGTATTTCACGCATTCGAAACACTACCAACACCAAGTTTTGCTTCATTCAAACACCAGAAACATCGTTATTTTAAATAGGGCCATATATATTTCTCATGTGTAAGCCTGCAGAAAATAGTACACTTTTCACGCGTTTCACGAAATTAACAGAGAGTAGACTGGTGTTTTGTCACTTTCGGGGAAACCAGTGGGCAACACGAACTCATTCTCATAAGACGAATAAGCACGAGTCTGTCCAGTCTCTGCTAATTTTGCAACTCGTTAATGTAGTATCTACCATATAGGAAATTTATATCTAACATCTTTGTCTAATGATGAATATGTCCAATATTGAAAGTAAATGAGATATTTATAGTTAAACGCAAGCAAATCGTGTGTTTGGACATTGCATTTAAACAACTTTTGATATTAGTATTATTTGGTTACAATGACAATAGTAAAGAAAACATATTAATTTGTTTTACATATCATGAATATTATTCTATATCAATTGATCAGCTGGATAAATAAATTATTTTATGCTATTCTACTCTAAATAAATGTTTAGAACGGTACATATCTGGTTATTATTTTCTTTTATTGTTTTTTTATTTACAATTTCTTTTATATTTTTTTTTTGTTATGCTTCAAGTATTTTTACCTTGATTTTGAGAAGCAGAGTTATTTAATTTTGTTATTTTATTTATTGTGAATTTCGAACAATATAGTACTGACAATTGCAAATTTTACTTTCATTTGCTAAAGTATTTTATTAGTTTATAATCGCAAATAAGTTCTGTGCGTACTTTTATTTATTCTTATCCTATTTTCTTATAAAGATATACTTTTACAGTGCTAGAATCTCTGACAGCGTTACCGAAAATTGCTGAAATATGATTTGACTTGAAAGGAATTATTAAAGAATGTATATGTATATATAGTATCACTGGATGGCGCTGTATGAGCCTATAAGATAATAGTTCCCATATCCAAAGGATTAAAGTATCCCTTTTCTGTTATTTGAAGAGCAGTCGTTTATGTTGCACCTTAAAATAATTTCTACAATAGAATTACCATAAATGACCTTCTTTCCCCATGTTTTACCTTAATGTTCTTTTGAGTACGTTAATTAAAAACGTTATTTATGTTCCTGTAATAACAGTCCAAAGACGCCTAAAGCAATATGCATAGTATTCCAATCATTCGTTTCATTCATTAATACACTTTTAATACTCATACACGGCACACAAACAAAAAATTCCGAGAGAGCAGTTCAGTAGGAAGGATATCCATTCATGAAATCTTCCACGTTTGCCCTACGGCCTCATCCGTTTTAAGCAATTATTATTATAGAATGCGCGGAACAGCATGGCAAATCCGACATAACGATACGTTAACCTTTAACAGACATAGTAAATCGTTCAAAAGAAAGCGTCGGCGACCCTCTCTTCGTAACCGTACATTATGTAATCGCATTACCCGAAAACCTTAATTATGTAACGCGAAGTCATTAGCACCTGCTCAGATTCGCTTTTAACGTTAGGTTAGAGCTACCAGGGGAGCAGAACGATCGAACGGTATGGGCTAGTTTCCACAACGGCGTTTTCCCCTCTGTATCGCATTACTTTCACCTTTTATAATGCGATATCGCGGTTGTACAGGTATTCAACAGGTAAACGTATAGAATAGGTACGCGCGATACACGTTTCAAGTTCTGTTCGCCTGATAGTTTGACGGTAGAAGACCGCAGGTGAATCGTTTTCATTTTTTTTACCTTTGCTTTCCTTAGCGCGTTCATAAGATAGGTATGCAGTACACCTTCGTTTCAGTTCATTTAATGGAGAAGCTGTATAAGTACCAGCATTAGACTCGTTGGTATCTACTAATTGGAAAGTTATGCTTATAAATAATATCGGAGCTAATTAGATCGTTAGTTATTCATGGCTGTTTAGGAAAGGTCGTAAATTGATGTTAAGTTTCCGTATCTTGAAGGGAAGTGGCTATAAAAACGAAGAGTTTTGAATCATTTTACGTTGTTTGCTAGTAGGTAAGACTCCTTTTTCAATACAATTTTAATGAATATAACTGTTGATAGACAGAAATTGCTTTCTAACAGGTAAAGCATATACAGCATTGGCCATTTGTGTTAGGCATTGTTGGGAAATTTCAAGATCTTAGAAATAAACAAATTTCCAAGATGTCGAAAGCAAGTGTGGAAATCATTTGGTTTATCTCAAATGGCAGCAGAAAAAAAATTAAAGAGACCATGTTGTGCTGAACGAAAAACGTACGTAAATACAATAAAAAAGTAGCTTAATGTAACAAAATTTATCAATATTGGTCCACTGAAAGAGTTTATCATTTTAACAAATAGCTGTTTAATGCATCGATGAACACACACTTTCGTATATACACCAATACTAAGCAGATTTATTGACATAAAGAGTACATTTATTAATGTCTAATGAAAAATATCTACCTAAAGTTTGTTTCGCTTCTCGGAAAGTAAGTTAAGAAACAGGTATTTATTGATTGTATTGTATTGATAAACAGGGTTTAATTTGACAAACCTAGTACATTGCTGTAATAACTTTATTAGTTATTATAATATTTCTTTTGTTGCATTAACAAAGCGAAGTCAACGAATACGATTTATTTATTGAATTCATTTTTTCAGGGTACAGAGGCATTTGGAAAGAACAGCATTGCAGAAAATCATTAAAAAATTTATCTAATAAGTTGTACAAATTTGCAATTTCAACAAAAGCTAAGAAGATGCAAGTTTTTAATTTAAAATGAAGTGGCAGTATACAGTAGAACCTGCTTATAATGGACTTCATGGAACCAAGTAAAATAGCCCATTTCATCCGAATAACTACTAATTAAACAAATACATATTTACATCACATACAGTACTCGTATGCACGTATATATTACCAAAAAAAGAACAAAAAAAAACCTATTGTAATGTGTGCCATTACATTGCAATTTAGATTTTTTTAAATGTGGGCTAGGTTTGGATTAATGTTCTATTTATATAATCCTTGTGTAGAATAAGTTTAACTTTGTTAAGTATTGAAATAGTGTAACTCATCGCTTCTTCGGATGTTGTCACAGTTTCATGCTCTTCTTCATTTTCTTGATGTTCTTCAAACTGAATTAAATCATTGTCCAATAATTCTTCCGCGATCGCTACACGTTCATCGATATATTCATTAAACTTGTTTAGAAACATCATGTTGATGCTGATCAATTCACTTATAAGGATATCTTCTTCTGAGTTGAAATGCATTGCTTTATGATTATAATGTACTAGTACACCAGAATGACGGAAACAGTTACTAATTGTTTTTGAAGAAACTCCCATGCCAGGTTTGGCAAATTCACAGCATCAAAATATATCAATCAATCAAAATAGCTACTACAGGTTTTGTGAGACCAGTTCTTTCCTGTAGTTTCCTAACTTGCATCAACATTTGCTTTGTATAGTATTGATGGCGGAGGCCTTATAAGTTGTCACGTTTCTGGCCTTGTCGATGTTGCATCAAACGTACCGCAGGGCTCCATATTCGGCAGTTATTATTTGTAATTTTTACAAACGATTTACCGAATAACATATCAGGTTTTGTTACTTTATACGCCGATGATACAAATGTAATTTTGACTGATAATGATAGACACGAAATTATTATGAACTGTGGGAATGTTCTTGAAAAAAAATATTGATTTAATGTTAATATAATCTTTTTTAATACAGAGGACTCATTCCATACTAATATCAGGAGGGCAATGTCACTTACTAGTCGTATGAAAGTATTTCGATAAATACTTGGCCTTGCTAAGAATATGTAAAATTCATTTTAATTTTCAATATAGTCTCCTTTGAGATTGATACTCAATCTTTTTTATCTCATCTAAAACATACGATTTGCTCAACTCTGCAAAATAGTCATTCGTCTCTGCGATGATTTCAAGTCAAGTCAAGTTCTTCCCACAGCAGCTCAATTGGATTCAAGTTAGGGCTCTGGGGTGGCCATTCCATAATCTTTAAAACTCCTTCTGCCTCCAAACGCTGCAAATATTCCTTGCATAGTTTGGACGTGTGTTTTGGGTCATTACCCTGTTGAAAGATAAAATTTTGACCCAAAATTCGTGTTCCTGAAGGTATCGCATGCTGCTGTAAGATATCCCGGTAACCTTCTTTTTTTAATGTACCTTCAATTTTGACGATGTCGCCAACAGTTGAGCCACCAAAGCAGCCCCATGCTTCACTGTGGAGACAATACAGTGCTCACTTGCACGTTTGGCCACCGATCGTCTGACAAATGTTCGCCTTCGACATCAGAAAATTTCGAATTTGGACTCATCGGTCCAAAGCACCTTACTCCAGTCATCCACAGTCCAATTTCGATGTTCACCGGGCCATTGGAGTCGTTTTCGTTTGTTAACTTTCTGCAGCAACGGCTTTTTCATAGCAATTCGCCCATGCAGACCGACTCGCTGTAGCCGACGTTTCACTGTAGCCACGCTAATCGGATTCTCGCGATGTTCATTTATTTCTGCGGTGATTTCGGGAGCGGTTTTTTACTTATTTCTCTTGCTGGTGACTACAATTTCGCGATCTTCTGCAACTGTTGTCACGTTTGGCCTTCCACTTCGTGTTTTATTAGAAATACTGCCACTTGCCTTATATTTTTTAATGTTATAATCGACAGTAGCAGGGTGTACTTTTAATTCTCGGGCAATTTGTCTATTAGTTTTGCCACTCTTATAGTAGGCAACTAAAAGCGAACGTGTTTCAATACTTAGTTCCTTTTTTTTCGGCATTTTAAACAATCGTCACTCTGTATTTCGCACACGATCTTACCACCATGAATACTACAAAACAATCTGATCGTAATTTGGAAATTTTACCTTAAGACTTACACAAAATTAGTATAAAATCATTACGCATACCATAATAAACGGATAAATCTTTTCGGGAATTCCTACGCCCATTTATTGTATTTGCATAATAATCCTATTTCAGGTAATAGTTTATTTTAAATAGCTTTGTCGAATAGATTTTTGCGTATTATAATTCTATTTCAAATAAGTATTCATTTGTGGAAGAATGGTTTTTAAAAACAGAATATTGTATAAATAATGTAAGAAAACGTGGGTGCCTAAATAATTATGAGCGGTAGTGTAAGTATGCGCGCGTGCACTGTCTTGTTTTTTCATCAAATGCGGACGTTTTTCTTTTATATCAGAGTTTAAATGATCCACTGAGTTGTCATTATAGTCGCTATTAATCGTTTTGGCCTTTTCAAGGTAAACTACGTAGATTACGTCGCGTATTTCCCAAAACACTGTGGCAATGACCCGACAAAGTGGCTTTGGTCTTCTTTGGCCCTGGTTAGCCACGAAAAAAACACTGTTTTGGCTGTTCTTTGGTTTCTGGCGTGCTGTGATGAATCTATATTTTATTAACAGTTATTAATGGAAGCCAAAAATCGTTCGGGTTGCGCTTTAACATCGCCAAATATTCATTTAAAGTTGACACACGTGCGTGTTTATGGCTAATTGTGAGCAATTGCGGAAATCTTGCCGAGGCCAGGTAATTATCAAACTCCCCTCATAGATTGCTAGGTATTACTTTCGACAATAAACTAAGATGGGGTATACATTTAGAAACCATTGTTTCAAAATTGAAATCAACACCCCTGGTTGTAAATAAAACTTCTATCCACCTATAAACTTATTTCAGCGACCAAATGACCTTCGTTTTCTTATGAGCTTTCTGCCCCATTTCTTCAAATAATCAATAAATATTTTTGAGGCCATCCGTGTTTTATTATTTTCGCAGTTATCACAAGGCATTGTTTATACATTTTTAAAACATCTAACGGTTTCAAGTTTTCCTAAAAAAACATACGGAGCAATAGTTTCTGCTTTGTATTTTACGTTATATATATATATATATATATATATATGTATGATGGGGCAAAATTTATTTCGGACGGCTAGCAAGCAACGAAGCAGTATGGAGCAATGTACACAAGGCCCACTTTCGTACAGGTTTACTGCGTATCGTCGAAGTTTGCTTTTGTGCCATCATACATATTCTAAACAGAAAACTTATAAACTTAATAATAATAAATAACTTTCGTTTTTCGGTACCGTTACTATCTTTTCTTGTTATTCTTTTGACATTTTGCCCGCTTTACATGTTCCACCTTTAATTCTATTTATCTGGCACCATTTGATGGAAAATCCCGGTTTCATCAACATTAAAAGTTGTCAACGGAGTAATTATTTATAGCAAGCTAGATTTGTGAAGTCTAATCATTCGTTACATTTTTGTCTATTCAAGCTTGTTCACTATAAACTTTTCCAAAAACTATATTGTGCCTTCTTTAAGCTAGCGAGCCACCCTGATCTACATTTAAAAGCATCTTTACAATTTTTCAGAATTTCTCAGTTTTCATTTGTAGCATAGAAAAATTATTAGCTCTTTTTGCAGAAATCTTTTAAACAATTTCTCCACCTGTGGATATGAAGACGACCGCACATTCTTATTTTTATCGTTGATTTTCCCAGGGCTTTTCCATATGTTTAAAACCGCAAATTCTTTCATCTTCCTTTTCGCGCAAGGACATCCTTTACTCAATATTGCAACATTGGCATTGGGATACATGCCCTATTACATATTCCGGCCTAAATAGAAAGTACGTAAGTACACAAAAATGAAAACCGTTAAAATTGTAAATGCTCTTATTTCAATTCATTCAGCAACATTCTCTTTACCAGTTCGTAAACTTTAATTTATTCTTGGCCTCCTTACTTACCAATTTACGTTTACCTTCATTCATTACGAAATTAACGTAATGTTCCAGTAAAACAAACGCAGATTATCTTTACGTGCGTACCATAAAATATACTTTCCGAAAGAACTTTTCGTGTTCGCGTACGGTAATAATGTAGTTTTCTAAATTGAAGCAAATAATAAAGCGGACAGAAATTGGTCGTTTAAATTCAGAACTGCATCGTAAATAAAACGTTAACATTCAAAAACGATCCCGATGCCGTATAATGAAGTTGGTTACTATATACAAGCAGGCCTTTAATAGTAGAATTGGATATAAGCCGTAAGATGTAAGAAGATGTAATTAACTAAAGTTTGAATTGTACCATATTTCATTGAAGTCCTAATTATCTATTCTTATTGGATACACTCATTTACAACTTATACAAGAATCTTCTTATATACAGATATGTTCTTTTATACACTTTTTATTAGCTTCATACCTACATAATTGTTATTTCGTTGAAACCAACAAACGATGATACAAAAACGAATCTTTATAAAATAGCTGTTGAATCTGCGTCAACAAAGAAATCAGATCGCGTCCAACCTCCTTCGATCGAATGGACGTCGGTAGAACGACACGATACATGGTGCTCAACAGGGCTACTTTCAATGATTCATATTTTTAATATAATAATTAATATAATAATACATATGTGTTGCTACATGTGAATTGTATTCGTTTTAAAACTAGGTTCTACTTCATTTTTACATTTTGTACATTTTTAATATACTCTAACTAGCTGGACATTATTGGAATTTTGCTCTAGAAAGTATTGGCTACTCAGAAAATATCTTGTATTGCAAATGTTTATGATTAACATAAATTGTATAACAGTTTTGTGAAAAAGTTCTTATTACATTATCGACTGAAATATATTAAGTTACACAGTCTTCAGGATTCTCAGTAATGATTTCAAATTAGTTTAGACTATACCGCGGTATAAAAAATTTAATTAAATCATTTCTCATACCAGTAAATATGATGATAGTTTGTAACAGTTTTGATACATAATCCATATCTCTTTAATAGATTTTTGTTCTTGAGTCATTCTTAATTTTGTTGAACATCTATCTGCGTATGTCTTTGCGTCATTTCAGTTGTGTGATTGTTAAAATAATAAATAAAAGCTACCATCGCGTAATAATGTTCCATTACCTACCGCGAATTAATTTATGTTTCCTTTTAAATTTATAACGACCACATTAATTTTATATATTGACGACGAGCTACTATTAATTTTATTAATTATAACGCTATTATTCTTCCCAACTCCTCCAGGAGCACATCCTGCCGCAGTGATAATAATGTAATTAATTCTACTGGTACAAATTCTCAGATTTTTAATTAAATTTTGATTATATTTTGAATACGAGCTAATTAAATTTAATGTACCTAATAAAGAACATGAATTGCTCATGCACTATTAAATAACTTTAAATAATTGTGGTTCAACAGAAAAAACTTTTCGATGCAACTTAATTACGTTTAACCTTAAATCTACAGAGCCGCGTACTTTCCCGTTTTAAATTGACTACGTATATCCAGTTCGTATAATGACTACGTTAAAATTAGTACATCGAATTATAGTTCTTGACAAATAGATAAGAATCAAGAGAGAATAACGAATATTATTTTATGCCTTATATCGCATTTGCAATAGCTGTTAAACGTGGCCTCGGAAATTATGCAACTTTTAAGAGTGCCTGTTCAATACGAAATGAATATAATTATGTTTTGGCGCTAATTGGCTTAATGATTTCTGAGAGGAATAAAAAATCTGTTTTGGCAAATTATATTATCCGAATAAGAAAAAAAAAGTATACAAGCATGCATCCAAGGCTTGTGTAATTAAGACCACGAAAGCGTCCTTCAATGCATGCATTTCCTGTTAAATTAATTGTATTACAAACAGGTGTTTCTATTTGCAACAGTAATATGTTACCATAAATTAAGGCGAGAAAATAACACAGTTCAACAGCAAATTAAGTTACATATCGAGTGTCATCATTAGTTACAATTATTCGAATCATTACAATTCTTCAGCCCGATTAATGCTTTAATGTGATTGAAGTGATTACAATTAATTAGTATAAGAAAGCGTCACTAACGATAAAAGTTAAGCGGAATGAAAATATAATAAGCAATAAGATTATTAAGAAAATAATCACAGTTGATCACTTTTGTGTAAATACGGGACCTTTCATGCTGAAAATACAGTATGCAATATTTTAAACGTGGAAAAAATTGACAAAAAACTGATTTTTCTAAATCAATTAATTAATTGTACGGTCTGTAGGTTCATGGGTGTCCATAGTCACTCTTTAGGCAATTTATGTTTTACGAGCATTACAATTGGAACCCTGCGTATTTTTAAATCACCAAGCTTGACTTTTACTTCGCATTTATGAAAGAATTTAATCACTGATCACTTATAAAATAGGAACACAACCTGTCATGAAGGTTAACCATTTTGAAACTTAACGCTATGACCTTTGACGTTACCAACCATGCAATACTAAATTTTACCAACGGATACATCAAATTCATTGCGAAACACATTTAATTTTCGATCTTATGCCAAAGACGCAATTGAATTTACACTGTAAGCAAGGAACGCACTAAAATTCGATCTATTTTTCGGTGTAAGTTCCTTAATCCTAGGTTTTACCCTCTATTACGGGATGGCCCTGAAACTTTCTCTCTCGTTTGTTGTCGTACATGGGACTGAGATGCATTATGGCAATTTTTATCTATATAATTATTGGAGGAACGTATCTCGTTAAATATAAACCACAGAAGACAAGTTATTTAGCCGCTCCAAGATCATCGTTGACTAGAGTTATATTAATCCTCTACGCAAAAGATACAGGAGGCTATAAAAGCATTTGGAGACATTGAGAAAGAGGTTAGATGGATTTTGACGTAAAACGAGTTAAACTGAGTTAGCTGAATATGTTGTGCGTGGCGCTAATCACTGCTATATTCGATGTTGTAAATTGTAAAATTGTAACATTATAGGTAGATACGTTAGTGAAGATGTTAGCTACATGACCATGTCACACAACCCGTGCGAAAATATATTTGATGGCTCAGCAGAACTAGATATTATACCCATTTATATAGTGCAATTGACATTTTTTTTAACTAGCGTTCTTGTAAATGGTCCAAATTTTCACTTGTTTTAAGTTAGTATGTCTTAAATAAAATAAAAATACCCTTGCGTTGACTGACCATATAAAATAAAAAATGTTTTCGCTTCGCCTGTCGAGGCTTAAAATCAATTCAATAATTTTGTTCTTTTGATATGTATCTGTGTCAGTGTATTGTGACTGATTTAACGTTTATTTTCGAGTTTGTACATTATTTTGTTAGAAAACGCAACGCACTTATTCAAATTTGAAATGTGCAAGTTTGTCGTTTTTGTAATGGGAATACGGTCAACGGTTTTCACGCCAGAGAAATCTTGGTAAAAGTGTATTCATCAGTTTTCAACAAACTGTGTGAGGACAGAATCTTCTAAATGCTAACGTTAACATCTCAATGAACTTTTCGACAAGGTTTAGAAGAAGTAAGAAATATTCGGGATTGTAGAAGATGTAACCAGCAGCCCATGGAGAAATTGCATTCAATTGGGTATTCCACAAAAAAGAACACGGCTTATATTCAGCCTATACACCACCTACAACCGGAAGATTATGCTAAGCCTATGTAATTTTATCGACGGATAAATGATAATCGCCGTGTTGCATCGCATATAATTTTTACGGAAGAAGCAACATTCACCTGTAACGGCATCAATAATACTCGGAACTCTTATGTATGGTCAGACGAAAATCCCCACGCGACAGTCGAAAATAATTCTCAGCACAAGTTTTCGGTAAACGTGTGGTGTACTATAGGCAATAGTTACTTAATTCGGTCATTTTGGAGAATTGCCTCAAAAGAGAGTGTTGCTTAATTTTTTTACAAAATGAATTAGAAGAACTACGAGAGGAGATTCCTCTAAACGTCAGAACACAAATGTATTAACAACGTGATGGAGGTCAAACAACATTTAGACGAGTTTCCAGGGGTTTGGATGGGTCGCGAGGGTACTATTTGTTGGCCTCCAAGATCTCCAGACCTCACACCACTAGACTATTGTTTAAGGGGCGTGTTCAAAAATGAAATCTACAATGTAAAAGTCGACACTCGGGATGCACCAATTCGACGTATTACAAATACTACAGGCGATACTAAAGAAAAACATGAAGCAATTAGGAGAGCCACAAGCGCCCTTCGTAGAAAGTTTAGAGTTCAATGTGGTATCTTTGAATATTTATTAAAGGAATAGGCAAGAACATGGTTCTTCTGAACTTCTGAAGTTTGATTTGTTCCTACCCGCTGACTCTGTATAAGCTATATGATAAACGCAATCAAATGAAAACTACCCTGGCTCTTTTCCACACTCTGCACTTTTCACTATCTTAATAAACATGATATCGAGGTAATTAATGTTGTAGATGGTGGTTGGTAATCAACAGGCAAAGTTAGGAAATTACGATCAGAAACGACAAAGTTCAATTCTCTCTTGCTTACAATCTTATTACAATTATAATAAATTACAATGGTAACGCTATCTGAATTGGCCAATAAAGTATATATCGTAGGCCGGTAATAAAGCTTACGATAACAAACGTTTACTCAGCGAGGTCTTTCGAGTCATCCGAATGGAGGGACCCAAAAATGGGAATTCGGCTATATATAGGCCGTTACAACATTACGTGAGTATATTTGGCTAAATAGTTGGTTATGGCGCTACACATAGCGCTTCTAATAGCTGTAACATTAGAGATAGGCATCTAAAGAACAAAAAGCTTTACTATGTTATTCAGTTGTTTATCTCGCATTTTGTAATAACCTAGTAGATACGTGTTTCAAGAAGGTATATTACAAATCCCATACTTCCAGCATTTACCTAAGAAAGTATGATATACAGCACCATAGAATGCCTTACGTATTTTGAATAACTGCGCCGCTGTGTACTACCTACATATATACATGCAATAAATCGCCTTGTCATCTCGCCGTGCAGTTCAGCAGTAGCTCTGGAAGGATAATTAGTTTCCTACTGCAAATAATTTCGCTGTCAGTCGCGGAAAATTTCAGTAGTATGTATAACAAACAAACGTGTAACAAGTTCTCCGTTCGCGCGTTACGCTAGAGGCACTTGCGGTAGGCTGCGAGTACGGGCGAATTTCAAAACGGAAAGCCTCGTCGACCGGAACGAGTTTATCGTTTACGAATACCTCAAACGCGAAGGCGAGTCGCCGTTGCGCTGTATATTAAGGCGTTTTTGTCGCTGATTTGCTAAAAGCCGGGCGCTTACTTGATGAACCGGAATGGTATTCGATTCTTTCCGCATCCTTTTAACAGCTTACCTTGGCAATAATGGTAATACAAACTGTTCAGCTTCTGGACAAAATTGGTTATTGTTTGCGTAGTTGCCGAGTTAAAAGTTGTAATAAAATACACGTATTAAAGTAAAGAGCTCGTTTGATTGTGTATTTGCGCACACACTTAGGAGTGTTTTCTTTTAAAACACTTGATTGAAAATAGTAAATACATAAAATGGAAGTAAATACGCTTTCTTGGTAAAGAAAGTAAATTTTTGAATTTCTATTCATTTCAAGTCAAACAAAGATGAACACTACGAAAAATATAAAAAGATAATGAAAGAAAGACCAAAATTAATGAAGTAGAAAAAACAAAAATGGATAGTAGATGATGGATGATCTAGAAGAAGGTGCAAGGTTATCTAGTAACCATGACAAACATAGAAGATAATAACGATGAAGACAGAGAAGATAACAGAAGATGAAACAGTAAAACAACCAACAGAAGAAGAAATGAATATTTTAAGTGACTCAAAAAAATGGAAAAGCACCAGGATCAGACAACATTAATAATGAAGTGCTAAAAAACGGGGGAAAAGAATTAAGAGAAAGAATACAAGAACTATAACCATATGGGAGTAAAAAGCAATGCCCGAAGAATGGCGATTAAGAGTTCTAATACCAATTGCAAAGAAATGCGAGAATTACTGAAAAATAACTCTACTAAACACAACCTATAAAGTGATAATCGCAATTATACTGAAAGGATTCAACAAATATTTTGAAAAAGAAATAGGAGAATAACAGGATGGTTTTAGAGAAGGAAAATCGACACAATACCAGGAAAGATAATCTGGCTAATCAAAATGACACTATACAAATCCAAGGTAGTGACAATTACATGAGAAGGAATAATAAATTCAGTAGAACAAACAAAAGTAATGAGACAGGCAGATGGACTTTCGGCAGCTCTCTTCAACATAGCTATAGAAGTACAGTGATACAAGTAATTACATATCAGACGATATTGTCGTAATAGCAAAAGACAGGGAAACCCTAAAATAAGTGATGACTAGAGATGAACCAAAAGAAAACGATATATATGAAAATTGACAAAGAAAAGAAAGTAGAGGACAAGCGACAAGTAAGAAGAAGTCCAAAAAAGGTGTAGAAGCATCACAAAAAATAAAATTAGGTCACAACGCATACTACAAATTCAAGGAAATTATGAAGAGCAAAAAGGTAAGTGAAACAACAATATTAAAGGTGTACAAAATAGCAAAAACACCTACATACCTGTTACGTATAATGTACATTGCAAATGAAGATGCAGAAAAACTGTAAATGTTTGAAAGAAAAATAATTAATTTATGAACTATAGAAAATAAATGGAAATCAGAAGTCTAACGAATCAAGAAATGAAGACAAACACTAGAACGTGGTACGTATAAATAGAAAAAAGAAGAACCAATCGCAGAAAAGATAAATTGGGATACAGAAAAAAGAAGAACAAACGGAAGGCTCAAAATTAAACGGGGGATCAAATTATAAATGATATAAAATCGATGGGAATAACTGATTTGAAGGACAAAATTAAAAATAGAAAAGTGTGGAGAAAAATAGCAGACGAAACAAAGAAACACAACAACAAAAATGTTAAAAATGTCAAAAATATTTTGGGAATATAATTGTGCATGCGTTAGAAGACAATTTTGAAAATCATGTTGGAGGCTCAAGTGTTAACAGTCGTTTGTGCCAATCGATATTAGTGTTTCTGTAAACATAGAAAAGATGAAATATCTAGCTGTCATTAAATTTTTTATATTTTTTATCAGTTACCACAGTGAAATCTTGGGAAGCAGAATTTAAACGTGGTTGTACCAGCTTGGTTAACGATGGACGTTCGGGATAGCCAAAAACTGGGTCCACTATCGATAACATCGGAAAGGTTTACCAAATGGTGTTAGACAACCGTCGAATTAAGGCTAGAGGAATAGCTGAGGCTGCGGGCATTTCGAAAGGACATGTTTGTCATATATTGTTTTGTAGTTTTGTTCCACCAAGACAATGCACCGTCTCACGCTTCAATGGTCGCCATGCATTCGGGAATTAGGGTTGGAATTCATACACCATCTATGCTGTTTACACCAAATTTCGCGAATTTCCTAGGCCTAAAGTTTCGCTCGGAGGACAGAGATTTTCATCGAATGAGGTCATCACATTCATGCAGGCCAGTTTTACACAATAAGATGCCAACTATTACTTGGACAGATCAAAGAAATATGTCAATTTCTGGGAAAAGTATATAGATTTACAAAAAGACTATGTTGAGAAATAAAATTAAATAGATTGAAAAAAATACTTGTTTATGTGTTAGGTTGCAAACTTTTTGTAAATATACTAATAATAAAAACAATGAAAAACGGGTATTAGAAAATTAAAGCAACTAGCAACAAAAATTGTTCATTGTTATTATCTTAAAAATATGTTGCGTTGCATTGCAATGGAAGATAAAACGATTTAACAAAATTAGTGTTTACAGAGATAATACGTAATTCTATGGGGGATGTTTAAATTTACATAAAATGTCATTTTACTTTTATTATTTTTACTATTTTATTAGAAAGGGAACTTAGATTAATAACAGAAACAACAAAAAGTGGATTTAGAAAAGGAAGACGCACTCAAGAGTATATCTTCACAGTTAAGGAAATTATAAACAACATTCTGATATACATATGATAATAAGGCATACTTTGCGTCTGTGGACATGGAAAATACTTTTGATGGAGTACTAAGAAAAGAAACTGGAATACCTTAAAGAAAAAAAATTTTAGTAACAAGATAATCAACCTGATCAAATGTATGTACGAAAGAACCAACAACTACATAAAAAAGGATAATATAAAATTAGATATATCTGACTAAGGAAGGAGTACGACAAGGAGGAGGTCTTGGCCCACTGTTATTCATTATATACATGAATGAGATTATTATAGAAAGTAGTAAAAGCACTAAACCAATGTACATAGGATACAGGATATAAATTTCCGATTGCGCCTTTACAAACGACAGCAAATACCGAGAAGAACTTACAAGACGAACTTATAATATGGAATAATATAAAGAAAGAGAAAGGCATGAAAGTAAATAAATCTAAAACAAAGGTTTCGATGGTAGCAAAAGGAAAAGACGAAATGCACATATGTACATGTAGAAGGGACACAATTAGAACAAGTATCTGGGTATTGTAATTGAGGAAAATGGAAATAATGATGTGGAAATAAATAAAATAACACAAAAAGCAAATAATGCATACTATGTGATGAGTAAAGGATTAATAAATCAAAAGAAAGTCTCAAAAAGAAAACAAAATGGCAGTGTATAAAACAATGTATAGACCGATACTAACATATAGTTGCGAATCCTGAGTACTGAGTCAAAAGAACAACCTACAAGCGGTTGGAATGGGGTACTTAACAATGGGAGGAGTAACAAGAAGAGAAAGGCTAAAAAATTACACATTTAGAGAAAATCTACAAATGCAGTACTATACTACATCTAAAATCACTACAAGATTTTATTAAGCAACGACAGTTGAGTTAGTGGGGTCATCTGCAAAAGATTGATAATGATAATACTAATAATAATAGTTTATTGTTCAACGGCTTCTAGTTACAGGACAACATTACACAAAAAATACGTACAATACTAAAAATAGTAATTGAAGACAAAATAAAAAAACAGTAAAAGGAAAGAAACTCAAAACTCATTAATTTTACTAAAACATACATCATTATAGAGTGTGTCGGTGACCAAACAGGTGAAGCATATTCGAGTTTACTTACAACAAAGGTATAAAATAGAGTTTTGAAAAGTATCTGCAGGTGCGCATTACGAAGCCTAAAACTTTCGATGCGGAAATACAAAGGTGGTTGATATGCGGCCCAAAGCTCAAACGACTATCAAAAATAACTCCAAGATTGCAAAATTCAACACTCAGGAGTGATGGGCTGTTAATGAAGTAAGTAGAAGGAATTGAGTTAAATTTCCTTATGAATGACATGTAGCAGCACTTGTTCACATTGACCAGCAGCTTTGAAGAGGCAAACCAATCGGTCGTCGTATTGAGGTTACGCTGTAGCTCAATAACGTAATTCCAGTTCTAATCGTCGTAATCCCGACACCCAAATTGGGTATGAAGGAACTATTGATTATATGAATATATATTCTTTATGTGACACATATACCAAAAATTGCAATTCCCTCTCCAGATTCTTTCAAGTCAGAAGCTTTTTTTTAATGCACCATAAAATTTCTTTTATTAGGAGATACAAAAAAATTGGCAAACACCTAGCATAAGCTTCTTTTTGGGTTGTAGAAGAAAAGTGAGATGCTTTTCGTTATTTGCTTTTTCTACAATTTTGATAAAAATCACATCTTATCATACTTCAATAATGGCAATAACATTTTTTAACTTGATGGTTAATCAATACCTTCGCATTCCGATTTCCAAAGATATTTGTGTAAATATTCCAATAGAAACTTCAAGTTCAAATTTTATATACATGGTTCCGTAGGTAACTGTGTCCAATCATTGCGTGCATTCTTTTCATAACTTGAACTTCATTTTTGAATTGAAAACTACTTCCGTAATGGACGAAAGCAACAGAATGAGGAACGGTCTTATTCTATGCAACTATGTGCGGATCAATTTCGTACACTATGCAGTATTATATTTTGATTTATATCAACAAATTGTTCACCGTGTAGCTAAATATCGTGAAACTGGTGCAGTATCGCAAACTCAGTAGCGGCGAACTCAAGAAAAGAACTCCTAATGCGAATATGAGGAGATGCATACACCATTCGGCTAATTAGAAAGCTTTCAAAGGAAACTATAATTTATCTCGAAAAATATCCATATAAAATTTTAGACGTTTCACAGCAATTATCCGAATATGCATTTAAATTGATTTTGATGACAATATAATGGGATTTAAAAAGAAACTAATTAGAACAAACCTATGATTTTGGATAATTTAGTCGTCCGTCCTCGGAGCAGAAAAGATAGAAAAGAAAAAAGCTGTGTAAAAACCCAAGCCGACTGATGACGTAGTGAGAGTGCAATACTGCAATTGGTTAGAAAATCGCATGATGATCGCATCACACCTAATACCCTTGATAAGTATAAGGAGTCGTACGCATAACCTTCCATTTCTTTCCACAAAAATAAATACTTTAATCTCCTTTACATTCTCAAATATTTAATTTCAACAAGAGCGGTACAAATGTTAAAATGTCAATACTATCGTAAATATCTCGGAAACAGTTGGCTTTAGGGGTAAGATGCTGTGATACAAATTATTTACATACGATATGTACAATTGATTAAGCTGCTTACAAGTATACCATTGTATTTAAAATAAGAAAATTGATAACCACTCAACACCGCTGAACCGAAAGAGTTTTGTAGGCGAAAATATTTTAAATTAGTAGGTCCGATGCTATCACTATCTGTTCCAAAATTTCTCAAAAGAGTTCTATTCATAATATCATTAAAACTTCTAACTAACAAATACTATAAAAGCTCTTCGAAACTCTGTCCATTAAACTATTGTAATCACAAAATTAGGCCATTCAAGAAAGAAATCAACGAAATATATGTTTATTTAAATAAATAAATAAGAAGATGGTATGAGTATACGTAATATCTTGAGCCTTTCAATTTTAAATCTATCCAACATCGTGAATGAGCCCAAAACGTAAATGCAAAATTTCGGTCTCTGCAGAGACTTTGCAGAGAATTAAATTATTTCTTAGGTTGAGCAGAAGTAACAGAAGTAAGCTGAGAGGGAGTGCTGAGTTGGATCGAATAAGAAAAACTAACGGGAATGCAGTCAAAATTGAACTGAACTCTTTTTTAAAGTGCTGTAAACTTTCGAATTTAATTTTAATTCTTCATCAATTTTGACTGTTTTTCTTCGATCCATAACAACAGTAAATACAACACAAATTGTAACACTAGGCAATTAAACAATAACAATTGTTTTCTTTCATCATTTACTTGAATTAAGTTTTGCAGTTTTGTTTAATTTAAAGCAACACCTTACCTCTACAGTCAACAAAATCCCTATAATGCATTGTGAATTTAGAACATTTTGTGTATTTCTGTATTACTTTCACGTTAGGCGTTTGCCTACTTAACTAAATTCACTATTGTAGTCGTCGGAAACTTTCGTCAAATTCTATCTGAAGTTAGATAAAAATATTTGGGTTCTCGCGGTTAAATATGAAACATTTGTATAATGTCTATTAATCAAAACTATCAACAAATTTTGTTTTTTTTTGTTTTTTTTAGGTTTCGATAACATTTTAATATAAATAAATTACTCCAACTTTATCCTTTTATTCTTATTTATTTACTAAGGAGTAAATTTGAAAAAAAAGGAATTTACGAGATTTATAAAGTTGTAAGACTTATAAGCCAATTATTAAAAAATCGGTTTCCATTTTTGTTATATTGGGCATATTTTAAAGGAAAGAAAATCTAATTTCTAGTATTACAATGCAAAATGTTTAGGATAGTTGCTTGATATAATTCTGCAGTTATCAGCATTATTTTAATCTCGGAAATTACGGAATAAATAAATTAAAATCGAAACAATTCGTTTTTCGGAAAAATGCTCGGACGGGTCAATTTTATTATTTACTTTGATGGATCATCTAATTATCTAAATGCTACTATCAAAAAGTTAACGCCCCACATAATAGCATTTTCGAATAAAAGTCATTAAAAGAGTAGAAAACATACTTTTTATTAATAAGAAAAAGCAAAGATAAATGCTGCTATTCAAAAAATCTTTATTTCAAATGTTCGAAAAGCCTCTTGACAATAAGCCGGACTAATTTGACTCATTTCATACCTAATTAAATTTTTTAAATCCCGCATATTGTGTAGTCTCTCAACATAGATCTTAGATTTGAAATACCCTCATGCATTGGCCCTCGGCTGCCCATCCATCCCCTAGGAAAGCAGTTGTTTAAAAAGTCGCGAACAGAACGTGAATAGTGCTGAAACCAAATATCCCAATTTGGTAAATCATGATCATCTTCATTTGGAAAAAAAAGAACAGATACAAGTGCATTCCTCAAAATATCCAGATATCGCTACCCCGTGAGAGTTTCGTCAAAGAAGAAAAGACCAATGATTCTATTGTCAGCTCTCCCTACATTAACTTTACGAGGGTACCGAGTACGTACTTCAGTAATCTAATAAGGATTCTCTTTATCCTGGTAGCTGCGATTTTATCAATTCACTGTTCCATTTAGGCAAAATTAGCTCTTATCCGAAAGGAGGCTTGGCGACTGAAGTGTAGATTAGGGTCGGCTGCATAATTCCTGCATTTTATAAGGATGCTATTTTTCTGTTTTTAATAAACGTAATATTGATCGGTGAGAAATGTCATTGTCTGCTGCAACTGACCGAGATACACTACAAGGAACAAAATATCAAGTTTCACATATTTATTCATTTTCTTAAGACGCTCTGCATCTGAAATGTGTTTGACATGCCTGGGTTTCCGAAGTTTTCTTTCGATTTTACGTGCCGTGGAATGCCTGATATTTCTATCTGAATATTTAGCATTAAGCGAATTGCACACTTCTTGCTGAGTTCGTTTTATCGTTGCGTCCAAGAAGAACTACAATGTTTATAAGTCGAGATTCACTTAAATAATCCATATTTAATAAACTTTGGTAAGAACAACAATTATTTGGCATATGATTACTTGATCAATAAGACCACTTACTTTTTGGCTAGGTTTGTTGTTAGTAGCAACATTTATGAACGTGTGGGTAGGATTTCGAACATTTGATTAAAAGGAAACTTTTTTAACAACAGACTTTCATTGGAACAGTTTCGATAACGTCATAACTTGAAAACCAGATTGATGCAAATATGTTTATTGTAAAAAAAAAATAATTTGACTTGTCGGAGCATTGCTTCAACAATCAAATTGCTTCAAATTTAATAAATTTATTCTATAATTTTGCTGCGCGCAGAATGTGAAAGTAATTTAGCAATGTAGTAAAATAATTTAATTGTGTAGTAGATGTCAATGATGCAAGAAAATTGTTTAAATTCTGAAGGAAGTTCCCGGTTTCCCTTTTTCTATTTACCAATTTCTATATCTATGAATTTCCATGCAACATCTTTAAGGAGATAAATTGTGATATATACATACCAGATCAAAGTCATTTTTCACAAGAAATACTATATTAACCACTAACGAGAGTTCCTCTAAAACTTCGAACTCGGAACCTTATGTTAACACTACATCATTCCACAGTAGCAAAATGATCGCATTAAAATTCAATAGACCGCTTCCACGTGTGACCAATGAAAAAATTCAGTAATTTACATGCCGTACACAAATCTCGCGAATTATCCAATAAAATTTCGTGAACGCGCTATACTGACATCATTGATATCTTTAAACGTACTATACGCTCTTCGATACGATGATATGCGTTACAGTATCTTCCTTCGGAACAGAGAGGCTCACGCTTCTCGAACGCATGAATATGCGCTAACAATTTTTTAATATGTTGAACAAATATATAGTCCAGCATAAGTAATGTGTATTTGGTTAAATTTAATCGTGACACCATGTATCGTATGTACGTTTCCATATACATACATACGTTCCATGCAAATATATATAAGATATAATATATGCACATATTGTATACGCATATGGTTTCACACTACATACATATATATACAACCATTCACGAAATGTGCTAAAATACCAATTTATTAAGCTAGTCCTTGGATACTGCTTCCAGGAAGACTGGTTGGCATTGAAAAAAATTGCATAAACAGTGGAAAATTAAATAAACAAATCTCGGCAAATTGGCTGGTCTTTTTTTACGAGTAAGAATGTTAATTATACCGTCGGAAATTAAATACCCGCAAGTGTTTACCCTCTATACGCAAATATTAGACGGTTTTTAACATCTCGTTTTTTTGTACGTCTGGCGAATTTGAATGGACTCGCTGATGTCCTCACATGACGGACTAGGATCGTCGCCCGGTAGTGGAAGAATAAAAAGCGGAATTTTTGGAGGCACCTACTACGTTAAATAAATAATCGTTTCAAAATTTTTGTCCAAATATTAATTCTTTACTGTAAAAAAATACGTCAGTAGGTAAATATTCGGTAGCATGCGGGAAGTAAATTCACTATTCTAGATGGTTCTAATTTCATTATTTATTAATTATCACTGACTTTATTAGCTCTATGATTTGTAGAATTTTCTATTACATATAGATTGATTGTTAACCACTATCAACCTATTCGCAATTCATTATCGTTACGTTATTGTAAAGCTTACTTAATATTTATATTTAGAGTAATTTTCCCAAATTTAATTGCCCTGGTAACGGGCAATTCTACCACACATACTAAGGGCATTAAGGCCCGGTTACACGGTTCATGATTCGACGAACTTGGCATGACGAATCTCAGATCAAAGACTATGTAAGGGTCCGATTACACGGTTCGTGGTTGAGGGAACCACGCAACTAGTTCTTGTAATTGAAGGTTCGTCACTCGATGAATTGAATGTGCTAAACAGTCTATAAGATTTGTCGTTTACAGACTAGTTATTATTACGAAATCTTGATAATTTTCCTTAACGTCATAGATAAAAGACAACTATATATTTTTGCAAAAAAGAACTAAATAAATCTAGAAAGAGACGGTGGGTAGCATTTGTATATGAGAAATAAAGGCAGATGGTAAATCAACGTTTTTAGTATTTATTTAACTGAACTGAAAGACTGAAGGGTTGAAAAGGGAATACATCTGTTGGCAACACCGGACTTGAGTAGCTCGTAAATATCTACGACATATATCAAAGTTTTCGGTGACGTTCAGCGCGAGTTATACCATGGTATGTAAATGAATTTAAAAATTAGCTGTTTTTTTTCTAACAAATAGATTATATCGAAAAATGTTTATGTTTAAATAAATGAGGGAAAATGTCAGATGTTATGTTTTAATCTTTTCAAATCCGAGAGCTGTCCTTCGTCGCGTCCGGTACGGTTCTTCAGTACTCCGTCGAATCCTGAGTGCCCGTTAATAAACTGGCACTCGGTCGGAGCGAATGAAATTATGCGCGAGCGTTTGCTCTTCCGTCTGTCCTGAAAATCACGAAGATAACACTTCCGAAATCTTGTTTTGGCGCGTTCTTCCATCTCTGCGGCTCCCGCGGACGGTCGCCTTGCTAACCAAGGACGCAGCGATCCGACGTGACGCGCTCGATCAGCTATTATTAATATACTGTAAGCATTTTTGCCTTTGTATATGTACCTTGACTGAGCTAATCAGCAGATTTTTGATGAGAAATGCGTGGTCTGTCGCTAAGCCACCGCAAACCATTTTAATTCACTCGTTGGTTCTTTTACCAACATTCGACAGAACCATCAGGACCACGAAGCGCGAATAGCGAGTCACAGTAAACCGCATATGTTATACGATCTGCAATCCTAGGTTCGTCATGTCAAGTTCGTCCAACCATAGATCATATAATCGGGCCTTCATTTATGCGGTTTGGTATAGCTTGCAGTTCGCGATCCTCACGATCCCTGTCGAATGTCGGTGAAATTTAAGCGGAATAAAGGAGTGGATTGAATTAGGTTGTGATGGTTTACGAGGGCTTGGCAGATTTGAGACCACTCATATCCCATTGAAAATTTACTGATCAGTTGAGTCGACTCAAGTAGATCGATTTTGAAAAATTTTGAAAAATAATAAATTAATTTGGAACATATGTTACAGAAATCCACTTGTTTTTTTTTCTTTTAACAATTTTGTTTATATCTTGTGTGAATAACAAGGTTTAAAACAATTATGAATGGGCATGGTTAAATATACCAACTAGATGACATAAAAAATGGAGCACTATAAGATGAATTTGCGATATCTCAGAAGAGAATGAAGATTTTAAACCTTTGTGCACATTACTATAAATGTTTGTTGGGAGCACATACTCTCCAGTATTTTCTTTTAAACTAAATACATTGCCGATTGGTGTCGCTACGTAACTTTTCTAAATCAAATGCCATATTTTTATTTGATTTTTGGAATCTAGGATAGCTTTCCTTATAACTGCTACCACCCCATCTGTTGTATTTTAACTTTTATAAATTTAAGTTTAAGGTACTTACACCCAGTTTAAGGTAGCTTAAATTTTTAAAATTACGTTTAACTATCTAACTAACCAAAAGTGTACTTTAGATTTAAAGTTAAGCGGCCGCTATACCCAGGTAACTAAGCAAAATATTCGCTGAAAAAGAAGTCAGAACGGCTTTACCCTGCCACTGGTTCACTGAACGCACCTTGGTTGAATAATACTCCATATGGTGCTAATGATAGCTACCTTCGACGTCGTAGTTTTTAACATCATAATTTGTAATATTACAATACACAGAATTATCCCCGTCAATTAAGTGCCACTCGACTCTTTTGTTATTTAAGTAGGCATTCCAATACCTCTACACTACATTATTTACATTTCATGTACAGTTCGCCTTTAGCTAGATGATCAGCTGGATCAAATCTATAATATCTACACAACACGATTTGCCATAAAATGAAATCATTTTATCATTCTTAAAAGCTCGAAGGCAACGATGGCGCAAACGCTGCATACATAGATGGCTTATATTAGATAAGCGGATAAAAACCATCTTCATTCTGGCTATAAACGTGAAAGATATGGTCGCTCCGACGGTGCGAAGTTAGCCAATCGATGTCACGACACGCTAATGCCGTCAACCCGCAGGGAATCGATAACAAAAGCTCGACTGATGCCTTGCGTTATACAGAGAAACGTCATTTATCCCCAGTAAAAATGCGAATTCTCATCTTCGTTAAATACCACAATTATCTCGGCTTTGATGCTTGTTTGAACGCCCACCTGCCCCGGCATATAATTCAAAACAATAAAATTTGCATAACATGGCAGCGCTGCGGTTACGTTACATCAAATCCATGACAAACATTTTGCTCGTTCTCATTTCATGTTAGAAGATTGCTCTTTGAAGTCGTTTCTACGGTACGCGTTCCTTAAAATTAATTATACTCTTCTTGGAAGGAAGAAACTCTGCTCTAGAATTCGGTTATATGCGAGAAGTCACACCCTATGGATAATCTCTTGCATATGCACTGTATTATTAAGTAATTGTTAAGCAGGTACCTCCAGAGTGGGCATAAGGTATTTAGTTAATAATTAATAATAGCTGATCGACAAGTCTGCGTCAGTCGTCAGTTAGCGGCGTCCTCTGTTAGAAAAGTGATAGTCCATGGCCGTGGGAATGATGCGAGACGGGCGAAAAAATTTTATGCATCACTAACCGATATTTGGCGATGTTAGGGGAGACGCGGGAAGCATTCCTTATGAAGTCTATTCTTGTATGTGTTAATAGCTCTATTAAATATACCAAAAAATCTATAGAAACTTTTCTTTTAAGTTATAGACAAATGACTAGACCATCGACCAGGATCTCAAATATCAAATTTCAGTGAATAGTGTGAATATACCAAGTTCAATATTAGTTATATCCTTTTAGTCAATCATTTGTCTTACTAAGGACCATAAGTAAGGAACAGTAACTGATCTAAGAACGTACGTATTTAAAAAGAACTTGCACAATTTTTAGAACACGAGACGATAAATATATTTCATTAGTTGTTAAATGTTGTTCCAATCCAAAATGTTAAATTTTGCCAAGCTCAGTTGATGGAAAGAAGAAAGTAATTATCTAATAAACAATTTTACTAAGAATGTGCGATGAACTAAAAATCTCATTATTATTATGAAAGTAGTCTTCTTTCCAACTCTTGGGCGAGATGAATTTTTCAACAAAGGTACGTCTGCTATAATTCACGCCCTTTCGACATTGGGAATTTTATTGATAGACATAATTACCAGAACTGCAACAAGTATTTCATTTATTTCATTTTTCTTATTTAAGATTCCTCCACATACTAAGAAATACTATACGTAAGTTTAAACGGTTTATTGCTCATTTATATAATAACGTATAAATTGTTACAAATTAGAAAAACACCAATACTTTACATAAATACGTCGTCATTAATCTTTAATGGAATTTACTGACCAGCATAGTTCATAGATGTATTATAACGTTAAAGAAGCCGGTCCTGAATATTACAGGTTTAGAGTGGCAATGGCTCATATGAAGTGTGCAAAGTGGTACTTATGTTGTTGAGCTTAATGGAATGGATCATTTTACTTAACGTGGTCGATTTTTGTTTTTGTTTAGAGCGCTTCTAGTCATAAGAGTCGCTGAAATCGTTTTAAGCTAATTGTGTTATTTCTATTTTTTGTGATTATGGAATGGATGTTCTTGAACTAGTGCTGATGTTCATGTGAATAACGCACGTGTAATTAGTATTTTTAAATTCCATGTTAGTCAATAGATCGCACTAATGGTGTATATTACGTAGACAGGGTGCCGCCTTTATAGTCCTGAACAGTTTTCAATTTTAATGTAATTCTTCATTATATTGTTTTTTTATTGTTTAGTTCTAATATCTGTCCGTTCGTGTTGTTATGTCAAACTGGCATATCGAGTAGTTATAAAATTCTTAACAAAGTAAAGGAATTCTCAAAAAATTAGTCGTGAAGAAATGTTGGCTGTATGCGGAAATGTCGACTGTTCCCGCATGGTCACAATTGTTCAAACATGGTCGAGAATTACTGAATAATGATCCCCGTCCAAGTCGGCCCGTAAACGTGATCACCAATGTTATTGAAAAGTATTTGGTACTGGTGGAAGATTAAACAAGCGACAATAACCAGCTGTATTAGGAGTTTTAGAAACCACGGTAGTCAAAATTCCACGCGAATACCTTGGAATGAGGAAAATTAGTGCAAGAAAGGCTCCACGAATCCTTTTGCCATTCCAAATGCGTGTGCGGGTGGAAGCGTATCACTAGAGATGGAACCTGGGTCCATTTTCGCCCTGCGTCAAAACAAGAATCAATGCAGTGGCTTACTAAGGACTCCAGGCTTCCCAAGAAGTTTAACGTCACCCCTTTTGTAGACAAAATAATAGCAACTGATTTTTGGGATTGTCAAGGAATTTTAATGATTGATTATCTAAATAAAGCTGGTACGATAACAGGTACATATTTTTACAAATTTTCTGTTTATGTCACATTTTTTAAGATATGACGTCATCGGTTAAATGCTTCACCCTATGTTTATATTCTTCTCGGGTATATATGATTATTATAAGTCTATCATTATAAGATTTGGTGGGTCTACGGCTTACAGTTTTATAACCGAAAAATAAAATCGAATGGTAATTATTTATTTAACAACAAATGACCTTATAAAGTCTTGAATAGCTTTAGGCCTTGAACAGCCTTTCTGATTTGAACTTCTAGTTCTTGGAGGGATTGAGGTGGTTCCTTATAAATTACTGCTTTCCAATGACTCCAAAGGAAAAAATCCAATGGGGATAAATCCGGTTGGCCTACCCACCTTTGCGAAAATATTGTGTTATGATATTCCCTATGTCTAACAGCGTATTGAGGTGGAGTGCCATTTTGCTGGTACCAAATCTTCTTTGACAGTTGTAACTAAGTTGCACAATTGGGACACAAACGAATTAAATCTGGAACTATGTGATTTTGCAAAAGCTGCAAATAATGACGTTTCTTTCATAAAGAATTGTTCAGTTATTCTTCCTCTAACTACACTAGCCCCAAATATTCAGTTTTAATGGATTCAGTGTGGATTATAATCCGCCCAATAGCGGCAATTGTGTCGATTTACAAATCAGTTTAAATAAAATGTTGCTTCGTCGGAAATCACAATGTTGTTAACTAACATACTACATCAATTACAGCTATAACTTCTTAGTAAAATTGCATTCATTTTCAGTTCTTACAATTAGCCTAATTGCACTGTATATGGATTAAATTTATTCTTTTTTCAGTATCCTTCTTATATATCTCTCGCTGATATCGTTATTTAAAGCAACTTTTGGCATTGAAATTTTAAATTCTTCATGTGCATTTAGCACTACATTAAGTGCATTCTTTTCATTTGTGGCTGTCCTTCTTAGTTCAGAGCCGGGAATATCTTTACAATTCCCATTTCATTAAACTTGCGTAAATTTCGAAACACCGTTGACTTCGAAATTGGAGCAATTCTGTCAGGAAATGGTTAATTAAACAAATCGATAGTTTCTTGCAAAGATCTATTTCTATCACCAAAATCATCAATAGTGTAATTCTTTCACGTTGACTTAGTTCAATCATTGATTACATTTATAGCGATAGATTCATAATCCGCCCGAAAAAATAAATAAATATAAGGTGAAGTATTTAAAATATTAGCCGATGACGTCATATATTTAAAAGTATGAGAGAATCTGTAAGCACCATTAGATAATCAAAAATACTTTTGTTAAAGTTAATTTCTAGTACAGTTCATAATTAAGCCATTAATCGGATGTTCCGCCCATTTTGCTCAAGCCTGTATATTAGTAATCAAATAACCAATTGTTTCATCTAGTATAATCTTAGAAGTAAAGCTGATCGTAAATAAGTGACGTACAGTATAATCAATGCGCGAAATTTCAAAAATATTCATTGAAAGCGATCAATTTGTTGGCCATATAATGGTCATTTGCCACGACCCCAATCACAATCATAATAATCATAAACAATCATGCTTTTTTCACTATGATGTAAGAATTAGCGCAGCACTCGTATCATACAACCTGTTTAAATTATGTTTGTTTAATAGTCTTAACTGGTCTCTAGTTGTAAGAACTTATTCCAAAACGTTCTTATGCATTTGCGTATCTTTCGTGCACTAATCGGATAAATGTTCCTTCCAAAATTCATTTTTTTTATGAAGATTAACAAACAGTGATCAATCAATACGACTAGAAACAGAAATAACAACTCCAATTAAAAACGAAAATAGCTAAAGCACGACACAACCACTTAATTATAAGGCTTTTATACCTACATGGTTAAGTACATACACGAACAAGTTTAAATAAAAATAAGTGGATAAATGAGGCAACTCTCTCGCGAACGGCGTTATTAATTACAGCTGGCGTACTACAGACTTTATAAATCAAGTCGTTAGCGTTAGCGGTAAGTAATTTGTGTCATTTCCGCGTATATGCGGTAAAACCACCTGTATATTATTATACATTGGTATGTATACGCCTTGTTGAGCTACCTACCTCTAGGTTATGTTAATATATTAAACGACGTTAAGCGTGCTTGAATGTCAGTTTACCTTTGCAAATATTCGAGTTTCCTTGCTGTGGAAAGGTATGCGCATAATTGTCCTATTACCTTAATTTATGGTAAAGTCAGATTTAAACCATCTACGAGAAATCTTATTTGTATCTATATGTAGCATGTACAGACGCCGTTTAACGCTACTCTAATCAACGCTAAATATTCTATGACTAGGTGTTAGGAGGTTCCACCCTAAGCCTAAAAAAGCACTGAATTTACGCTGATTTATTTTATCAGTGTTTGTCTCTTGATTCGTATATAATAAGTTCAATCGCAAGCCTGAATGCATCTGCAAAAAGGATCCCATAAACCCTTTGTTTTCATTTTCACGTACATAATGAGTCAATCACAAGCCTTCATTTATTGACAATGAAATACTGCCCACGTTATCAATAAGACTTCGAGTGCTGCGTAAAACAGTATTGATGTATGTTTTCTAAGTTAACGTAAAAATAACTTAAAATTAATGTAAAGCTTATTTATCATGGGGTGAGTGTTTCCCTATCTATGTCTACTGTGTGTTAAAATCTCATCTTGCGCTATTTCGTTTAATGCTTTGTCTTGCATTCCTACATCAGGAATGTTAATCAGGGTATTACTCTACAACATCCAGTAATTATCCCATTTTTGAGGTTTTCGGACCTACTCAGGACCTCCTCTTACTTTCAAAATTTGGGCACATATACATAGGCTGTTTTGTATATTACGAGGGTAGTGCCTTAAATTTCTACAAACGATCACTGTTAATATTTGACGTTATCACTTTCGGCAGCACAGAAATCAAATATTGGCAGTGAACGTTCAAAAAATGCTATTTTGTGAAAAATGGAAATTTCACTGATTTCGTTGGATGATTTTTTACAGTAAAGATCTTACATAATAACAATGAAACACGAATCGTTCTGTTGTCCTTTAATAATAAAACATCGTCAGCTTTACAAGTGGTATGCAGAATTTTGCGGTGGTCGTACTTTCGTCAGTGATGAATTTCGTGAAGGTTGACAAAAATCGGACCAAAAAACATCGATGCTGTACTAACATGATTCAAAAAGAGACATAGAAGACGTATGTCGTATATTTGATTTAGCATGAACATTTAAGTAAATGTTCGTTCAAGCACATATAAGAAAATAGCTGCTTGTTTCTTTCATTGTACTGGACATGCCGCAAGCATTCCTTTGGAGAATCGCACAATACTTAATGCTGGATGGTATACATTAATTTGTCTGCCAACAGTTATCAATGAAGTCAATAAATACAATCGACAACGTGTCCTTCATCATGACAATGCCAGCTCTCACGCAGCACGTCGAAAAATTAATTTTTTGAATGACAAAATGGCAGACCTCGAGCAATTTTTGAAATTCCCTAAAAATTTATTAGCGAGTGCCAGACTTGTAGCAGGTTAAAGTAGACTGGCTCACATGAAGGACTGTATGACAAGAACAATTTTATCTAGACCATTATTAAAGGCTTGAAGCCACGAGATCATCTCATAAGAGCTGAACTTGGTGAATAAATTTCACATCAATTCCTCAAAAATTAAAATTTTGCGAAATTTATTTTGATTGCCAAGTCACATTTACAAGAAATGGAGTGAACAACTTCCACAACCGTGTTTGGGTACTAAAAAATCTGCATGTTGTTAGAAGGGCCGATTTCCAGCACAAATTTTTGGGCTAACGTGCTTATGGGGTCATACTTCTATTGAGATTTCAAATGATAGGAAAATTATCTGGATTTACTTTAAATTATTAAAAAATGTCGCTTTAGGTGCGAGACCGACTTTTTTTCCTTGATGACTACCTAAAACGCTTAGCTTATCACGCAATGGAGAAGTAATAACGTACAAAAGTTACATCAGCGTATGCACAATTGTGTGTGGAGGAAACCTAATTTTTGCCGCAAATATAGCCTCATGGCTACGTCGGACAAAATTGTTTCACATTAAACAATTTTTATCCTTACCACATACGGGTTCTGATCCTATAAAGTGCCTTTTAGGACCCTCCTTGGCTGGTTTATCGGCATTATATAGCCCTTAATATCTTTATGTCTCGTTACTCGCATTAAAGATAACTTATTTTCTTGTGCCAATATATTGAGATACCGTTTAGAATCTTTTACTAATTTCAACTTAATTAGTAATAGGATTTATAATTGTCTTAATAGCTGTTTGAGTTTCTGTCACTATGTTATTTCCCTTCTCATACAGCCTCTTTTTGCGATAGTATCTCTTCGCTTATTATTAAGCGAAGAGCAAACCTTTGTATAACCATTATCGATTACAAGAATTTGCATTGCCAAAAGGTTGGCATTTTATACCCATCCCTTTCAATTCAATACCAGAACAATTAAAAGAGCGTCAGAAGTTGGAAATTTTTACAATTTGATATTTTAGTTTAATCCAAAATAATTTTCTACATTTAAGAGATTCGAGAGAGGCTTAACTAAAATATAAGGAAAGGCAACAGTTAAAAGTTGGTTATCCCTTGCAACGGCATCTAAAGTAGACCTATCATTACTAGGTAGGTCTCTTCAATATATTCTCGGAAACGGATAATTTTCAGAAGGAAGATAAACGAATACCGTTAACATTTATTTCGGATAATATATATAATTTTGGATTCGCTGAGTTTTTAAGATTCTAATGAATATTTATAACTCGTGATAATGTTACCAAGTTAAATAAAATCAGATTTAATTTTCTAAATTGTAGCTCAATGAATCGGTGAGTATAAATGACGGGTACACAGTAACGAAAAAGCAATCAATTTGAAAGGAAATCGTACATCAAAGAAACAATAATTAAAATGTTTCGGATTGGGACCGAGTAATTTTAGGAGCAACTGTGGTTGTTATTAGAAAAAATGTTCTATTATTTTCGAGAGGGAGACATATTTGTTAGTGTTACATCGCGTAAAATGCTGTCCTTTCTGTGTAGGAGATTTACTATATTTAGCAAGTCATCTCTTGGTTGTTTATGAACGCCTATTTACCAATTGAATGAATTAATATTGATGTAACAACATTATAACACTAGAAGATTCCCAAACAAAACCAGCAAAACAATCTTGGTCTTTATGTTTAATTTTTGTTATAAGACTTTAGTTGCTCCAGCTTATACAATATTTATCATTACAGTAACCAAAAACTAGTCACTCTTACAAGACTATCAAGCTGATAGACAAAGGAATCGAAAGAAATCATAAAGTTGCACAATTTTTGAAAACTAATTTGAATAATGTATGATAAAATTACGCCCATAACAACATGTTTGATGTATCTCAGAAACGCTGGTTTATATTTTTAATTTTATTATTAAGTATAAGTGGGTTTGATGGAGTCAGTAATAAGAGGGCCTGTGCTTGCCTATAACAGTGTTAGGTGCTGAGAGTTTGAATCCTACCGGGGCCAGTGGCAGACTTTTCTACTTGGTTAGATATAATTCCAAGCTGCCACGCTTCAACCTTTACGAGATCGAGAGATAGAAACAAAGTTATGGAACACTTTGCTCACATCATTGTAACGGCTTGGTTCACTGTTATTTATATTTATAAATGAAACTAAAATGCAAGTAAAGTAATAAGATCAATGTAAACAGTGAGATCAGCTAATGTGTTTGCTGATTATATAGTAGCAATGGTAAAGAACTGGAAGACAAAAGAATGAAATTCAGTACCAGTGATGCGAAAACCATTCCGATGATAAACGATGAAAATAGTAAAACAATGGTAGAAATTAATAATAAGACAGTAGAACAATCAGCAAATCTGAAATAGTTGCGAGCAGTAGAGTAAGTAAACAAAATGAAAAATCAGATAAAATTGAGGTGAGTCCTAAACTGGTTAGGTTAAGTTACAGACGAAAAAAGTTATATAAATGAGGTGTTTAATAAGAACCAATGTAACAAAAGTAGATCAGGTGAGAAATAAGACCGTGAAATGGAAGTGCTCGGAAATACAATGAGCGAACACAAATGCGATGGTGAGGGCACCTAACATGGTTGGACGAAGGAAACCAAATTAGGAAGGTATGGGCAGCGAAGAAATTGAAAAAATTGGCAAACATATACCACGTATAATATGGAGTGATCAGATGGAAAATAATAAGAAATGGGAAGAAAAGGTGAAGGGAACGGAAACGGAGGTCGAAACACTTTGTCTAGTGTACCAGACCAACCTCTATCGATCTTCCCTACACCTATCTATCTTTCTTTTTGAGATAATTGATTATACAACAATTCAACATTTTTGTGAAATTCCGCTGGTTCATTAACGCCTTACGTGTAAGAGCGATGATTCAAATTTTATTCGATTAGGTTCTTCTTGAAGTATTCGGTAATTCACAGAGAGCGCTATATACATTCGCAGAATGTAATAGAGAAACTGTTCTACATTCTTTTCCTCTTTCCTTAAATATTTTCCTGTACTTAAACATTTTCCTACACTCAAAATGTCTCGTTCTTTTGTAAATAAAGAAACTATAGGAAATATTGATGGAAGCTAAAATGAATTGAAGACAAGCATCTAATAACGTAATAATATACAGGCTGTTTCGTTAAAAAAAATAAAACTTGTATCATTTGTACCGGAAATTGGATACCCTGTATGCTTGAGTATAGTTTTACGTTGAGCAGCACTTGTCTCCGAATATTTGTTTGTTTTAAAGCTTTTTCTCTAAATTGCTCTTCCGTACACACACAAGACTGGATACGCTGTATAAAAAATAAAGGTATCCAACGTGTTATAGAGATAAAAATTGTGTATGCGTACATGTAAAACTTTACAAATAATTGATTTTAATTGGGTCTTATTTAATCGTTCGTTAATCTAAAATTTAGCAATTTTATCAAATTTACACTTGTGGTCCGTTTATTATAATAAGCAAGTTCCGCATTGTGTCTCGCGAATTTCGAACAGCTTGAACCCTGTAGATAACATAAATGATAAAAAATAATATAAATAGGAAGTTGTGAACTGACGAGTGATGTATGTGCAAATATATTTATTAATGTAGCCGCTAAAGAAGTATATACATAAATATCATTTAGAGTGTTTGATATTACAGTTCCCATATTTTGCCACGGATCACAGCATATGTATACCACAACTGTACCAATTGAAAATCGAAAAAAAGAACATTGACACACTTTACAATGTACAAGAAAGTCCTTGAATTACTTAACATTTCCGCTACAATATTAATTCACAGTGTACACGTACGTACATACATACGCATTACTACTTGCCATTCATTCTCATTGCAATGCAGATAAAAATAAACACACTCTTATGTATTAGTTTGTGCCACGATGGTTATGTAATTTTACGGTAAATATATTCTATAATACAAACATAGCGAGTAATTAACCCGTTAAGATATACACGAAATTCGTAATATACAATGTAAACTAAGACGTGCACGTTCAAAAGCGTATAAATAGAATAATCTGTTTGTTTTAATGATTTTCATATAGCTAGACAAGGCCGACAGTTTTTTCTTCGTGCTTCTGGGAAGAACGCCAGTATGACAGAAGTGTGTCAGATTATTAATAGTAGAGAAGTTGCGACTTACGACCATTTATCGGCAAAGAAAAGTGGGACCACTAGCATTCATGGATCGATTGAATGAAGCTGGTATAGATACAGTATATGTTATTGAAAAATACACTGTTACCCACAAGGGTCATCGTTTATGTTTTCATGAGTATGAGTTTCATTCTAAGCTTTGGATACATCTTATACTTTACCTCGATTTAGGACGAGCAGCATAATTTATCTTATTGACCTAATTCAAAGAAGAGGTTAAACGTAATGGTCCTCTGCTCATTTTAAAAGAATGTCAACTTCTTCAAATTATTTATTTCATGTTAGGACCTGAATACACGAGCAGCAACGAGCTATCGCAGTTGGCACCTTAAAGCTCTCGCAGTGCGGCTGACCATTGTTTTCAAATGTAGTACACAAAGTGGAGTCCTTTTTTGTAGTGCTTAAGGTTAAATAAATTTTTCGATAAATTACATTCAAAGAAAAATAACTGTTGGTATTGGTAATTTTATCTTTTTCTTTGCATATTAAGGCATCCAATTCAATGTTATGACCTTCTAATATAAACATATAGCATATGGATTATGTGTTATATATATATATTGCTTATTGCAAGATGCAATAAGCAAATAGCCAGCAGTAAATTGCTGCCGACAGCGGCAGTTTGAAACGGGCCGTATGCTCCGGCTTTTAATGGTTTAATTTACCGAAGGGAGTAATCAAAATGATCCTCTTTTCATTATAAAGTAATGCTAAAATCATAAAATTTTTAAACTCCAAAAGGTTGTGTGCTTCAGTTAACATCGTGAAATCATTGAACGTGTTCTTAGGAAAATGATTAAAGTTGCTATTTGATGGTTATCTTTAACTCGTTAACTTCAAAATTAAATATAATAATGCTAAAATGAAGGCACTTACAACAATCCTTGAGCAATGACTCTTTAAGAACTGTATATTTCTTTGAATTTCTAGCTCTTTTACCATTTTAGAAGCTGCTTGCTATATTCACAAACATAAGAATAAAATATTGGAGACTAACAATGCGCAACATGATTATATCATAAGAGATCCAAAGATACATCCTATGACACATAGTCTAAAACTAATAACCGATTGTGTTGATATTCTTGGAGTAAACATCTATAATAGTCTTTGGAAAGTCTACGACTTAAATAAATTTAAAAAACGTAAAATGTAATCTTGGTTATTATCCAAATGTTTCTTCTATTAATTTCATGAATTTTTCGATTGCTTTATTTAATATATGTACAGACCCATTGTGTAACTATTTTTTTCTCTTTCTTTCTTCAATTTAGAGATTGTATTGCTGCCATTTTTGTCTTGTACCTTTTCTCTGACTTATTTCAAACTGTTCTGGTCTTTGAAATAAAGCCTATGATTATTATTATTACTATTATTTATTTATATCAAAAAGAGAAAGGGAACGATTTTTTTAATGTACCTATTACTACAAACTAAAGCGTAATGGTTGAGTTACAACGCTTGGAGAAACCGTTCTTACAAAAAATGGTGAACGCATATGCCAGAGAAGTAGAAAAAATAAAATGTTATAATTGAGTACGTGAAAACTACGCACGACGCACCATAAGATGTCATCTCTGCTGTATTTATTGGACTTAGCCAGGCTGCTCGAGTACGTTTGGCGGAAGTTTCCAGCACGAAGAGATCTACAATAAATGTCCACATGAAGAAATAAGCTGCTTCGGCTTTGCTTGTCCATCAAAGAGACATCATTTTTCTACACAAATATAAATGGTATGCGATACTGGGCCAAATAACGACTATGCTATTTTTTATACGAAAAGAAGTATTTCACTACTAGCTCTAAGCACGGACGGAGCATTTAAAACCATGTCAAACTTGTTTTGTCAACTGTTCACGGTACATAGGTTGAGGAAAAATATTTCATTATTATATGCGCTACTACTAGTCAAGACAAAAAATACATCTATTAATATATTGTAATAAGACTCCTTTTTAAAAAATAAATAAAATTAAGTACTCAGGGTTTCTTTATATTTCAATAATGGGATCTACTTGTTTCCTTGCAAACTAGTAAATTAAACGAATTATGTTCTATTTTGCCCAATTTACTTAATTTTCGGTATCTGCGCTGTCTAACTCTTTAAATCTAAATTCAGAAATCCTTCCCAATCTTGAAATCCTTGCGAAACCGGCTCCGAGTGACCCCAGATCCGTAGGTGGTGAAATTTTATTTAATGGAAGGTTCCAGTATTATTATTGAGAGTAAACTTGAACTGCTTATGAAGAAGATCCCATTAACAGATTTAATTTTAAAAGTTTCTGGAGGAATTTTCAAAAAGATGTCGTTGTCGGAAAGGGATTATTTATTTCTCGATTAATTTTCTAAATTCCATCCATTGATTGCTAAATCGATTAAGTCAAGTGACACCTACAACCATTTGAATTGGATCGCGATTCCATAGAAATGGTGTACATACGTCCTGATACGGTCAGGTACGTTAATTTCCATAACGCTGACGCTAGTTTTGATTGTTACATACGAACAATAGTACACCTGTCTGAATTTGAAATGATTGAAAAATGCTCATTTTAAGAAATATAATTTTGATTTGCGTTGGTAATGTTGTTTAATGGATTTTTTTTTTATGAAAACCTATCTTACTCAATGTGTGAGACCAGGATAAAAATCCAAACGGGGAAAGAAGGAGGAAAGAAGTCACCAGCATTGTCCCGCTTCACCATTAAAAATAACTAAAATAGAACAATAGAACAATATATTGGCCTATAGTGTTTGGACAATGGATAATTCTGCACATTGAAGAAATTTCTTCACCGTCCCAATTATTCGATCTGTTTAAATCTACATATCTAAAATATAGTTTTTGCAGCACGGCTTACAAATTTGCATACTGTTTATGAATGACATTATTATTACAGAATTTGTGAACATTTAAAAGTTAAGAACAAATTGTGGTACAAAAGCCTACATTTTATTTGTTATGCACTTTGTTGCATGCCACTGGACTAGGTGGAGAACAAGACTGCACTACACTATGGCAGAATTAGTAATTTCATGTAGTAAGTGCAAATGCAGACTTTAATTATCAAACAATACATCTCGTTGTTAATGTTTAATGCCGAAATGTGCAATATTGAAGGATATAAATAAATATTTAATGTTTAATAATAATAGTGAACTCTGTCAGCTTTACAAAGTTCTGCTGCTTCGGTAAAATTTTGCATTACTTTTAAAAAGATTTCTTGGGGAACAACCATGATTAAATGGACATTTAGTGCTTCTCGCGTGAACGTTGTTAAATCAATAGTTATCGAATGGTACGAAATTAAATCAGCCAAATGGTTCAGTATAAATAGAAAGAATATGAAAATGTTACCTGTAGTTTAGTGAAAAACTGTAAAAACCTAAAAAATTATAAACATGCAATAGAAGTAAAATGAAATGATCAATAACATAAACTCTATGTATCTAAAGATAAACTACGTTAAAGCAATAATTTAGTAGCGCCTTTTACATCCAATAAATATCGTACGCTATTTGAATACGTCAAAACACCAGCACGAGATTTAAATTCAATACCGCATAAAGCTCAAATGTAAATCTTCCTTCTGACAAAACTTATTATCCCAATAATCATTTTTTATAGTTCTATGAATACGTCTATATCTAAGGTTAATACGTGCGCGTACATCTTCTATAAATCAATATCGTATTTCTTCGTGTTCTCAACGTCCACCATCTGCTTTATCAATTCGACTTTCACGACTCGAAGGCTTGGGAAGCGTGGGTGACACTTAATCGAAGACTCTTACTGTCCGCTCGATGCTGTATGCACACCGCATACACACGTAAGGAGACGAGATGCCATAATTTTCGAGATATCTCGGGTAGTGTGTTACCGCTGTCAATGGCTTTTATAGTAACCTAGTCCATGAGAATGCGCAACCAAACCATATAAGGTATGTGCACGAATAAGAAGAAGAAGAAGGGAAAAAAGAAAAACGAAGATATGAAAGAGGAAGAAAGCGACGAAGAAAACGAAGTCAGAAGAAGAAAGAAATGTTTTGTTGTTGTTGTTGTTCTTGATCGTACGATGCTGTCTCCGAGAAGGCGACTTCACATTGTGTACGCGTTTTTCATCTCGAACTGGTTTTTGTGTTGCCGGTTTGCGTAGGAAGGTCGTCTTTCCGTCTTCGGACTGTATCGAAATCGAAGAGACGAAGAACGAACTCTCCTCTTCTTAATGAATCGAATGATTCCCTATAACTCGCTTAATGGTTCTTTCTGATAGCGTATTGGTTAATGGATGTCGGTATCGCAACGCTCGCCGTCGTAAGCGTCAATAACGTGGTAACGTGAAAGGAAAACACGATCCTGCTTTTCATGCTTTAAGTGCAAGTAATTAAATTACAATTCAATTTTCTTATACATGACTAATAACGCTGTTCTTTTTCTGTTTGTTTCCAACAAGGCTTTCTTAGCAAGAGAAACGTTTTTAAGTATCCTATTAAATTAAAATCGTGATTATTCCAGTTCGATTTCGAAGCAACTGTTTTTAATTTAGCCTTGATAATAGACATGCCACGTTGTGCTTGAGTGGATTCTAAATAAATAAAATCACACTGGTCACCAACTGCAAATCCGTACTTAGTCTACCTTTGAAAGAGCATTTATAAATATATATAATAGGTGATTTACACACAAACAATCTGCAGTCAATTCTATTAAGATCATTTCAATTCTTTTTCGTTAGTCTCTCACGCCCGCCCATTTCTGGTGTTAAAGTACACGGAGTCATGATGTGTTGAGAAGTCTTATGAAGCAATGAATTTAGCTTATTGCAACTTTAAACAAAATTCTACGAATGCCTTAGAGTTATATTAGATATACACCTTCCAGCCAGCATAGCCACCACCGGCAAAGAGTCCCGAAGTGAGACCAAATTGACCATTAAAGGAGGCACGAAATCTAACAAGTAAGATCTTAACAATGAAAGCCAGATGGGTTTCAATAACGTTTATCCTACAAATTACCTGCAGGAGATGACGCTATGGCACAAATGGATAAATGTTCCTCTTCCCATACCAAGCTACAAAGCCCGCAGAGGCCAAAGTGTACAGACCTATTAATCTCTCATCCCAAGAGGATTCTCAGCAGCATGCCTATCATAAGGTAAAATCGACAATAAGGATCCCTCAATTTCTTACTAGCATATTAAAAAAATAACGAAACAACTAGTATTAACAGAAGCTGCTTCCAAGGAAGAGTTTTCGCTTTCACTCTTCACTCAAATTAAAGCCGTACTGAGTGGACATCCGGATGAGGCTCAATGTAATAGACAAATCTTGGCATGGTATACGGGCGGCTTGCGTTGGGACTAGCTTAAACATTTCTGATCGTAACTACTACTTAAAAATGTCGATGAAAAAAATTATGCTTTAAACTGATGCGTCACTAAGCATCTCAAAGGGATGCGAGATTCAACCGCAGATACATATGTGCATTCACTGATGGTCAATATGTAAAACCTATAACCTGATGTGATACATAAATGTGTATCACATTTATATATAATGTAAGAAAATTGGCACGCTATAACCACGTTACTTTAGAGCGTATCCCACGTCACTAAAGGATCGAAGAGCATTAAAAGTTAGATAAGATAGCTAAACAAGCAGAGCATCTCGTTTATTAATTCAAGAAATTAAGGGCGCAGAAGCAAAAGGCCTCGCGTTGCAAAGCATGCCAAGGCAAAATCAGGCGAGTGAACTCATATTAGGCTCTCGAAAGACAGCAATGATAGTGATATCGTTCATCAAATAGGACCTTAGATTGCTGTCAGGATCCTTGACAGGCCATGCAGCACTAAAATACCATCTATATACACTAGGAAGAGCTGAAGAATAATCGTCGTCTATGCTAAGAAAATCTGGAGATACTAGGACAAATTCTGTGTAAACATGGTGCTATCAGTTATAGGCGACATCAACATTTCGGTTGGCGATTCTTCACATACACTGAACTGAAGAAACACTCAGGAGAGGACTGTTACAACAGCTGCATTTAGGTGGGAGTGAGTAAGGGTATCTATGTCATGGCCCGTCTAAAATAATGATAATAGTTATGAATTTGTAATGCTAATTACATTTCTTGTATTATATATGTGACCGGTGTGGAAAAAACATTTTTTAGCAATAAATTGAGACATATTAAAATAGTTAAATACTTAACTTACTACTACTTAAATACTAGTTAAGTGCACATATCCACGTGGAAGTCGCGACTCGCAGTCTTGAAAATGTCTTGAGTTAACTCTCTTAACTCCAATAATTTTAATATTTAACAATTTTAATGTCTCAATTTTGACCTAAATAAGGATTTACCACAAATCAGTCGTAAACATAGTACAAGGAATACAGTAATTAGTAAATTCATCTTTTCCAATTTTATTTCATTTATATTTAATTATTGATATGAGGGCTGTAAATATAACTCTAGGAACTATACTTTTCCTTTGAGAGAGGAACGATATATTTCCATTTTTCCATCGCTAAATTAACATTACGAAATACCAAACATAAAAGTAATTGTTATTAAAGTGTTTTGAAGTGTTTAATTACTGTAACAAGATAAACAAATAATCATGAAAGAGCTGTGGGGTAACATGGTAAATAATATTAAAGTATCGGTACAATGCGCACTACACAACTTATTATTTGATTAATTCAACAGCTGTTTTGGGAAGTCATGAATTCCAAATAATGAAAAAATGACAGGCAATGTATTTTTGGAACTACGTCTTGAAATTGATAATTTTAACTGTAACTGAAACTCTTTCGTTTCATTAATCATGGATGGTACAGGATTCTTTTATAAATTCCTGATGATAGCCATTTTAATAAAATGATGTCATAAAAAGGCTAGTAAGTTAATATTATAAGGCATTTAAATTTGTTTATCGAAAGTCTGTAACTTTGCATTAGAATTTAGAATTCACTGATTGCGTAATATATGTAAATCATTTGTTTTCAACAGCAGCATATTATTTTAACATCCACTATGCTAGATTTTAATTAGAATTGATTAATACAATATATTCGTATCTAACCTATTGGCAAGCTGGTGCTAAGTAAAGTTGATTGAATTAGAGCATTTGCAGGAATATTTTCTAGATTGAAAGTGTAAACGCAGGAAAACAATTGAGTATTTACTTTCGAAATATCTGTTAAACATTTCTCAAATTATATAATCTGCATATTTTTGCATTTTGTTAGACCCAGCGAAACACTCAAGGAAAATTAAATTTTAAGGCAAAACTTCTTAATACCCTTAATATTGTATCATTCTAAAACTACAAATAAAGTTCCGGCAAGCGTCAAATTGATGGATTATATTGATTGAAGTTGTAATAATTAACGGAAGATCTTATTACACATTTAAAAACTTAATTTGCTTTTTAAATAGCAGATACTAAAAATTTGTATTTTACTCTCGTTTTAGAAACTACATATTTTAATAATATGTAAGTTTTTTTAACAATTTTATGTCTATTTTATTGTTGTGCATAAACGTAATGTTCATAAGTCATGGCCAACTATAATGCTCGCTGTCAAGGCCATTTATTTTCAGCATATTGGAATAGAAAGGGCAAATCAACGCAACGAATATTTGTGAAAAAAACGGTCAAATGAAATTAATGGGCAGAGAACGTTGACGTCAAGCGTTATGTTGTAAAAACTTTTAAATACGTTACAATGAAACGTTTCCCAAATACGAAAATATTGTCTAGTCTTAGGAAATGTTTTCGCAGAAGGTTCATAAATGTAAATGCAAAGAGTGCTCCTTTTCTGAAAGATATATATTATAACATTCCCGCATTTCTTCGCTTCCGGTTTGACAGGAAATGCTTCGTACTTATTTTTTATTGGGACACCCAGTACATTCTCACATTTCGAAAGCGATATCAGCATGTTTATTTTTATTTAAAGGTGTAGTAGCAAATTTTAAAAACTACCTAATAACGTGAAATCAAGATGAAAACAAGGTCATTTTACTGTAACATGTTAGATCGCTATCACAAAATTTGATACGTCCATCATTTGGTTTCGTTGATTAATACCATGACAGTAAAAATTACAGAATCTGAGCGAATTGATACTCTGCTGATGCATGGATATGGCGAGCGTAACGTTCTTTTGAAGAAGTTCATCCTTTATTTAACATTATTTATCCATCATCAAATCAATGAAAGTACGGTGTATCGAACATTTGAAAGTGCGAGATATTTCGCCGAGCGAAAAATTTACCAAAAAGTAGATGTCCAAGGACATGTAAATGTTTGACTAGCAGTTTAAGAAAATAATCATCCACAACGGAATTGGGAAAAATAGATAAGGCTTCCTAAAACTTTGCCTACAAAATTATAAAATCTTGAAAACTGAAACCCTTCGAAATGCATTGTTTATAAATTGATTCAAGATGATCCAGATCGTAGACTCTGCTTTTGCGAATCAAATAGTCCTTTCTGGCGAAGCAATGGCTTAAAGGTACGGTTACCAAGCACGTTACTGGTCAGCAGGGAACCCTCATTGGATGGAGGAAGCCCATACACAGCATCCTCAAAAAGTGAATGTGCGAGCTTGTCTGATAGAAATATAAGAGGAAATTTGAATGGTGGCTGCTATTTAAGTTTATTCAAATTCAAACATTGGTTGGTAGTTTTTATATTTTTGCCATTGCGTTTTTATCAATAAAGAAATTGATATTTCTGAAAGTAGTTTTTAGTTCCGAAAGTAAAACAATATACTTGGTGTTCCATTAAAGAAAAAGAACAGGTAGGAAACATTTTCTGTCAAACGAGAAACGAAAAACGTTTGAAAATGTTATAATAAATTTGTTATTTTTAACTATATATCACATTAAAAAAAAGAAACTTCTCAAACAACAAAGTTGTTTGGACTTGGTACAAATTTCGTATATTACTTGTGGTAACACCATCTTTGTGTTTAAATTTTTACGTACCTTAATAAATCTAAAATGTAAAGTAACATAATCAATGTTGAAAGCTGGGCAAAGTTCTTGGGAGTTGGCTTTATACAGAATTAAAACTCGCATAACCGGTTATTCAATTTTAGTGGTTTTCGTTTTAATCGTTTTATTACTTTAGTTTTTCTTTGCGTAAATGTTATTGGCCTCCTGCAATGGTAAGTTGTTATATCACAGATTTTATGAGTGTCGCTATCTTCAATAAACTTCTGTGAATTGAAATGAAAGACTACCGAAATGTCAAAGTGTCAAGTAAAAAAAAATACATAACCAACAGCTATGGCAATAAAACAGCATTTGTAGGCAAACTTATTTGAAGAAATAGTATCACTCGTACCTAGAAAATATAAACAATACGCATTTGTTTCGCATACGGCAGAAAAAAAGATTGTGATGTGAATGTAGGTCCATTAGCAGATGACTTCAGCAATGATCGTGAACTTAAAATTTAGACCATGACTCAATGATCATTGTTGGGAAAATTTTTTTCGGCCGACGCCTTCTGCTCCCTTCTGACATTAATAAAATTCGAAACGAATGGCTGTCGCCATTTATTTTTGTCATGTAAATCTTATTTATGCCAATTGCAGAAGAGACACAATGAAAAAAAAAGATGGAATCTCGAATCTAGCGGTTGTTAACAACGGAAATGTGGGCTCCTATTTTAGTCATTGCCTTTAATAGAGCCTAGTATGATGAATTTGAATTACAAACACTTGTGGAATTTCGCGTTTTATTAGGCGTTCGTATAAATTACAAATTAAATAGAAACGTTTGGATTTGGTAAATGACCGAAGATTGTATGAAACTTGGATACGTCCGCCTAAATTAAAAAAAAAAACGAACGCCTTCAGATATTCAAATTGTATTAATTAATTTCGTAAAAGGGGAAAAAAAGATATAAAAGTTACAATGAACTTGAGTCTTGTATGTCGGAATTTGAATCAACATATTTGAAAGAAGTATTGTAGTTTCTGTTAATAATATTTGCTATAGAATATATATATTTTCAACGTTTTTTTTTTGGAAGTCCTATTTTTAGACAATTCAGTCAGAACATATACATTTGTTTATAATAATCGTAATAGCTTCTTCCCCTCTTTGCTTAGCACGTGTTTGTTATTTCGCTAATGGAATGTCCATATGTTATGCAATAAATTTGATGGTAATGACTTGTGGATTAATGTCTGTTATACGTAAACAGTTACTTCTGCTGCTGAGGTAATTACTGATTTTAAGTACCAAAATATGGAAGACTACGAGCGACTAATTTGTTTCAATACCGGAATTTATGAATATTTATTAAGTTAAATATCTATTAAGTTAAATCATTAAAATGGGTTGTGTCAATCTTTTTACAAAATGGAAAATATCTTAAGTTAATTTGTACCATAATCTGTATTAACAAGAAAAACCAAGAACTGCGATTTCTTAATCACCGCCAAAACGCCTGTGTCATCATAAGGAAATATGATGACGCACACATGCATATTTGTAATAAAAAAACACCCTTAAAATATTCTTGTCCAAAATAGTCGAAGTAACGCTTATCACTTAGCAAACGCAGCCACTTGTGGACGCCACCGGTGATCGCCACAAGTGGCTAGTGACAGCCACCCACAATCGCCACACGTGGGTAACAGTTGCCCAAACCAACCAGTGTCGTTACTTGAAATTTCCGTCTTCTACAAGCAATTTTCGTAGTTTAACCATGGGCTCTAATTTGGAGGCATTTACTGCACGAATGATAATACGAAGACGACACAAACGACGTAACTTACAAGGATATCGACGTTATTGGATACATTCTATTTTAATTATTTGCCAAACGACAAGTAGCGAGATGTCGCCGCTGCCCTAAGATCCACAAACATTGCGTTTGCGTTAATTACAGTTCGTAGCGAGTAGCGGTCACCGGTGGCGTCCACAAGTAACAACGTTTGCGAGCGCCCTTAATCAATGTGAGTTACTTAAAAATGCAAGAGGGTTTGTTTAAAAATATCATTTTAATGTAAATATATTTATTTACAGGCTTACTATAACATGTATTTTTACTTTCATAATATTATGGGTACGTGTGGAGGTTTAAGATTCATTCATTATCACTCCGTTTTAATTTTACATATCCAATCGCTTTATTTATACTGCCTTTCATAGATCTGTTTACGTTATTTTAAGATACAGTTAGTTAAAAGAATGCACTTATAAAGAATACCATAACGTACCAGCAGATAGGCCGATATATTTACCTACATACTTAATTTCTAGAGCGTTAAAATATTCGTTTCTTTTTATTTTTATTAATTCTCAGATACCTTTATTTTATAGAAAACAGCGATAGAATAATAATAAAGTAAAGGTACAACAACGTTTTTAAAACAGCTACACTGAGAAAAAGCATTTGTTAATTCAGAGAATCTTGCATTGAGTAGAAGAAATAATTAATGATAATAATAAAGATATATATTTTTTGATATCTCTCTAACCCAAAAAAGTATTAGGCACTAATACCAACAAAACTTGGTATTTAAAATAACAAAGGGATGTTTGAACCAAAGAAATTGATAGTAATGGAATCATTAAAACAACAAATTTAATTATTCCGCTTTAAAGAGATTAACTTGTTAAATGAAAAAAAAACGTCACATTCTTAACCAAATAAATAGTTACAATAGTTTGATTGTGATAGCAACTACAACTTAGAACTGGTTACCTAAACACAAAAAAAAAATTCTACTAATACAGCTATGGCAAAAGCAATGCAAGGAGAGAGGACGCTAACCAGCGGGCATGTTTCTGCCTACCCGGCGTCATCAACGCGGTTGCGAGTGTATCTCTACCAATATCGTTATTGCCTCTCGACTTATATCACCCTCCTTCAAGAACAACGAGTCAGGCAGCACCTAGTGCTAAAAGATAAAGCGCCTGCTGCCCAGAGTCGTTCTCAAAGGAGAATGCAATCAGGAGACACATTTTCTTGATTTGAAGAAATCATTTTTTTGCACCTGATGTCAAACTTATCTATTCTTTGACACAAATGAGTATTTCAAAAAAATGCTATTCTATTTTGAAACGAATATCTTCATATTTACTTATATCAAAGAATTATTGCTTTCACTTAATGAAATAATGCAAGAAAATATATTTCTTTCATTCAAACAATCCTTTTTTTCTGTGTGCAAATCAAAATATTGTGATGTTATAACTATATATAGTTATAACATAAACCTTGTGAACTAGTCACTTCTTTTTGGCGAATCCTTCTGTCCAGTTCATCTCATATTAATTCGATAGGCGACAGGTCAGGAGACTGAGGTGGCCAAATCATTCTTTTTAAACGATCTTCTTCTTCCAGAGATGCTAGATAGTTTTTGCATATACGAGAAGAATGCTTAGAGTCGCTATCCTCTTGAAACGTAAAGTTTCGACCTCGTAATCGTTCCTCACTTGGCGCAACTTTGTCTTGTAATATTTTGAGATAGCCGTCTTTACGACGTATTCCCTGCATTCTTACTAAATCACCTACAACTGTTCCCGCAAAATAGCCCCAAACCATTACGTTACCTCCACCGTGCTTCACTGTAGGTAACATACACTGTTCACTAACTCGTTCACCACCCTATCGCCTAACAAACGTCCTCTGTTTGGAGCCAAATGTTTCACATTTGGACTCATCTGTCCACAGCACGTTGCACCACTGTTCGAATGTCCAATGTCTGTGTTCTTGTGCCCACTGCAATCTTTTATTTTGAACTTTCAAAAGCGGTTTTCTCGCAGCTACTCGTCCCTTTAAGCCTGCCGCAATTAATCTTCGTTTCACGCTCGAGTGCGAAATAGGATTTCTTCGTGAAACATTGACTTGCTGCGTTATTTCCGGAGCCGTTAGGAATCTGTTTCTTTTTGAAATAGGAATCATGGACTGATCCTCAGCAGCTGTTGTCTTCTTTTTGCGTCCAGAACGTTTCTTATCAGCCAAAGAACCCGTTTCCGCCACCCGTTTTAATGTTGTAAATACACAATTTTTTCGATATGTTTAATTTTTTCGCAATAACTGCCATTGAGTATCCTTCATTACGTAAAGTAATAATAGCAGAACGCGTTTCGATGGAAATTTCTTTTCGTTTTGCCATTTCAGCACCACCCGTTTATTACGATGCTTATAAATTTAAACTAAACTACTATCAAGATCGATTTTATTTTAAATACAAGACGATGTCTGCTTTGTTTGTTGTACTAAGTGTTCTATGAATCTCACACTATTCCTTTGTGGAAATATTCGACAATATTTTCAAGTTTATGTTTATAACCCCATAAAAGGGATTAAGAGGAATTTTGCCTGAGGCTGCGGTAGAATATAAATGCGTTATAAATTTGATGGGATAGAAGAGAATACTGTTGTAAATTATGTCCACACATATAGAAATGTATACTCTTTCATATAATACACAATCAATTGTCAATATTTCAATTTTGCTTATTTTTCCGAGTTTTTCTTAGTCGTCCCCAAATATATGAACGGTAGTGTACATCCAATACATAAAATAAAAATAATAAAGCGTACAACAGTGAGCTGTGTTGAAAGAAAAAGCATAAAATAAAAAATAACAAAATAATCCCGATAATCTCCAATTGGTTTGCGGTGGTCCTTTTCGATATGCCCATCTCAGCACAAACCGTAAGGGGCAATTTTACTATGACTCGTTAGGTACACACTGCAAACGTGTGTGCCGAGTTGGGACGTTCAAAACGGTGGATCTGTTTAGCTCTGTGCCGAGCTGGGCTATACTTAATCCGTATACCTGCATCCTTTGCTGAATTAGATATTGCCCAAATGGTGGTATGATTTATTCAACTAACTTGCTGTCTATATTTTATGGTTTGATTTAATTACGTAAAAAGTCATTGTTTTTGTCTTGTCATAAAATATGCGAAAATTTTACATAATCTCACCTAAAACGTTTTAAGACCCTGTAAGAAAAGTGCGACACTGTTGGGCATAGATAATTTTCTTTATTACCACACTTCATTGAAACACTTCACTAACACTGGACACACGCTTCGATAGTTAAGCTGCACTAAAACTAAGCCAAGTTCTACCAATTTTACTGCTGATGATGATAGCTCTTGCTTTGTAATACCTCCAACTGATATTTTACAATGGTAGTACCACGCCAGTGGCTCGTATGTTAGTATTGGTCTTAGGGTGGTAATGTAGAACTTCATCTTGCCCCAGAGAACTAGTACACTATTCCGTCCAATGAGCGGCAGTTACTGCTCGTAAAAATTTCTTCTTGATCTCTGTAACATGGTGCATCCACCTAAGCCTCTTACCTAATACCAATCCTAGATATTTGACCGATGTATTCCAAAGCAGCCGAATACCGCCGCTGACGACGTTGGTATCATAGGACTTCAATTTGTTGGAAAAACAACTAGCAACATATTGGCTGCTATTTATCTGAAGATTTCATTTCGTGAACCAGGCGGATAGTTTTTCGACGGCGGCTTGCACTGACCTGGTTAGCATTCGTTCGTCCTTGAACGACGAGTATACGGAGGCATTATCGACATACATCGCCAATTCAGTACCCAATGTCTTTAGTAATCCTGATTAGCCCAGCTTAAAGAGTGGTCCCTCTTGTAAGACGGTATCGAAGACCCAGTCAACGTTAAAAAAAACGGCCTAGACCATTTTCCTTCTACTCATTGTGTCTCGAATGAATGGTTTTTCCTTTTATTTCAAGCTAAAATCTTCCATGTAATTCAAAGTTATAAAATATATTGAAGCTACTCTTCCACTCTTGAAGTAATATTTAAGTATAAAACTTTTACGTATTTTCGATTATTCATATAGTGAATTGTACTAAAATGAATTAAGTTTCTTAAACAAACTTCTCCGATAACATAGGAAATAAATATCAGTCCAGCCAAGCATTAGCAGCGATCTTCCATCATTTTTCCAATCAGCTTTTTGTAATTTTAAAATCATTGCGTACTGTTTCCTATTCTCGAAAGTGATTTTCTATTCTCTATGTTATTCTATTATTTTACCTCTTCCATTCACCGATGCTCTTTTCGAGATTCCCTCAAAGCGAACGCACGGCCAGACCGCCTCAAGATACTATTATTTACGCGACCGGTAATATTTATTACTCTCTCTCTATCTTGGAAGTTCGTGACTAGTACATTTTCTTTCGTTTACCTGTTGTACCGCAACGCCGAGCGCAACGCATCCACCGTGATTTTTCTCTATTCGATTCACACGATGAAACGAAAATTATAGAATTACGACTTACGTACAAGTCCCGTACAAGTATGGCACACCCATAAGAATTACGTTTCAACATAGTTTGTTGTATTGCACTTTGTACAGTTAAATGATTTGCATCTCACCAGAGCACTGTAATTTTTAAAACATGTCGAATACACTAATATCTACTAAGACCTTGTTAATTCAGCAAATGAGTTTCCGGTCAATGACATAAAAATTTCAATTTTAATGCTACAATATCAGCTGGAAATACAATCTAATTTTGACCATAATTCTAAAGAAATTGCCGGTGAAAGGACTAAACTATCTACTTCAAATTTTTAATGCTATAATTTAAATTAATTGGAAGATGGCCCAGATCATCTTTATTCTAAAAGCTAAACCCCCCAAGGTACAACCCCTCCGACTTAGCTATCTATTTTTGGAAAATTGCAATATTTGTCGTATTTAAATTTATCATCCAATCTTTCAATTATTACGATTGTAATTACAATACAATAGAAAGGGGCCTGACACTGAGTGATTCCGTACAATACGACAATGTATTCCTTGCAATTTGGAAAAAGTTCTTCAATTAAAAATATTTGGAGAAGTGCTGCACAACAGAAAATTATGCTCAAGTGTAGAGGGTGTTTAGTTTCCGCAGCGCACGATGCAAGTTTGGCTTTCAAATAGAACAGCCTGTATGTTACTACGATTTTAGATGCCTCTCTTCAATTCATGAATATTCCCTACATCTATCTCAGTTTTCGAAATAATCGCCATAATTTGAGATTTTGCGTCTATTTCTTTAACAACCGATATCTTAAACGTCTTATACGCAAGAGTGGTGATTCAAATCTTATTGAATATTTCTTGAAGCTTCCGCCAATACGTCACAAAGTTTTTTATACCAACTGGCGTCTACAAGAGCGCCATCGAAGTCGATGCCATGCTTGATTCATGTTGTTTCAGCCTTTTAAATCGAACATCCTGTATATTTTAATATTTACCTATATCTACAGTATGTCATTCTTCAGTAAATTTAATATGAAGCTTTGCAGATAAGTTGTTTGCTAGAATGCATAGAGTGTTGCGACGAAATACTATAAATCTTCGTTTTTATAAAAATATTCATTAATTATTCTTTTCAATTCATTTGCCAGAGAACCAGACTAACGCCTGGGTTTTAGTCTGGATCACGTAATGATATAAGAAATTTGCGATTTCCTTGACTTCCAACTTTGTCAAGATTTTTGAGATGATACTTTACACTAAAATATACAATCACATAAAACCTTTTTTTTGCATTAACTAACATGGATTTATGAAAGGCAGATCTATTACCACTAATTTATACAACTTTACTCAGCTAGTATCTGGAGCCCTTGATGAAGGAAAACAGGTAGATATCATTTATACAGGTTCTAGCAAGGCTTTGTACGATCGTGTACAGCATCTACTACTACCGAAATTACAACAGTTTGGGTTACGTATCAATTTTCTATTTTTACTGAGAAGCTACTTGGACTGTGAGAAAACACTACGTCGAATATGAGGGTAGCAAATCACGAACTTTTCTTGCTCGAACTGGAGTTGCACAAGGTACGAATCTTGGTCCTTTGTTATTTATACTGTTTACAAATGATGTATCTGATACGGTTGACTCTAGCTATTTAATTATTGGATGTATCTGTTGGGTTAATAAACGGATTATTATTATTGTAATGTTTTTGATAGATTAATTTAAAGAAATTTTCGAAATATTTACAAATGTCAGAAATTTACTAAAATTGGGGGTCGTGAATCCGGGAATGTCCCTAGACACTCTTTCGGCAAATGAAAGTTTTTGTTTGAGGATAGTTTCAAAACGGAAACGAGAAATGAAATGACCACTAACCTTAAATGTTGTAGCCTTCTTCTACATAAACACAATTTTCTTCAAATGCACTTTTGAATAACTTTTGAATAGTAGATCGAAACTAGAAAAAATTGGAGCAACTTCTCAATATATTATGTCTGAATGATATCTCCACATAAAGTTACAAAAAAATAATTAAATATTGTCAGTTTCCTTGCCAATGGTTTTGTTTTCATTTCATTGTTTAATTCTTAACAATTTAAAATATACGATTATTGAATTGGATTCCGAAACGAACGATTTTGGTGTAGTGTGACACAAGGACGCAACTGCTGCCGGGATTCTGTGTTCTGGGATGACATATTTGAACACATGCAACACTACAACGTTAACTTGTACTAAGAATTTAGATGATACGAACCGAAAGACATTTAATTGACATTTATAACCTTTGTACCACTAACGTATGCCCTAGAACTTGCTGTAGAAATTTCTAATGTTAATTTTCGAATAAGAGAATGATATATACAAGTAGTTAATATACGTCTTCCCCACGCTTGTCGTTGGCTGGACTTATATTAATTTTAATATTAACTTTATTATTTTTACTCGGCTCAAAACAGGATTCTTTCCCTAGGGATCGGGCTTCCTACCAGCAGATGGACCCTCACACCCGATAGGTGTACAATATGAACTTAGCTAAGAAGAAGTGACTACGGCGCCGATGACAGCTAACCTCGTCGTTTTTAATAACATTACAATTATATTATTATAAAAATAGAGGGCAAAATTTAACCTATATATACAATTCTAATAACGGAATTCCTTGTATTTTATTGAACATTTACTAACATCTCGGGAGTACTATTTTGTGCAATGTTCTCGTTATGCATTGCATTTCTATTTAGCTGAATAGGGAAAATAACATAGATCCTTCTTCTCACAAAACCTCAATATTTGTAAAGGAAATTATACCTGGATTTAAGATAACACTTTATCTTAAATCTAACTATAATGTTTTGCTAGATTAAGTAATTCTCAGTATAAATTGTTGTCGCAATTTTTTTCTCTGTGTATATATATTTGTTAAGAAAATGTTTCTCAACCAAAAAATGAGAAAAATTGGAGAACTAGATAATTTCCAGAACTAATTGTGCTTCTCCAACAATATGTAATAGTAATATTTAAAAAATATATAAACTAAAATGCAGAGGAATAAATTAATATAAAATTTACGATACCATTAAATTTATGATCATTTACAAAATAAGCAGACGTAAGAGGGGGGTAAGGTTTCCAATAATTTATTATTGCTTGTGGTCTATTCCGTGTAATGCATGTCTTCCTAGCAATGTTATTGACTTTTAACGTAAATTCTATGAAATATGAATCGTACCATTCTCGGATGCACATTATCACGATTGATTTTCTCAGAATTGCTGTTAGGAGTGGGTTTTCTTAATAACATGTTGGTTAACCAGATTTAATTATTGAACAAGAATTCGCATTACCTTTGAGCATAGTTTACTGAGTTTGACATTATTAGTAAAAAACGACAAACCGTAAATTGTCTAAATATCGATTTCTAAGTAAACAAATTCCTAACAAGCGCTGAATAAACACAAGGTTTGATACTATTTGAAACGAAAAGAGGTTAATAAATATTGGTATGTATTCTTCTTTGTTTTAATACACTTAATATTCGATTGATACATAAAGTAAATTGAAAACGGTTTATTAATTACAAAAAGTGAATTGAATCTAATGGTTTCGACCTAAATTTGCATCGTGAATGCTCACTATTGTGCCAGATCAAAGATTACATGTTAACATTTAATAAACGTTATATAAATTCTAATGTTTGGTTATAACGTATATACATATATAAATGTAATTATTATTAAACACGGTAATTATTAATTTTATTGAATTAACACAACATAACAAGACATTAAAAGATGATAAAAAAGAGTGAAGTAAGACTATTATATTAAGAGCGCTACATCCAAAACATACAATATAAATGAAGTACTTATTGTTAGTAGCGGAAATATGTATATACATCGGTATGCAAAAACAACGTATTATTGTATACCAGGTCACTACAATATACTTTAAATTATATTTAATATATCGTAAAGCTTTTCGTGGAGAAAATTTGTAGATTTCCAAATTTTTCGAAAAGAAATTATTTATGGAAATCAGGGTCGTGAAACAAACAAACTTGTCAAAGTCTAAAGATGTTTCTGCGACGTACTTCTCACATTGGTTGGTTTAAAGTAATCATAGTTTAAACCAGATCGCACATGACTTCCTTTCCCAGCACGAGGTTGTAGTCAATTTCTAAGCTAATTGTATCTCTATCAAAGAAAATAGTCTTCCTTTCTATAATGTCACTGAATTCACTGCTGAAAATACGTTATTTGAAAATCGAATTCTAAATCAACATGGGTTTAGCACCTCAGAAGCTAGTCGAAATTTTGCGGCTTCTTCATCAATACCACAACATACCAATTCCGTCATGTATCATTTGCCCTATCAACGAGTTCCAGTGCCCTCATCTTCGCCATGAAGAATATTCTCGATCCACTATCTGCTTATTCTTCTCATTACACCGATGACGTCCTCATATTTCTCGAAGATGAACGACAAACTCGACATTTCTTGGTGCCCTCTAGTGGCCAAGAAATGTCGAGTTTGTCGTTTTGAAAGTTGTGGCATTAACTGTGAGGCAACAGCGATAGAAGGTAGAGATATGAAAAATACTCTCGAAACCACGCTGATGACGCCGGGTAGGCAGAAACATGTTCGTGTGTTACTGTATTTTTTCTCTCTCCTTTTATTGCGTTTGCCGTAAATTATTCCATCAATACCATGAGGAAGCTAAGCTATCTTAGCATTATTTTTTGGTTATTGTTTCTAGGCATTTTCTGATGTGTTCTGTGTAAGCTTATTTGTTTGTCTTAACCATATAATCAATGTTCTGAATTTTAACTGTTTGTGTAAAAGTTACGTGAAAGGATATTCTTTATTAATATAAGTCATAACCTTTTGAAGAATAATGGAGTCTAGACACCTACATATTCGAATGTGAAAAGTGTTACATCCGATGCAGTTGCGACTTTGCCCCGAAGGTTAGACATCGAGAAAGAAGTTCTATGCCGTTGCAGTGCCTATTTATTTATTTACCGCACCGAACAGGAAATCGCACCGCAATAAAACATTTATAGAAACTTTCTGTATACGTGTTCCGTACAGTATCGCACCGATAAATCAGAAATTCTCATTGTTATAGTCGCAGAGAGTTAAATTCATTCCGTCCACCGCAAAAAAGAATGATCGACCATCGAATGCAAACGAGGTCCATTGTTATTGCATAATGGCAAATATTTCAAAGTATCATCGCCGGAGAGAGAGAATCTTCGTCCTCCTACAGTGCGCGTTGAGCGTTCGCAACGCCTTTGGGGTCTCCTCTTCTTCCTTATCTTTATCTTACATTTATATATTCCGCTAACACATTTCGTTTGCCATCCGCTGCACGACGAGGCCTCAAGAACAGTATTTTCCATTGTCTTTCAAATGTAATATATTGATACATAATGTTTGTTTAATAATTAAGATTGATGAACCTTCCAGTCAAATATACCCTAAAATATTCTCCTATTGGAGAATATGTGGTTTAGCACGTTCGATTTGTTGAACAGCTTGCACTTAAAATAATTCCGGTAACAAGTTTCAAAAATTATCTATAGATAATACAGTTTAAAACAGATAATTGGAATACTCAATGGACTGTACAAATCTGTCACGTTTCAATCCTATTGGTGAGCGTCACCTAGAGGTATTCCCTTGTGAGTTTGCATTAACGCACCAAACGCACACATTAATAAGCGTTAATTAATTATTTCAATTGAATTCACGTAGGAAATGTAATACTTAATAGGTACACATATAAACTCAATTTATAATAATGACTAACCATATATTATTTGCAGCGTAAATGATGGCATTAATTTTGTAAGGCAGTGTACACACATTGGATAGTTATAGGAACGCATATAGATACCGGTACTTCTCTGGAACCCGACTCTCGACCCGACCAGCTCGACTATCTATTAATAACGCAAACCATCGATACGGCCTTTATACCTTTGCTGCAGCAAATGTCACGAGTTTAAGTAATGGTCGCGAAGAAAGATTTAATAAACGTGTGATTTCAGTCGTTCTTCGAATGTCTCTATTATGTTTCCTTTATAAATAACTCGTATCGAGTAACTTTTAGTGCGTTATAGATTCCATTGAATTGTTCCCGGAAATTTTTGAATCTAACCCCTGCTTCGTAACGACTGATCGAAACTGTACGTAAACGTCCAACGTTATTCCAATTGCTCTTACGTTCCATTCCCTTACCTTTGGGAAATTGGAATAAAATGTTACATTTTTTTTTATAGAATCGGAAAACGCTAACAGCATCAGATAAATTATTTGATTAAATTCAGAATAATCGTTTCGAGATTTCCTCGATTCTCATTGTCAACCATATGACCGAATATTATGAGAAATAAATCTTTAATTCTAACATGCCTTGTTCTCCCTCAAAGATATTTACAAGGACTTACTTTTACCGCTTAGGGTAGATAAGCGGTAATAGTGGACACTTTGATTTCTCTATGTAACATTATTTATTGTATGAGGTACTCCACGGGTTATATACATCCCAAATTTGTACTTCGTAGCAAACTTATTGAAAATCAGGTGCTTGTTCAATTTTTTTAAATGTTGCTTGTTCTAAATGTTGACGTTATCTTTAAGTTGGCGACAAGTTTATGAAGATAGCACGTCATTTAACAAAGATAATTATTTTGTATGTGTTACGTACACGTGTCAAAAGCTGATATTCAGGAGGAGGCTTTTACAAAAATTTTAAAATGTCGAATTTTTTGGAACAAATTAACTCCATAAATCGGGGTGCCACTGCACCTGTAACATGTTATTGTTTATACTAAAACGTAATGTTTTTACATTACCTTAATACATCTTCTTTTATAATGGTAGATACATTTGGAAATGATGTTAAAGTACTCCTTAGTTATGAAACATAAATAAAATCTTGTAACATTTGGAAATGCTTGAATAACATAAAAAATTAGCACTAGTGACATTGCTTCCGCACTCGCAGAGCAAAATAGTAAATGCAAGCATTTCAATAAGGTTCCAATAAAATCGCTGCATGTAGAATGCAATTAAAATTAACATGCAGAAATGAGCCATAGATACTAAAAGTTTGAAAAACACTGTTATAGAGGAATAAAGAACGATTTCCTAGTTCCCGTTCCCGTAAGTGCTACGTGAATTCTCAATTTACTTGAACAGACTCTGCTTTGAATAGCCAAGTCTGAAATATTACGCTCATAGCTCAAGTGGAAGTAGAACTCCTTTAAAAGCTTTATGAGTGAACCACCGATGCCGTACTAAACTGCGGCTTTGATCACTTCCTTCTTTTCGATGTTTGAAATAATCCAGTACAAACTTAGCATAAATAAGAGCTCATACGCATACATTATCGTTACATGTCAACCGTAATGTTTTCGATATTCATTCAAGCCAGTCTCGTTTCTCTTCGTGACGAAGCACAATTTAAACTCCATTCTGCCTCGTTGCCTTTTCGAGTTCTTCGCGTACAGCCACACGTAATACCCGTCCTGTTTGAAGATACAACACTTTTTCCAGCGGGCTACTTTCTCTCTCTATTCCGATCAGATTAGCGAGCCGCGGTAATGTGTATTCCTGGCGGCGGTGACGGGACCTCGACCTTTTTAGTGAACTTGAGGTCTCCATGCGCCTTGAGGCATACCTGCTTCGTGTTTGCATTTTATATGTGTGTGTATGGTATATCGCACGTAAGGTACTTTCTGATGTGTTCAACGTGGAATCAATTAATGACTCGAGAGTGAATTCAGAATTGTACATTGATGAAAGGTTTCTTTCATTCAAAGCAATATACCTCAAAGAAATGGTACTTTTCAATGGAATCAAACAAATATTTCTTAAACACAAAGAAATGTTTCTCTTGTTAAGATTAACAAGTGCAATACTAAGAACGCAATAATTTTGGTCTCTTAAAATGAACAGATGTGTGGAAGTACTTTATATTGTAAAAGTAGTATCAATGCAATTCGAGAATCCACATTTTATTAGAATGGAAAGGTTCGTGCACAATACCAAGCGAAACAATACTTATTTCCTAAAATGAATAGATGTATAGGTAAAACCTTCCTGCATAGCGCAGCAGTTCAATTTGCTGATTTAAATACCAAAATACTAAGTGCGTATATTAGACCATTTCTACTATTTCGATGCATAAATTCGGCAATGTTCAAGAAATTCTTGAAAAATTACAGGATTCCTGCAGATAACTGAATAAATATTATATTATCATTTCAAATATTAGCTAGCATTTACTTTGTAGAATATAGGATCTTAATCAAAATAAACTTCAAGTATCAAACTTTATTTGAACAAACGTTTTAATATAAAATATATCCACCATTTTTTTAGCTTGAATAAGCAGGTCTCCGTTTGCATTAAAATGACGCCGGTTTCTCGTTCGCACCACAGTCGGTATCTTCGTCACTGTGATTCTAATAAAATTATATATGTAATTATACCGTAACTGTACTTGTTACTAAAGTTGAGTAATTGCGTTTTGATCTAGAAGCGTACAACAATATGAAGTAGGTTCTATCGAAAGTGTTTGCTACAGTTCTATATATTAAGTTGATAACGTACAAAATTCAGGTGTTTATTTCCGACATACTCACTCAATTAATTTTTGAAAGATCCTTTAAATATTAAATCGGTTTTCCTTGATTGAGCGTACTGTGCCTATTGAATTACGATAAAATGCCTTCCCCTGCAAATAATTCTCGCAGTACTTCGTTCGCAGGGATCGCGGGACTGGTACTGCTTACCACTTAAGGCCGAAACTGTTGAGCTACTCTAAAATGTAACTTGGGTTACTTAACCTCGCATAAACAAATAAGAATAGGTGCCGGCAAAAAATATTCAGCAACTAGAGTTACAATATCTTTTTGGATGTAAATCCAACCATTTCCTAAACTTAACTAACGCTACATCGTCCAATTTCTACAATGGTGCTTTATCTACTTGGTTTTTTAAAAGACACTTAATTCACCACGCAATTCTAACTAATTTTAAGGTCTATACACATATATGACTCAACGGTTTGGCAACACAGGTTTATTCTCTCAGAGAAGACAAAATTAAAAATTATTTGGCTTCAAAACATATTAGGTCTAATCTATTTTTAAAATACGAAAATGCCCAACGCCCAATGATACATACAATGTAAGCGTGTTCAACTAATGCCGTAATTTTTTGTAATTGCAAATACTGGCATTAAAATTGACATACAACAAACGCAAAGTTTTACATACACCGTTCATATGTAACGTGAAACATTTATAACGAAAAAAAATCTAATTGTATCGAGAGTAACTACAACAACAATAACGTTTTCACATCCTGAAAATAGAAAACACATTCTAACTTTAGAAACGTTACTTGAACAAACACGAAATGAACACACCTGCTTTAGATCAAAAAAAACATTTCTTGCGATAAAATATAAAATCTAGCGAAAAGAATTATTCCATCAAAAAATCTGGTTTTTTCAGTAGGAGTAAATGTTTTTTTTTAATGGAAGAATAAACTTTTGTTTAAAGAAATTATGAGGTTTGTTTTAAATCTACAGATTTTTTTGAATTAACGATATATTCTTCTTTCAAAGAAGGCAATTGTACTTTGAGTTAAAGTAACAATCATTCAGTGCATCTATACCAGATCTGTTAATAACTTAGTAGAACCTGTTTAGTTTTTTGTATTATGACAAAGCTAAAACTTTGAACATGCAACATTCTCGTGTACTTCTTCATACAGTATAAGTAAGATTTTTGTAAGTGAACATGGTGAAGATATGTTTGCAGGAGGCACATATGTAAAAGATATCTAGCACAAATCTAAAATACGTTCATGAAAATAGCTGATAGAACAAATACATAGCAACTGGTTAATCGCGACCTATAGATTGATGTCCCGAGAAAGAAGTAAGAACAGTAGGTAACCTAATACAGTAAAACGAGAAGAAATATGGAGCATATATTCGTTTTGCGCTAACGAATGCAGTTCTTTAGCGCACTAGCAATAGGCGGTTTGCTTATCCAAGAATGACAATGACTTGCAGAAAATTTAATACTAATACACAGCTGGCTGGGGAGAAATATGGCTGTACATTTAGCGCTTTTAAGAATACCAGTTAGTCAACTAACCAACAAGGAAACACCGGCAACCAAAAAAATTCAGACCTCGATGAAACTCTAGAGATTGAAAAAGTACCTTATACGAAGACAACAATATGTTTTAGCGACTGAAGCGATGAATCGATTTGCACGATTTTTACATTTTTGTAAATATTTCTAAAACTATGACTGATATAATTTTTCTACAACGTAACTTGAAGTATATATATTATATACTCTCAAGGACTATGCAAATTATTTTCAGAAAAAATTAATGTAGGGAGGGGGGCATCTCAATGACTTCCACTTACAATTAGTAAATCTCAATTTAAGGTTACATATGGTGGTTTTTTCAATGAATAAGCAACATGAGCTAAACAAATATGATTTGTCGGAACTAAAAGTAGCTTTAGACGAATAGCACTTTTTTACAGTTTTTCCGATATACTACCAAATTTCATCGCTATTTGCCAATTGTATGTTAGATTTAGATATATAATGTCATATCTATTTATTTATTTATTTATGAGAAAACATATTTGTTTTAAAGTTCTATTAGACCTAGGAGGAAATGTTACTCTTTTTAATTTATTAAATTACTGCTAGTAGTAATGAAAATTTCCCTTGTGTAAACGCGTCTTTTCATTTTACTCTTCCCAATTAAACAATAGACCATAACTACCAAAATTTTGGTCTAATTCATACAAAATATGAATTTAGGCGAACGAAAAAATCAATTATTAAATAATGAATGAAAATTAATATTTTCTGTAATTACAAATTTTTCTTTATAAACATTTATTTAATTTTTCTAATATGCTTCTCATGCAAAAGGAAGCTACAGCCTTGGACATTTGTCTGGGGCACCCATAAAAGGTTTCATTGTACGTTACCACACCGGGATTACCTGCATTCTACAAGAACTTTTATTTACTAATGCATATTTTATGACGTTGAAATGCCGAATTCGGTTTTATAATCCCCTATTTACATAAATATCGGTCTATTGTTTATTTCAAGAATTTAATTAGTATTGATACGTTGGCGATTGAAGAGGTTTCTAGAGCGTTATTTTTATTATTTGAGTGTGCTGTGTGTTGTGCTCTATTTACGTACAGAGGATTGTATGAAGATGCCTAAAAGACGGGAGTTGACTGTTGCAGAACGTAGTCAAGTAGTGTTGCTACATTCGCAGGGTATGTCGCAAAAAAAAATTGCATCAACAATGAAGCGTTCGCGACATGCGATACAATTAACCATTAAACGATTTCGGGAAACTGGTTCGTATGAAAATCGACGAAAAAGTGGAAGAAAACGCAAAACCACCGCGAGACAGGATCGTTATTTGGAGCGTTTAGCTTTACGGAATCGCTTCCAAACACCCAAACAGCTGGCCGCTGACCTATCGGTCGAACAGCACGTTTCTGTATGTGACAGAACTGTTCGAAGAAGGTTGGCAGAGGTGAATTTGAAGGGCCGGAAAGCGCGTCGCAAGCCATACCTGAGCCAGCAACAAATGAAAAATCGTTTGCTGTGGGCAAGAAAATATAAAGATTGGACTGTCGAGGATTGGTCGAAGGTCATATGGTCTGACGAATCAAACATAGAGGTATGTTAAGCAATCCTATTTTGTTCCTTTGTTACACAAAATTTGCAAAAATGTATACACATACCACCAATTTGCTAAATTAAAAAAAGTAATTATTGATAATTATCCAATTCAGATGTTTGGTACTCCTGGAGCTCAGTTTGTTCGCCGTAGACCTGGGGAGGCATTTCGTGCTGATTGTATCACCCCAACTGTCAAACATGGCGGTGGCAGCGTCATGATTTGGGGATGCATGTCCGCAAATGGCGTAGGAGAAGTCTTTGTGTGTGATGGTAGGATGAACAGCGAGCGGTATATCTCGATGCTAGAAGAGGTATTAGAAGCATCAGTGCTGAAAATATATAACAGGGATGAAGCAGAATATGTATTCCAACAAGATAACGCGCCCTGTCACAAATCCAGATTCTCGATGGAGTGGTTTCGTGAGAACGGGATCCATTTACTTGAATGGCCGGCGCAGTCACCAGATCTGTCGCCTATAGAAAATTTGTGGCGCATGCTGAAGCTAAAGCTTTCCAGTTACAAATTCAGTAACAAAAATGACTTAAGGAACAAAATTGTACAGGAGTGGGAGGCACTTTCACCTGAAGTTTGTTTACGTTTAGTAGCGTCAATGCCTAAACGGTTAAATGCTGTTATTAAAGCAAATGGTGGTGCCACCAAATATTAAATTTATTATTAAAAACTTATTTAGTGAATGTTTATGCATGTAATTTTATTTTAATAGCGCACAATGTATTCTTATCTTAAATATTTTGGGGTGCCCCAGACATATGTCCAAGGCTGTAAGTACGTATGTGCACTCATATGGACTCACGCACGTAGTTGAATTCCAAAACGGTCTAACGCAATGCACTCACGCCATCTGGGAGCTATCCTCCGCACCCGTCCGACAATTCCTTGGCGTAAATAAAATGTTTACGATCCATTGTGCGTACGGTTATAATCGGATATTGAACATTATCGGCTAAACAAGAAAAGAACAGGATGGTCTTCTTAAATAGTCTAATTTGCATTTTTATTTTATGGTTTCGATGTGACACCTTGCACGTGAAACAATCGAATTATGTCGGGACTCGAGCGTTACGCATTCGTATTTATGTTGGGTGTTGATAATTTTGACGTTGTGTTTGTGTGTACAACGGTAAATTATCGATCAATAAATTCTTTTAGCAGATTCAGGCGCGTATTTCTGTTGTAATTGTAATAATTTGTGTCTATAATAAATTTTGATTAGCAATTAATTCGATGGTTTTACAATATAGGATCGATCTGATCGCTTTTCTTTACAACTTACTCATTCTTTTTATTAGTAAACATTCGCCATTTTTAGGTATTACAAATGTAACACAACCTCTCAGCTATTGAAACGGTGTAAAGTTTTTTTTTGTAAAATTCTTTACAAGTTGTATATTTAATAATTTCGTAAAGTATAAAATCGATAACAGTTTATCATACATCAGACCGCGGTAGTCTACTATTATGTCGAAAATGTTACTATTTATATCCAGTTAGCCAATAACATGGAAGTGAACATCTTAGGTTTATTTATTTCTATTTCTATATTTTGTTATATTTTAGCTAATGGCTTATTTTCGTTAGCATTATTTTTACAAGGAAGTTTTTGAATTACAAATGGGAAATTGATACCTATTTTCATACATATCATATCCGTTTCCCTTTTCGTGGAGCTCTGCAAGTGTATGTCCGTTAAGTAGGTAATCCATTAAGTATTTTTCAAACCAAACAAATTTTGTAAAAACTTTGGGGCAAGTCGATTTTTATTTTTTGCGCTCTTCATTCCTGATTTTTTTTTTATAATTCCCCTATGATGCGGTTGATATGTCGTTAAATAGTAATATAATAATAATATTGTCCGTCTAGAAAGTATCCGGAATTTATTAATTTGAATATATTTCTTTTTTGTTATATCCTAAGACAAAAGTAATGCATCAAGTAGGTTGTGCCGACTGTAGGCCATGGCAAAAATCATATAACAACACCAGCTGTCAAATATTATTGATTATCAACAGGCTTAATATTTGTGAAATAGTGTCGCAAGTAAAAAGAAGAAAGTTGGTGGAATATTTGTATAGAAAAGGTGTTCAAAACGTTAAAAAATTAGTGCAATTGACTGAACTCGGAAAAAGTGCAGTACATGAGACAATAAAGAGGATAAAAAATAGGAGATATGAGCCACGAACCAGTTTCTGGAAGACCGCGTAAGATTAGCGGAAACAATCTAAACGCTTTAGTGACTTTAGGACGACAAAACCCGCGCCTAGGGTTTCGAAAACTGGCTAACAGATTTGGAAATCAACGTTTTTATATCTGACGAAAGTTGTTTTCAGCTTGGTGCAAATCATTTAAAAATCCTATCAAGAGAAAATGCTACCGTTGAAATTTCCAAATTTCCCACAAAAATAATGGTTTGGGGAGCAATTTCTCAACGTGGTGCTACACCTCTCTGTATAATTGATGGCACCGTTAATAGTGCAAAGTATTGTGAAATTCTTAATGGTTTTCTTTTTGAAACGGCTCGCGCTTTATATCCCAAAGGGTGGCGTTTTCAACAGGATAATGCAAGATGCCATACTTCTGCCTACACTAAAGCTTGGATGTTAGAACAAAACTTGGCAACAATTCCATGGCCAGCAGCTTCCCCAGATCTTAGTCCCATCGAAAACATATGGGGACTAATGGAAATTGAAGTAGAACGAGCAGCACCTTCGTGGTGCTGCTAAAGAAGATTTGATTCGGTCAGTTTTACAAGCCTGAACCACTATCACCGAAAAGTATAGCGTTGACCTCGTTTCGGTATTACCTGAACGTTTAGTTAAGTGTTTACAGTTAAATGGAGATTGTATTAGTAAATCAGATGAATTATTTGTTGTGATTTTATTATTCAAGTAATAAAAATATATACTGTAAAATTATAGCTGTGCTTTTTGTGTTCCGGATACTTTCTAGACGGACTATAATTTTCTGATTCTGTGTGAACTAGGACATACATGGCGTGTCCACCCATTGCATGTATTTCTGGAGGTTAACTTAAACTTAACCGATTATTGCATTGGTGTAGTTTGTTTTTCAGTATTTACAAGAGCCAGATGTTCTGCACTTATTTTTACCTGTTACAATTCGATAGATCGTGCGGTATATTTTAAGTAATCGTGAGTGATGCCCCTCAGATGAGAACCTACACCTTCTAAACAATTAACTCGGTTCGAACGTGGCCGGATGATTGGGCTACATGAAGGCGGTATTAGTTTTCGGGAAATTTTGCGTAGATTTAATCGCAACCATTCAACTGTACTACGGCGTTGGAAACTGTGGATTGCAAATCAAGGTAAAGCACGTAAGCACGCAAGGTTCGGGAGCATCCAGAAGGGCCACCTCTCGAGAAGAATTTCATTTAACGGTCTCTATTGCGATTATCTTTAACACCTGATCCTAGACGCCCTGGACGAACCATATTTACTTTTGTTTTGTTGTCTTTGGTCGTGCATTTTTAATTGCGGCCAGTGTATTTTGTAAAATTGTGTGTGATGTTCATATTTTAACTTTGTTTCTGTTCTACAGTTCACTTTGAAAAAAACTAAAGGTAACAGTCGAAAGATTTCGGTGAGATACAAGTTTTAAAAAGGGCGTTCTCCATCTTTTTGCGCAAGTCGCGGGAGTCATTAGAGGTGCTTATTTACATTTATAGGGAGTTCAGTTTCCGCAACGCACAATACAAGTATTGCTTTTTAAATTGAACGCCTGTATGTTATTACAATTTGAGGTGCCTCTGTTCAATTCATGTCAACATTGATCGACATCTCCCAAATCTTGGTTTTTGAAATAAATAGTATAATTTCAGAATTTTGCGAAAAGCCGCTGCTTCTTTAATGGCCGATTTTTTAAACGTCTTACAAGCTAGCGGTGATTGAAATTTAATTTAATTTAATTTAAGAAATTCATCCAGAAATTTTTTTTTCATAAACTGCTGAAAGAACTTAGTACGTGCGCTGCGGAAAATGAGCACCCCGATATATTTCAGTATAATGTTGTGCAGTGCTTCTCTTCGAATATATTTTATTTGAAAAATCCCCCTTGAAATTATTCAGAAAAAGAATTATTTAAGGTCTAGGTAGACATAATGTAGATAAGAATAACAGAAATAGTAAAAGATATGCAGATGAATAATTTATTGTTAGGAGATTGTTTCAAATTACGCGTGAAGCATAACAAACAATGAATTAATACTTTGGGGACACCGTGTACATGACTTTGCAGTAGGTACATTGTATTAGAATCATATCCCAATGGCATTACTTTTAACTTTAAATTAAGACAACAGGAAACTTAAAAGATGATAAAAGCCTCAAATAGAGTGTTACACTTACAGAAACGCTACTTAGTGTGGATTTTCCAAACTTTCAATATCCTTCAATCACCCTAATGCCAAATTTCTGAAAAAAAAATGATAATATGGTAATTTTATGACGCAAAATTGACAGAAATAAGGTACTGGCCGCACTGGACTGGACTTTTTTCGTTACTTTATATCTTTCATGTGATATCCAAATTGGTCATCAGATAACAACACGATTTTTACAATATTGGTCTTAATTGGAAAACAGGATCTAAGGATAGATACCTAATCTCAAGGGTTTCATATCTCTTTCATTACATCAACTTTTCATCAATATTTTTATTCTTCCGTGTACTGTCTTTTGCTTTCGCAAATATATAGCATCTGGATGTTACTATCACCATTGCAAGCTTTTCTCCTGTGCTTTCATATGGATATATAATGATTTTTTTGCGAAAAGGTTATATTACTATTATTGTTAGCTATGAATAATGATGTACATATGTCTTTAAAGGTTACCATAATGTGTGATACTTATTGCTCTTCTTTATTTAAATACATTAACCAATTGCAGACAATTTTTCTGGGAATAGTCATAAAATAAGCTTGTCTGTTATAGTAACCGCAAAAATATAACATTTGTTGAAAAATATGTCATCTATTTGTAACAGTAACTAAATAATAAAAAAATAACTCTTAAAGAGTTTTGAATAAATGCTATAATTTCTTAATAAATGCGAAGCAAACAATTTCACCATAATTTAAAAGTTTAAAACTTCTTACCTACAAACATACTCCTGGAATATTTGTTTTAGTGAAAGTGGTTGACGTAAACGCCTTTAACCTTGGCTGTAAAATGTATTTCCTTAAAAGGCGCTCCATTCACAATGATGATAGGCATACGATACCACTAATCATATAGTTTATGGTGATGTTGAGAAATAGCCGAGGATAATACAGAGGATAATTTACAGGCTTAGCAAATATGGTTGCAATCTATTATTACTAGTGAAGAAAGAAGTAACAAACCTACGTGTGTAAAATATGTATGTTTCTACAGATTTTATAAGTAAACATGTTCAAAGGAATATCAAAATTGAATGTTCCTATGTCTATCCGTAAATTTAATTGTTTGTTAACAAGCGTACACAGAACACTACTTAATTATTTTCAAAAAAGTACGTTTGTGTGTATGTACAAGGTGGGCCAAATTTGATACTTTTAATAGGGAACTTATATTTCTAAAGGAATTAGACAAAAACTGACCTAAGCTTCTGGAACTCGATTTTAAAGATAAATCGATTGGTGAAATCCCTATTTTTATATCTTCCTTAATATGAGAGATACAGAGCGTTTTCTTAAAATGTGCAATTTTTAAAAACCCTTGTAACTTTTTTATTTATGAAAATGCTTGATTTATATGAAAACTATATTAGGGCGCTTTTTGACGCAGAATCCGATGCTCTAATTTTTTCTTTTTTTAAACTCCTATATTTTGAGATATTATCAAGACTTGTGTTACCTTTAGTTGTGTTAATATAACACACTTGATATTTTATTTAAACAATTTTTAAATTATTTGTCTTTCTTCATTTCACATTATTTTAAGATGGCTATGGAGGGTAATTAAGCAATACACGTATTTATTTTATATCGTCTAAATGTTCTGGAATGTCAGTTTTCATTAATATTACTAGTGTTTTCATTATCTAAGAATTCGTTTACTTCCAGCATGACGGAGCACCTCCTCACAATGCTGGTCAGATTAATAAGTTTCTAAGCCAACAATTCGGGAATCGAGGACCGATACATTAGCCGGCAAGGTCGCCTGATCTAACCCCATTGGATTTGGCGGACAATTCGAACACTTGCTATAATTTATCATGTTTACGCATTTTTTAGTAACAAAGGTATATTCTGTAAATATTTCATTTAAATATGTCGGTAAGAATTTTAGAAACCAACTTATTTTAGTTCTAGTCATGATTAATTTCAAATTTTCAATACATTATGAATTTTTACCAAATAAACCCTCTTAATTCCTTATAGCTATAACATCAGTAATGCTATTAATGGTTTCCTTAGTTTAGTTTGTTTGAATTGTTGTTTGTAACCTTTAATATTAAAAGAATTTTTTTCTGCCTTGTTGAAATCTTTTATTTGCTTATTTGCCACCATCAATAGCCATCTTAAAATAATGTGAAATGAAGAAAAACAAATAATTTAAAAATTGTTTAAATAAAATATATATAAATATGTGTGTTATATCATTCTAAAGGTAATTTTATATGCTTTTCAATAGTGTAAAAATATATAGACTGTTCCATATAAAAAAAAAACAAAAGTCTTGATAATATCCCAAAAAATAGGAGTTTAAAAAAAGAAAAAATTAGAGCATAGGATTCTGCGTCAAAAAGCGCCCTAATATAGTTTTTATATAAATCAAGCATTTTCACAAATAAAAAAGTTATGAGTTTTTAAAAATTGCACATTTTAAGAGAACGCTCTGTATCTCTTACATTAAGGAAGATATAAAAATGGGGATTTCACCAATCGATTTCTCTTTAAAATCGAGCTCCAGAAGCTTAGGTCAGTTTTTGTCTAATTCTATTAAACATTACAGCTATGGTCTTAGTTGGATTCAAAATCAACTGGTGCGGTTGTGAAAACTGAGAAACATAATAAATATCCTCCTGTATTGCCATTACCGTTGCCCATTAATTCATGTGGAAAAAATGATTTATAAATATATAACCACGAATGCGATTTCTTCACATCGCCGAGATATGAAAAGGAAAAATTTGTTACTCCGAGTATACGCATCGATAAGTGGGAGATATGGACGGAGTCGTTGGAAGAGATTGCGATCTGCTGCGTATAGTATAATGCACCGTACTACTCAAGCTTCTACGTAAATATATGAAACGGAGAATAAGGATAGGAGCACACCTCGCTTGTATTCTTTCGCGACAAACCTTACAAAAATATTATTGGGTATAACAGCCAGACTAGATACGAAGAAAAATAAAATTGTTTTTTTTTTTATTTTTCGTCGTGCCAGTAATATTTACTCATTCGATCGATCCCAACGTTGTATAGATGTACTCTTACTCAACCTAACTTACAAAAAATAGCATTATCTTGCATTACAAGAATTCCTTCAAATTCCTCTTTACACTTTTCTACTACACTCATTGTAAAAAATTTTACTAGCAAAAAACCAAGTATTGCTCAAGGTAAATAAAAACTAGAAAAATACGGCCTGTATCAATAGAATAAAGAAATAAAAATAACAAAAATTAAACCTAAAAATTGTATTACAAATTAATAAACAATATAGAAAAATTAACAAACGCAACCTCTTTGCAAAGTGTCCACTAAAATATGTATTAAAAAAGTGCTTTTTAGAATGAAATACGAGTATGATACACATAAAAAAAGCTCAAGTCAGAAGTTTGAATATTTGTTGAAATATGTAACTATAAAACGAATAAAACCCAACAACTGATAACAATAAAATGATATACACACAATTACGTGCGAGATGCTGCGTGCGAGTCAGTCACCTTTGGTAAGCAGCATCATTCATTAAAAAATATTTGTTTCTTTTATTATAATAAATTGCTTCTATTTATACCATTATGTACTAGTCTGATTTCTAATGAAATTATTAATATCTTTAGTTAATTAAGCGTACCAATTTTTAGCATATCACGGTATATTTTCACATACGATACGTGTTTCCGCTTTGTACTCAGGGAGTGTTGCTTTAAGTCAATACCGATGCCAGTTCAGTCAAGGGAAAAATGCTACCCTTGTAGTTGGCCCAAGGTAAGGTAACAAATTAGGAAAATTGACCCACGCTCCATCAGTACAATCGGCACATCATCAAACCTAATGCAGCATAAGAGAGATAATAAGAGACTATGGCTTAGAGTGTCTAAGGATTTGCTGAAGTTCAGCAATACTAAAATACTGAGTCGACCGAGATCGCGAGCTGCAATGATGTCGACAGTTACATAGAGCAGCGCAGTAGTACAACTATACCCACTGCGACAGCTTGTTGATTACTTGGCGAAATATTATAAGTTTGCAGAGGTTCATTAATCTGGGATCTCATGATATAGTCTCTCTATATCTCACGGGAAGCAGGCAAAGTACCTAATCAAGTTAACGTTTAGTGAAGAAGATATGCCTCTTTCTTCAAGGACTACATTAATTACAAGACATTAATTTAACTTTCGGAAAGGTGGGTAGTCATGATATAATAAGACGCTGCCGTGAATATTTACGAACAATCAGAAGATACCCTACAGGGGGGAGAAATATTACATTTATGTATTCATTCAAAGTTAAGAATATGCCAAAAGTTATCGAAGAGGGATGGGAAAACGTCTCTGTTCTGAATTAGCAAGTTTATATCAGTCATGTAGTGAAAGATGTAAATTGTATTTCGTTGTTCATACTTTTTTTTATTATTTCCTTGTTTTGGCTGTAAAAGATATGGGAAGGTACAATTAACCACAAGATGATAAAAAAGAATTCATTATTCACGTGTCATTTGGATCGTCTTTTCCAACTTAGTGATTATAAGTCTCATAAATTTCTTCATTTACAGTTGACATGCGAATATAAGGAGACCTTGAAAAAATATACAGTGAGCTTAATATAACGCTGTATACCCAAAACCATGGTTATTTACGTAAAAATAATAGTTCTAATCCCAGTAAATATTTTAGAATTGTACATAGCGTAATTACATACCGCTTTAACTTATTTTGTTTTAATTTACAAAACACATTTAATAAAATATACTTATTATACGTTGGTCACGCTGTTATCGAAATAAAGTGTTTATTATTATTATTAACAGCTAAACGGTATCCTAATGTATTATAAAATTTATTGAAAGCATTTTCGATTTGTTACGGCATAATCTCCTAGACAGCCTCTAGAATTCTATTCTCCTCAATATTTCATTTAAGACCAGGGGACCTTAGTGGCCACGTGGCAGCAAAATGTTTATTTAAAATATCCATAACATTCCTCAAATAGTGAGGTAGCATACCGTCACATTGGCACCAGGTTGGATTTAAAGCATTTATACTTGGGACAATTCCGTTCCGCAGTAATTACAAATATTTGTCGCCATTTAGAGTTCTATCGATAAAAAGTTGGGCCCACAATATGATTATTAATAAGCCTGCTCAAACATTTACCTTTTCAGGGTACTACGTTGTTGTAACAAAAGTAAATTTTCCTCGTAGTATCTACAGTTTTGGCGGTTAGGTTCGCCATGTCGCCTTATCAGTAAAAAGTAAAAAAAAAGTAAAATTTAAATAAATTTTCGCAAAATCAGGTCCTTTCTACGTTATAGCGCAGTCTCAATTTCTAATACTTTTCGAACTTAAATGATTTATACTTGCACTTTTTTTTTATATTTAAAACGGTCTCTTTACTTAAGCCCACTTCCGAAGGAATCTTCCCAGAATTGTATACGTGTTATGTTCGACAAACGCTAAAACAGTTAATTTCAAGTCTTCTGTTACTACTTTTGGTTATGTTGACCTTTTTTTTTATTGTACATAGTATTAATGCAACCAGAATTTGTAAACCTTTCAATTACATTGGCCATCATTGAATAACTAAGGCGTGATTAGGCATGGGTTTATGTTGATATTCGACACTGAACAAAGCAGCAGCTAATGCAGGTAATGAAGGCCCTTCCGAATACTACATTTTTTCTTCTATTGCATCATTGTATGGAATTGCAGATATTTCTAAACTGAAAAATAACAATTTAGTTTGGTTTTCATAACAAGTTAATTGTAATTCATATAAAGGGTGTATAGCATTGTATTAAGCGCGCGGTATAAGTTGTAAGTACGTGTGTTTTTCGAATAATAAACAGAATAAAATTAGACAGCCTTCTTCAATTTGAGCAACAGACAATGCAATTCCCCTAGTTAAAAGTACTGTGAAAATAACTTATTATACACTTGTTTTGACGTCTGCAAATGTTTCGTAACTTATGTAGCTACGTGCATTTTATATAATTAATAGGATACGTTCATTTGAACTAATTCAGAAGTAAAAAACCTTCAGTACGATTTATATATTTGGTTCTTGTACATTTAAACTTCTAATTTAGCAGTAACCTATACGGTAGATTCCTGTAATAATTTCTACTATTAAATACTTTAAATAACCCTTTTATTAGAAACCTGGCAACATTTGATGTTATTTCCGTAAAAGCAATACTTACAGCTCAACGTGAATTCGGCTATACATCGTAATTCTGAAGGAATGGATCAATCTGTGCGTAGTATTCTACACGTGATAATAATGTAGAAAAAACACATTTTTTTTCAAGTTATATTGTATAGAAAAAATGTTAACTAGCGTTCTTGCATGTAAATGGTCCAAGCTTTAATTTATTTTCGAGTTAATACGTTTTAAATAAAGTAAAAAATATCCTTGCATTGACCACTCGTGTAAAACAAAAAGTCAGGTACGATCTACATTGGTCGAGATGGTCCCATTAGTTGGTCTCCAAGATCTTCAGATCTCACACCACTCGACTATTGTTTATGGGACTAGTTCAAAAATGAAGTTTACAATGTAAAGTCGACTTTCTAGATTCTAATTCGGGAGAAATATTGCAGCTGATATTTAAGAAAATAGCATTGTGTAAAATACTTTTGAGTAAAATAAAGGGGTAAACTGCAATAAACTAATTCCAGATAATTGTCACACCTGATATGCAAGTCTGTTATGTAGGCGTTTTCATTGCTAAGATCTAAGATATAAATTCTTGATCACCTCAACATTAATACATTAGCATCTGGCTAAGTGTAACTCACAAAGTTTAGCACAGAAAAAGAACAGATAATGATCTGTACCATACCTTCGCCAACGCCCGAAAGAGCAACAAAACATCGAAAAAGAAAAAGAAAACGGCAAGATCGTTCGTGTATAGAGGCGAGCGGTATATAACCACGAAACGAGTTCAAAGAGAAGCGACTAGCTCGAGGTGGTTTCCAGAAAGTGAGATGACGGCCGGAGATTTCGGGAGGTCCGCATCGTAATGGAATCATGTGATTGTTCTTCTCGCACTAAAGAATAAGGGCGGCCGAGACGCGATAATGACGAACGAAGATGGTCATCGGTACCCTCGAGCTACGAAGCTTCTTCTTTTTTCGCATTCGACCGCACTTATACGGATGGGAACGTAAGATAATGTACCTACCGCGATCCGAACAAATTGAAATTATAGATAGTTACGTTGTGAATGGGAATTGCTCGAAAAAATATTACGGAAGTGCTTGCATTCTAGCATGTTATAAATTAGATGCTTTCTAGTTAGAGAACCGGTTTTTTCCAGACGATAATCTGTTTCTTTGTATGTTTATTTAAATTCTTTATATGTGGTTAGGTTAGAAGTGAATAAGATTATAAATACCAAAGATTTGAATAGCATTAAATTTAATACAATGGTCTTATTGAAATTAGACCAAATTCGCTTCACCCAAAAAAAAGAAGAAATAGAAATGATAGTACATGCCGCATGTCGGAATTAAGCTTACTTTTATTTTATACCCAGGTCCGGGCTGAGGTACAGAGCTTGAATACTTGTATTTCCATAAGAATATTTGTTTAATATAATGCTGTCACTTACAATCTGAAACAAAAAGAAATTACAGTTAAAAATAATTCTAAGAGCTTACACACATTTATTAACTAAGGCTAGGCCATTTCTTAGCAGTTCGTGGCAATAGATTCATCACAATTGCACCGTACAGTGGGCGAAACGACGGTTTGCCAAACTACTGCAAAATCGAGATGCCGATTTCTGAAGTAGTTTGTATGTAGTAGTAGCAATCAAGACTTAATACGAAGGTTTTCTATTATATTGCAAACATTGGCTTCTAATAAATTTGAGAATGCTCAAAAATTCGGAGAGTACGCAGACAAAACTGGAAAACTATATGCTGAGTAATTTTGCAGTATTCTTAGGTCTTTGATAAAGAAAGCAAAAACCCTCTTTTCCATATCGCGCAACGTTTCGTCGTACTTACGGCAGTTTTAATTGTCAGCAATTTACATTTTTTTTTATTTTACTTTCTCATTAATTAAAAAATACTATATTTTCACCTACCAGCTTGCTTTCATATTACATTAGACACAATCTTCTTTTTTTCTTTTAAATTTTTTTTTCAACTTAATTGCTTTTGCAAACTTCTTGATTAACTTTCATTTGCAAACTAAAAATATAATTTATGAGAAAATGAAATAAAATAAAAAAAGAACTAAAAAACCCAAAGAAAATAAAACAGGAAAACTACAGATGTAAAGGTAAAAATTGAAAAAATGAAGTTAGGAACAAAGGTTATAAAAGTTGTAGACTATGTAATTCTCACAAATGTTCCAGAACCGCAACTTATGAAGGCATCATCATACTACTCTATATTTTGATCTCTTAACAAACGGGAATTTTATTGCGCTATTATTGTATTGAGCTATGCATGAAGAACTAAAGCTTTTAATAAAAAATAATTACTGAAATGGACGTTTTCACGTGGAATTGATGACTGAATGAAAAATCTTTTGCAAACTTTAGAAAATTTCACAAACTCCACAAAAATTTTTCACAGCACTAAATGTTTTGTGAGGTATTACATTTTTAATTTCTGAAGAGGGATTTTTGCTCGAAATCAGTCGCAGATAGAATTTTGTAAGTATATTTTTTATCAAGATTTCTGTTTCACACTCTTAAGAATTGTTTGTCTCTTTTTGTTATTTTTGTAATATCTAACCATACTAAGTACCTTAAATAACAAACTATTACTGTTATAATTATAATTCTTATTTATTTCAATACGCTTTTAATATTTTACGAACAATTAATGTGTATTTATGGATTACGTTAATGATACTGTGCTAGCGAGGCTGACGGCGGCATTAGTCAGTTTATTTCGCCAAACTATTGTAATTTATATATATATCAAATTTCATAGGACACTGAGCGTAAATTCAAAACAAATTAGGTTTTGTCCAGGAAAATACCGTTTCGCCCCACTCTGTAGCCTGGCGTTATGCTTTTACTATTATTGTTATTATTATAGACAGGCTATGGCACAGATCCCTTAGCGCACCAGATTTATTGCAATAAAATGCTTCTGTGTCTGTTAGAATAGACGGAGGCTTTTAATAGACTTTAATACTTCTCTAGAATCTTATTTCTTCAATGCAGCAGATGCAAGAAACGTCCTACTGAATTATTGGTGTCGTGTGTGACTGGCAACACATTTGCATAAAATATGTTCTGCCGTCTCCAGATCTACTTGGCATAGACGACAGATTTGATCTTCAATTTTCCTAGTTTACGATTACATGATCTGTCACAAATCCCAGTATGCCAGTAACCTAAGGTCCCCTTCGCTGAAGGTTAGCACTATTTTGCTGTCTTTGGTGATCCCGATCTGAGTGCTTTCGCCTGTTTTTGTCCTTGAACACTTTCCGATTACAAAACCTTTTGATTGCCGTCCCATGTCTTTTTTGGTTGTGAAAAGCATGTACCTTGGTAGCTTGCAATCCACCGTAATGTGACGTGGTCATTGCCTCCCAATTGCCTTAAATTGCGTAGCCATTCGCATATATTTACGCAACGTACAAGTTGCTGTATTGCACCAACTTGTGTATTGGATAAGTCGGTAGGATAAGTATATACCAGTGCTGTTGATATTCGATAAAATTGAGACCCGGATTCAAAACTATCTGGCTCTTGGGTGCGGATCCAATCTGTTATTCGTCTTTCGGATCCATATCTCCTATTTTGGAATAATTCTTGCTAATTTGTATTGTATAATCTTACCTAAAAGGATCCGAATTGAAATTGAATTGATCCGAGGCTTCCGTTATTTTTTATTTGTTGTTCGCTTTTCATTTGTTTTGATATCTTTATTTATCTAGAATTTGTAAATTATCCACTTTTCTTCCTTCGTTCGTTTTTCGCTTTCGAAAATTGTTGTTCGTAGTTGTTATCCATTCTATACAACAAAATTAAACTTCGATAGCCACTTCACAAGAATAAAATCCCGAATAGCCAGTTATGAACATATTTTTCAATTTTAAACGAAAAGAGTGTGTTCTGCACTATTTGCAACAAATACCATTGCTTTTACGAATGGTGTATGGGACCATGGTACAACACAAGTAACTGTACCCAAAAAGTTATGGTAACCCTTATGATAAAATGAGTTAAACACATTACAGACTATATGTCAAGTACATACCAAAGCAATGAACAAATTTCAAAATCAACGTATTTAATCATTAGATTGGACTTTGAAATTTGTAGCAGCGTTATTGCAGTTCTATTTATTAAGTTGCAAAAAATAGAAGCACTTAAACAATCCAGCATTTATGTAATATTCAGTATTATACTCCAAGTAAGAATATACCACTATTGTTTAGACAGGAATAGCCAAAGGACATGCTTTCCCAAATTAAGAATAGGTAAATAAATACGAATCCTAATCAATGAATACAATGCTGATGCTGGCGTGCATTTGCATATACCGATAGAATTGCTGGAATAAAACGTTCATTGCAAGTTAGTGAGAATTAAATGCAATTCCAACAGACTGCCAGACGCTGGCTACTCGTTACATCACATTTAATGTACTATCGTGAAAATATGTAGTGACTCGATGAATCACAAAACATCGCAAAAATATCTCATAATACGTATAGCAAGTGCGCAGAAATATAAACTTTGGAAATGAAATGAAATAAGTTGATTGACGTCATTTCAGCTACCCTTTTGGTTGCCTTATCAGCAAAGGAAACTGAAGTTTTTTACGAAAAAGAATGTAGTTTCGTAGTTTTTTTTACAATTTCGAGAGTAGACAACCACTAATTTGGGTTTTTAGAAGCCTCAAAGGAAATGTTGCTACCTAACATGTCGTAATGAATGCAATGAATCTCTTAAAATCCTTCTTTGGGAAAAACTAAATTATTAGAAATATTTTTAATTACTATTAAAATTAAATCCAAAAGAAGAAAAATACGAGTGCAAAATGAGTGCAAACGTTTATTAGATAAAAGAATAATTATATCGCCTTTAAAACAATTAAATTTTGAACAATCGTTTAAAGCAAACCGTAGGAGAGCTAAATATAATCTTTATTATACGGTCTTAAGTTGCAAGCGGCGCTATTGGGATTGAGCATTACTATTTTCGTAAGATTAACATTTGTTATTGTTAAAGCAGTAACGGCGCAGGAATCGGCCGAATAGTTTATTGACAGTGAGCGAGAAGATGATTGCTTGTTTCTTTCGTTGCACTGGAGATCTAGGAAATATCGAGAATCGAAGAACAGTTGATACGAAAAGGTACACAACAATTTTTTTCTGAGAAGTCATTAACGAAATCAGGAAAAATAATCTACTACGCCCCATCATCCTTTGTAATAACAATGGCAGCTCCCATACAGTACGTCAAACGATTAATTACTTAATGGAGAAAACCATCAAATTATTAATGACTTCTTTTTGATATCGAATGTAAAAAATTGTGTTCTGGACATACCACATTTAGAGTGGAAAAAATCTTTTGAAAAATAATAATAATAATAATAAAAGTGATTTGTACCAAAATTTTTTTCTTCCACTGTTTTTGCAAAAGCCTAAATGGTAATCCCTTGTATTAGTAATTTTCAAATTATAAAGTAATTGGTGAAAACGATAGTATCTTCTCCAAAGTAAATAAATTATAAAGAATCCTTCCCTCACTCTTGTTCTTTAATTTTTGTAGACGTAGCTAATAGAGGCAGTAGCAACAATGGTTAACCATTGCGTCGTTAATTCGTCATACCCCAAATAAGGTTTACCGTTGGTTAATCGGCGAGTTCGCTTACATTAGAATAATCCAACCACTTACGCCTGCTTATGATCTTTCGTATTACTTTATTATAAAAAATTTTAAAAATTCTTTATGAAGACGCCTTCGAATATCGTTTTTGTAAAACACAAGTAAATGCGTGAAACAATGTTAACTTATGTATAACATTTCCGTTTTATAGGTTATATACCGAGAAATTGTTACACCTTTTCCTATCTCTGTGATACCTTCCTTAAAGCTTATCACGAGTTTCAGCTATAGAAAAAATACTCTCGAAAAAAGATGTGTTAGGCAATGTAGATGAGGAGACTGTTATAAAGAGATACATTAAAGAGATAGAATTGCAATATGTCATAAAAATTGGGTGTTTCCATTATAAATAAAACTGCCGCATACTTCTCTGTTACAATTAAAGTGGAACACCCGGTATATTAATCAATGTATTATTACGTAAAATTTGTCAAATCTACATTATTAAATTTCATAGTAAATCAAACATATTAATTCATCATATGAGAAAATATTTTGGTCCCTTAAAGTTCCTTTTGCAGGTATTTACAAAGTGCCCTGTTTATCATAAGGCATATGATATCTTGCCTGATATAATGGAAGAACTTGTGGTTATATTGGATGTTCTGAATTAACTGCATATTTAGTAAAATGCTCTTTATTTGCGTAATTGTCTATATACACCTTACTTTATTTCAATTCATGCAATTTAGTATAAATAAAAATTGTATTATAGAAACGCAACAATTTTTTTTGTTTCTAAAATATTAAATAACTCATATACTGTATGCCCACCGTCGTCTTATGGATTAAAATGTTAGGAAATAGGCGCCCGACGGGGTTAAACCCACGCCTACGTGGTGGTAACGATAAGGGAGCTACACTAGTGGAATCTGTTCGACGATGTATTTGTTTACTTGGATGATTTACATAGCAAATTCTTAAGAAAATACATATTCCGTGAAAATAACATTTTAAACTTAACAATAAAACCATGGAACGCAAGAAAATATAGACATTAAACAATAATGAATTGTGAAAGAAATTAAGATTTTATCAAATGTTTAAAATGAACTGTAACCCAACCGGTTATAGAGGTTTTGACAACCTTTCCGGGGTAACACTGTTTCTGATTTCAATAAATTACTCTCGATTTGATGGACGTTGGCCGCCATCGGACGAATAGTATTTGCGTTAGGTATACAACTCTTGGTATAGTTAACAGCAAATAAGTTCTTAACCACTTACGTGGAATTGCCACCGTAAAGCAGCTTTACCATAAATAGTTTTTGCACGGACGTATAGTAATCCATTATTAAAAAATAACATTAAATCGGTACACTCCGTACCGCCCAAGAAATCGTGGATTTTCGTTCTCAACCGTAAGATCAAATGATGTGACAAAATGATTTTAATTCTGACATGTCTTGTCTTATCTCAATTGTAAAATACATGAATAAGTACCTACTTATACTGCCTTTATATCCTAAAACATACGAAATATACAGAACTATGCCAAGTTAAGGTGAAACGCGCTATAGAAGGAAAGATTCTTCCCTGTAGCACAAAACGGAACCGTGTGCAGTTGCACAATCACGAATACAATGACTTAATCCTTTGTTTAACAGTGATGTTTCGGAAACACGCACTGTTTTCGTTATTTTTAGTACAACTTCCGCGAAATCTTTTGTTGTGGCACAACATCGTTAATTGGAAATCATCTTTGGAAAGCACACCATGTTTTAAAGGTGTTTTCATCTAAATACCGCGTTATTTTGAAGTGTAACAATTCTATTTCAAATTAAGAACATCTTGCATAGTGATGTCTCAATTCGCTTAATAGCCATTGGTTTTTTACATGATTGATAACGTTTAATGGTCTTTTTGCAATCCATTTTGTAAATTATTCACTGTTATCCATCTACCCCGGATGAGTTTTATGAAGGAATATGTTACGAAGAAGCGAACAGTGCGTTAACAAAAATGTGAAGGCCTACTGGAACATTGCTTACATTAAACACCTTTGTTTTTCGATTTGCGCAGAGGGAATTCAATGTGTCGGACAAGAAATGTATTTGCCGTACGATGGCTGTGATGTGTCTATGTATTAGATAAAGATGAAACAAGCCATTCATTCGAGCCGAGATCTACACGCTTATAGCCCATTCCTGTTCTAACAAGTTGCAGCATCTAGGCCGTTTCTTTAGCGCTCATCCTAAAGACGAACGCAAGCAACCGGTATGCGAGTCGATACACAATTTCTTGATAGTACATACCAGGTGTGTCGGTAATTCTTTTCCGGTTTTTTCGCTAAAGAAAACACGTTACTTAGAATGGATAGTTAAAATTTATTTATTCAAAGTATTGGCCATTTGATTCTATACATTTTGTCCATCTCTCAGGCAATTTATGAATGCCATTCCAAAAGAACAGTTCCTCCTTTGAGCTAAACCATTCATCGAGCCATTTTTTAACTTCTTCGAAATCGGCGAAGTGCTGCTCTGCAAGCGCGTGCCCCATCGATGCGAAAAGGTGGTAGTCGGATGGAGCCAGGTCTGGAGAGTACGGCGGGTGCGATAAAACTTCCCATCCAAGTGATTTCAACATTTCTTTGACTGGTTTTGCTGTATGAGACGGCGCGTTGTCATGTTGCAAAATCACTTTATCATGTCTTTCAGCGTATTGTGGACGTTTTTCGATCAATGCACAGTTCAAATTGATCATTTGTTGTCGGTAGCGATCACTATTAACTGTTTCTCCCGGTTTCAACAGTTCATAATATACGACACCAATCTGGTCCCACCAGACACAGAGCATGGTCTTGCGACCAAAGCGATTTGGCCTTGCAGTCGATGGGCCAGCTTCGCCAGGTGATAACCATGATTTTTTTCGCTTGGGATTTTCGAAATAAATCCATTTTTCATCACCCGTTACTATTCGATGCAGAAATGACTTCCTTTCATACCTTTGAAGCAGAATTTCACTAACGATTTTTCCATTTTCCATTTGTCTGTCATTCAATTCATGTGGCACCCATCTCCCCATCTTTTGGATCTTTCCCATAGCTTGTAATCGTTCACAAATTGCTACTCGGCCCACATTCAACTTTTCTGCTAATTGTTTTTGAGTTTGTGTTGAGTCTTCATCCAATAGCTCCTGCAATTCCGCGTCTTCAAACGTTTTCGGCCTACCAGGACGTTCTTTATCTTGAACGTTGAAATCACCACATTTGAATTGTCGAAACCACGTTTCACATGTTCTTATGGTTGGAGCATGCTCACCGTAAGTCTCTACTAGCAAACGATGACTTTCAGCGGCTTTTTTCTTTTGATGAAACAAGAAAAGTAATGCGTGCCGCAAATGCACGTTTTCAGGCACAAAACTCGACATTTTCAAAAAATTATAAATCTATAACGCTGTTATTTTGGCGGAACGTAACTTGTGTAGTTTTAAGGTTAATGTCAGTAGAATAAAATTACATATGTATCAAATCATAACATTTCATACTTATGGCCAGTGACATCTGCCGGAAAAACCGGAAAGGAATTACCGACACACCTGGTACATCCGATTTAATGTAGTACATTGCGACATACACAAATCAGCATCCGAAATAGCACCATATTCGCGTTATTTTCCTTAGCTGGATCTTTTCTCGGACATGTTATATATATTCACCTGCATATGCAGAGTAGGTATATATGTATATACACTCACACTTATTCGCATTATCGCCGCTATTTAGTTTATGGTTACGTGACGAGAATCGACACTTTATCGATACTTTCTTAGAGACGCTTCTTCTTCTTTCCGGTTATTTTCGCTTGAATATTCGTGATCGTGAGATCTAAAAATAGCAGTGGATGTATGTATAGAGAGGTTTTATCGCAAATTATGGTGTTCTGGCGGTTTATTGTACATACATCGCCGTGTCTAATAATAGGGGCCTTCATTAATTAAGAGACGTTTCCACTCGATCCTTTTATTAATTCTAGCTTCCGGAATGCGCGAAGGATTAAAAATAGCCGCGAAGTTTAAGAGAAAATGTTTACATAATAATATTCATATGTTATACATTGTGAAAATGAAACTTTAAATTCGTTGAACGTAAACTTTAATATGAACTTAGATGAAGTAACTGGTAGATATTATTAGACATATGGAACATCTAACCATTGGCTTGGTCCGTATTGTTTGAATTATTTTAGTTGCAAATATACAGCGTACTTAGCTAATGCGGGGCAAGTAATGGGCGAGAAAAGTGTAACGTCCATAGTATTATGGCAACACTGACAGGTTTCCAAACAAAGAGTACGTCAGAAAATGAACTTAACTCTTTAAACCTTTTGCTTGCGTTTTTTTAAATATAACTTTTGCTTTCTCTTCCTTTAGATCATGTGTTGGTGCAGGCACTAACCATTACTGGCAGAGGAATTTCCAAAAGATATTCCAATATTTATTTAACTAATACACTCCTTAGTTTTTTCAAAAGTTTTATTTGAAGATGTCATAATAGATAGTAGTAAATATTTCTAAACAAGATCTGATTGCATGAAGATCTGCCACATCGACGAATCTGCTCCACTTCAACAATTTCAAATATATTTTTAACATGGACATATGCTTTAGATGAAATATTATACTTACAGTTCGATTCCATTTCACATTCTTTGACAATTGTTTTTTTTTTAGACAATTTGTTAGGGTAAAACAAAAAAAGCGATAAGTTCGTTTTAATAATAAAAGAATAGTTAGATTTTTCTAAACACAAACCGTGTGCTACTTCGTTCAGTTGTTTGAACAGCAATGCCTTTGATTTTATTCAAAGTTACTTCGGCTTTGTTTCTGAAGAAGCCAGATACTCTTCGCTAAACAGCGACAAAAAGTTTATCTACACCTCCAGCAGGAATGTCACCATGCATGCAAAAATTACAATATAAACTCTATACTTATATTTTACGTCTTAGAACCCAGTTTATTTTATACCACCACATTCGACTATAACTTCGAATTAACGGCGGCGACTTCAAACGACGAACACTTAGAGCATGAGAACAGTGCCAAACACGTGTTACCTGGATGAATATTAGACTCAAAGTCAGAAATTGATTACTGCCTCTTCACTGTTTTATATAATAGCGATATTGGCTGTTTTGGTAATTGTACATCTGGAAGTACAATCTGATAATGGATTTCGATTGGTTACTCTTATTTTTAGAATTAGCATAGAGCAAGTGATGCAGGGATGCAACTGAAAGACTAATTTTATGACATTTAACATCGCCAACAACTGCACAATAATAACGATATTTAATTTACAAAATTGCAATTGAGATACGACTGAAATTATTCTGGTTATGGTTGTAGGAAAATTTTACATTAAATCTGAAGACTCGGAATGTGAGGAAATTGACCACAAGACAAGTTATTTATCTATTCCGTCACTACCGTCGTTAACTGGACTTAAAATAATTTCCTACCTGTCTCACTATCTCAGTGGTAAAACATAAAAGGAGTTAAAGCTACTGAAAACGAGCTGTGGACTTACTGAACTTACTCAAGAACTCAAATTACGGTTTTAAGGAACCTGTACTGAGAGTTTAAATCGTATTTTTTAGAAGGACCAATGCCTTCTTATAACACTAATGATAAGCCTTGCAAGTCTGACAGCACCATCAAACTTTTCTCGTGAGCTAACTACCTACCCACACAAGATATTAGCCTAATTTTCTTTATATTTGACGCTGTACATTTTATCAACATTCCATGTACAACTTATATACGTTGAGTGTAGGCTTTCACGACCGTAATCCATAGTAGAAATGTCTTTCGGGTGTACGCAACAACACCCGAGAGACATTTCTAACTTATATGAGATTGATGTGCGAACAAAATCAGGCCGGCCATATGATGACATTGCCCTCTAGGGCAACTACATTTCGCAGAAGTTGTGTCCCATTCACATTTCCATTATAGACAATAGTTATTGTAGCATTATAATTTACAACATCGAGCAAAGTTGTCAATAGCGTCACGTATAATATCAGCACGTCCACCCGTTCGACACCAAACTTCCTATGAGCTCGTTTTCAGTAGCTCCAGCTCCTTTTATCTCCTACTATCTAGGTAGCGGAGGAGTCAGAAGAATATTATAGGTCCAGCCAACGACAATCTCGGCGGAGCGGATGAAAAGCTGGTTTTCTGCTCCGTTTCTTCACATCCTAAACCTTTCAGTTTAATGTAATATTTTCCTACGATAATTTCAAGAATAATGTAAGTGTTATCAGTTGTAATTTCGTAAATTAAATATCATTCGTCAAATAATCTTCTTGTCTATCAGTTAATTTTAACGTTGTGTAGTTGTTGGGAGTGTAGAGGTCATGTAGTACCATAGAAGCAGTCTTTCAATTGGATTCCCCCACAGGCATGTGCTAAACTCATTAAACATGCAGTAAGTATCGTCGAAAGTTGTACCGAGTCTTTTGATAAATGTTTCTTGGCTTCTTGGTTTTTAGAACTTAGGAAATCTGTTGTTATAAGGGTCATTAAAATGTGTTGAAAAGTTAGGAGACAAAATTTAACGCACAGTGAAACAAGTGTATGCTATAATTTAAGATATTACTGCTTCTAACGTGGAAAAACAGTATCGTTCTATAATTCTCTTCCTCCCTTTTTTTTTATATTTAATGCGACCGATATAAATGACTGTGCGCTCGTAAATATCTTAAAAATGCAAATTTCTTAATCAGATTTGAGTCATCCTCTACGGCAATAAGCGTGTAATAATAATCTCCGCGGACGGTTACATCCCGTAATACATCAACGTGCATAAGTGCTTTCCATTCCACACAGTTCCATTACGTTAATAATACGTAATAGTCTTATATACGCGATGGGATTATACGCATCTGTGTATTTGGACGACTCAGTGATTTTCGATTAGTAATATGTGTTTTGTTTTTTGTAGCCTCGTATACGTAGTTATGAAACAAGCTTAAGCTAATACGCGAGTAATTTCGACATAATTACGTATAATTTGGAAACATGATACTTTCATGAGGTTTAACTTATTTCATTTAATACGCAATCCTGACGACATTAAAGAAATGGGGTTATTAATTAGATCAGTGATGATATCCCTTGAGCAGCGGTCTTTTTCACGAGTACAAATTTACATTTTCAATTTTCACTACTTAGATGGTTAAATATAATCTAGAACTTTAAGATACCATGACCAAAATACAAACATATTGTACCAACGTGTAGACAAAAAACATTCTTTTATTTTGTATACATGAAGAAGTGTCGAAACCATCCATACACTGAGAAAAAAGTTGCGTACGATGAACGCAAAAGGCGTTGGCTCAACACATTTTTAGTGGTGTATATAAACAACGAAATTGGCGCGTTAATTCAATATATAAAATCATGTTCACATTTAGTGTTGCGCCGACATTGTTTTATGCTGGAGCAACACTATATTTAGAGCCATTCTAATGTTCAAATAGCTAAAGTTCGCCACTTTCCGTGCGTGTCACAAAATTAGCAGAGACTAGATAGACTCGTGTTTTGTCGACTCTCGGGAACCCATTCTCATGAGACAAATAACTAATGTATAATATGTGTTCAACATGTACACATTAAATTTAGAAGCTAACTAGGCAGATGTGCATGCAAAAGATTGCTTTCTACTTACCTCTGTAGACGCAAACTAAATATACTTCGTGTTATGCAGCCATGGATAGTAAAACTGCTGCATTGCATTATATTTGGTGGAAATAATATAATATTAACGATAAATTAGTGTTGGATCAAAACAAAGTAGTGTTGCTTCAATACAAAACGCGAACACAAAAAGTAGCATTGAATCAAATACAATTAAGTGTTAATTTAAATGAATTTTGAGTCAAGTCAACGCAAAAACGGTAACACATTATTTTGTGGTGAATTAACGCAATCATTTTTCTCGGTGTACTGTTTCACTCTCTCTTTCTCTGTTTCCAAAATAAAATGTATTAAGAAGTATCGAAGCAATTTTGCTTTGATTTTGTCCTTCATCTCTTATTAGGTGGTACTTACAATTTGCGAAATTATCTTCAAAGAATTACAAAAGTTGGCAGTAGCTAAGATTTCAAGAAAAACGCGTCCTCTTGATACACTAACATCAGATATTGTCGATAGCAACTCAAATAGAGTACGCTGTGAATTTTCACATTTTTTTAAAGGTAACGGAAAAATGAATTTGACGATACCGCACACCGTCAGAAAGCTCCGTAATGCAGTGGGTGCTAAAATATATGGGCATGTACATACGTATCTACTAGGGCGGAGAGTCGCAAGATACACGACAATCACGGAGTCAAGGAATCGATGACTGGCGGATGAAGGCTTCTAAATTTCTGCCAGAAACTATTTTCCTGACACATAATATCCACACCGAGAATTAGATTTGGTATCTATTTGCAACAGTTTTATCGACTGATGCAACGTTTAATTGTTGTCTGTATTTGTTTATGTATTGCATCTTGAGCGTGTATTACTATTTTAGGTGACTTTTACTTCGAATAAGAAAGATCAGTTAGTTTTACAAGGATGTATTCGCCCTATCAAGAGAAGTGAAAGGATGTACTAAGAGACACTACTTCACAGATATATGATACACAGGGTGCGTCTAAAAACGTAAAAAACTATACGTAGTGATGTTTTTCATGAGATTCTTCATCGATTTTCCTTACAAGTAAGTGTTATACAATGATTCCTCTGTATACACGAGGTTACAAAATGCGGAAACTGTGCGTAAAGACAGATGGATTTCAATTCGAGCAACTGAAAGGGTAGTATAAATACGTACATTTTAATATTTAAATTATTCTTTCATTACAAAATAAGATGAACAAGTACCGATGAGAATATCTAGACTTGCATATTCTAACCAATTAAAATTGCCAAAATACGCGCTATATCGACCGCTATTGAAAGGAATACAATTAAATATTTAAAATTCTGCGAGGGTGGCAGGCTTCGGCTAGTTGGAGCATTTGTTGAACGCACCACAAAGAACATTTTTTTTCTGCCCTTCTTACACACCTAATATAATCCATTACAACTGTGGAAGTGTTACCAATAAAATGGCTGTTTTAGACAATGTTTTCCCGACAAAGTAAGGAAGCCGTTGCAGTATTTGAATGAAAAGAGTTGCGTATCAAGAGAAAATAAGATATACTAAATACTTAAAGCGCTTACTTTATTTGTTCCTCATATTTTACAAAACAATGTCTGCCTGTAGAGCATTTAATAAGATCTGTGAAATACGGTACCTGCGGGAAAAATAGTAATCTCACTAGTAAGACCCGACGTTGTCTCCTCAATCCCGAATTTCCAGACGAGACGGGCAATCTATTCCGACCATTCTTAATAAATCTTTCTAGAGAACAAATCTCCCAGTACCCTTGGAGTCGTTTCACTATCTACCTCTTAAAGGATCGGGTTGTGGTTGGACCTTAATCCCGACAATGAGTCGAGGACATCCGAACCACAAGTGACCAAATCTTCGAAATGTGAATAGAATTCTTGTTATAAACACCTTAACATTGGAATTAGAACCAGTACAAGTCGATGACAGACTCAAAGTAAAAATTAAATTTAACGTCACTTCATTCCTCTACTAACCGCGATAGCGATTCTTTAGGGCACATCTAATTTTGATAATCTTATATTTCCAAAAAGACACTGAGACACCTTTGTTTTTGAAGTAGCATAATCCAATACGATGCAGGAACGCAGATTCTATTAAATTACACCACACACGACTGTACAAAACTAAATTTTACTGATCAATAATACGGTTAGTCTACGAATGATAAATAATTTACGAAATTACGTTAAAATATGTCTAATGTGATAACTGAAGATTGTTGCGAGGTAACGTTCCATTAAATTTGATGTTTTAGGATATGAGGTAATTGAACATAAAAGAACTTATTGTTCCGTTTCCCCACTAACGTCGCTGGCTGGACTTATTATTACTCCCTTAAGCCAGAAACAGAATTGCCGCTTCCAAAACTGAGCTTCCAGCCACAAGAGAGAAGTTAACATTGAGCGAGTGCACACATGGCGTGATGTGTGCGTGGCACTAGTTACAGCTAACCTCGATGCCGGGAATAATAATATTACAATATATAAGAAAAGTTAATTAACTGAATGTGTAGGGCGTATTCAACAGCGTTATTAAACAAAGATAATCATAGACTGCATTGAGTGTCAGATCAAAGATGTGGAAAGTTAAATTAGAAAGTAAAGATAAAAAGAAAATTTGCGGTTGATTGCAATTTCACACACATACGACTATCTCCCTCCTATAATCTGATAGAGACATCAATTTCTTGTCTTTTTTCTTTGTATGCCTTAATTTAACATAAGTTGTTTTATTTAACGGCTCGGTGGCCTAGTTAGGATCAAAAAATTTTCTTAGCGGGTCCAGTACACTCCCGAGTCACCATAATATATATTTATTTAATAAAATTAGTCTATATCGGTAAATATTTTTATACACGATATTATACCTATCCGTTTTCTAAGGATGAATAAACAACATAAATATGAAAGATACGGAGCGTTAGACACGTGTATCCTAGCAACTAACAACAATTTGTGGATGTTTTATAGATATTTTAAATCGTTAGCATTACATATTAACACAACAGCATACTTCATCCTTTTTAATTAAAACATTGTAAAATGTCAAATTGATAATTCATTCTTATTTCATTATACGTGTAGTTATTACATCTTTTGAACAACGTTGAAAACATATTTTCTTCTCCTTCTACAACTTCTTCAAAATGTAAATTAATTCTTCTCCGCCCGCTTGTTCCATGATAATTTAGTCACAGCGGGTAAATAACACGTTGTAATATATTCGGTCCGACAGTCCGACGAACTCGAGGACCACTTAAAAAAAAGAAAAAATAATAAATTCCTCACCATGCATGTGTGATGTCTGCGTTTCACCTTAAGACCGTGGATAATGCGCCAAAACGCTAAGAAGATTCGGCTATGCATACGTTTAACTTTAGTCTTTAAGGCAAACCGCTAAGCGAGAACAGAGTACAGTGACTTTAGATGTAAAAAGAAAAATGCTTTTTTGTTGATTTGCTTGATATAACAGTTACCTTGAGATACATTTTTTTTAATAGTGAGGTTAGAAATAGCGTGCAAATAAAAATTATTTAGGTAAAGGATGATCAAAAACTTCTGCCTTTGATTGTACCTTCAATTCTAACTGATTCTAACTTCAAATATATTAAATTGAATTAAATATGACAAGTTGGATTTTTGATGTTGCTACTTTTGATAAATAAGAAAATAGTTATATGGGTGTAAATATTGCTATAATAATTTTTATTTCTTTTATTTGGCCATATTTGAAAGTCATATAACCAACATCACATCAAGATCCACGGTATGTAGTGGTCAACACACCCATCCAGCCAGGAGAAGGTGTCAGGTGCGATGCGAGATTTTTTCAGATATTTAATTACGTCGCAAATACCAAGAAAATAAATTTCCATAATTTACCGATAGAAGCCAACAATATATTTCAAACTTAGGTAAAAAAAAGTACTGTCTTTTTAAGAAGCTTATCTTATGCATCATTCCTTAATTGTCTATTACTGTAATCTTTACACTTTGTGTCCCATAAGCATGGATCTATCCATTGCTCCAAAAAATCAGTATCGCTCCTCATTCCTATCACTACACCTACCACTATATTGTAAAATATTAAGATTGTTGTGAATATTTTAGTGCAATTTCGATATACTCACGGAGACTTGTATCAATTTCCGTTGCACGAAGGGGATACGGCAACCAGTATCGCCACTAGTTAATACCGATGCAAATTTGCAGAAACCATGCCATACACAATGTATCGATACAAGTATCCTTACATGTAACCGTGTGTATGACCCGTTTTTATGTTGCTATAATCATTTATATTTATTATATATTCTAAATTATTTTTATCACATGTTTACATATTCACCAAAGCAATTAACACAGCAATTACAATGAAACTCGTGTACGTTATACAATGTTCATTATTAACGCAAAAAGAAACTGAAATTACTGATATCTACCGTCCATTCTACGCCAAACTAATTAAAGCCGTATAATAGGCGTATTGTAAACGATCCGCATTCTATTGTAGCACAAAAGGAAGATTATATTGGTTAAAGATGCGCTGTTGTTGTTGTTGTTGTAGTTGATGACGTTTGGAATTTTTAACTCTCCGGATCGGCTCTTCGTTTATCAAATTGCATGATTGACGTTGGTACGTACATATTATTGTGCGCCGCAATTATAAATCGCCAAACGATATCGAAAAAACCAAAACGCGTAAGATGCGCGCAGGTAATTTCCTATTCGTTCGACTTCAGGATCAACGCAATAAGAACTATACAACCAAAACATAAACTGAAGGAAGCAACACGTTTTGCAGTACGTTGTAACAGAACATATGCAAACATATGTCTCTAAACGTTGCAAATAGCAATACTAATAACTAAAGCTGGTTCTGATACGACTGGATCTGTTGTAGTAAGTATGTATGTATGTATCAAACTGCTGAATGGGAGAAGTTAATATTAGCGGCGATTGCCAAATTGGCGATGTATGAGTTTGCAGTTAATTTTATTTATCTCTTGTGCGTGCGAAATGGGAAGAAACTATCATATGCTGAGAGAATAAACGTTCCAACGTTAAGAAGGTACGTGTTTTACAATGTTTTTAAATAATACGAATTGTTTTTCCCATTATTTACAATGTGTCATTGTATCGAGCTATAGCTTCGATATAGCTCGAGTGCTATAACTTCTCTGTCATGCATATACGTGCTATATAAGAATATGTATATCCATCATGCATTTCCGATCGGCACTCAATGTTAGTATTCCCTTCTTCCGTCGGCTATCTATTGGCACGTACGTACTACTACAATCCTGGCGCAACGCGCGGAAATGCTAGCTCTAGTAGTAACAATAGTCATAATAGTGCAGTTGTTAGAATTATTAAACAATGCAGTTTGTACTCAAATATTTGAAGACATTAGAACATTTTAAGTATATAAAGCCATAGAAAGGTTTGAGGGTTTATGTTATGAGGATCTAATAACATAGAGTAAGAGCATGGTAGGTTCTGCTCTTATCCATATTCAAAAATGATCAGCTTGTTTGTGCGGGACTGTGTCATACTTGAGGCACGTGTTTATCGGTCTACCGTAGCCATCGCCTCCACTTAGATTGAAACCATATCGAACGAATAAAGGTTTAAATGGTTCGATTGAAGCTGAATTAATAAATTAATTAAAATGAAATCGCCCGAGTGAATGTTCGTGCTTCAAGAGTAGAGATCATGCCTTTTATGTTACGAGAAGAGATAATGGCATAAAATAGAAAAGAGAACATTTTAATAAAGATCGTCTATTGTTGGTTGTTCTGATATTTTTTATTTTGGTTTTTCAGTCGCCTTCTGTTAAATTGGGCTTATTCATCCGTTCAATATTGCTCAACTTTTGAGTTTCACGGAACTTCAAGTTCTTGGTAACTGTTTAGGAGTTGATTCATATCCGTACCTATCTACTTTTCTATTATGCAATAATTGTTCTACACTAATCATTTAAAATAATAATACAAAATTATAATATCACAAGATTTTGAAAGATTTTAAACTCTATAGCAAGCAAACGAAAACAAAACAATTACAGTAGTTTTGAGAAGCCGAACAGGTGTTTCCATGTTCAACATTGCCAATTCGACGTATATTCGGCTGTAATCGTTCGGCAAAAATAGCTAATATTTTTACTTTGGTCAAATGACCATGCCAATTTGGTTTTCATATCCAATTTCGATTATTATTTGATTCTCCGAAGAGGTCGCAAAAGCTTAAAAGCTACTATAACGCCGCGATTCCAACCCGGAGACCAAGACTATTATGTTATTGCCGACGGCGGAAGTCTACGTAACAGATTCACTAAGATGCAGCTTAAAAATTATTTATTCCATTTCAGTACGACAAAATCCCTCTTAAGAAATCCAACCTTCATGAATGTGTTACAATAAGCGATTGTGTAAAAGTTCTTCGAAAATACGAATCCGTGTTCAAGATCTTTACACAAAGAGGAAGAATTTTTGTGCGAAGAGTGAAGCACAAAACTATGGTACGCGAATTCATTGTATCCACAATAAAGCATCGGAAGGTGAATCAATGATAGTCTGGAGTTATTTCTAAAACACAAAGTTTGGTGAAAATTAAAGGGGTTATAGGAAGAGGAGTTTCTCGAACAGAAAGGAGCTGCAGTTGATTAAGAAAAACTTTGTTCTTATGGACGATTATAACACGGCACATGCTGTACTAATTTGCATGTCCAGGCAGTTGCAAACATCCTAAAGCTCATACCATGGTCCGTTCACTACCTAGATCTTAATCCCTTGGAGCTTTTATGCGACAAAGTCGGCAGAAAAATAAGAAAAGGTTGTTCAACTTTATATAAGGATCTCTAACGGGTTATGTGTAATAAATAGAACGCCGTGCGCAAAAAAGTTTCAAAATTTAAAATGAAAATTAACTAATTTTTTAATTATTTGATTTTTATTTGCCATTGTTTGTGTTTAGAAGTAAAATCATTAAATTTCCTGCTAGCTTTATTTTGTTTCCTCCATTATTATGTTTTCAAAATTTTACTCAAAAACTTCCACGAACGATAGTGTATGTCCAATTGTGTTCATATGCAATTGCAACTGTTTCTGCGGTTTAGGATCGTGTTTCACCAAATAATCTTATTTGGATAAATGCAATTAGATACGTGTTTTTATGAGGTATCTTCAATGGCAACAACGACAGAACCATGTTGCCTGATTATATCGGAAAACGTTTTGTTCCTTTCAGTGTACTCCAAACCTTAAAAACGCCTGGATTTGATTGCTATGGCTTTAACGTACGAGATTTATTGTTGACCGCATCACATCAGAACCATCGTAGAGACCGGAGTAAAACATCTCCGGTCGTGTTGCTGTCGTTTTTATGTATTGTATCGAGAGCGCGCAATGTCCAAATAACCACCTGCGATTCTCCTCGAGACGTCGAGAAGTGGATGAAATGGGATGCATGTTCGGTCGTAAAGCGTCTGGTGTGCAGTAAATCAAATACCGGCCCTCAATAAAATAGCGAAGTTTTATTGCTGCACGGCTCAGTTTAGAATTTCTCATTTCGATTGCTGCCTCGTTGCTCCGTTTACTCGACTGTTTTCCATCATTTCCGTCGTTCAATATACCTTTTTTCCGGCAAAAAGAAAACGTAATGGTGTCTACATACACGGATAGAGAAACATTTCTTTTATGTTTTGGAACGGAGAAGTGTGTCACGAACTTGTTCGAATGAGCGAGTTCGTAAAACGCCTTATTAGAGAATTTTTGCAGACGTAAAATGACTCCGATGTCCATCATAAAACGAGAAATGGAAATTTTTGCGAATAAGCATCTTGGTAATGATAGCTTAAGAAACGTGAACCAAATGACACTAAATTATATATTAGCGTACTTGTTACTCTACACTGGATGATTAATTAAGGGTGGTGACCCGCCATACCTCTGTTTGTCATTGAGCTTAGAAAAAAGGTTTATATTGATAAATATGGCCACGAAAACATCTTTTCTAAATTGTGAAGTTGCCGCAAGATGTCGTAATGTTTTATCTAACTCCTATTGTTGTTTTCCTAGTAATTTTCTGATTACAGAGGATGTAAACGAAGCCCCTGATAATTATTCACAAGTTTGGTTATTAACCCTTTGGCGATAGTGTTCTGATTACAAAATAACGAGGGAAGCATATCAAATAGAATAAGAAAGCAAGTCATAATGTATGATTTATTGGTTAAAATAGAAACTAGATGTGCCAGGACTCACAAGTTATATTGGATTGTTTTGAATCTGGCCTTTACTGCGCAGCTATGTCCGCGACGTTGGTGAAGCTTCTAATTGCTGAATAAATTAACATTTTATGATTTTAACCAAATATTTTGAGGTAGTTCGTGTAGATGGCGTCACATCTTCTACGCTTTAATGTCCCACAGGAATCGATTTTTAATATATATTAACGATTTCTTCTCAGAACATGTTTACTAACAAAAGTATTCTTCTTGCAGATGATACTGCCTTGTTAGTAAAGTCTGCGGATTGCGGTATAAGTATCTTCAGCCCGTAATTGTGCGTATCGGTAATTTGCAGCAAACCGATTATCCGTCAATGAAGATAAGACCACAACAATGGTGTTTTCTTCAAGAGATATTTGTTTGCTAGTAACCCAGGTTGTCAAATATTTGGGTCTTTCGCTTGGTCCCAAATTAAGATGGGAATCACGTGTTGATTATATGACAAGTAGACTTGCTCTTTTAAGAAACCTATCTTCTGTTCTAACTAAAAATGTTATAAAATCTACATATTCTTCATTGTTTCACTCGATGATGTCGTATGGAATACAGTTAGAGGGACATAGTTCATTGCGGAACAGGGTCTTTAGTCTGCAACGAAGGGCAATTTGTTTAATCGTTCCGATTGTCGTGAATTCGAGACCTTCACATTTTAACCTTTTCTTCGCAATATACTTTCAATTACCTTTTGTATATTAAAGGCAATACTCTTTGTTACAAAGCTAAGACCTTTCCTAACTATAGTACAAGAAATAAGCATAGTTTAAGCGTTAAATATGAGCGTTTATCTAGTTTTTAACAAATCTTTTGTTATCAAAGTATAAAGTTTTACAATGTTCTCCCTGATATTATTAAAATTTTGTGCAGATTGACTGTATTACATTACTGCACATTGACTGACTCAGTCAATGTGCAGTAACAGTCCTGAAGATGCGAGGACGAAACGTCGGCAAAAGGTACGACAACGTCACGGTTACCAAGAGTGTACGAATATTTTGACTTTTTTAAAACATTCCAATTCCGTGTTTATTTAATGTGCATATTTTCGACAGTGATACGTTATTATCGAATCTATGTACGCATGTATTTTATTCTTTGTAAATTGATCGATGTGTGTAAATACTTGCAGCTGGCACCAATAAACTATTATTATTATTGATTGCTTGCATAGGACTAAAATGCATTCAAATTAACATTTTCGAAGCCCTATTGAAGCAGTTTAAGTGATACACCAGTGCACTCCTAAAGCCAAGGCATAGTCGAAATATACTTCACAACATTACTTAACAAGCTAAAGGCAAAATTAGCGGAAAAAACGGCCGCATTTAAAGGAAGTTTAGGAAAAATTCACGAACTGGGATTCAAATTGATAGATCATTAGAAATGACCAATGCAGGTGCATTTATTACTTTTTTGCAGCGATTAGACAGACTCGTGTTTATTCGTCTAATGAGAGGGGAATCGTGTTGTTAACTAGTTTCGCCAAGAGTCGACAAAGCACGAGTCTGTCTAGTCGCTGCAAAAAAAAAATAATTCACCTGCCCTTGCCATCTCTATAGATCATCCACAGTAGGCTCGGAGTTTCACTCGGAGAACAGATTTTTATCGAATGAGAAGGCATTCACATTCGCAAACGCCTATTTTACAGAACAAGATGCTAACTACTATTTGGATAGATTATAGAAATAGGATCATTGCTGGGAAACCACTTTAGCATGTGGGACACTTAAGAGGCACGGTTTCGTAAAAGTCTCAACTACTCTCAATTATCTTAAAAAGTAAGATATCAGAAAAACGATTATTTGAATTGCAGAAAAGAATCCCAGAAATGCAATAATATTCAAGGAGTAAATAATATGACAGGATCTATATCTGAAGAATTAGAGTTTATTTGAAACTCTTTTCCCTCCATTGCAAGGAAGGAATTACCTTCTGGCCATGCGCTAGGACCAAGCAAAGACGCTGTATAGGTACAACATAACTTGATGTATACAGTCGATACCGATTTTATAATAAGCCGCCGCGTAATAATTCCCCTAATAAAGTTTGCAAAGGAAATTTTGGAAAAATTCGAAAAGTGAAAGCTGTAAAATGCGAATTCTGGATATCAGGCAAATATTAGAATTAAAGTGAAATAATTACCGTGGTTTACGAACTGAAAGAGTAGAGAATTCCGAGTAAAACGAATTACCATTTCATTATAAAGGTAAACATTTTAATGAGCAGCCTGACAGGCAATATTATGCAAGTTTTTCGATTTCCAACGCAAAAATGCACATTCTACAAGTGCGCAACGTCAAAGGCATATCTTAACCGAAGTCATTAAGTCATCGACGTACCATCGCGTACCGTAATTAGCCCTTTAAAGCTATCAGAGTAACACCGAGGTGCATGCCGCGAATTCTTACTCGCGCACCAGAGGTCGTCCGCTGTTAGTAGGGTACCCGTCGCCCCTCGTTTCGCCTTTTATTAAACGTTGTTTGGATTTCGCGTTGTGGGATGTTTTTGCGAGTAGAGTAAATTATCATTTACGTCGGTTTCTAAATTACCTCTACGCGGGAACGTTCATTACATGCCTTGATTAGTTTTATATTTCAAACCGCGATAGCAAGAGGTGCATCATGAAACGTTTAAATAGTTATGGTTAAGAATGTAGTAAGAATGTAGTAAGAAGTAATGGTTCGGAAAGATTATTATCGCACGTAAAAATTTTACTTTGTTCTTATTGTTAACTAATTAATAAGAATATTCCTAAAGTAATTTCAGTGATTGATTTGTTGATTAGTACTCTTAACAAGGTAAAATGGTGATCTGCGATTTAAGCTAGTCTGGAAACAGATTACAGAAGAGAATATATTTAAAAATTAAGTGTAATTTTAATGGTTGTCTAAATTAATTAATGATCACCATCGTCAGTGAAGTTATTTTTAGAAACTTAGACCTAATAGCGGTTGCTCCATACCGATAACCACAGGATACGTACCCTCCCTCCTTAATACACAAATCATAGAGTATTAGTTAATTATGAATAGAAATGTACCAAAAACGTCTAGGTTTTAAGTTATTGAACTTACAAATGTTATTTCTAAACTTCTTTATAATTGGGCATGACTCCTAACAACGTGCAGAATAATTCATCGCTTCCACGAAATCATGAAGAACCGACTCCAACAGTAGAATGAGACGGTCTAAATCTTCCAACCCAATCATTTGCGAACTGCTCTATCTCTAGTTGAGATACGAATAGGCCAGATTGGGCTGGAATATTTCCGATGACTGTCGAGCCCGGGAGGGACAGCTTATTTGACCCGTTAAACCCGCTCGCATTTTGAATATTTTTTAACATACGAACTTATTCTTGTCAAACCTTTATTTTGAGAAGACGTAGTAAGTAAATACGTCAGTATGTACATAACTTGAAATTTAATAATGTGTAAGTTAAGTACATTTATAATTTGATACCAAAAATATAAAAAAGATATGTAATTCATATGCTTACTTAGAAGAACAAATATTTCACGTTAAAGGCAACAGCACATTTTGTTTCATTATCTTATAATTAAATCAATATGTTGGCTAGTACTAGTTCCTGCAGAAGCATCATTACTGATACTGGTTGCAAAAGTCCACGGAATAATATTGTAGCGTAATCAGTTAATCATCAATTAAGTGGTAAAATCACTGCTTTGGAAAACATCATAAATTCATGTTCGATAATTTCATAATTAATAATGAAGTTAGGCTACCACCTAACCACCACGTACAGAAGGGCATTTCGCTGTGTAACACTCCTCAGTGGAAGGTAGTAGTCAACCAACTAATTACCGTGGATAAATACAGTTGATGTGAAAGCATATATGGATAAGAGCATCTCGTTAAAGATACTCTAATCACATAGTCTGTCTAAATATTTGCAAAGCTGCTGTGATTGTGACAAGGAATACTTGGCATCATGACGTAGGTGTGCCGCAAAGATCAACTTAATTACCCAAAGACTTAATGTCATTAATAATGAAGCTTCACCTTCTACAAATGTGCTCTGATGAGCTGTTACAAAGCGAAACGCGCGCCCTTACATGGTGGTTAGGTGGTCGTACTACTAACTTTATTACTAATTTCAGTGTGGACCTCACAGATCGCGATGTTAGGAATATCTGGTCGCAATCATAGAAGTGTCGACAAATTATGTGATTAGGGTATCTTTAATTAGATATTCTCATCCACGATAATTTCATACGAAAAAATGTAATTCGCAAAAGTAAAACAGTGTTGTCTTAAAGAAGAAGCTCGAGCCTGCCTGCGCTAATAATATGTTAATTCAACAATTTGGCAGGTATACGAAACTTACCTTCCAACTTAACAACAACCCATTAGCTTTGATTCAATTATTTTTGTTAAATCAAATCAATATTTGTGTTGTTGGTTGTGCTTCAAAATATATTACCCTTTGATCAACTACAAAATTCGTCTCGCACAACAGACGCAAATAGAGTTCCATAAGACGTCCTTCTTTATCTATGACAACACACATTCAGATTTGCACAATCAGCGTCTAGATAGATACTTTACTTTACGTTTTCAAGAATTCTAATGTAGATTCATTGAACATTCATTTCAAAGTTGATTCAATTAAAAAGGTTCCACCAATTGTATGCTGTTGTTTTAAACCATATAGGGCGTTGAGTATATCTAACAAACAAAGTTGGTTGAATCAAATTTAATTGGTTCAACCAATTTTTTGTCTCAGTGTGGAAGCAGTGATGGTAACGGCTTCCAACTAACACGTTTTTAGTTAACATTGGGGTTTGTTCTCAAACTCAACGGATAACAAACAAAGAAGTTGTCAAATGTCAGTTTGATTATTGTTATGGATTTTTTCATGGCGACAGATCATCGTAAAACTATCATTGGTGCAATCCATCAGTCAAATATGTTAAGTAAAAAAACCAGCGTAAGAGTTGGGCCGAGTCGGATTTACGAACCCCGTCCCGAATCGGTTGGCCCACTTGCTAAAATTTCACATGAACAGATATTAGTTAGTGAAATTCAAAGAAAAATTGAACATTTTAACGCAATTTAAAATTAAATAATGTTGAAAACAATGACGATATTGAAAAGAAACAATAAAAAGAATTTTTATCTTAATTAAATTATAGAAAGTCACCATTGTGTAGCAACACCTTTCTTTATAATTACGGCTTCAACTCTTCTTGGCATCTTGTAATCAAATCTTATAATATATAATATGTATATAATATATATAATATAATCTTATATGTAAATTCATCCAAAGTTTTCTGCAGCTTTTGATTCAATTTTTGGGATTGTTCTTGCAGGTTTGGCACGCAACAGTTTTTTTAACAGTGGGACGTTGTTTGGTAAACATTTGAAACCCCTTTTTGACGTATGACAACCTGCACCGTCTTGTTGGAAAGTAAAATTTTATCCAGTGTCCAAAACATCTTCCATTGTTGTTAACAATGAATCCAATAGCTTTTGCAGACATTGAGCCCCACACCACAAAAGTTGGAAATTTGACCTTCCTTTTCAAGAATTCTGGATTATGCTTGGTATTTTCGTTGAATGACTCTCGTTGACTCGTTGACTCTGCTTCGACTATCATCCACAGAAACTCAAATCAGGACTCATCACTGCTGCAATGATTCCAGTTCCACTGGTCAGGAAGCCAACTTTTATGCTCTTTAGCCCATTTCAATCCACTTTTCTTTTGTTTTGCTGTGAGTAGTAGTTTTTATTTGGCCTAAAGAAATTAGTACTTTCCTTGACCATTTTTGACTCGTAGAATACCCAAATCTGGCATGATCCAAATCCCAAATTTTGAGTTTTCTGTGGTATGTCGTTATTGAACCAAGTTTTCTAATTGCTTCACTCCATAATATGTTGATTTGTCCATAGTTATTATGATTATTTTACCGGTTTACCGATTAAATGGTAATAATTGTGCGAGTAAAAAGGCAGTTTAACGGAACTTCTTATTTAAGTATAACAAACAAGTTTTTTTTTTTTCATGAAAGCCATTATTATTAGTATTATTACTAGATGCGGGCCATGGCACAGATGCGTTTAGTCATTTCGACCATCATAATGACTTAACCTGGTATGTGTCAGAATAGAGGCCTCCTTCTACTCTAGGATCTTTCTTCAGTTCAGTAGATACTAGAAATGGCTTACTGAAATATTGGTGTCGTGTGCGACTAGTGGCAACATAGACTTCTTCAACGTAGGCTTTTTGGCATAGACGACAGACTTGATCTTTAGCTTTTTCTAGTTTGCTGAACGATAGCGTTATTTTTGGCGTATTTAGCGAGCCTGATATAAGTGCTTTTGCCTGTTTTTGTCCTGAAACACTTTTTCAGTACGAGGCCCTTTGATTGTTCTCCCATGAGGCTCTTTTGGAGACAATAAAAGGGATTAGAATCAAAGAAAAACATGTTCACTGCTTTTTTGACTAGCTTATCATTTCCTCCGGTCCCTTGGTGGTTTGACGTAGTAAATTAGCAACATGAATTGGCTGTTACTTTACTACTTTGTGCTATAAGAATGGTATAATATAATAATACTGCAAGAGGTATAACGATGAACAGATTGAGATAAAAGTATTGACACGTGTTACGCAAAATCCATCTATCTATTATATTATAAAATTAGCTTAATTTCATGCAATTGTTTAATCGCGTTGGCAATTGTTTTATTTCCACAGCCACTTTTGATAATTTTTCTCTTTAAAAATTATATTGATGTTGAATTACAAACGCAGATTGACCGAATGATTATCCATTGCGGAAATTCCACTTAAATATGTCTAGACTTACACTGAGACTTGTTGTAGAAAGATATTAATTTAGAAGTAAGGGAACATGGGAAAATAGAATACAAAGTATGTTTTCCCCATTACCGTCGTTGGTTAACCTTAAAATATCCTTTTACCACTCACGCTCCAAAAATACTAGGCCAGAAAAAACAATTTTGTTCTATATCTCGGAGGGATCTTTAATTTGGTTAGGTGGAGAAACTGAAGTCTCTAGACGAGATGTGATTGATTTATTGATCTTTTAGAAATTCATAATTTTATTTAGCAAAACAGGCACACTCGTCCCGGCAAAACAAGCATATTGTACCTTTTGAAGCTGTTTGTACAAGATTCACCTCTTGATGGAAGACACTTCATATGCATGATGTCCGCAATACAAAAAGTCGAGCAGCGTCGAAGGAGTTTCGCCAAAAAACAATACCATGACAATGCTTGGAGTACACGTACGCACGCACCGCAATGTATAATTAAACGTGGGTGATCTTGTAGGCCAGACGAGACGCACGAGATTTCCAGTTAAGTTGAGAATATATTTTGACTAAACCAGTTGCCGAAAGTAGCCAGTGTCCAACATAATTCTTCCTCCAATTCACTTTATGTTTTTTTTTTTTATTATAACAGATGTATCATCAGATGTTGTGCTGAACCAGAAGTGGCAGATCATTAATGAATAGTAGGAATAGAAGTGGGCCGAGTATCGAGTCTTGAGCTATGTCTCGCTCGGTCTAAGTAAGTTTTCCCGTGCATTAATCACAACGATGGACTTTTCGAATATATTTAGTCTTAAATATTGTACATACTATGATTACGTTGTTTAGCAAAGTATCTCAGAAACGACTAGCTTTAGGTATAGGAAATGCATCTAATTACGATAAGATGTCATCAGCAAGTAAAAAATTGAAATATATACAGGCGTCCCAATTAAAATAAGGACGAAAACATTTCTCGAAACATAAAATATTATTTTATTCTAAATGAAAATATTCTTAACTACATATCTATATATAGAGAGCAGTTGATATCCAAATTGGAATTGGAAAAAAATCAAGTGTGTCAAAGAATCTCGCAATATTGCCTCACCCTGTAGGTATAACAGTAAAGGTGCGGGTGGCAACACATTATAAGATTTATACTACGCAACATATACGAAAGGTTAGCCGCTCCCTCTCAATTTACCCGTTCGTGTGTGGTCCACCATTCCTTCCGGTACGATCAGAAATCACCCGAGATCACCAAAGTTAATCGACACATTCTCCCTCGTTCTCTCAACGCCATTCTTTCCCCGACCTATATCATTAACGCGTCGACTTGCTCTCCTCCTTACCAACCGAACTCTTGCACGTATTGTGTGGGAAGTTGTTTTAGATGAAGAGCTTTCTTTTCTGCGCAGCACACAAAAGGAACGTCTTCTTTGATGGGGTGTATTATAACAGGTTGAGAGATTTTAACATTTTTTAAGTATAGGTAGGTGTACGCGTATGAAGGACAATGAAAATGTTTTTTTTTTGATATTCTCTGCTGCAGATTAGATTGTCTATAATTATTCGTGTAATTTCCTATAAATTTACTATTAATCTACATAGTTATGTACCAATTAAATTGAAAGTATGAATTTACTCAGATTAGCGCAAGTTGGAAAAAATGTGTCGTAAATTGCATGCTGTAACGACTCTCTCATCTTCATTCATCATTCATCTTGTATTAATCCTGCATCGAACTAAAACTAACAATAAGTAAGTAGATGTGCATTAATTATGTTCATATTTTTCCAAGCAAACGGCCTGATTTGTTGAGTTTATTTTCAACTTTTTTTCTATTAACAAAGTGATATACCATACACTACAAAGCGCAAAAAGAGGCAACGTTACAAATGCATGATGTATTGTCGCATATAAGTGAGGTTGTTGTTTTTGTAATAGCACTAAGCTATTTCAAAAAAATGTTTTCAAGGATTTAATGCTTTCTTTATATCCTCTTTATATCAATAAACTATTGACGTTTCTGTTCTTTTTTGGTTTAGTTTTACTTAATCCATCTAATTCAAATCGAATGACTAATCTTCAAATCCTTCTAGATTATACATTCTGTAACAACAAGACACTTTGTTTTCCTAAATTAATCAATTAATGTTGCGATCGTAAGGTTTGGGATTGTCCCCTAGACACTCTTTCGCTAGTTTAAATTAAAAATAAATACCAAATAATGAAATTTCACGGGTATTAACTTGAAATTGTGACGGTTAGCATTTAAGCGCTAAACACTCGTAGAACAAGCTTAGGCAACCAAGTCATAATACGAAAGTAGTCTGAACTGAACTAAGCAATAGTTTAGCGTTCCTGCACTCCCTTGTCCCCAATTAGGTACTAGGAATTTGGAATTATAATTTTATATTAAATCCCAAACTAATTTTCTTATTCTAAAAGTAGCATAACACATACCACGTGAGGAAGACTGACCCTTGCTTTAAAATAAATATCTCTCGAAGCATTGACAAGATTAATTAATTAAAGTTTTCCTATTAAGGAAGATTTAGATCTACTACAGTGTTATGGAATAGCAAAGATCTAATTAAAAGGGGTTGTGGGGGAATGAGGGAGTGTCCTCTAGACGTTCCCTCCTGAATTAAACTTGTAAATTAAGTAAAATTTGTGCACTAGAACACTTGAATTTTCTTGAAAATTAAATAGCCAAATGCGTCTTCTCTCAAAGGCGACTTGGACTAGAGAGATAATTTGCCATAGTGTTTCTTCGCTCTGTTGTTACCAATAGCATTTGTTATAAATCACGACTAATCACTATACACATTTCAAACGTACAATATTTCATATTCGATCAATTAAATTTCAATCAATTAAAATCTCTTTTCCGTAAAAATACCATATTACAGCCTGTAATGTGGTATAAGTTTGTGAGCTGGCGCCATGTTAGCGAGTACTGCAACCGCTCAATGGCACAATCATTCTGTACATGTTTGTAGGAAAATGTTACATTAGGAACGAATTTTGAGGACGTGAAGAAAATGGAGCGATGACGAGTTATTTAGCGGTTTCCTCAGGATTATCATTGGCTCGAAATAGAATTACCTAATAATATACCAGGGGGAGAGAGAGGAGGACTCGAGGCTATAAGAACCGCTGAATAATTGAAAATGGATCAGGAACAAGGATCGCTCGTACTGGCGTTAATAACAACTACCTTTGCTGTTGTAATTTTTGTTAAGTAACTAACTTCTACAATTTCGTTACGTTGATCGATAAATGATACATTTTTCAGTAGAGCCATTTTCAAATTTTTCATTTCGATTTTATATTGGTATATTTTTATTGGTTTTGTGTTCATTTTGGCAATTACCTCAAGAATGGTAATTTTTGACTTGCGTCACTTTTCTATTAACGAAAGGATTTGATAACCCACCAACTGTTTCTTAGTAATTTCAAGTAATTTGATCAAACGAAGGAGGAAAACTGAACTCACAGTTAGTGAGCTGTAAAAGACTATTGTGGAAGGAGTATTCGGAGTTAACAAAATTCCAGTAACCAATTTGGGCATACTTTTTCTTGGATAATTAAAAGACTTATTGATTACTTAGAAGCAGTGGTAAACGCTAAGAAGTATCTGCTCTTTTCAAATTTTAACGATCAGCTACTTAATTTAATAATTTATTAGGTCAAAACTTGAAATAAACAAAAAAGAAGAAAGCGTAAAAAAAGAATCAAAAACGAAGTAAGTTCGACAAAGCAACTACGATCTACTCTTCATTCATATCCAGGGCAACTAATCACCACTGACAGATACGACAGATTCCTCTAATTAATGGCAACAACAACAACGGCAAAAAGAGTATCACGTCTGCTCGGACCGCATTGATATCTTTGAAAAGCGGTCTTGACCGCCTTCAATGATATCGATTGCACAATAGTCTTGAAATTGAAATAACGATGCCCTAACTAGGAAAGTCATGCTGCACGCACGCTTGCACACACGTGCAATACGAAGCATATTTGCCTACCGTCCAAGGTGAGTGTGCGCTCGATGTTCAGATGCATTAGATGTGGTAGAAGAGAGGATGAAACTCAAAGGCGCACATTTTCGACAGTAATCATCATTAGGTCGGTGAAACAGCGCCTCCTAGCCGGACAGGCGTATAACGTTAAAGATGCCGTATCGACTGATTAATGATCTAATGATCCTCATTTGTTCGAGGACGTGACCTCAACGGATGTTAGATAATACAAATTAATAAACACTTTTCTTTTACAATTAAATTTATAAGCACACCAAGATAATGATTAATAAATATATTGACTTCTACTGGCGAATACTGAAAACTGGAATTTTTTCTTGGTTTTACCGACGTGATTCAATTTAATTAATGAAATAAAATTTCATAACTCCTGCAGGATTCGAACCTATGGTTTCCATTTAGCAGATGAGGGCGTTGTCAACTTCCTACTCTCTGTAGGAACGAATACTTTTAATACTTCCATGGCTGCAGATATATTGCAATATGCCGACAGACGCTAAGGATCCATTAAGTGTTTACTTCGTGTATGTTAAGTGTATATACAAATCATTTGATTAATTCGAAGCAACTGTTTTGGGAATACGTGTATTCACATTGTGAACCGTATGACGGAATGATGTGAGAAAAAGATTCTAATTTCAACGTAACTTATTCTACCACCACTTTAAAAGATGTTTTAAGTACTTTTACCGCCTACATACCTGCCGGAAAACCAAAACATGCGAATACTGGGAACTAAAGAAAAATGATCTGGCCCCTAACGCAAAACACAAACATGTGTTCGCGTTATCCCAATAAATCCATCAACATGGAGTAGCTAAGAGGACCTTCCTCTTGGTTTGACAAATTTACATATAAATGGTTTTGTAGGCATCTAATTCTCGAGGCGAAGTTACGCTCTTATTTAATTGAAGTTTTCTAATTTATTACTGTACACGGTTCCGCTTACGTGTTGTGCCGCATTTAACGATTCGGTTCTCCCATAGTGGTATTGCGTTATGTGTTCTTTGAATTTTACCTATACACCGTCTCATTGCTCCAATATATGTTTTACCAAAGTAACAACATTTTATAAAATATTATAATTTAACTTTCTCTGAAAGTTTCACAAATTTCTTATTGGTTTCTGCTGAAGCTAAAGTCGTAGAATATCTGAAGCAATGCCTTGTCTTAAGGATGCAATTTACATCTGTTTAAAAGTAATAATTGCAAATAGCTACATTTTGTCTTTTTCATTTCATCATCTACTTCTATTCAACCCCCCTTTCCCATCCGCCGTTAAAATTAAAATTTAATTTTTGTTTTTAAAATTAATAACCGACGACCCCCAGAAAAGCCAAGGCCAAGGGACCAACTGATTGGAAACCAAAGCTTTAAGAAAATATCCGATTCTTTTCATAGACGCTTCAAACTTGTTAATGATCAATTTGGCTGTGCAAGAAGATAACGGATTGCCCATCTTCTAGTTATTCACAGTTTAATTTACGGAAATGAATCGGAAATATGTCAAAAAAGTCAACAATCCAACTTTGTCTGCAATAAATAAAGCTCATTACTCATCCTATGCCCGATCTAAAGTAAATCTAAAGTATCTTGCCGTATCCCAGAGCTACTATAAGGGATGAGCCGTTCGATCTAAATCTCCTTGATGTAGTAACCGACGCGCAAACGGCTTACTTGATATGTGTGCCTATATTTATCGACATGCTTCGGTGCTTCTGCATTTTTCTTATTTAAAATTTATGTTTAAGGTGTATTCTCACGACTCCACGATCGGCGCGGCTTGAACCGTCATAAGCGCACCGTCGCCGGCCCTATTCGGTTAAAACGTCTCGGAAATAACCGCGCGCGAAGACCTGGAATGTCATCACGATCCGCAATATTCGCGAATAAAGCACCAACTCGATTCGCAGGTGCTTAGCTCTCTGGCGACTGGCAGACAGGTACCTATTTTACGATGGTAAGATAATGCTTTCGACGGAGTTTAGATCAATACGATTGGAATTTAGAAACTAGGTAGTTGAAAAAGTATAGGTACTTATTATAATTAGTAATAGTAAATTGTAATAATTTATAATGAAAATTAATGTTTATCTTCTTAACGTTTTTTTTTGCCGAGAAGCGCTAGTAAAATTAAAAATATTGAAAAATTACCGGTCACTGTTCTCTTTATTGTAAAAAAATTCAGTAATTTTTCCAAATATTTCCATACCGTCTACCTATCTTTCTCAATTGTTAAAGTCTAAAAATAGTACAAAGTGAAACCGCTAATACAATCATGAATAAACAGGCTACCCCAGCCTTCTGGAATTGAACAAGAGATGTCATAAAACTATTTTAGAATATACAGGATGATAAGTAATGAACCTGACAACTATTTTGTTATTTTTTTTTAATGGAGCCCCCTGTATGTTATTATGTTTTTGGTTTCCCCATATATAAATAAACCAGTATGAGAATAAGGGTTTCATATGCCTATTTTTAGCAGATTGTATGGATATTCCTAAACTTGGATTCAAAATGGTCTAAATGTAAAGATTTTATTTCCTTCAAAAATCCGAAATGCAATGCTCTATCTAGACATGATATCAGAATGTCCTTATAATTTGCTGGATGTTCAGTATTAAATACCAAATATTGTTGTAGGCTTCTGCCGTCGTTGTTTTCTTTTAAAGAATTGAGGTTTTCGACAATTACAACGCGTCTTCAACCTGGAAACCCAAATTCTTTAAATTAAATACCAAACTTTGACAAATTCACTTATTAAAAACGTTGTTTTTTTAAACAGCATCGCATATTTATTCTGTATCCACCGTATAGGAGATGTATATCTTTACCGTTTTTAATAATGATGCATATATCTAAAATTTACAGTTAAATGTGAATCCCGCAATTGAATAATACATCCAATTGGCTCACTGAGCCGATGGAATTTTTCATACAGGTACTTGAATGCTGGTCCATTCTTAACCATGGCCTTAGCTTGTTTCATAATAAAGCTATCGCGGCATATTCATCCGCTGTTTATCTGTGAAACAAAAAGGCCCTAGAAATATTGGTTTTTGCAGCTGCAAGTTGTATTAAGTTAAAATAAATACTGTCCAAAGATTTTAAAATGGAGGGAAGCGAGGTTCATGCTGTTATTAAATATCTGAGTCCAAACTAAGCGCTATTAAGAAGTTTGCAAGTATTAAATATCTACAAAAGGAAGGTTTAACTCGAAAACAAAATGCTCAGTGTACTTGGGTATGATTCTTCTTCATTCATCAGGTAGCGAAGACTTGGGTTTGGGAGTTTCGATATGGTAGAACAACTTGTGAACATACAAAGTGGGCCGGTCGACTGCGAACTGTGCGCTCAAGAAAATATTGATCGTGTCTGTGGCTTAATTCAACAAGATTAAGAAGAGATAATGGACATTTTAAACGATACAATTAGAACGAAACAAAAGAACTGCATAAGGTATCGTCAAGATGAATACCCAGAATATTGACGCCCGAGAAAGAAGTAACCACTTTAGAAGCGAATGTATTACAAACAACAACAAAGAGAGGTATGGCGACTTCGCGGATCTTCGCCACCTCGCCAAATTAGAGGTTCAGCCTACTTGCTGAGACACTGAGGAAATATTATTAATTGATTACCTGGAACGTAGCCAGACAGTCAAAGGTCAATGCTACGCCACATTAATTGACCAACTTTGTACTTGTATTAAAGGAAAAAGAATGGAGAAGTTATCGTGTAGTATTCTCCTCCATCAGGATAATGCTCCAGTGCTCAAAGGCCTTGTTTCCTTGAACCCAGGGAGTATCCACTGTAGCTCCTAACGATTTCTATTTATTTCCAAAGCTAAATCAAGTCTTAGGGTAACCATATTTAACGGCAATGACGACATTAAGACGCAACTCTAGATTTTTTCTTTAATCAAAACCGTGAATTTTTTGAAGAATAAGTATCCTCAAGGGTACAGCGATTACGTAGAAAAATATTATTGTTAGAGATAATACTGTACAGCCCTCGTACATTCAATAAGCGCACTTAATTATACATTGGAAAGCGAAAGCGAACGAATACAGTTTATACTGACGAAAGAATATCTTTCCTTTCGCTACCATAAGCTATAGGTACTCATTAATGAAGCATCAACCAAGCCGTACAAGCGGCTAACTGGTCTCCGTCGAAGACCACACCATCAACCCGAGAGACCAGTTCCCCATCCACCGAGCGAAGAATGAAAAAAAATAGCATCTCCATTTCGGTTCAGTATTCTTTATTAGTAAATTGACGGGATGATTTTTTAATAACTTGCGCGAGATTCATTGTAAGGCGAACCGATATAAAAACCGGCATTGCAAGAGGTACGTTTTATTAACGAGTCGTCTTTTACAGACATGTTTATGCGTTCGACATAGATACGCAAGCAAATTGTTTTCAATGTTTTGTTGCCTCCTTTGCGAAAGAGGTTATATAAATATACACAATGTTAAAAGGGTTTGTATGCGTGTTGACGTTTCGGTGGCCATGTTTTTCCTTGCTTTAAGTAAATAAATTGCTCCAACGATTTGTGGTAATTGTTCGTTTCTTGTTAGTCATTAACTAGTCATAACGTTGCGTGCTATGCTAATATATTCCATTGTATGTGTATTTTAGTTGAAAAATAAGGTTGCCCATTAAAATTCATTAAATCCGTGTTTAATTATTTTACATGTAATTGCTTTAACATAAACGATTAACATAATAATAAAAGAATTTCCAGAACAATACTTGCTTGAAAACGGCTTTTTGTTTCAGACTGTCTGCTTAATTGCCAAGATTTCAGAACACCAACTGTATATTCATTACGCACTTACGGTTGGATATTGTTCTTGGAAAATATTAACGATAACTCACTTCCTTTTTGTGATTATTTTTTTCAAACTTATGTCATGCATTTCTCCAATTCATTGAATTGCTACTGATGTGAAAAAATACATCATAAAACACTAAAAAATTAACAAAATAGAGGAAACGAAGAACAAACATGCGAAATATAAATAATTTGCCTTTTTATCATTGAGATTTAACATTGACAGTTAACATTACGTTGCTTAGCAACGAATTGTGGTTTGCATCTCAGGACAGTGCTTTTTTCTAGACGATTTTTGTTTTTTCATTATCTTCTAAAAATGTAAAAACATGCAGTCTTTTGTTGTTGCAGACTTCCGCGGTAATTATTTTTTTTTTTAAGAATTTGGGTTTCCGGGTTGAAACTGCGTCGTAATTGCATGAGAATGCCGACGTTTCTGTCTGACTACGAAGAAACGTACAGTAGCGACGCAACATGCAGTAGCCCAGAAGAAGCTCCATACAATTGAGGGCGAAACGTCGACATTCTCATGCAATTACAACGCGGTTTCATCTCGGAAATTCAAATTCTTTAAAAGATGCAGGGTGTTTTATTTGGGAAAAGAATGTCACCAAACATCAGCTCCCACGAAATAAAAATCGACTTCTTTTTTTCCAAAAATCTATCTGTCATTCAAAAATTAATAACGGGAGAGCAGAGGGAATTACCGTGTCTTAGATCATTTCTTATGTTGCAGCGCGGTGTACCCCACGGATTAAAAATTGCCCCATTCCCATTCTCAACATGCCAGCTGGAAATGCAAAAACAGTTTTGCGTTACCTTTTGTACCTTAGAAAATTTTGCGGGTTGTGTACAATCCTTCACATACTACCATACTGTTTTTCACACTACATTTTTTTAGAATCCAAGGTGACACTCACCGATCGGATTGAAACTTGGCAGAATTGTTGGACCTATCGAGTGTTGTAAAACACCGCTTTCCGTTTGTGCGGAACCCCACGTTTAGGGGATGAAAACCACCCCTGAAATTGCAACGATTTTCGGATTTTTGCAATTTACATGGTTATTACGAATAAAAAAACAAAAAAATTGTATATCTCTAACTACGCCTTCCATGAGTCTATTAAACTAACTCGGATGAGATTTTGCGATCCCTATCACCATAGACCCACTCGGCAAGGGGGTGGGGGTATGGTAAGTTCAACCCCCACCCCCATGCGGAGTGTGGGTTGAACTGAAAAGAGCAAAATATACACACAAGTAATTCCTTTGAAATACCATTTAGGCCCACTTGTTACCCTCTCGCCCGTGATTACCCCGAAAAAAATAAATTAAATTTCACATTGATAATAGCGTTTGTATACGGATAATTAATAGTTAATCGTGTAAGCCTAACTATCTCTAATAAATTACGTATGCCGAATAAATATAAAAATACCTAATGCTGTTAATACTTCAACTACGGACGTTGTCAATAGACAACATTACAAAATTTGGCTGAAACACGAGTGTCGTCAATAAACCACTTACAAATCTGACTGAGACACCAACGAGCGTCCTTAAACTACCACTTATTTTCAGGATATATATTTGTGCCGCTTTCACTTATTAGATGCGTGAAAGCATCAGTTTTGGCAACTCAAAGTTGAGATGTACTCAAGGTCAGACTAAACAAATATTGTTGGGCAACGGTTCATCAACTGTTGGGAAACTTACTTTTAATGTCTGGACGAACTCATTCCCCCAAAGTTCAAAATTTGCTCAATATCTAATTGGCAGTTCGACGATCGTTTGGTGCGGGAAAGAAATGAAGCAATCAAGATAGAGACTGATAAGTGATGTTACTTGTTTTTGCTGCTATTTTTGTTATATTAAAATACTATACTAAATATATATTATTTATATACAAGAGACACCTTTCAAGTTTCTACAAAAACAACGAAAGAAAAAAAATTTCGCTACTTTATTGTTTTACAAAGTATTCACCATTAAGATTCATGTTTGCATATGCATGTGTTTGAACCAATTTTCAGAACATTTTTCTACTCTAAAGGTATCCATGCATTGTTTGGCATTCAGTAACAAGAAGAAATCTAGACAATAAATCTGTATTTACAGCCAACGAAACATTATTTCGATATTTTCTCTTTCAAATAATCAATCGTTCTGTGTGAGAGCTGGCATTGTCATAATGAAGCATGATGCGACGTTGTCAGTTCTCTAATTTCACCGATGACTTCTGGCGGTATAACATTCAGTATTAACTATTCTTGGAATGTCCAAAGCAATGCTTGCGACATGTCTGGTTGAACGAAAGATACAAGCTATTAATTTCTTGGAAGTGTTTCGTGAATGAACAATATTTGTTAGATTCGGTTTATCGGGGAACACCCAAACAGTTGATTATTGTTCGTACGAATATATTGACTGCTAGGATGTTGTATACCGATTTTCGAGCATTTCCTTTCACCAATTGATACAAACCTTTCTGTGCTTGGGTTAAATTATGCGGAATCCATCGAGAACAGATCTTTTTCACACCTAAATGTTCATGTAAAATCGAGTGTATTGCGGTCTTCGGTATATCTAAAGATGCCTGCACCTCATGATAAGTCACATGTCGATCTCCGCCACAACATCAATGTTTTTTCGAAAAACAACCAGCTTTGGTGGACCTTCACAAAATTCATCACTGACGGAAACACGACCGCGACGAAATTCTGCAATGTGGGTGTAAACAGTCTTTTCTGATTTTCTGATGATCAAATTTTTGGATTCGAGACATTATTGTAGTGTTATGTCTCTACTAAAATCGTAAAAATCATCCAATAAAAGTCTTAAAGTTAATTTCTACTTCCATTTTTTTCACAAAATCGCTTTTTTTAAGCGCTTCCTCTAAACAAACTATTCGAATGATTCCTGTGCTGCTTCAACAATGAGAAATGCCAAAAAAATCCTCATATCAAAAAATCTTCTTTTCCAAGTAATAGCAGCTAAACATTGCAAAACGTTTCGCTCTTGCTCATTGGTTTTCCTTTAGGCGCTATCTGTACCATTCTTAAATCGCTCATTGCGGTGACTACCTCGCTACATGCGTTGTCTGTCGTAATAGTTTGTAACTAGCTACTGTTCCGAGGGATTTCATTTCGGTAGTTCTCAGTTGTCTTTTGGTAGTGGCATTGCCAGCTCGAGCATTAACTGCATACGTCATGACTGGTCTTACGCGTGTCCTATAAATATATGACTTGCATTCGATGGTAAGACCATATTGCTTTAAATGGCTTGCGTGAAGGTTACTGCTAGCAATACTCGTACACAGGTATTCAATTTTTGGTTTTCGGTGTAATGATTCTTGCACATACTGTATTTTCCTGTTTCTGTTTTTAATATATGCAGCAATCGCTGTAGGTCGTGCCCCGACTCTGCTATGTGCAGGTAACATAAAAATAAAAAACATCAATTTTAAAATTTATATACGTCGAACTACTATATTTGTGAAGCAGATACTCCTTCGATATTTTTGTCTATTCTACGATCTACAAAACGTCTTTAAGCTGAAAACTGTCAAAAACAGACCTATTGATCGAGGTGAATTCATATGTCTATGTTGCTAATGAGCTCTTAGAAAAAAGAAGAAATGAATACAAAACATAAAAATACTTTTACTGGAAATGAGAAAACAGGTTTTCAATAAAATGCGATTGTAGCTGATTGAATTTTGTTTTTGTGGGTAAAATCATTAACAACTACAAATTAAGAAAGAATTGTCAATGCTTCATAATTCCTTCTTTTTTTTTAAAGAACACGTTTCGCCCGCATCTTTAAGTTTTTGTAATTTTGTTTGAGTTCAAAATTTACGACTAACACATGAAAAATCTGGACGTGGATAAAAATGCAGTGGAGATACAACTACCTTTGCTAGTAAACCTTAATTTATAGGTTACTACACGTATCCACCACTCAAAGAACTTTTCTTAACACTTAAAACACCATCACGAGCAATTACTCATAGTTTCATAAGAAGAACCCATCTACGGAATATCTTGTTAGGCTTTTAAATACTCAAATTATCTTGCAAGTTACAACCACGGGTACATTATTAGAACTTTTTTTTCTTGTCTGATAAATCATCACGTATTCGGTACGCATAAATATCCAAGAATAATCCCTCTGTAGTTATTTACCAATATACATATATAAGCTCTACGTTCCTCGAGCAAGTCAGTTTCTTCGCCGACATTGAAATGATGAATATGTGCGAGGGAACCTAGGCAAACGCAGTTGAAATTCGATTTTCTTCACGTTTCTTCCTTCGTGGTAGAATATAATACGGTTGTATAGTGAGTTCTGATGCATAAGTGTTTGTTAGACCGCCGCGGCTGAGAAAATAAGGAACATATTTCAAACACGTATTTACATATTTAATTTAGACATACAACATGTAGCTGTATCAATGCTTTTTATACAGGGTGTTAATCTATTTCAGATCTTAGGTAACAAATTTTCTGTTTGTTTCATGATAACATTATATAAGTCCTTACAACCTTGGTTATTCTTTTTTTTTTCAGAATGCACGGAGTCATTCTCCACGATGATCTTTAAAACTAAATAAAATATAATTTTGAAATTATGGTACACGACATTTTGGATAAAGATCCATTTCTCAAAAATATTTTCAATTTCATAGCGCCCTTAATTAGATCGAATGTTGATATTAACTTTATACAGTCTATATAGTCCAATCTTAAGCAAAAACAAAGATAAAACATGTAAGGTTCAGTAATGCTAAAATAAAATACAAAATCCCCATTTACTCCTCACTTTCTTTGTTTAATCTGGTAGTAGTTTCGGCAATATGCCGTCATCAATCAGAATATAAAGTATAATACTTACAATCGATAATTCATAGAAGTCACAATGTAAAATGTTAACGCTGAAAAAATTATAAAATGAATCTATTCAAGGCAGGTAGACTACTTCATTTAGTTTAAGTGCATATTTTCATAGATAACTTGAAATGCTTCCAGAATAATTTATGGAGGAATTCTTAGAATGAAAGGAAATTATATTTACTAATTAGATTATTATTCAAGAGTAGCTAATAAGAAGAAGTAATCAGTACCGGTGATTTATATTTAATATATTTAAAAAAGAGGATTTTTTTATTTGAATAATGCATTTTATTAACTAATACAGTTTTTTTTAATTAAGATTTTTCAAATAGGAACCACTGCAATTTAAACATCCCTTACACCTTCTAATATAGTTTCCCTTTACTCTATTGTAATAAATCAAGTCCAACAGTCCCAATTTTAACTTTAAGTGCATTTTAAGCTCTTACAAATCCGCGTGAATGATATTCATAAACTTTTGCTTTCCGAAAATCTTATAGGGAAAAATCTGGAGCACTAGGGTCAAGGGACCTGGGCGGCGAAGGAATATCACCGAACCTTCAAATTAATCGTTCGGGAAACATGCTGCTAACTCACTGGTTGGAGTGCCGAGTGCGTTGTTGCTCCATCTTATTCAATTAATGGACCATTTGTCCAAAGTCTAGCAAATTCCACGGTAAAAAGTCTTGTAGTATAATTACGTATCTGTCTGAATTAACTGTGACTATTTAATCAAATAGTCACAGTTAATTTATACCTTACTTCCTTGAGAATAGTAATCATTACTCTCAAGGAAGTAGGGTCCAATTATTCCTGATGCAGACACTTCACACCAAATGGTCACTTTGCCGCTATGCAATAACTTCTCGTGCAATTGCATAGGATTTTCGGCAGCCCACTATCTGAAGTTTAACTTATTAACGTAGACGATGAACCTCATCACTTATTATCAACTGGCTCAGTATCATTGAACATCTCTATAAAGCGTTGACAACATTAAATCCGAGCGGCTTTTTCTCTTTCTTCTTGATGTAACATTGCCGCGTGCACGAAAATGAATTTGAAACTGTGTTCACGTTTTGGGGCTTGGGAACTTCTAGATCACACCCGAAGTCTGCTTTCGCACGATAGACCAACAGCGAACACGCGTTGATTTAACGTAAAGTAAGCCATTATAACTTGAATAGCAGACAATCAGTACGTATCTGACAACTAGCTGTCGATTAGTTCCCAAATATATAGCCAATTAAAAAACACTAGACCGATTGCCGGATTCTATATTAGTGATTAAAAAAATTATTGAAAAACGATATATCATAGAAGCATTCACTTTTTATAATTTTAAGATTTATTTCTATTCTCCTGAACTTTGTTTTAATCATTAATTTTGCCACATTATTTTATTAAAATCTCTTATTTCACCAACTACTCTTTATATTTATAAGCAATTCAAAGTATTTTAATTACTAGACTCCGTCATATCAGATGAATTCATGATCTATCATTAGTTTATATAAATCGAACTCTACGTTGATACCGCATTTTATTAGAAGAAAATTGACTAATTTTATGAATTTCTTTAAATAGCACAGATACCAGTAATTGTTCATTTCTTTTCTGGAACAGAATGTATGAAAATGGTAGCGATTGCAACTGAAAAAAATACTTTTCCCTAGTTGAATATGTTCATTCTTGGACTAGATTTTCGGAATAGCCTGTACAACATTTTGATATTTATTGACTGTAAACAGCTATTTAATTCATAATAATCTCATGGAATTAATGTTAAAGAAAACGCACTTAAAGTTTAATCAATATGTTCAGAAAATTGGTTTCTCTAAGTTGTTACATCCTGGACTCATGATGTAATCAGAATGCCATGAAATTGGAAATATTTTAAATAAGCTTATCTGTAATTTTGTTTACCAAATTTCCAAAAAAATATTTCGACTACTTTCATAGATACGTCTAATGGACCACCGTCATCGTCATGAATGACCTTGTATATACTTTAATGGATTAATTTATTATATAAAACTCACTTTTGGAAGCTATAGGCATAATTCTAAGTAATAAATTTGGATTCGTAACAGACGCTTGTATGGGGTGACATCATTACTTCACATCATCGCCGTTGGTAATTATTGACTTATAGCTTATCGCAGATGTTGAAGTCGTTAGTATGTTATGGACGGGTTTTCAGTAGGTCACGATCACGTAGTTATTATAGTTTCCTATTTTTGCCTTTGTATGTTTATTTGTTTTACTGTTTCATCATAGTTACTTGTTAGTCTTCTAGTGATTCTTTCTTTTGATCTATTTTCTCTATGTATTACCTCCTAATTTTTGCATATGCATAGTTATGAAATACTTAATTTATACCAGAAATGATATGTGTTTATTTTCTTATGTTAATGTGACGATATGAAATTCTCTACCGTTTACAATTTGGTGAGGGCTGTGGTATTATTCTTATTTTCTAATTGTATTCTATTGAATTCTAGTGAACATCTTTCAATATTCTAGTGTTTGTTTCTTTCGCTTGGGTCTTTTAAGTTGTGTGTATGTTGCGGATTTTTGTATACGTGTATTATGTGAATATTTACTTCAAAATATGATTTAGAGTAATGTATCAATTACTATAATTATTAAAATTTTATGCTGTCCTTTGGAGATAATTACAAGGATGGTATCATAAATACCATAGGAAGGTAGCGCAATTGTTTTATTTAGAAAATTTGTTTCCTGAACATAATCTCCTTTATTTCTCCTTAATTTTTTTAGGTCATCCAAAAAATAGGATTTGTCGAACTCGCAAAATAGAACACTGTTTCGGTAATGACTTCTTCATTTGACGTGAACCGTTTGCCGCCAAGTGGTTTTGTCAAGTTTGGAAAAAGAAAGAAGTCACAGGGGAATCTGACGAATATGGTGGTAATTGGACTAGTTTAGGTGTCGCAATTGCCGATGAATTGGTTCTTCACTAAGTGGCGTTTTTTTCCTCTTTAGTTCAGTGTCGAATCGGTCCAATAAATCAACGCAGTACTGCTCCTTGATTGTTCTTTCCTTCATTAATCAATTAAGATTGTGCCTTGTAAATCCGAAAAAATCGTCGCCATAATTTTTCCACCTGATCGAATCGTCTTCGCCTTCCTCGATATACGTTCGCTGGGAAAAACCATTTTGCCGATTGACCTTTGATTTCTGACATATAGTGATGTCTTACGCGCAGCCACTTAACGCAGCAGAAACTTACTCGTATTACGCTAAACACAACCAAATATTTCATTGAAGTATCACGCGATCTCGTTTGTGATCATCGATCATCGGCAACACCCATCTCGCCAATAGCTTTCTGATAAACAATTTTTCGAGGAGGATGTTTTGCACACCTTCAGTTGAGGTATTTACCATATTAGCAATCCCGCTAATCTTCACCCGGTGGTCTGCTGACATGACATCACGAATCTTATTGATCAAATCATGCCCAGGCCGCTCCTCATCAAAGACATATGTTCGGTCACACTTAAATGAAACCAGTATCTGATGGTAATCATTAGTGATGGATAATCCTTATAAACTGCATGCAATTTCCATCGAAAAAAATAAATCGAATCACTAACCGGTACTATTCTTTTTCCATGATTCCATAAATACATAAACTTCTTCACTTTCAACAGCTCTCAAAACAACACTAATCGATGAATCTCTCCGAAATTTTAACAGACGTCGACTAAAGAATAATACCCACAGTCGGTAATTTTTTGACACAATTTCTCCAAACACAGGTACTTCTCATACCCTCCTAGTAAATGCATTTTCTCGATTATAGCAGCTTGTTACATTAACAGGGTAAAGTGAAAAACAAACCCTTCCGTTGGAAATTTGAAAATTGGAATATTCTGGTCAATATGTAAAATATACCTACATATGAAGTCATATAATATTTGGAAACCTGGTTAACATTAGTACTTAACCATGTTAAAACTCACTATGATTCCAATTTAATAAAATAGATGATGATGTCATCGTTGAAACTTTTGAAAAAGTACTGAAAGTTGCAGTACCTACATCGTTAAATTCTACCTAAAAGATAACATCAAAAACAACCTTTTTCCCACACGTTGAACTATAAAAAAGTTAAGTAGTGTAATAAAAATTTGGCGGGGTATTCGTAAAAGTCGATTGGTATTTCATTAATGAATTTATTTCGAAAAATTAATCGTAGCAGGTTTGTATTATTTTTGTGTATCTCCATTACAAAGCAAATTAAACTGTACTGGTTACATCAAATCTGGGTCATTCTGTATATGTAATGTCTAAATTCTAATTAGCTTGATGGGTTCTATGAAATATTGCATTTAGATTGCCACGCACTAATTAAAGTTAGCAATCATCTGGTGGTTTTGATGGTTGTTCCAGATTTGGTGAAAAAAGTCAAAATACATTAGGAATTATTTGTTTTCTTATTTAGCCTGCAGTTTACAACTTATTCCATGTGACCGCTGCTTACATGTTTCGATGGCAGATTCGTTATATTTGCGGAAATTTCTCTTTTTTATATACAAATAACACAACAGTGCCAATTCAAATTTAGTTTTGTTTCTGTATCATATGAAAAGGTTTTTTCTATGAACTTTATTTACAAATAACGAAATTAATGCATTTTAACTTTAGATTGTTAATCATTCACATTCTCCTTTCATCCAACGACTAGGACCTAGACACCTGTTTAGAAACGACAAAAATGTACGTCACCTTTCTTCGCTATCTCTCTTTATCCACAAGTGACAATCTATTAAACTTGACCTACATCTACAAAGGTTATTTATAACTAATTGGACCTCTATTTTGTGCATCCCAACAAGACTGGAATGGGCGAAATTAACATTTACGGCGACCGCCGATCGCCGAAGCACGAGTCTGCACTTGGTTTTATTTCGTTTTTGCATTGTGTAATTATCGGTGTAATAAATATATAATTAACTATGTCGAACGTGCATAAGGGTAAGAAAGCGCCATGTGCTGGGAAAGTATCTGTGACTTTCCGAATTTATATTAGTTAAAATTTGTTATATACCTCTGATGAGCCGGAGCAAATACGATGGTAAAAGACATGTAAATAGCATAAAAATAAGAAAAATGGCGCGTTGCCAACATTTCATGTTCGATTTACTTTTCATGCTGATTGCATGTAATTTAACTACATCTGTCTTACATCCCTAGATGTTGAAAGATCTTTCTCGAGGTATGAGAACATTTTTTTCATCGCGGCAAATCAGTTTGTGGTAGCTAATTTTGTGGCAGCTGTTAAGAAGGTGCGTGTTTTACAATGTTTTAAAACAATAGGAGTTGTTTATTATTTACGTTTTGTTATCGTACTGAGCGCAGTACTATAACTTTACAGTTATATATCTCCGATTGGCACCCAATGTTAGTACTTCCCTTTCCGGTTCAGCTGTCTGGTTGTAGTGAGTGGAGTACGCACATACTGATTACGATCCTGGAGCGACGCGCAGAAATGCCAGCTCCATTTTTCATCCCTCTCGGCAAAACGATTTTTATAGTAAGCATCTCTACACAAAGTAGACGAATAAATATTACAAGACATTATCGTAAATATAAGCCAGGACCGTATTGCAGACTTTTTTTTCGAAAATTTACACAAAATAAAATTGTAATAAGAACATACTTTTTGCGGATTTACCTTCCGCTGCTTCTACTTACTGATTATTATTATTACATTGATACCTGAGACACCCTATCTACTTTACTGTAGGTGTTTCTTGTTTTTTGATTTGAAAATTTACCATTTCAGGTATTAAGACCCTCTGTAACAACCGAAAGCATTTTAGTACGACATTACGTCAGTTCAGAATATTATTTATATATTATATATATAAATATATATATAATATAAATTAAATATATAAATATATATATAAATTGTAACCAATTAAATTAAATTTGCAGTGTATTCAACTGCCAGAGAATGCTAATACAATGATTATTATCGTTAACACTGGAGTGATGGAAGAACAATATGTACAACATTCTAAGATTAAGTTTGTCATATGAATCTTATGGAAATTCCCATAGATTTATGAGTTTGTTTTAAGTAGCGCACACTTGTGTACACTTAAATAATTCAGTAGTATTCCATGCTGGTATAAAGCGATACCGCACTCCGCATAAGGAAATCGTAATGTCTATTTTAACAGAATTGTATAATGATTTTATAGAGAGGGCAGCAGTTTCAACCCAACTAAAAATTCAACTTAAGCCTTTCATATACGTAAGAGTAAGTTTAACAGCACTTAGTATTCATGATACCTAGTAACCATCACCGTTCACTGTCTTGTTTCACATGTCATACGTTTAAGACACTGGATATAAGAAGTTTTCCTTATCATATAAAGAAAGACCCTTCTCTTTTACACATCGCCATTGTTATTGCTGCTTTCGTATACACGCGTTCAATTTATATGTAAATACTTTTCGGGCGAAGATTACCGTGACTTTAATTAAGGACATATATCGTACAAGATCGATCCAGGGAGTTTCGAATAAGAAAAAAAAATAGTACGTACTCTAACTAATATTACGTCGCTTGGGTTTTAAGATCGAACGGCTTGATATTATACGTTGGAAATGCAATAACCTGAGTTCATTATTATTTAAAGCACTCGAAGAAGTTAAGCAACACTTTTACGACGTTGCCTTGTACAACGTCTACAAGTACTTCTTGTACTTACCATAAGTGTAGTCTGCTGAACCTTAGACGAAAAAGATAAATTTAAGCACGATGCTCTATCGAGAAGAATTCTGTGTATTAGTTAGTATGTGCATACGTTGCGCATAGGTACATAAGGCATAATGAACCTATTGTATTTATTATTTTTTTGTGGATCTTTGTCGTTTACTTGAAATAATCGGGAAAACAATACACAATGTCAAAGTGAATAAATTTACTTTTCGATTGTTTAAATAAACACAGAGTTTCAAGTGTTAAGTAAAGAACACGAAAATCTATTGGTGTACGTGTTTATATTTTAAATATCAATTCAAAAGGCATTTTGACAAGATGCTTAAAAAGCGAAAGATCAAATAATTGTATATTATGCAATTGGGAACAAAAACAGAAATACAAAATGTTTCCGATTGTTTTTAGATCAGCAAGATCTAAAGTTTACTAGAAACAATTTTGCAGAAAAACCTGCAACACCACAATATCCATTGTTAGTTTTCTTTTCAGATTATTTAAACCTTAAAAAACTCTGAGGGAAAACTAAATAAACCTTAAATATTTGGCCAAAAATCTTCTACTTATAGCAATCCTTTCAGATTAAATAAATCCAAAGAAACTGTATCCGTACCTTTGCCCGCGTACTGGGAAATCTGCTTCAAAATAATGAATTTTCTTAAAATTGCTTCGTGGTTTTTATATGCAAACGCAGAGCGTGATCCCAAATTGGATGCAAAAAAAAAATTATAAACTTATTGGGTTGAAATTGCATCATTCATTTCAGAAAATGATTTTAGGAAGTTACTATAGGTCTTATTGAAGACGCAAGCCATGTTTGTTTGATAAATTAATAAATACGTACCTGTGGAATCTCACTGCAGGATTTGAAATATGTAGATATTGAATATAGAAATTGATACATTCACGCAATCACAAAATACGCTTTCTCAATCTTATGGAAGCAATATTAATCGATTAGACGGTAGTACGATTTCGATTTTCACGATATTTGTTGCCATAATGTCTAAGAAAAATTAAATTAGCTGAGTTGCAAGAGAAACGCCATCAACAGTGCCTGGCCTCACAAATTTGCAACTGCATGTAACAAAGAAAGTACAATATTGAACTTGAATAACAAGATACTTTCTTAAACATTCATAAAAACCATATTAATACATTGTTTTAGTTATAACATTCGCTTCTCTTTTTTCGGGGCCGATTCACCTTTCGCAGTCCACCGTTTCAACTGTCCCCTGACTTCTGGAGTACAAAAGTTTTATCTACATTTATTAATAGACGCCAAAGCCAACTTATTTTGCTTCAATAGGTCTTCGCAAATGTTCATTCGAATGCGTTTTTGGTCCTAAGCGAGCAAGCGTGGCAAACAATCAAGCTTTCTGATGCCCGTCAATGTATGACTAACAAGTTATTTCGAAACACTTATAACTTCTGCTGTTTCTCTAAGCTTAATTCGACGGTCATTTATACAATTTGGTGATTTTTTTCGATGTTATCGGCAGTGGCTGCAGTTTTTTGCTGACCCATTCAATTATCGTCAGCTAAGCGGGTACGACCAGGTTCAAATTCAGCTGCCTAAAATGTCATAATGGTAAATCATGGTACAGAGTCCCCGTAAACACAGAAACACTAACATCGATTTTCAAACAACAACTGAGTGTCCAACACGACTGAAATTTTCAATAGTATTTTTCAACGCAGGGGCATTTATCAGAATACTTTTAACGAGTAACGCTATCTTCATGCTAAAGCTTGAGACTTATCAGATTACATACCTTTGTTATACAATTTAGGCGGAAGAACAGCTTATAACACCCGAAAGCAAACAGAATGAGAAAAAAGTATACGTTCATTCCTAAGTAACGACGGCAGAAAAATTAAGTTTTACTAGTAGTAGTTGATAGCGGCACTTCTTGAATATAGTATATATATATATATATATATATATATATATATATATATATAAGATGTGCTACCTGCCGAGCGCATTGAAAGTTAAAACGCACTCTTGACCAGAGCAGCAGCTTCAATCAAACATCTTACGGGAGTTCCTAAATATAATTTATTCCGTTAAATTTAGTGCGACGGTATTGCTTATTTCATTTTCTTCTTCTCGTAAATGAATGTTAACAATCTGAGAAAAATTTCGTGCTCAAGTTTTAAGTTTAGAAAATAACAGGAAGATACTGCGGAAATTCGTGAATGGTCTATGGACTTTTAATAGCAGCCTTCACTATTTTCTGCAGTTAAGATAAAGGTTACTGCTACAAATTTTACAGTAAATACGTGACCGCAACACTTTACTTTAAGTACAATCTATAATTTCTGTTAGGGCAACTATACATTTTGTTAGATTAAATAAATGTTTTGTAATTCCTAGCATAAATTGCTCGTATTGTAACCCTATATAGGTTAATTAATTTCCGCATGATTCCGGTCCTTATCAATACACTGTAACCTACAGAATGATTTCTGGCATCTACAATAGCCGATGACAGCGCCGAATTTTCAAATATGTGGCTGCAATATTTGCTACTAGTTGCTTGGGCTCTGCAGTCTACCGCGCAGGTCGTAAGTGTTTGTTTATTGTTGTCCGCGTGAAAATGGTTGCTAAGTAATGTTCTGGTAACTACACCTGATTATGCACTTCTTTTGCAACATTTTACAGTTACCTCCTGATGACGTGCATAATTTTTTGGATGGGCTAGGCGATAATTGAGGATTCTGCTGCTGAAGACAACACCGACGCCGATGATAATTTTTTACTCCCAATCCGGGCTACTTTAATTCTAGAGTTTTCTGAAGACGCTTCAAGAAGGAGATCTGCTCGGATTCCGCAGGAAAGTGCATCTGATTGGAATGATTGTTTACATATCGAGGTCCTTCGTGAAGCGAAATTGAGGATGATGTAAATGAAACGAACCTAATAAGCAGTCGATGTAAGTTGAGAAATTTAATGTAGACGTGCAGTAAAAACCAACAAAAAATAATTTGCCCGTTATAGGGTTAAAAATACAAGAGCTACTGTCCCAAAATGCTTCTCTGTGTGTGAAGTTGTATAATCAAATATAATCACTTTCTTTAAATCTATTTTTAGGTGTAAAGCTTGGGATCTTGCTAGCAGTTGCTACAAAATTAGCCGCAACATAATAACATGTGTTTGAGAATTATAGGCCATTTATAACTTTATAAACGTTGTAATTAACATTAGCATACGTTGCAGACATTTTTTTTGATTATAACTATAATAAATTTTCCAAACGATTAATTACAATTAACGTTCTATCACTGAACCGTATTCAGATGAATATGCAAATGTTTAAATAATTACGGCAATAATTCACCTTCATTATACACAATATCAAATTACATAGCTGTTAGAGAATGGAATTTCATTCACCTATGCGATAACTGATTAACCTATCCGCAAAAATACACTACTAACGCACATAGCTACTAATTTATTTCTCAAATACAAATGTTAGTAGCCGAAACGCTTCGCAGTGTGTACGTTAATTTCTAAAATTGTACCTTTTTATTTACGAAATCATATTTCAACGTTACGTTACATAATTTACACTTCTAGTATATCGCCGGCCCGCGATATCCTCAATAAATATTTAATTTCGTTTACGGACTCCTGTTTTTTCGAAACGGAAATGCTCCACTCACAGTTTTACAAATTTATTTTGGTATAGAGTTATACGTACGTATGACTAAACTGTTTTCGTGATTATTTGTGCTAAGTAAACTACTTTCGTGTAATAACCGATAAATACGATCGCGCCATCTATTTACGCTTTCATAACTTTTCGCAACGATGGAAACATGAAAGAGAATGTTTTATAAGTAAGTAGAAAAGAAATTTACTGCGGACAGGATGGAAAACGTCGGTTAGTCATATTCCATAATATTTAAGAAAAACGAAGAATAAAGCAAGCAAGTATTAAAATAAACGCCGCTTTGAACTGTTTCTAGTTTATAGTAGGTAAAATCTTATAATCCGGGAAGTAATGATAATATATATTGAATTTTATATTGTTCTTACGAAAGGTTCTCTAAACATATAGGTATTTCCATATTATTTCTAAGTATTATAGGACATTATAATGAATAATAGAGTATTTTTCTTACAATTAATATAATTAAAATAACAACTTTGAAAGATGAGCAACGTAATTAAAAAATACGGTTCTACTTAAAAACAGCAGCAACCGATTTCTATATTAACAAGTTAGTCACTGCTTTTTTACATAATCATTTCCTTTAAAGCTTACACGTAGAAGATACCAAAACAGTTAGATCTACAGCAACGAAATGGATTTCTTGAATTTATCTCATGTATATGTTACCGTTAATTTGATAAACTTGGATAATATGCAAAATAACAGGGTACTATACACAATAACCAGTACTTCTGTATCCAAAGGTAACCGTTTTCTATTGTCCTAACAATGGGTAAAAAAAAAACTATTTAGACTAGATTTAGAAGGATCAGTTTTTACTGCAGAAACCATTGCCATTTTGGAGGCAATTCGACATAGTATTACTACTAATTTTAAGCACATAGTTATAATGTCCGATTCAGCTAATGTGTTGCAACGACTTTCTTCCTACAGATCAATTAGCAAAATAATAATGCAAAGATATCTACACAATGCTTGGATTCGAAGCCATATGAGAATTCTGTGTAACGAAACTTGACAATCTTGCTAAAATATGTTGTACTGACAAAATTTGTTGATAAACATTAAACCTTAGTATTATGTGAGTAGCAATGTCCCTCGATACTGTCGGACAACAGTTGCCCGTATCAGGTTTGAACATCGTCAGTACCCATTTGTCTAAGTCGCGATTTGTAGAGTCAGCGATATGTCTGTGGTCATGAGGTAGCGAATTTGAACCACATTTTCGTCGGTTGGGTGGGAATGCTGGCTGTACAATGTCAGGTTTAGAGCTCCGCCGTGAAGAAATTAAAAAGTATTCCTTTTTACAATCTATGCTTTCGTAAACTTGTATTTACTTTATCAGAGATTATAGCGGGAAAACGTAGACAAGTCGAAGAAATAACATAACCATCCTACTATTAGGCTCCCTTTTTATTTTAGTGATCGTTCCTCGCGTGTAACTGATTGGAAGCACACCTATCTAAAATTAACAACACTAAAATAAAAATTGACCTAATCCATTAATAATAGTCATTATTGATAGATTCAACACATGTAAGTCGATGGTAGTTTCCAACACGTACCTACATCTATAATTACTCTACTGTGTTAAAACAATAGACAGGCGGATAATTCAATTATAGAAATGCTTGCATAGATGAAAATTAGGATTTGAGGTTCAGTGGAAGTAACAACTTTCCAGATTCTGCGTGGGCTGTCCTAGTTTCCGTTGGCTGTTTTCTTGTAGTGCTTCAATCGTTAGTCATCCCGATACAGGATACGAAATGTGTCTCTATGTTTGTGTTACCATAGTTACTTTCATGGGAGCTCAATTATTACAGTTTTTAACTTTTACTGATTCTCAATTTAATGTTTTTTATTTCAGATATTATCTTCTGAAGTGAATTGGCTTTGATCTCGAGGCATCAAACAAAAACCAACACTTCTGCTTAGTTTGATAAATAATTCACGTATTAAAGCATTAGTTACATTAGCGTGGTGTTATGAACAATATTGTCCTTCGGTTAGTGATAGATTTCACATTTGTGTGTGAACCTGTTGCAGTCACACAGTATCAAAATGCATTTTTACGCGACAGTGGAATCTTATTGTTCATTAAGTGCGGATGTTTTATGTTATTTTTATATGGATATGGGTTCTTATCACACACAATGGAGGCTCATTTTAATGAAAAGTTATTGGATGCTTTTGAGAATAAGGAAGAGAATAGTGGGATGATTAGTAAAGAAGACTACGAAAATTTAATTGAGAAAATGGTAGTGTCGCAATCCAAAACCAATAGGAAAAAGGATATTATCAAGTCGTTGTTATGTGTAAAAGTTAAGCAAAAGAGCAGAGGAAGTTGCACATAACCTCCTTGATATTTTTACAATAGCCGTTAGTTCTGCAATCACAAAATTCAAAAAGTTTATGCAATGTGGAGTAAATTAAAAATAGCTCACGGGAAGCAGTGAAATAGCCAGCATCTCAATGATCTGTGGAGAAACCAAACTCCACACTAGTCTGATGGTCTGAGATCTGTTCAGTTCATGTAGAATAGAGCTGATTATGAATATATAAGTTGCAGCCGAGTAAGAATTGGCCTTACAACGTCATTGTTTCCTACTGATGCCATCAGAAACCTGAAATCTAAAGAAGATCGGAAAGCCTTATTCAACTCCTCGTCAGGTGTTTTTATATGAGATGAAGATGGGTAAATAAGGGATGGTGACGATGAAGATGGACCAGCAATAGATGATAACAATGCTGTAGAGGATATTTCTGTAAAAATTTACGGTATTAAGGAAAAGGGAGAAAAAGCCGAAAATGCATTGCAATTGCAAGCAAAGAAGATGGAGCTAGTGTCTGAATCAAAATTTTCGAAAGGCAAGATCGGAGATATCGCAAGAGTTAGCGTTCCCGATGTCCAAAGGGGTAGAAATGAGTCCAACAACATACTTGGGGTCATTCTGCAAGTGGATGCTGACGGCGAGATGTATGAGATTGGCACTAAGGTAGGGCAACTAGCTCAAAATTATTCAAGGAATCAGGGTTTCATTTGTGCAGACTTTCATGTCCTGTGGTAAGTGTGTCAGGAAATCGTCAATCATAAGTGGTCACGAACATAAGAGGTGTAACTACAATGGAAAATGCCCTTCTACAAAATGTGGCTGCGAGAGGTATACTTTCGCTACTTGCATTTCTAAATGCTGTGATAGTTTGTCATCTTCTAACAAATAAAAATTTGGTTAATAATATCAAGAATAAAACATTGTTTCTGTGAATAAAGCATTGTTTCTGTTAAACTAACTTAACTTACTTTCTGAATATTGCAATTTATCACTTCGACCAAAGGGATTTGATTATTATGTAAAATAACCAGCGAAAATAATTAATTGCATACTTGTATTGGTAACAACAACGAATTTGGTTCGAAAGAAGAAAACCATCTTCTTTTACGTTTCATGAAAAATATTTGTTATATGCGACCTACCATTATCCTAAAGCAATCTCTTAGAACTGTATTTGATCCAATCGCTTGAAGTAAAGTACGGAGTATAGTGACGTAACTTCTTTGGTACCAATTCAAAGTGGATAACACCTTCGTAATTCCATCAAGCACACAGCATCACCTGAGCTTCAATGCATTTGCGCTTGACAAAAGATTTTGCAGATTGTTCACGCGTTAACGGCAGATTTCATTTGCTCTGATTACGAAAGATCCACTCCTCGTCACACGTTACAATTTCTCGATAGAGATAGATAGAGAAAGAGATTCTGTGGATTGACAACAAGTTGACTGCAGAATTGCACTCGTTGCTGCGCCCATTCTGTAGTCAATTCATGAAGCACTCTGCTTCGTCTGTTTACCTTCTCTATTTTGTAAAGATAGCGAATTATTAACGACGAAAGGCAAAGCTATTGGCGACCATTGTCGTGTACTGAAAGTCGGAGTGGCCGCAATTCTTTGACGAAGAACCTCTTGGTCAACGAAAGAAGGTTTTCCGGCACGACTTTGTTCTGAAAGATCTTTTTTACCATTCCTGATTTGATCTTCAATTTTATGGTGTATGGAGCGGCATCAACAGTGCTCCTACCGAATTTCCAGTAATGACACAATATTACCAAAGTTTCTTTATTTGTATTGGGAATTGTGGGTCCACAATTTATTAATAAAATCTCAGGAAAACTTAGAATGATGATGTTGATTTTGCTTTTATTTTGGATAGTATAAATCCAGGGACCGCCAGTCCAAAAAAGGTGACAAAACTTTTGCTCCACCGTATTACATTACCTTTAATTGTTATTGTAATTAAATGTGTTATGAAATCTATAACACATCCGTAATTTATTATTTATTATTAGTTGTATAACAGTAGCAATAATTACAGTAAGCTCACATTGTGTATACTTAAGTCTTGTGGAATCAGTAATGTTTCTTACCAAGACGCTTGAAATATAAATTTCAATAGATAAATTCAGAAAGTTAGTTAAGAAGTTAGACAATACTGGTTTTCGTTGTTACGATGAAGATAATTGGATAACAATTCAAGGAAGACGATGTTGTAACAGTCCTCACTAAAGCATGGAAAATCCTAAATTATCTTTACGAAAAAGAGCTACACGTTAGAATGTGAGCAAAAATTTTGTATTAAAAAATTATAGAAAAAATAAACTTTACATATTTAAAGCTAAATATATATTTTAGAACCGCAAAGAAGTATATTTAGATTGGAATTTACTTTGTAGATTGCCGAGAATGTTATTGAAAATCGAATTTTGTTTTCAGATTAAATTACTTTTGCCAGTAATGGAGAGTTTACTTTCAGAATAGCAGAGTCTAGACAGGCCAAGCTCCCAATTTTAAAACTAATGTGAAAAATAAGAACTACTTTAATAATGTTTATGTCCACAAAATGTTTTTCTCTCTTGAACCAAAGCTGTAGAGACACACTATATAAGCTGTGTAAAAGAAACAATTCGGGAATACGGAGGAGTTATTAATTTAACTGTAAGGGGAAGCCTAGTTAACTATCAGTAAGAATGGAATAAAATTTGTCTTTGCAAAGCGCTTTACTATTAGAGTAAATAGCTATGTAAAATAGTTTTAATTATATTTTATGAATGTATTTGTTTTCCCTGTAATTAAACAATGGTGCTAAATACAACTACTCATGGTATTGGTGAAATCACTCACGGCAAAAGCAATGTGAGGAAAGTGTACTAAACAGGGAACTATACCCAGTTTTGTGTTGCCACTTTCTAAACGGCAGGTGCATGTATCTCTTAGCACTAGATGGTACCAAGTAACACACCTGCCGCGTCATTTTCGAAAGAGGTTGATATAAACTAAGAGGGAAAAGCGACATGAGGTTCAGAATCTGCTCCGAACAACGCTGATGACGTCGGATAGGCAGAAACATGTCTGTTGGTTAGCGTTTTCTTGCTCTTGTCGTGGGTGATTCCCGCCAATACCATGAATAGCTGTATCAGCAGCATTATTTTGGTTGTCGTTTCTAGGCTTTTTTGATGTGTTATTATTTTATTTCCTGGAATAAATTAAAACTAAATATTTGTAAATATTCTTATAACATTATAATTTCAACGAGTTATGCATTGCTGAAGTCAGAACAGTATACACTTTCCAGTGCAGTCAAAGCCCTATACGATTTGCATTTGAATTAAGAAAGTGTTTACAACAATGTCGAAGTACATAGAAACTACATATGAATTAAATGTTAAACCTTTTTCTTTAGCTTTTCCTCTATAGTGCACGTATTGCTCATTTCTTTTTAGTCTTGAAACGTGTGCCATAACGTTGCATACACTTAATTTTATTTACTAACCAGCCGTTATTCCTTACCGTTTACGAGATTCCAATGATGAATGTACTAATTGGAACACCGTCCATAAATTTTATTAGATTACGCTAAAAAGTAGTCATTCAGACTTAAGATATCGCCTATATAAGCTAACTGAACCATTAACTTCAAACGAGGCTTTGGGTTCCCTCCAAAACAATATCAAGTTTTTAAACAAAACCTATTTACACTAAAAGATGTCAGTTTTCTATATAAAAAAAAGACAATGAGTAACCTGGCATTTAAGAAATTGAAAAACAATGTAAGCAATCCGCTTTAATGAATGAAACGTTCTAACAATTCAGTTCAACAACTTCACAAACTTGGTGAATTTCAGCCAAAAACCTATTCAAACAAACGACGCTAATTCCAAGTTCTAACAGTGTAAATTCTTTAATAAAACCTTATGTTAATAGGTAGTCCGATTTATTTACATTACATTTTTTTCTCCTAGAGCAAACACGGCCAAGTCCGAAAATAGACGTCATCGTAATACGAAACTCAACCAAATGTTGATATAATAATATGCAATATTAGAAATCCGGCATAATTGGTTGAAAAAATAGCCTCCGGACAAATAAACATTATAACCTATTTTTGCCCTGGTATATGCGGCGTGCAGATACGTTATAGTATGGTCGACGAGCTCGGTTGTTTTGTAATTCGATATTATGTCGGTTCTCGTTTTGTTGCTCCATTTAAAATATCAATTTCTGTATTATACATCATAAAGGTCTTCGAGAAAATAAGGGAGCGTGCATACGAGTAAATATTTATTTTTTCCCTCAGTTTCATAAATAAAGGGGCGAGAATTTACAGAAATTCTTACACTCTATACTAAATAAGATTAACAATTCGTAGTTCATGAATGGAAATAGAATTAAATATAATTCGTGTACGGAGCAACACATGTTCTTGTGGTATCTAGTAATAGATTTAATTAAATAGTTTCACATCCTACATGGTTTTGATTTGTGCGTTACCATATCTCGAATATAAACTATTTATTAATAACGAAACATGTGATCCCTAGCTTACGATTAGACAGGAAGAATCTTCTATTTCCTGGCCAGATTTCAATGGTCCAAATATCATGCGCGTATATAGTGCGGCTTTTTTAGATGATAGCGAGTATTAGTTAGATAAATTGGTTTATTTTTAGCACCATACATATTCATTAACAAATTTAAACGTTATTATTAATATAAAATTATCTAACTAGTTACCATAATAATTGCTGGTTATCAATGTTTTATATAGGCCGTCCAGAAGGAGCTACTACATTACTAGGAATAAGTTACCGATTAAACTGAAGTTTCGTTGCAATGTAAGATTTAGTGTTAATTCTAAATCATTCAAGCCTTAACTTATGGTATTCTGATGTAATAATAGCATTCATATTAATTATGCGGTTCATAAATGCAGTGCCTGCTTTTTTTATTACATTGACTAAATTAATTACAAATTGCTTCACTGTTTGGGCGGTACATAAATGGAAATGACAACATTTAAATAAACTTGTAGAAAATCTTTGTAAGCGGACTAAACCAGTGATTCCTATATAAAGATTTGTATTTAAGAAAATATGTATTACCTCATATACCAAGTGTATTGTTATAGTAAAGATGAGTATATTTTAGACAAGTTTTGTCGTTCGGCTAGTTCAATATACGAACTAGCGAGGTTAGTAGCTCTATTGGCTAATTCTGCTACCACATTTTTTATGATTTTTGAGCTGAATTAAGTTATAGCTAAGAACTGGGTTTATCGAACCATCAAATTAATATTTGGCTGCTTACCAATACTATATAACGTGAGTGCTCCCGAATAGTTTTTGCTAGATATCGAAATATGACTTGTTTTGGTTGTCGTATTAGTTATACTTATTACCAGTAGCCGCCTCATCTTAGGCAAACGTTAACACTTTTTTATACACATTCGATTTTATTCTATTCTAAGAATCTATTTATTGACCAAACTTCGTTCTGATCAGCAACACATTTTGTCGTAATATTTTAATTACAAAAATATAATTAATAAAAGTAACCTTTTCGCTCCTGCCGGGATAAAAGTGGAAATATATACAACCAAAGCAATGTTTGAAAAACTGTTACCGATTATACAAGATTATTATCGCGAAAAATGTATTTTGTGCTAGTTTAAAATAATAGGGTAAGCTTCCACCGGCAGAGTCAGTTAAAACTAAACTTGTTCCGGGTTTGGATCGTGTCATGGTAGATAATCGGATACTCAACGTTTCGCGCACAATCATATAGGACTCCTTCAGGAGAAGGAGAGGGGGATAGGCTACCGTTAGCACGGTAACTCAACGTGTAAACCACGCCAGAGGCGAAACTAACTGAGTAGGAAGCAAATGATCACGATGGGGCTTCTTCAGGAGAATATTATCAATATCTTAGTATTATAATTCATAATTTTCCTATTAATACTAAAGAACATGATGTAAATTAATGTATTATTATATTTAGAAAGCTCCCTCTATGTAGGAAGAACCTGCGTTGCAACGATCCTCGTAACATTCCTATACATTGTCGGGTGAATGAGTTTTACATAAAAGGAAGAAACATTATGTCACGTTAAAGTTAACAACGGCACGGACTCATCTCTATGTATCGTCCGCCATTAGCACGGTTTATGTATGGCGTTGCGTAAACAATCGCTATCGTGCAGCGCTTTCCTCCGTCTCCTCTACTACCCTTTCCGCAAAAAACCTCTAAGAATACAACAACGACGATGGCGAAAGAGAAGAGGAGGAAGAAGAACCGCATAGAATGTATGACGGGTTCTGGTCGCCGAGGGTTCGATGGTTTCGTGAGTGAGTGCGACATGTAAAACATTCCCAACAACACGTGGGTGGTAACCGGCGAGAAAAACAAAGGAAAGGAGAAAAAGAAGAACAAACGAACTGCTTCCAAGATGTGCGAATCGGAACGGTGGTGGAGGCGACCAGCTGGGCTCACACATGTTTTCCGCATTTTTACAACTCGCCACACTCTCACGAATATTACGGTCCCATTTGTCAGCGCTCTCTTGCGGTCACCGTACGTATACTGTTTCAACCCTGCTTTGTTCGCGCGGAATAAACGAAGGGAGCTCAGTTTAGCTAATGTGACGGAAAAAAGAGAGCGGAAATAGTGATAAGAAGCGTGAAATTGAATCTACGTTGCACTAACTTGTTTATGCCAACGTTTGAAAGTATTTGGCTTTAGTTTTAATATCTTAAATAGAAACTATATTAAATTAAATTACTATTACTACCGCAAGTCTTGTGTGTTTACCAATCAATTAGTTTTTCAATGCCGTTTACATAAAGTAGTCTGAAATTAGCGTAAGAATTGACAACCGATACAAATGATTTGTTTTGTCCAATCCGTTTCTTCCATCACCGTTTTATATATTTTTGTATTTGGTTTATAATATTGCCAGAATAAACTAATATTCCCCAAAATATTGCCCAAATCACTATTTGCTTCGTACAGCTCAAGAAACTTTCGGCTACATTCGACATATTATTCCTCCCGAACCGCGCCGAGCAATACTGCGACCCTAATTTTGTTGTACCTAAATGCTCGTGCAGGATCTTCAAAACTCATGATGACATACGATTTCCTCAACCTATTTGATGTTTCTTGGTGTCACTAGAATAATGGGGTCCCTCTTCGGAGAAGTTCATCTTCAAAAGATTCTCTGCCCCAACGAAGTAATTTTCACCAATGTTTAACTGTGGCTTACGATAGTTCAGAACCTTTATAAACCGGGTACATTCGCTCTTTGATTTAGTACGGGGTCTTTCGGTCCATAGTGAAACATGTTATTACTGCACATTGTTCACTTTTAAAAAGCAATGGTTATAAACTGCCTAGTTATCATTTAAATGTTAACTAAAGACAGATCTGTTGCGTGGTAGTATTTGACCTTGATGGTCTTCGACAATAAATTAACATTCAGTAGTCATACTATTAGCACATGTCGACATGTCTATAAACACTCTTCCCTTTTTAATTTATAACATCAAACAGTATACTAATAAAGCGCTGTTCCATTGTCTGGTTTCCTACCTACCAATAAATACGCAAATTTAATAGAGATAGTCCAACATAAATTTCTAAAAACCTTGTATTTTGATAAGTAGCGAGTTCTCTTAACGATCTTTCAAATTTTTACATACCGAAGTTGAACAGTAGAACTAGTTTAATCTTCCATTTTAGTTAATACTCATCATCACTCTCAATAACCAGTACTTTCGATGTGTGCTAACACCAATATTCACGTAGCTGATCGCGATTTGTTTAATGTTAATCTCGCTTCTTTAAAGCATTTTTTTTGTTTTTCAAAGTCTATTTAATTTAAACCATACAATTTAAAAAATTATGTAGTTTTATGCTTTTTTATACTTACTCGTTCACTTATTATTATGTAATAAGATTATCCTGCAATAAGTAGCTGAATACTGCTGTTGGATAATAATAAACTATTATTATTATTTGTTTTTGATGACGTTCTTACTATATACCTCGTATACATGTTAATGTATACTTAACTTACTTAATGTATACTGTTTAATTAAATAAAGCTACTACTATTATACTTCTTTTCCCTTTTTGTTGTTTCCTCCCTATTAATATTAGTATCTCTTAAGTATCAAAATAGTTATTCATTTCGATAAATAATTATTAACGTAATTATTTAGAAGCAATAAAAACCTGTAAATGCAAAGGATATGGCACCATGGCTATGAAGTCACAATGACTTTGGACGTTACGTACATCGACTATTAACGTGAAAGATCTCTAAACGATGGGGGTGTTGGATTAGTTTTAAGGCCCATTAGACTCCTACAACTTCACTGCTGCAATATGCCTTCCCAGGTTATAGTGACTAGAGGTACTGATGCGTAGGCTCTCAATAACAACAATAATGAAAATAGGAGTACCGAGCACTTAAGCCAAGATGTCAACCCACATAAGAGTAGATACTATGGTCACTACTTGTATATTAATAATATAGGGCTGCTACAAAAGGAGTGTCGAACATTGAAATGTTACACTATATTTCACAAAGATTATTACAGAACAAAATAATCGAAAACGTTACTATGTAAGCTTATATAACTCCATCAGAGCAATTTAGCTGAGCATAATTGTATTCTTATTAAATATATAAAATTACTTAAGTTGGTATTTATAATATATAGATTAAGAAAGGTGTCAATCGAATTTAGTTGCACGTCACCTGTTACGGAGAAACGTGCATTTGTTGGAGCTTCATAGCTGGTAAGTTAACATGAAACTTTATTTCATAATTTTTATCCATTCACGCCTTGCTGCCCTATGGGTTTTGGAATCGCCGGATGATTTCCACCTAATACCCAACCCTTTCAAATAACGTCCGTAAGTGTCACTTTTGCAAGTTGGCTTTTTTTACATATTTGATCTGATTATTTTTCAAAATGGCGACAAATGGTAGAATATAACGCGCTTTGTGAAAAGGTGATACGACACGCATCATAACATCCATCATCCTTTTCCTTTATGAAAAATGTTTATTCGGCGTTCTTTCAGAGATGCTGCGATACAAATCAAACGGGATTCGTAGTAAATGGTCAGAAGAAGATCTTCAGAAAGTTATTCAAGCTATTTCTGACGGCTCAGTTAGAGCAGCAGCCAAGTTGAGCAACATTCTCGAAAAAACTTTGCGGACCCGTTTAAAATCCAAAAATTTAAATGAAGAGCGGCTTGGGCAACCTCCTGTTCTAGGTTTGGATGCAAAAATTAAGATAGTGGTTCATGTAAAACGACTGCAAAAAGTGGGATGCGCCCCAACTAAACTTGCCTTACGATGAATGGCACTAATATCCAGAATTTGAAAATTAATAAAGTAAAGCGCTTGACAGGCTCAAACCTTTTTTGGCTCGCAACAAATCCCTTGCTGTCCGAAAAGCCCAAGGAGTGTCCAATGCAAGAGCTGAGGGAATGAACAAAGAAGAAGTGTCTGCCTATTTTGCAATTCTTAAAACCATTTTGGCAGAATATAATTTGTTCAACAGACCTTCCAATATCTGAATCCGGCCTACAGCTGAACAACACCCCAAATGAAATTATTGCTGAAAACGGCAGCTAGGCAGTGCAGTTAAGGCAGTCATCAAGAGGAAGGAGAAAGGAGGAACTGTCACCGTAGCCGCTTGTTGTGACGCAGAAGGAACATTTTTACCGCCGTATATAATTTTTAAAGGTGCCAACAAGCAGCAAGTCTGGTTAGACAACTTGCCACCTGGTGCATTTTTTTAAATGAAACGAAAATCGGCATACATTAACGAAGATGCGGGTCTATGCTTACTAAACCTGGATGGTCATGGCTCGCATGTCAATTCTCCCGAAATTCTAGAAACAGCCCTCCAACATGACATACACTTTTTGTCACACAACGCATTTTTCAGCTTTCGGACCGGTCCTTTTTCAAGTACCGGAAATGTTACTTCAAAAGCACAGCGATCAAATGAGGAGTAGCTAATCCAGGAAAGAAATTTGAGCGCCGCCACTCTGAACTCATAGTACAGAAAGCATGGGCTCAAGCTGCAACGGTGTCTGCATCCATTCCAGCTTTCGGCTATTCGTGACTACGCGTATCTGACAAATCAAGTACCAAACAAAGCAGTACGTCTGAACTACTTGATACCCCGAAAAAAACTGCTCAAGTCTCCAAAATGAGTCCGTCAAAGCTTCTTGATACCGATTCTCCGGTATCCACAGATTCTAGCACTATTCCTAAGCGCAAGCTCAAGTGCTTATAATGCCTGAAAATATAGTAGCAAGGAAAGAGAAAAGGAAAAATAGAACGGAACGAGAAAGAGAGCTTAAAGAGAAAAGGAAAATTAAAGCTGAGCCGTTCGTATTTCGCAGGCCAACAAAGGACACAATCACTTTTGAGGATCAATTTTCTTCATCTACAGGGGGAGAATAGGAAGAAGATGCTTCTGCGGAAGAAGATACAATAACGGAAGAAAGCTTTTTGAGCCTGTAAAAAATGTCAAGGTTGGGGACTATGTCTTGGAGGAGTTTATGGGGAAGGCGATGCCACTAAGGTCAACTTTAGGAAGAAAAAATACCGCGATCAATTTGTCTTTCCCTTCGCCAAAGATGGGGCAGTTATAAATCAAGACAAAATTGTTCAAATTCTGCTGTCACCTTTCAAATCTTCCCGAAGACCAGTAATGTAGTTTAATTTATCCACACATGGTGCGTCATATCCCCAACCCTATGGGGTGACACGGCCGAATTGCTAACTTTGACTAAAAACGTGTTTTCATCTATTTCGAAAGATGACATTCCTAAGCACTGTCCTCCTTTGCTGCCCAAAAAGGATTATCTACATAGAAAACTAGACAACATGTGTTACAATAGTTTATAATTTAGCATATATTGAGATAGTTCAAAACGTGCCTCATATCATCCGCGATTACCTTAGTAATTAAAAAAAACAGTTACGACGCACATAGTGTACCTTATGAATATATGTTGTACTTTCAATATATACAAAAAATAAAAACGAATGTCATTGTTTATTATCGCTTGCATGGTATTCCCAAAATATTCTGTTACACTGAAAAACGTCTGGAACTTCTTTTGATTTCTCGGAAGATTGTCGATCGGTCGAATGTTCACAGTATTCTACGAAACTAAATTAAATACACTGACAAGGAACATAAATAATCACACGTAAAGAAACATAATACACACATATAAGGCGACCTACATCCTCAGCCCGACACTTTCACAAATCATACTATTTATGACGTAAATTGCTTCATTACGTGTAAAACGCGTCCCAGTGACTGAAGCTATGCCACATTATATTCCACATCCCGAAACCTCTTATGACTAATTTATTTAGAAACGGGTATTGTTTAACGATAATGTCGCATTGTTCGGCGTTGCCTAGAAAAGGTACTCCACGATTCTCTCCGAAGACCGTCAAGTTCTCGTGGCATTCATGAACGAAAGCTGAAAGATGCTCGACACTTAATCAATGAGAAACACAACAACCAACGAAAGATTCTCGACTGTCGATTTCGATACGTCAGACGTTGGATTTACGTGAGATAGTAATTAAGATACTCCGAGTGCATCGAACGAATGCTTAGAATAATATGTAGTCGTTCCGGAGAACGGAGTTTATTGAATCTAACACGAGTCTTATTATTATTATCATTCTACTGTTTGTGCGCGTCTAATTTGGTAAGGCTGGAGATTTTTGACGTTGATATTATCAATATAACATTCACTTGTACCGGTAGGTTGACACTAGCAACAGTTCGTATTGGAAGTAGCAGTTTCTAAAACTACTGTAAGAAAATCACAAATAATACGCATAAATGTTTATTATGTGGTTTGTACAACTGACAACATTTGCCGAACCGTTACCAAACGGCAATTTAGGGAATGTCTTGAAATAAAAAATATTTGGAGACAAGTACTGTACATGTTTCATTACAGAAGCTTGGCTTTCGAAATGAAAACTCCGGAATTATTGGGTTTTGGATGTCCCTCTTTAATTCACGTCAATTCTCTTCACATCTCCTTAAAACCATCTATCTTAGTTTTTGAGATAATCTGAGACCTTTGCAAAATTCCGCTGTTTCTTCAGCCGATATCTTGAATGCCTTATACGCTCGAATGGTAATTCAAATTACATTCGATTGAATATTTCTCGGAGTTTTTAGGAGTACATGGAAAAACGTTTTATATCAACTATTGTCTACAAAGTGGCCATTGAAATCATTGTTATATATCAAATTGTATGCTATTTCAATATTTTTTAAAATAGAACACTATATTTTTCAGAGAAGAAAATGGTGAACTCCAAAAATAATTGAACTTCTCGTTATAAAATACCTAACCAGGTTATATTGTTTCATTTCCAAATACAATATATAAAATTTTAAAATAATAGTAACTGCATAACAAATACATAAATTTTTAAAGGTAAATTTAATTTTAAAACGAAAACATATTTTTAAAACCGAATTAATGGAACTTCATATCAAGAAAGCAGACTCGTGTTTTGTCGACTCGCGGGGAAACCAGCAGACAACACGAACCCATTCTCATGAGACGAATAGACGAAAAAACATGAGTCTATCTAGTTTCTGCTAATTTCGTGAAGCGCACGGAAAGTGGTGAACTTTAGTTATTACTAATTGATTTCCGTAGTCGTATATTAAGCGAACCTTCGTCCTTACGCATAAGCACTTTTATAGAAGGCAAAGTTGCAACAGTACGCATGTATGTATTTTAATGGCCACTACATTACAGAACGTTCTAATATGCGTTATGGAGCGTTTCAGGGAAAAGGGTAAGTACTTCCAGGGCATATTCGGAGGGTCAAAAAAATACATTTTCAAGAAAGGTGTTACTAGGTCACATCTTGTTGTTGGTTATGCCGCTATTATAAAAAAAAGAATTAAACTTTCAATTCAACGCGCCACTCAAGCAGCTTGGTAATGAGCTACTTTCTGTCTAGACAGCGATATTTCAAAAAATATTCTTTAGGTCACTATTTATAATAAGTATTGTACTACTTTATTAACTTTATAGTTATTGTACGAAGGAAATGTTGAAAGCTTACAATAAATGTTGCCATAATATATCAGAGTTGAGTTTCGGCAAAAAGAAATAAAATAAGTTTATGTTGTCGCAGAGAATACCATAATAGAAATGCATTTCAAGGATTTGCATATTAATGTATATATTTGAAGATCATCACATCATCATCACATATTAACACTTATTTCATCGATCTTTTACGTATTAATTGTAGTAAGGTAGTGGAGCTAGAACTTTTTGTTACAAAAATTTTTTCATTAACATATTAAATATACTTGATTGTCCAGCTTGAAAATGTCTTGTTTATTTCATTCGGAAAATTTTTGAATAGACAGCGATAATAATTAGCAACAACTCGGATTTTCATACATATGCGCTGCTTCAGCTGCCTATCTGTTGAAACTGACATCAATTTTTTGTTTCAAGTGAACCCAAAAATGCTCCAGAGGGCGCTGCTGCTTTACATTGGACGGGTTTTCATATTATAGCACTTTTTTGTTCAAGTCTTCGAAATTTATCCGCTGTTAATTTAGCATAATGGCAACTTGCTCCATGAACCCAGAAAACATAGTTTTAGCCGACGTTCTATGAGCATTTAATGCACAATTAGGCTCAAGAAGATAGTGTTTCGAAACAGCTTCTTGTGAAATGGCAATCCAAACTCACACCCTTTTTCAAATCCTCTTCGTAATTTCAATATAATATCGGGTGGTGCGTTCCTTTTGTTTGCGGTAAAATAGTATTCACTGGATATTAATTTTTTTTTTTTCAACTTAAGATCAAAATTTGCCGCTCTCATTGCTCTAACTTGGATTTTGAAGCATCCGTTTTGTAGAAACGCTTTTTATTGTTTTGCCCAACACATTAAACTTCCATCAAATTTACCATTTCCCTTTGGCCATTTTTCCAACCTGATATATTTTCCGATAATTCCACTTTCTTCTTGTTTTCATGTGTCTGCTGTTTTCTCTGAATAGTAATCGTTCCCTGCTTTATATTTTTCCATAAGCTATACACTGTCCGTTTATTAATTCTATAACATTCATTCGTTTTTCTAACTCCGTCAACTTTGTTATTTTCGAAACGTCACTATTTAGGCACACGAATCTGCACAAATTACTGGATTTTAAAGTTTGGTAGCGTTAGCGATTGACTGCTCCAAAGAGCGTATCTTGTGATCAACTGACATAAACGATATTGCTCTCACCAAAACTTAATATGACTGAATGTTCAATTGAACCGAGCGCTCGCTGCATAATCATTCTAAGAATGCCCCGAGTTGATCTGACAGATCAATTTGAGTCAAATCAAGGAACCTAAAGAAGAACAGATAAACTTGTGATTTATGATAAGCAGCAACGCTTCTGTATTATTCATTTTATCAACACAGCAGAGCTTGGTCATAACTTGGTATAACATATGTATGTACATAACCTTACTAATGCTTAAAATGAACCGCATGAACGGTCGCTTGATAATAACTTGTTTGTCATTTATTTTTCGAAAATCAATAAGATCTATGACGTCAATAATCATTACAGCAGCAATCGCGGAGCAGTCTATAATGGACTATTTTGGGTTCTAATCGAAAACGCTGTAAATGCTCCACTACCGATGAAGAATCGGTTATGATGGATTGGTTATTGATTGAATCAGCCTTGTATCCATGTGGTAGTAAGTGTTGCAATCCTCAACATTCATAGGCAATATATTCTCTCAATAGTCATCAAATGATTTATTTTTCCTAGCACGTTTCTCACGTTGCCAGAATTTTATCACATTAATTCTCAAGAATATCTTTAAAAGCATCCAAATAATATTAAAAATAATCGCTTATCCCAAATGAACAGCTCGAGGTAAATAGACAGTTTTGCCGGAAAATAAGTTATTTAATAATCTCCGAATTTCCCATAATTAAAAACTCTTAAAGTCTACTTGGAATCACACTTCATCCGTATATGTGGCGCTAAGAGCGAATCTGTTGAAATAAGCGGATAGGATGCCGCACCGTATAATCAAGCAAGGTCCTTTATTAATACCTCACTCGGTTTATAATGACAAGCCACATAAATATACATCAAAAACGCTTTCCTTTTGAACTTCTACAAGGCATAAACGCACAAACACAACCAATACGAACTTATGTAGTTTACTTCGTTTAATTACAGTTTGTAGAACACGTATAATCTATTTAGCGTGATAGCTTTCGCGACTGTATTCGGTCTTTGATCTGCACGTATGTATCTGCGACAGGAAAAACGATTTATGATACGAGATTTATTATTTACATTATCATTTATCATAGTAATCAAGCGATTACATTAGACGTGCACGTTAACTAATCTTTGTTGCTCCAGGTGTCAGGAACAATTTGTTTCAAGACAAGAGCCCAACGCACGTTATAGAACATACGCTCGTTACACACTCTGCTTAATGACTTTGGCGCAATGTGGAGTTGGGATTAGAAGAAAGATTAAAAAAATGTTGATATATTTTGTGTTTTTAAAAGTTGATTGCAAGTTTTTGCAAGTTAATTATCACAGTAAGTAGTGCCATAAATGTAAAGTAAACCATAAATACTTGCCAACACGTACCACCAAATAACTTATTTCATCATTTTATTACAAAGGAGCAACATAAAACCATCTTCTCAATCCATCGAACCTTAAAAGGTATCACTACAAGGCCTATAAAGGCTTACCGGTCCAAGAATACACAGTGGTTCAAAAGGAAAAAAAAAATTAGTTTTACCAACAAATCACTAGACATTTAAACAATAACCCCGATTAATAAACCATATCTTTTGGCACTAGATGGCGTCGGGAAATAGTTTTGTTACTGTTTTTGGAGATTATATAATGTATAATTAAAAAGCGATGTGATGTAGGAAAGCGCTCGGAGCAACGCTGATGACGTTCGGTTGGCAGAAACATGTCATGCTGGCTAATGCTTTCTCTTCTAACAATGCTTTTGCAATGTATGATTCCTTCGGTACATACAAAAAAATCTGGGAGGAAGTCGATACACGTATGTGGAATTTTCAGAATTAGGAGACAATTGCGCTGCAAGCAGATAGCTTATGATGTAGCAGTAAAACGGAGCTCTACCGCTTAATGTTTTAGTGGTTCGAGAACATTTACACGATCATTGCTACAATCGATATTTTTACGTAATATAGTATTAAATTTTTCTCTGACTGAAACATCTCTTTCGTCATCTAAAATATGTAGCACTGTTTGTACGGGGTCAACAATTTCACACGTATCCCGTAAAGATAACGAAGTGTTTTGCAATTTTTTTATTGTCTACTGGAACGTAAATGTCGTTAATAGTTTTTAAATCTGCTGCTACTTAAGGATTTTGGAATTGCATTTGACTTAGCTTTATTGCAGCTGCTTCTTTAGCGTCCAGTTGCAAAATCACTCATTTGATCTTTTGAAAATATTAAAAATAATAGAATGCTGCTTCTAACCATCGTGTAAAAATTGGAGTACATTTTTTTTTGCTGTATTTTAGAGGCTAGCAAATAAGGGTGTACCGCTACTTTCAAGGTCCGTGCTACAATCGATACCACGGAATTTCTTTTTAATGTCTGTAGTTTCATCTATAGTTAGCCACAACCGTTCATTTTTACTGCGGTGTTCACATAATACTCAATCTTCTCCCGCACTGACGGTAAATACCTACGTAGCGTCTGCGGACTTGGTAGTTCCCACGTTGGATTGCATTTCTTCCAAAACTGACGAAACATTGTTTGTCCGGTTTTTGCAAAGATATATTGTACGCATCATCGTTAAATCACATAAAAATTACAAAAAACAGCAATCTCAGCCAATATTAAGATATTTATTTAAAAATATGTAATGTTGTAAGTTTTAAAACAAGTACAGGCTTGTATAAAAACATATTTTTATATAAATTCATATTAAAAAAAATCCCTGTTCAAGTATCTCTCTGGCAACGTATTGCAGCTAAATTTGGAAAACGTCGATTTCCAGAGAAGAAGCTCTTAGAATACGGTGTAATTGACGAAACAACAAAAAGTTTTTTTAGTACATGTATAAATTAGTTAATCCAAAACCACTTTAAAACACGATCTGCATAGTACTGCGACGCATCTACCGTAAGTGTTTATTTACGTTGAAATGACTTAATTCGCAGATGTGCGTTATTATCATAATCACAATGTAAACTTGGAACGAGATTCTTCACATTACATTCCCCTTTTCTATTTCTGAATCCGTTCGTCGTTTGTTTATATCGCAAACAAAGCGTCCGCCACCAATGCGAAGAACACGTGCAGAAATCTATGGGAGCATTGGACGAGAAACTAAACAGACACCTGTTATGGCCACGTACATTGGCAATTTTGCGACCATGTTCCTAGGAGAATCCAATACCTGCTTGGTATTCTTTATTTGCGTTTTATGTACCTGAACTTGAGGAAATTTTAAATAAAATATTTTACTTAAAATTTGTAGCTTAATTATGTTGAACCTGGAAAAAGTTATAGACTGCTAAGATATGAATACTTTCAATATAAATGTACTTGAGAGTGAAATTGGTGCTATTTTTTCTATTTCTACAGAATCTTGAAGTATGGTGCATTTGAAATTGTATAAGACTCTATACGATAAATGCTCGGGGTTTGCTTTTAATAAAAATTACTTGAAGATTTACTTATTTTCTTTTGCAAATCGAGAGTAATAGAAAAATTAAACAATTTTTTAAGTATTTACGAATTACAATTTTTATTTTTGATTTTTAAATTACATTTTTTCTTTTATTTGGCCAAATAGTAAGCTTTCAGTACTTGCATACTGTTCTTCAATAAATGTTCAACTTCGATGTCTGACCTTGAAATTCTGGGCTCGAAGCCGCACCCGATTTACAATTAAATATTTCTTTCTTCGATTCTTGTTCCGTAAACAATAATTTGGTCCTTAAAAGGTCAAAATGGATTTACTTTGTTATTCTTTTTTAATTTCTCGTAGAAATAGTCTTATAATAACTTGAAACATCGAATATTTTTAATTAATTGAATTAAATCAAATAATACCTTCGATAATATCCTTATCCAAATACGATACAATAACATAATTTTATATAAGGACCTTTTGGAATTTACTTAACAAAATACTTCTTGTCCACATACGTAAGACAAAGGTTAGGGGGAAGATAAAGGTAAAGCCAGGAAAGAGGTCATCAACACTGCTTCGTCTGGTAATAAAATAGAACTAAGTGTAAATAAATGTCAAAATAAAGCACTTTCTAACTTGAGTAAACAAATATCATAACAACATAAAATCATTTGTAAATCATCTACGCTTATTTCCTTTTGCGTAATAATAATACTTACATAAACTATGTTATTACAAGTATATTGAGAACTAAAAGCAAATGTTGCGAGAGATTTCACAATCAGAGTATGATATTATTAAAAGAATCCTATTTTGGGGATTTCCTATAATCCTCTTTCGGGCTTTACTGTATGTCGTATTTTGGTGGTCACCCTCAAAATTTTTTTACCTTTTTAATATAATTCGTTATCCCTTTCAGTATCTAGGGATAGTCCGATGTTTTCATAAGTAGTATAAAAACAAATTAAAAAGTAGGTTTATTGAAATATTGAAAGGTAATATGATTATTGTGATAAAGATTATTGACATTATACTGTTTTATTATCCAGGTTCTGTTACACATGCCAACAAAAGAAGTTTTTTTCGATTGCCAAAGATATTTATACGATTTCATATTACATTTGAAGCAAGAAACTTAGAAACAATTTACATTTCTACTAATTGATTCTAGTGTAGTTAGTTGAAATAATGTATATTTAACAACTATGTTTTCATTTTCCCCGACAATTGTCACGATAAACGAGAGTTTGCCAGCTTTTTCCGACATGTCACCACGAAATGACGTAGTACCTTAAGGTGCACTCTTAAGCTGGGACTCAGGAAACAATTTGTTAAAGCCTTACTTAAGAAGGGGAATGCTTTAAATACATTTGTTCCCCAAAGTAACAATAAGTTTAGAAAAATTAAAAGCTGGAATTTTTGATGGTCCTCAAATTCCAAAGCTCATTAACGACTTGAATTTCCCAATGCTGAAGCTTCTGCTCGGTACTCTTTGATTACTGTGCTTAAGAACTTCTTGAGTAACAATAAGGCAGAACATTATGAAGAACTCGTACGAAACATGCTGGTAATAGGAGCATTAAATTACACTCCCTGCATAACTATTTGGGCAGATTTCTGGAGGACCTCGGTGAATTTAGTGAAGAACAAGGCGAGCGAGTCCATCAAGACATAAAGTCAGTGGAGCAAAGGTATCAAGGAAGGTGGGATACATAGATGATGGCAGACTATTGTTAGAACCTGCAACATGATATGTTTCTTTTTGCCAGAAACATATCTTTTGGTTTATATTAATTTTATTTTATACAATTATAATTTGACGTATTTTTCGCCTGTCTGCCCACAAACTTAAATTTTGTTTTTTTTTTGTTTTTTCTTCGTACTTAAAAAAAACCGTTATCATAAAAGCTAGAGAATATGATAAAATTGTTAGCAAACTGTTGGCCAGAGTTATCTGTTCTTTTGAGTGCAATGTTCACCATTCGAGTAGCCGATGTGATGGACAGCTAAACGTTGATCACCACACTGCCAATCCTGAAAAAACATTCTGCCTTCGTTACGCATCAGATTTGAAGAATATGTGTATAAACGCCTAACGTTAAAATAAAAAAGTCCTATAAAGGTTAGACTGCACTTCAAATTCTAAATTCTAACAAAAATAATCTGTTCATCCAGCTTTGGATTGAATATTTGAAGTTGAGTATATTGATATTCTTCAACTAAGAATACATTTTTATGTGCATAATAAGAATTATCTTTCGCGAAATTATGTAAAAGTAGGGGGATTAATAATTACACAAGGAAATTTAAGCCAAATACTATGAGAACGCATAGTCACGACTGAAATGAACCAATCACGCGATAAAATTAATATATATTGACTTTCGTCGGTGAATTATGAAAATCCATGATTTCCTTGGTATTTCCAGCATTACTAAATTTGAAAAAAATCACCCCGAGAAAGAATCCAACGTAACATCTCCCGTTTGCGGATAGGCGTGCTAACACCTTCACTATGAAGTCTATACCAGGAATGGAATCACTTTTTAATACTTAGTTAGCACGCCTGCCTAGCAACCGGAATATGTTAGGCTCGATTGTTTACCGAGCTGAGATTTTTTCAATTTCTACTTACGTTGGAAATACAAAGGAAATCACGGCATTTCAACATCTATTTCCTTTTTTTCAGAGATATTTTGCGTTGGAGTTTTAACTAAAATACCTCTATATTGTATGCAAGACGTAAAGTGTTGATAGTTAGACGATAAATATCTGTTTGAATGGAGACACTTCCATTAGACACGATTTAAATCGATATACAAGGATTGTGTTATTAGTTTATTATTAAATTGTGTTGAAACACAGGCACAAACACCAAACTACATATAATTTTGTTCAATAATCCAATCATATGCCAATATACGTGCATAAGCATTTAGTCTAATTACATGGTTCAAACACTTTAATAATGCAAGCAAGGTGTGTCTAATTCGATGGTTGATTAAATACCGTGCAGATCCAATAAACGCCGCAGAAAATGATCTAAGGTGCAATGTATTGTGAATGGATTCATTCGTTCTAGCAAAAAGCATCTTATAAATGTTAGTAGCTTTCACTTTAGGCAACAGACGGTATTATTTAAACAGAATATCATATTACATAAGCCTTCTCCAATTTTTTGTCAAGCAATAGCAGTGACACCATTGCTAACTATACTAGCTAAGTAGCAATAAGTAAAGCCCAATATAGGTGTTAATTATTCTTTATTTATTTTATTGCATAAAAAGATAAGTGGCAGTTAAGAATAAAAGGTACCATCTGGGATAATTACGTTTATTCCAATAATTGTATACCGCCATTAAATACTATTGTTTTTTTTTTAATGTCAACATGTGTGAAGTATACAGTGTCCTATCGTTTTGGAATTGTAAAATTGTAAATAGTATCAAGTTAAACTTTTCTTTTTTTTTGATAACATACTAATATACTATTGAACTAAAATATTTTTAATAATCTGACACTTCCGGTTATATCGCAAATAGTTGTCAGCTTTATTATTTTAAATGGAATACTCTGTATACTGTTACATTTTTGAATTTGATAAAACAACTTTGTCGCTGTTTTTTAGAATATTTCAAATATTTTTTGCTTTTTTGAAAATTTTTGAGAGATGGACGAGTGTATATGAACTTTTATAACTTATAAAGTGTTTAATTTGGAAAATTGCTGACCGTACAGGGTAGTATTAGAATTCGAACAAATTTTTCGAAAACACTATACAGCGTGTCCGACAAGTACCATGAAACTTTCAAATGGAAAAAGTGTCATGTATGTACGGAGTAAGAATATAGCTTACGTGGTTTTTTAAAATATCATCGAACTCTTCTATACCTATGTTTGTCATAATCATTAGGAAACAATCCAGCATTGATCAAATGTCACTTTGGTTTCAATTATAAACACTACCGGCACGCTTAAATTATATAAACGAAGATTATTAAAATTTATTTATTATGAATTTATTTTAATTTAGTCTGAGGAGCACGAATTATTTTTCGGCAATATTATCTACAATACACATTCTTCTAAATATCTTCAAATGTATATATTTGACACGCTGTATAATATTTTCAAACATTTTATTCGGATTCTGATACTACCCTATACGGCCAACAGTTCTACAAAACTTCAATTTTCCAAATTAAACGCTTCCACAGTTATAAAGGTTCACATGCACTTGTCCATCTGTTAAAAATGTTCAAAAAATGTAAATATCTTGGAAAAAAAATATTCCAAATATGGTTAGAGATAGAAACATAGTTCAAACAAATTTTCAAATTAAATCAAACATTCAAAAATGTAAATTGATACCTTATATATTGATATAGGGTGTTCAATTTAAAATAGTTGACAGCTACTTCTGGTATAACAGGACGTCAGTTATTAAAAGTATTTTAGTTCAGTATTACATGTCAGCTTTAGTGTACTACCAGGTTCTCCGAATTTTCGTATGTATACTCTTTCATATATTGATCGATGCAGTTTTCGGTGAGACACTCTGTACATATGAAACGACGTGTAACAAGTATTGATGAGAGTATCTAAACCTACAAATTCTAATCAATTCGGAGATTTTACACAAACTTTATTATAGCTTCCACCCCACTAATGTATATGAATCTCTCACAAAGATTCCAGGTAATATCTTCTATAGTCTTGCCAAAATTGCTAGAAATTATTTGCCCTTCTTTTTACTTTTCAAAGATCATGCAGGTGGATCGCTTGCCCAACGGACTTCCAACAGCTCAAACTTGCTTTTTCCAACTACGACTACCTCCATACACTACTCAAGAGATCATGGCTGAAAGATTAAGATACTCAATAACCAATTGTAGATCGATAGATATGGATAACTATATGTTAGGAAGGAACACGGATTTAGGACCAATTTCAGACGACGAAGATTATTGAGTAGTTGTTCACATTATCAACAACAATCAGGGGCAAAATCTTCTAAAGCAATAATGGACGTCTCTGTATTTTTGGTTTTAAAAGAGAGAAATCGCCGGCTTGATATAATTGAGTGAGATATGGTAATTTATTTTTTATTCTTTTATAACCGAGGGACGAGATATGAAGATCATGGATGTCGTTGAACAATTCTCTGAATGATTGTTTCTTATCGCTTGTTTAGTACCGTAATTTTAAGAAATAAAATTCACCCCTTTTTTTGATTATGCAAATGATAAGTCAATGATATATGTTAGTGATTGAGTATATTTATTACTATTGTTGGTGTTTTGTCTAGTCGATCTTCATTATTTCTCATCTAAGATAATACGCAATTTAATGGCAATTCCAAACTATTGTTTTTAACAGATGGTAAACACACATTCCGCACCAGACAAGTTTAATTAATTAATCCAAAACAGCTGCTTCGAGGATGCGTGGATGCTCATTTTCAACCGTATGATCTAATGAAACGGCTGTTCTGGATTGATTAATTAAACTTCTGTGGTGCGGAGTGTGCCGATACTTAGTGTTGTTTGCCGTACTACTCCACGGTCCTTGTTATCATTACAGATACTCACGGCTATTTTAAGTAATCGTTATTGTTTTGGAACTACAAAAGAATTTAATTTTCAAATTTTTTGAAAGAAAACTCTGAATTTAGTATTCATAGAGTTGAAAATCCCAGGTAAGTAAATGTTGAATTGAAATCTGCCATAATAATATATAAGTAACGGTTTAAGAGCAAACAGGGTTTTTAGCATTAATGGTAAGTATAACTTTCAGGAATTTAATTATTTCGTATTTAAGATGTTTTATTACTTCTACTTTTATTTTTCATGTCATATGTCAAATGTCATGTCGTGTGAGATAACTTGAATGGTTTCTACGGGATGTTTTTAAATAAAAAAAAATCAAGTTTGTTTGTTTAGCTTTATTCCGACACAAATCAAACTATATGACTCTATAGATAGAAAACGGCGTGTGGGAGAAAAACGTTGTTGTAAGGAAAAGTATACGATTCCCAGATTGGCAGATTTTTTAATCTATGAATGCCAGTGCCGCCTCGAAAATCGCTCGAAATGTTAATAAGTTCCCGAAATAACGATGTATACGTTAGAAGTTTTGTGATTTCCACCATAAATAAATGGTCACTCAATTTATATCTCAGACATCTATTACTTGTAGAAACAAGTTGGCACATACCTAACCCAAATTGCCCAAGTACCATGTAGAAACTACTACCTGATGGCTTTTCTACGTTAAACTTGTTTATTTGTACAAATATACAATTATTTTCTAACGACGTTCAAAAGGAAAAGGTGTGGATTTTCATTGTTATGTAAACAACTGTTATGTATCAACAACATACCATCAAAAGCAATTTATCTCCGCTAAGTGCATTAAAGAAAAAAACAGATTAAATACCTACTTGACTCGTACAAAATATTCCCTTCTTTCCGCGGTTGTGAAACACATTAATTTAAATCATTATTTCAACATTACAGTTCCCATTCCAATTATCTTGATTCATACCCCAGGTAAGCCAACATACATCTATATGCTAATGTAAACATTTAATATGCACAGAATGAAATCATTGAAATAACTAACACCAAATTTATGCAACGCATTTAGAAAACAAAGGAAACATGCTTGTACTGCATTTTGTACTCTACAGAAAAATAATAAAATGATTTATGATAGATGTAAATCTTCAGTTACCAAGGACTCTGAACTCAGACATGTGTAAGCATTTCCAAATTAAAAAAAAAGTAGGTTACAGAATGAAAAAACAATTAACTTGAATTATCCTATAATACCCAATTTATGTACAAGAAGTTAAAGATCAGAAATGAAGAGCAACTGTGAAATTGGTGGAAGGCAATACCTAATTATCGAGGACAGTATAATGAAACTAACGAAAAGGAACACGTGCAGCATTATACGACGTAATTCAAGCCTTTTCTTCTAATACGAGCATGAGTAAGAAACGTTTACCGTCCGAATCAAACATTATTGATGCGATTTGACCATAGTTATTGTACCTTGTAAGTTACGACAAGCTTTTTGTATTGTATTTAATTAATCAAGGTTTCTCAGCGCTCTGACCGTTAATACTTTATTAACGACATTGCCAATATTATTTCGCCCAAAAAGTTACTATTCGTAAATGATTTTAAAAACCTTCGTATGTTTCTTCCACCAATGATTGGGTTTCATTACAGAACAATCTATAATGTACATAACCGGTAGGTCATCAGCAACCTTTCTTTAGACAAGCACAGGTTTTTTACGCAGATCAAACTCAATAGTTTTCTATTATGTGATTAGCAATAACCTATCGTTACACTGTGAGATTATCAAATATTTTTGGGAATCTGGTGTGTAGGTTTCTCCGGGCGTCAACAACACTATACTGCTGGTTTCCAGGTTGGAAGACCGTCGTTCTCGTATCTTCTGCCGACGTTTCATCTATACTCTTACGAGACATGTTCAGGGCGGTTACTGAACACTGACTGAGACTATACCGTAGCGGTTTATATAGAACTTGTTCTGGATCAATGGAATGGAAAAGTTGTGTGGCGGTTGCTAGGAAGTTTAATCAGTCATCATCGTCACGTGTGATGTAAGGAGTAGCCATCTTTACTAGAGATATTCAAATATTCCAACAATTTAAATTGTGAAGACGACTATCCCATACATGAAAATTCCAGCTGATTAAACCTCTTAGCAAGCGTCACGCTGCATTGACCCATGAATTTTCCGATCCGTTGGGTGTACTCAGAACAAGCTGCTCCGGCATAAATAGTCTCCAACCACATAGAAAAAAATTGTTTAAATTAAATAATTATATCTTTTGCGTTATTTCATTAAGGGAAGAGGGCCAAAAAGCAAACAGTGATGTGCAATTCGCAACTACACTGATGACGCCAGCTAGGGAGAAACATGTCCGCTAGTTAGCGTTCTCTCTCCTCACATTGGTTTTGCCGTGAGTAATTCCACCAATACCATGACCAGCTTTATTAGCAGCACTTTTTTTGGTTATGTATTTTTCACATTTCTTAAACAAAATGTACTGTTTAGGTAACCAGTTCTAAGTTGTAGTTACTATCACAATTAAACTATTGTGACTATTTCTTTGATTAAAAATGTGACGTTTTTCTCACTTAAAAACTCGATTTCTTAAAATAAGATAATTAGATCTTTTTTTTTTTAATGATTTCATTACGACCAATTTCTTTGCTTCAAACGATCAATTTTGTTTATTTCACTCAATGCAGGCTTCCTTGAAACAACAAATCCTTTTTCTCAGTGCAGCGTGCAATAAGAGGTCTGAAGATATCCGATAAGAGTGGGGATGAAACGCGGTTCCAACCCGGAAACCAAGAGTATTTTTGGAAATCTTTTTCGATACAAAACAACATGTGAATAAAAATTACTAAATCAGCCATCAGTTCTTTGAGGTTCGTTATGTGGGACTTTTTTTTTGTGTGAACACTTTCGATACCTTTTATCATGCTTTAGTAAGATCTCGCTTGGAATACGCATCTTTAGCGTGGAATTCGTACTACACCATTCACAAGCGGCAAATTGAAGAAGTTTATGGAAAATTCAATCTAATTGAGTAATGTAGTGTTCAGAGAGCAAAAAGACGCAATTGGGCGCACACTGATCAACTCTTCAACTGATTTGTATCGCTGGCTATTTATTAGAATACGAAAACTTTTCCGACCAATACTTACAATTTTGGCTACTAACGACTCCATTTGTTGTGAATGTTGCTTTGTCAGAGAAAACAATGTTTCTATAAAAATATCTGTCTATCATGAATTCAAATTTCAAATTTATGTGTAGTCTCGCCGAGAGGCTACTTCTCTCTGAGGAAAGTAAGAGTAGAGATAAATGAAGAAGAAGGTGATACTGATGCATTGGGTGAAGTTTATTTTGTGATAGAAATCTTTGTAAGTGACCTTTGCTGAGAGATAGATCGCGTTCCCTTTATCGTAAGGATTTCTTCGGGAAATTTCTTAGGGATCAATGTGGCGGCATCATTTTCGTCATAAACGCGATTTCCCTTCTTCAAATCTGTTAAAGTGGCTGTTTTATCAACGTTTCTTACTAACTCTCGAACACAACTTACAGAATCGTGTACTCCCGGATATTTCCTATTAACAAGTTCAATTGCATAGCGATATGATACTTTACCTATATCGTAGCATTTAATGAAACAGATTTGAGTTGCATTTATTTTCACTAGACAACTGTGATAATCACGTTGGCGAAATTTATACCTATTAAAGAAAATTAATAAAAAAATAAAAAAATTAATCCTAATAAAGAAAAAAAATCAACTTTGAGATACAACTTTCAAATATTTGAGCTTCTATTGACCTCTTTCCTTTAATACTTTTACTTTCTTTTCTAACAAAGGTACTTTACTCTTAACTAAACCTCATGTTGTCTCGTCTTCTAACCGCCATGTATGTTATTTCGAAATTTTGGCGGTGACTAAACTTGCTACATGCAGCAAAACATTTTATAAAGAATGATTGTTCTGCTTAAAATGTGAAATAAGGAAGCTTTGAAATATAGGTTAGGTCCATCCGGAGCCAATTTCCAGAAACGTTGTAATTAATTATTTGCCTCCTACGCGGATTTACGTTATATTTTATTTATTTTCTTCTTCAATCATTTGATTTACATCTAGTGAATCACCGTCTATCATTATTCGTTATTTTAAAAATGTCAATGTCTATACGTTTAACTTGGTATTTACCAGACTCAAATTTAAATAAGAATTAATTGAATGGTGCAGAATGACACAGATAAATGTATGTAAGAAGTTTTGGTATTTCTCTTACTGTCCTTAGAATTAGAGATCTAAAATTAGTATATGTATATGTTTTTAATTCAGTATCCAAATTTAATGTTTTAAAATATTATTTTCTTTTTATCTTTACTTTCTTTAGAGTATTGCCTCGTCTATCAATATTTTCATCATCATCAGTTCAAGCAAATTCTGGGAGAGTGCAGAACTCCAAAGGAAACTAACACAATTAAAATAAATATGCAAGTGACATGAGATTAAAATATCTACTACATTTGAACAGAAAAGGTTACAAGAAGATATGTAATAAGACAAGAATCCGCTTGCCAACATCTTATCTTTGCTTCTTCTTTGTTTCTTCGAAGAATGTGGAAATATTAGTAGAATGTATTATTTTCTTTGTGTTCTTATATCAATTTTGCGAAGTTTTTTTGTGAAGTGTTTTTTTAGTTATAAGTTTGTGTATGTACAAATGTAAGTACACAATGAAATAAGCGAATAATGATAGCAAGGACTGTGGGCTAGTATGGCAAACAACAGCTGTTGTGCATGGATACGTCGATCCTCATTTTCATTCGGTCTGCGGTTGAAAATGGGGATCGACGTATCCTCGAAACTTGTGCGGTGCGGAGTGTGCCGATAGTTTTAAATTAAAGAAATTAATGTTGGAGCAAGACTTCTACAGTCCATCAAACTAAGAAGTTTTATGAGCTCCAACACACAGCCAACAATCTTATAGTTTAATAAATGCCACCGTGTTTTAAAGTAATAATTTACAATTAGATTCCTTATTATATCTTGAAAAAACAAACATTACTTATTACATCCTGCATAATTCCACGATTTGAAACGCAATCATCCAATTTCTAAGTCATTTTAGTCAAACCAACTATACGTACATATTTTGCCATTACTAGTAAGCTGGCTGTAATAACACCTCGATTTGCTACCTACCGCATTAACATAGAAGTAAAGCATTTTTTGCTTTCATTGCTATCGTTATGGTTACTGTTGAACATCGGATTTGCAGAAGTTTCACGTAGACGATCCAGTTAGCTATTATTTAAACGTCTGCCGTGTCTGCTCTCACAAAAACAGTAAAACAAAATTTCCGACTGGTGATTCGCGGATATACCGTTTCTAAATGCGAACTAATTCGCTTCATTCGGACGGAATTTCACAAAATAGATCACGACGCGGTTTAAAAAACGATCGCAAAGAAGAAGACTGTATACGAGGCGCACTTAAAAGAAAATCAAAATCTGTCCATTCACTTGAAATGTAATCGGGATGAAGGTGGTTGTTTATACGATATAATAATGGAAACTAGTATCTTGAGAAAGATAAACTGTTTGAGCAATTAAAGAAAGAGTAAAGTGAACCATTTTCTGCTGAAATAATCCCAATGCTTTATACAGGCTAATCTAACCAAGCTGCAGAATTGTAGCTAACGTTATTTAGTCAATAAAAACTTTACTAGTCTGTCTATATAAGGTGGACTTGAAATTTGCACACAAGTGTATTGCCCAATATTTTTGTTTTAGAGGACCAATGCATAAACCAATTAACTCAATAAATATAAAGCATTGAATGTTTATTATCAATTTGGTCCTACTATTGCACTGCTAGAGCATATTAAAATTTGAAGTTCATGCTTTGTTTTATGTTTATTTTACATAACAAACATAAACGTAAATTACTGTAATGTATCGGTCATTTATTGTTCTATGTAAAATACTGCCTTCAACAAAAAGAGCCGAGTTTTTCAGCACTACTAAGTAGCAATCCTGCATCCCATCTGTTACTGCAAAGCCCAACAGTTTTTTTCATCTATTGATGCTGCAAACCTTCCTTTATTGAAACTTGAAACTATTTGTTTCAAGTGATTTTACACACATCACGATGCATGGTTTCATTTAATTTTATTCGAGATGTATGGCATTTTCAAGGTGATATTATGAGTAGGTAGTAGTTAAGCAGTAGTAATAAGTACTTCTCCGAACTTGCTAACATAAAAATTTTGTGTGATAAAGATGTTCAAAGAGACCTTTTGTTTGTGAAGTGTAATAATTGAGACTGAGGATTAACCTTAACATGTAATCTCAAAACATTAAAATACTGCGGCAAGAAAAATGATCTGAATTGAGAGGAGAAAGGAATGGACTCAATTGGTTCATGTAAAGTATGCCAATGTTTTTGCGGAATCAGCTGTTCTTTTCATTGCATTTTAATGTCTTCCAATCAATGCAACAAATTATGCGGGAGTAGAAAATACGTCCAAATAATCCACGTTTTGCATCTCACAGATATACGCGCCAACTGAAGTAAATTAATATAAAAGATTTGGCTTTTTAAGGTAAACATAATATTTTACTCAACTATATCGAATAACACAAAAAACATACTGTGCGTCTATGAAGTGGTGTGTAATTAGTAGTGGTGTACTTCTCTCTGAATAAAGTGAAGATGATGTAAGACTAGAGATAGATGAAGAAGAAGCTGACACTGACGCATTGGTTTATGTTAAGGACAGGGAAAATTACCAATCAGTTGAATTTAAAAGAGTTATGGTTACAAGATAAAGTTGAGGGGAAAACGATGGGCTTAAAAATATATATAATGCATTGTATGCCACGGAAACCACGTAGACCGTTTAATACCAACAAGAAACATATTTGAGGAATTAAGGAATGAATAATCGTCAAAAATCATATTGCTTTGGTGAGAAGGTAATTGGACACGTAATAGGAATATTTGAAATTCCTGCACAACGAGAGAAGTGTACGTGGGAGGGAATTTGACAGACAATGTAGCATTGTTTGTATGCGCATTACACATTCGGTTTTATGTGTTGCGGCTGTATACATACGTAGTTGTTTTCTAATCTTCAAAAAATACATTAACAATAATAAATTTCAAATAATCTAGGTTAACACACAATTGCAATAGGTAAAGAACGATAAGTACTCAGAGGAAGATGTCGCTCTTCACAATATCCACGAAACCAACCAAGCATGATATTAAAACATTTGCCATTATCGATTCAAAGTCATTTTAAGTTGGAAATATATACTGAAAACCGACCAGAGAAATTCTGCACTCTAAGCAATAAATAGGCTGAAGTAGTCAGAACACTTGTTGCTCCTCTTCACAATTCTGGTTCACAAATAACTGTTTAGTGGGAGATTTCATACATTTTCAGAACTGAAAATGATTAAAAATTGTGCTCCAAGCATCTTTGCTTTCAAAAAAGCAATAATTACTTTCTCTATTAGAACTAGAAGAGAAATCGATACGATAAATTGTGTAAATGTTACAATACTCCCAGGAATACAAAAGCCTGGCGAATGGTTTTATTTCTCTCAATATCAAATATTAGCGGCTTTAAATTAAAAATTCCGTTCATTGGAAACAAAAAATAAGTAAAGAGTAGTTCATTTCTACGTCAACTAACTAGGCAATTAGTCACTAATTTAAAGGTATGAGTCTGCAAGTGAAAAAACTACACAATCCTTGAGAAATTTATTAAATGATTGTCGGAACCATGGTACTGAAAAAGCATCTTAACACCCGCCCTTCCAAATATTGTTATATAAAGTCAAATGGACATAGATGGCTGTGCTGTGTGAGGTTGTTTGTACAGACTGCAGTCCAAAATAATGTTTTCAGTCACAAATTTGTTTAAATGGTCTTCATTTTACATTTAACCCGAAATTGTTTTGAATATTCAGTTTGTTTTATGGCATAGATTATATTTGTTTTCGTTGAGATTATATGATGCGAAAATATGTATGTCTTTAATATGTTTATATACGTTTTGTCCTAAATAAAATAATAATCATGATTCTATATTTTAAGATAGTGGAGTCAATTAATCACCGATTCTTTTTTTGTCTTCCGGATAGGCCCATATTTACATGCAACAGGGCAATAATTCCATGCACTCCGAATCTTGTCTCATATGCGTATTCCAGTCTTAAAATGTTGTAGTTTATACAAGTTATCTTGATTCCGTGTGAACCAAGTTAACTGAGATGAACATAGCTCCTTCCTTCATCAATTAAATCTTTAGTTAGTTACTAGAAAAATACACTGGCTACGCATTTCTGCAAATCTGGAGGAAATTATTCTCACACTTGACATTACTTAAAAGACTATTAGAAATTGCATAAAAAGTAATTAAGCAATAACATACTATATTCAAAACTGGATCAAAACTATAATTTTTTCACTAAGCCTCGTATATCAAGTCCATTAGATGACTATCGTGTCTGCGAACTCGGCCAACAATCGAGACAATCAACACCGCCTAGCCAATTCTAACAATAGAAGCCGGAGACCGAAGCGACCAGAAGAAGAAGAAGCAGGACACGAAGTTCTGCATCAGGAGGTGAAAGAGGAGAAGGAGGAAAACAAAGATTTGTCTACACGATGTTAGACCGTCGAAGGCAAAAACCGTCTTCTGCCGCATATTCTTCTTCTTCTGTATGCCCAGTCAGGGATGACCAAAGAATTTTAATGAGCAGACTGCGATGGCACCATCGACAAAAAGAAAATAAGAGAAAAAAAATGGGAAATACAAAAGTAAACAAAAGTCCGTGTTCCCGGTCTCGTAGACGCTAATCATGAAGAGCTCGCTAATTTTGCCGCTTTATTTAATCGTAAAATAATTAACGCGATTTTGTGTGGGATTTTGCACGTGTTTCCGATTCGCATTTGTATACGATAGTGGATAGCTGGCCTTGCGGCAAATTTAAGTCGGCTGTGAAGACCGAAGTGAATGATACAATTGGAATGCGTATCTAATTTGGTCTGCCTTGCGATATACCTAAAACTGCTGTTTATAATGAATTTAAAAGTAGCATCACAATGGACTATCACTGTAGATTCTTTCAAGTATTAAGCATTAATACATGTGAACATCCGGCTGGAGCTAAGTCAACATAACGTCAACACGCAAACATTACCACTCAGTAGTAAATCATCTTTGTTATAAACAACGATACGAGAAGTTTTATAATCGGCGGAACATCCTAAATAAAGTTAGAAAAATCGCATACTATCGTTTAATAAAAATAAACGCAAAGATATGAAAACTACGCTATTTTTGTATAGTATAGTACATTTGATAAGATTGATATTCCGATAAATAACAATTAAAAATGATAAAGTTTAATTCTGTTTTACCAACACTCTTATAGGACTGGATCTAAATGTTTTTAATTTTAATAGTAATAATAAATGATCTATTTTCGCAATTGACGTAATACAGATACAACCATTGATAGAGAGAAAAGAAAAGCACGAGAACCTCTGGTTTCAATTCAATTCACAATTGCTCTGGCATTAACAATTTCCTAATACCAATGTACATAACAATAACAAATTAATAAGAATTATGTACGTGAAAATAAGTATTTTAACATCTTAAAATAGCAACAGTAGAAAACAACAAATCATCAAAACCAAATTAAAAAAATTGTACACTCAAAACTGCGTTACCATAAAGCAAGTAACCCACTTTCAAACAATTTCAAAACTCTAAAAATATTCGCTACTTTATTGTAACTACAGCTGACTCGGTGTCAGCGTGCCATTAAATCGTGTAGACATCTGTTCGAAGCTTAATCCTATGATCCTATGGTACACTGTAGCCGCATGCAGAATCCGTCGACATTTTCTAATAAGGTGTCCAGTTCAAAAGTATAAGACACATCACTCTAAAAAGTGTGTTCAAATTGATGGCCTTGTCCCTGGATACACTTTTCCAATCTTTGTGTTAATGATTGATGGCATCTTTAATGTATGCCTGAATTATTACGGAATCTATTATTTGGAACCTACTTGTTCTTCATTTTTTAGTTCCACGGCGTACACTTTATGTTTCATAAACCCCCAAAATGAAAAATAGGGATTAAGCTCGGAACTACGAGCTGCCTACAGTATAGGTCCTCACGACCAAATCGTCATTGAAAAATTCCCTTATTCTTCGAAAGAAGTGTGAGCAATCGAAATGAACCAATTAGGTAATTGTCGATTATACCTGCCTACATGTTAATAGATAACCTATAATAGTAATTTCGTACTACCGTTTGATGACGGTTTTCATCTCTTCAGTAGTGCATATTGTGTAGGTTCAAAACACCATCGCGACTAAAATCTGCTTCATCGGTGAACAAGATTATTTGATTTTGCAACCACTCCCAATATTATTCACGAGCTAAATAATCCTGTTCTAATAGGTGATAATTTTTTTCTTTTAAAGGAAATAGGTAATCCTTCTTTGAGGACTTGTCTAACTGATTCACGGTTAACATTCTGTACAGCTGAACTTATTTTCCCCGTTTGCAACAGTACTATGAACTCTGAAAACACCTATTACTTTTGCTTCTTCAAAACGCCTATGCACGTCAAAAGGTCTGCGCATGATAAGTGCCGCGTTTACTCAGTTCAAAACAAAAGCGAATTCGCATACGAATATCCGCCGACAATTTGCAAGTGTTTGCAGAAGAATGCAGTAGAGTTATTGCGTCGTTTTATGACAATGTAGGAAACTTGGATACAGCACTATATCCCGGAAAATAAACAACAGTCAAGGCAATGAATTGCATATGACGAACCCGCTCGGAAAAAAGGCAAAATACGTTCCATCCGCTGGAAAAACGCTGACGTCAGTTTTTTTTGGACGCAAAAGGAATTTTCCTAATTAACTACCTCAAAAAGGAATATTTTTACACCGCTTAAAAGCGGCAATAACCGTAGACAATTCTACTACTATAGCTCGCGATGTTTTGGATATCTTATACAATAATATAATATAAAACAAACGGATTTTAGAGACATTTAGCAGAAGGCCGCGAAATTCAAGTTTCTTCCTTTTTAAGTGCTCAAGAGTAGTCGGAAAGCTTAAATAGATGTAAATTTGACTACTTAGGAATGATTAGGCGAAAGAAAGATTAAAGTTCAAAATTTATTTTGGCTTGTCATTTGGCAAAAAATGTCTTTGTGAGAGGTAAACTGTCAACGTGGACATTACGTTCAAAGGGGGATTATTACATAAACTTAGCCACTTATTACACCTTTCCAAAATTTTTGTGGGCTCATACACTGCACAATGATTTAACTTGTTCATATTCCTGGAAGCACAGAATATAGATGAAGTTATGGCAAAGGAAATAAAACTTTCAGCTGAGCTGAGGTTGACAATGGTGTACCTTATATTACTATTATACGAATATACAGATATACTCCAGAAATAATAATGTAAAGAATTTGTTAAACGCAGCGATACGTACCAAATGTAAATAAAAATGGCACCTCAAAACATCGACAATCTCAAAAAGTCAACAAATGGCACACTAGCCAAGAAAAAAGTATTGCTTCACCATATATGTACATTCAAGCCGTGTCGCTCAGAAAATCCTGTCCGAACTTGCTCCCTCGAAGTACCATCTTTTTCCAAAACTAAAAACTTTCCTGGCAGGATGAAAATTTGCGTCAAATGAAGAGGTCGTACAAGAACTAAACCAGTACTTTGAGAGTATCAAAAGAGTGCAAAACTCAAATTGTTTTCTTTCATACAAAACCAAGTTAAATATCAAACTACCCTCATATATGTGTAAGATGATTCCTTGTTATAGAGTAGATGAAAGGATCTAGAAGTAGCTGATAACGGCCCTTTCGGCGAACGAGTGTCGCAAGTTTGATTCTAACAGGTGCCTTGAGATTTTATTTCATTAACATATATAAGAGTTAGCGCATACTTGGCTGTCATGAGAATATGTCCTTGGAGCTATTGAAATGTATCTGCAGGTATTGAAGAAGATCTAGATTGGTCCCTACTCTGAGATTCAGTGGTGTAGTTGGTAGCGCGCCCGTCCGGCAAACAGTAGACGTAGATTAGAATCCTACCAGTATCTTGCAATTTTATTACATTAATTGAATTTAATTACGTAGGTAAAATCAAAGAAAAGACGATTTTTCAATATTCACCGATGGAAGCCAATATATTAATTACATAAATAATACAATCTTTTACAAAATTTACTGGAACTTATAAAATGCTTAATAAGTGGCAAATGTTTGATTCTTAACGTGTTCAACTTTATACCACATCTAATTTACTAAACCAACATTTTATACTGGGTGAATGCTAATGAGATAGTCATGTTACAGAGAAAATATTACCCAGCATTGGAAACTATTCTAAATGAGTATACAAGTATAACTTCTATGCTTCCAGTAACATCTTTATATACTAAACAGAACGTACTTACGTATTTATATGTATTTATTTGAAACGAAACAACGTCTCTTGGTGAAATTCACAATTATAACACAAGAATAAGTAATAAGAAGTAAGATTGAACAGTGGATTATAGTTTAATAATATTGTGATATTTTAACCACGTGTAATATTTCTAATGCTGTACTGTACTTTATATTTTTATTTATTACTAAGTATGTACTTGGTGCAGGTACCTTGGCCTTGTCTACGCAGATTACAAAATAATATATTTTAAATAATCAAAGAAGCAAATGCACACCTATAGAAATGTCAAATATTTTTTTAGTTTTGTCACGCTTTTATTTAGTTTTCGTTAAAAGCTATGCAAATGTACCTCTTACGTTATGTCGGAATAACCAATATGTATGTAAATTATATAAATAATAAAATACAAGTTTAAAATAAAGTAACCTGTCTTATTCGCGAAAATCGATGACGTAATGTAAGTAATAAAATCCGTAATTTTCTTTGCGTTTTTTGCAATGTTTGTATTAATTTAATCTAAATATTAACCGATTTGTTTAAGCGGTTCGTTCCATAAAAAAGTGAATCTGTTTTTAGCAGTTTTATTTATTCTATAGCATTCTAAAATTGGTACTGAAACTAATTTTAGGATGCTGTAAAACTATTTCATGGAATAAGTATATCGTGGTTGCACCGTGGATAAACAGAGTAATGAATTCAAACACAAACAGTTTTTACATTAGAGTTTTACATTAGAGTTGGTATTGCAAAGGCCTTTTGAGCGTGTGCAACATTCTGGCTTCAGAGTAAAAAAGTACTTCCTCTTATTGTTAGTTGTATATAAGTTATTTACAGAAAACAGGGTAGCAAGTTGTTTAAGGCAAGACAAGATTCGTGAAACTCACATAGGCTATAATAAACCATTGTCGATCTACGGCCTAATCATCAATCAGTACACCAACAGTAAACAAATTTAGCTGTGAGGGTGGCTCTTGTTTCTAGTAAAGATATCGATCCAGTTACATCCATCCCACGGTTTCATTTTTACTGTCGATTTAAGCAAAGAATCGTTGCTTACGTAGAAAAATGGAAAAAGTGAGTCTCGAGCGCTGGTTAAACCTTTATATTTAAAAGGCTTAACACCCGAAAAAGATCAAAGCTGGGATGAATAAAGTTCATGGCACATTTGTTCCTGTGTTAGCAACTGTTTACAATTGGGTAATTCAGTTTAAACGTGGCCGTACATTCACAAAAGATGAACATCGTTCTGGACGTCCATGATATGGTTTTGAATGATCGACAAATCAAAGTGCGGCAAATAGTTGAGGCCAGAAGTATATCAGAAGGTACAGTGTACACGAAAAATTGGATGCAAAAGATATATCGACAAGATGGGTGCCGCGTTTGTTATCAGTGGAGAATAAACACAGTTGTGTGCTTGACTCTGAGGCTATTTTTACGCTTTTCCATCACAATTATGACGAGTTTCTCCGTCGATATATAACTATGGACGAAACACTACTACACAGACAAAGGAACAGTCAAAACAGTGAGTATTTGAAGGCGGACGTGTTCCAAAGAAGGAAAAGACGGTGAAGTCTGCCGGCAATGTGAATCCTAGAAAACCGATTTCTGGGATGCACGCCCAATCATACACTGATTACTTGGAAAAAGGACAAACAATAACTGAAAAGTATTGTGCATCGTTATTGGACCGGTTGTACGAAGAAATCGAGAAAAAACATCCTCATTTGTGAAAGAAAAAGATCCTTTTGCATCAAGACAATGCGCGGGTACACACCTGGGCAGTTTCGATGGCCAGAATTGTGGAATTAAAGCCCGAATTAGTACAACATCCACCGTATTCACTAGATTTCGCCCTTAATGACGTCTTTTTATTTTCAAATTTGAAAAAATGGCTCGGCGGACACGTTCACGTCGAACGAGTCATCGCCCAAACAGATGCCTATTTTGAGGACCTTCTGAAATCCTACCTTTTTGGAGGACTTAAAAAAGCTGCAGAAACGCTAGAAAAAATGGATACAGTTAAATGGAGCCTATGTTGAAAATTAAATAAAAATCTGCAGAAAATACTTTTTTTGTTTTTGTAAGAACTTATTGAACGACCCCCGACGACAACGAGAAACAAAAAACTTAACAAAAGGGATCCGAAGATTAATACGGGCAAAACAAAAGACGATAATAATAGAAAGGGAAAATAAACGAATTCAGATAGAACTGAGAGAAGACGAAATCCAATGAGTAAGCGACTACAAATACCTAAGAATAAAACTGGAAAGAAAAGAAAATATAGAATATGAAATAAACGACAAAATAAAATAACGCGGTTATAGTATGTCATAGTCTAAATAGGTCGCTAATAAGGAAAAGAAAAGTCAATAAGGCGACAAAGGTCACTATAAATAAAACCATCTTCAAACCAACCTTAACTTGGAGGAATGAAAGCTGAGTATTAAGCCAGTCTCAAAAAAGGAGACTACAAGCCATCGATTTGAAAGACCTCCGAAAGACAGAATATGGAATGAAGCGATAAGAGAAGAATTCAAGGTTTGGAGTCTATACTAAACGTCGTAAAGATGAATCATTTGAAGTGATTTGGACATCTTAACTTAAACAAAAGCAATCCATAAGGAAAATATGCCGAAGCAGATGACGAAGACCAGGAAAGCCCAACAGTTATCATTCTGTGCAGCGCATCGACATGGAAATAACTACATTTCCTGTGAATTAATTCGGTAATGAAAATCGAATGAACATTTGTATTTTATTTTTCTGCTTTCAAAAGATAGAAATAGCAGAAAGCAAATCAGGTACTCTAGAATCTAAAACGGAAATAGCACAATTTTATAAGATAGAAATAACGTTTACACTGATCATAAAATCCATACCCAATCCATTTCGTTTAATCGGTTACGGAACTATTTCGTATGCACATACATATCTGATTTCCCATTAAGCTCCTTATTAAACGTTCTAATCTCCCGAAACGATTACACAATATCAAATGTTGTTAAATCATGCTCTCTAACATTGAAATGTAATGCTAACAATTCAATTCGTTGCCCTCTTTTGTAGACGAAACGAAAAATATGAGAGGAGCTGGAAGGCGACTCGGCAAAAGGAGAAAAAGAAAGTCGTACGTAGGTAGAATTAGATGTACAGTACTGCAGGTTAAAGCGTTTTTACGGAGCCGTAACGAGCAACATTGTTAACGTTATCAGCAATTTGTGACATGTGTAATTTCGGGATTACACACAAAGTCGGTAATGCCTAAGTAGGCATAAACGTTGCTATACAAGACCGTCGAGCGTTTTCCAGATAAAAATCTCCGCGTGATTTTATACGCGCATTTCTGCGTAAGCACATATGTTTGTGAGCGCGATTTTAAAATAGCCATGAAGGGGAATAGACGACGAACCGAAGAATGAAGATGACCACAGTCGTTCGCGTTTCCGTTGTACCTTCGATGCTCTTGCACTGCTCTCTTCGCATTAGGGTCAAAGAAACACAAAGAGAGCACGTTTTCACAAAAGGAGATGCTACAACCAAATCTCAACTACTAATCACTTAGATACGCATTAGGTTTCTCAGTAAAGGAGTCTGTTAATACATTTATTGTTGCTATTTGTATTGTTATACATATGGCAACAGAATTAATTAACATACTGCAACGTCATTGATGAAAAAGTTGGGCAATCAGATTTTTGAACAGATAGTGTACGAGGTTAGTCTGAAAAGTTTCAGGCGTCAACACGAAGATGGCGTCACTCGACAAAAATATTCTGGTAATATGATTGCGCATGAGTTGAAAGATAGTTTTGACATTTTCTGCTATATTGGACGCTCAGTTGTTGTGTAACAGTCGTCTGTGACAATCGATGTTAATGTTTCTGTAAAAATGTAAAAAATCGAATATCGAGCCGTCATTTAATTCTTGCATTTGAAAGGCAATACGCCTACACAAATTAAAACTGAGATAGACGCTGCTCTGCACCATCATTTACCACAGCAAAATTTGGGCAGCTGAATTTAAATGTGGTCATACCAGCCTCGTTGGCGATTAACGTTTGGGATAGCCAAAAATTGCAACCACTACCGACATTTCTAGTTCAGTTCTGTTGAAGCAGTACGAAACTTGGAGACATCAGTATAGTCCTGAAGCCAAGGCACAGTTGAAACTGTTGACTGCAAAGAGTAAATCGGCTCCGAAAAAGGCGAAGACTGTTCCATCGGCCGGAAAAGTAGTGGTAACTACTTTTTTGATAATCATGGGGTTGTATGTATCGACTATACTGAAGGGGGAAAAACAATAACAGTGGTACACCACGCATCATTACTTGACAAACCGAAGACAGAAATTGTGGGAAAATGGGCTTAGAATTGATAGACCATCCACCCTATTTACCGGATCCGGCCCGCAGGGACATTTTTCTGATTCCTACACGCGAAGAACGGAGACTTTCATCAAATGAAGAGGCTAATAAGAAACAAATCAATTTAACAAAAAAAAACTTTTTGTGTTAGGCTGAAAACTTTTCAGAGTGCTTCCTACACCCAAAGCATACAGATCAAGAACAAAGATATTTGAAGAATTATGCTATTCTATTCAATTGGTTCATGAAACACTTTTCTTGGAGAAAATGAAGAAACAATCTTCGTAGTCAATGATGAAGTAACTCGATTGTGTGTAAACAATACTGGACCATGGAAAACTTTCGGCAACCAATTTGGGAAATGTAAATATCACTAGAAGGATTTTTACGTTGAAATATAAGAAGAAATATTTCTGTGTCTTTCCTTTCAATTGCATAAAATTAAAATCTGTCTATTATTAATTTCGAAGGACGACGGATATCGCTGTGAGAATTGCAAGAAATTTTAACAAATTGCTGAATTTTAATTTTGGAAACACAAGCTGAGAGTGAAGCCGGCGCTGCCGCCAAAATCGTATCTAACCTTGCAAGAACCTATCTATAACACTGTGTTTTATAGGAAGCTTTTAAAGAAAGTAACAACAACAAATTTAAAAAAGAACGTTTAACGATATGTATTTTCTGGTGGTCCTTCTAGTTTGAAATAACTCATGTCCACTTTAATTACTTTCTTTAGTTTAGTTATGGCATTATGTATTTTTGTTTCATTATGCATGACGTATTATAAACACTTTTGTGTTAAATAATAATAAGCTATTTACTTAATTCCGAATTGAGCTAGACATGTAATATATCTCAGTGCTGCATAAGTCATACAAATTTCTGATCTGCAGGCACGCATTTCAAAGAAATTAATTCAATTCAGAGATATATCAATTTCCGAAGAATAAGGAAAAAAAAGGGAACGTTTAGCAGCATACGTATCTAGAAACTTTAATTAGTTTCAATTCTATAGAGTATGTATTACATTACAAGGTCGCGACTATTATATTTTTACTGTTGCACATGTATTTCTAATTTATTATATGTAGGAAAGAAATTCATACCTCTTACTTGCCTTTGAAATAAGCAAAAAGAGTATACTCACATTACATTTGTAATTAAGGAGCCAGTTTACTCCAATACGAACCCGCATTTACTAACACGCAAACATATGTACATACGTATGTAAGTAAGAGCATTCCTCGATCCGCAATATAGATTGGCTATTTTGTAATTGGATATCGTGCTCCAATTAAACCGGTTATCACCTTAAAGGATTAGGTTTAAATTAAAAACGATAAAGTCAATTGCAACTGCGTATCTTTGGAAGAAATCGCGAACGTACTTTGTTTCTGTTGCGGTATTAAGATCGAGGTTCCGTTCCTAAAATTGCACATCGGTTAACGGTAACCAAAAAGAGTGAAAAGTATTGGAGTTCGACGAAAGAAGATCGCTAGATGCGATTTTGAATGTTTTTTTTTTGTTTTTTCCTAAGTATATCGTGAATTTTGCTTCAAACTAAGCTAAAGAAAAAGCATAAAGGAAAAAGTTCATAATTTTCCAGAAAACTTCCTCCAGACAAATTTAACAGTGCATTGACAAAAGACGTGTACAACAGATTTTTGACACCAAATAGACAATGCTAATGAGTGAAAACGAGTTTAAAACCGCCGTAAAGGAACGAGTATGTAGAGTTGTTGGACTAAATTTTACGAGGGCTTTTGGTATTTGCAATTTTTGAAATGCAAAATCGAAAACAGTATTTTTTCAAAAGAGAACAAGATCTGATTTCTTAAGCACGACGATGAAACAATCCATTGAGTTAAAAAATGATCTGCACTTTCACCATATCTTTGCATATAAGTTTTATGGCAATGGAAGGCAGTATGCTATGCGCGTTTTGGCCTTCAAAATGCGATAACATCATTGGCAGCAGATTCCAGTTTCGACCTTACAAGAACACGATGAGAGAATCTATGTAGTGACACAATTTTGGTGGTTGCACGAGTAAATCTTAATTTTTAATGTCATGTAATCTTGTAACTTTTAAAATGAAGTTAACTTATTTTGTGAATAAAATTTTGTATTTTTTGAAAATTCTTACAATAACAATGCATATTTTCTTATTCCGTGACTCATACTTTTAGTTCTTATGTATAGATAGAAACTAATTCAGTTTTACGGCGAAAAATAGAAGTTCGATTATTTTCGCTAGGTGGAGTTATCGCAAATTCCCTGGCCGCATGCAAGCTTTAAATGTATATATTATATTGTTGATGGAATGAATACTGATACAAAAAGCAGTTAAAAGAACCACACTAAACTATCGACTTGTTTATTAACAAAAATTTGTTAACTAAAAGCTGACTGGTACATTGTGCTTACAACACCGCGTCTCTACCTTTCACTTACTGATACGTCCAAATGATTAATTCGCTAACTTGTGTCATTCAACGAATAACTACATTCACATTATAAGGAATATAAATAGGCGGTGTTCGTTCGAGTTCCAAGAGAGTATCTCGTATCACCATTCGCATGTTGAAGAAGAATTAACTGCATTTAACCATCTACGGCTAGGTGGTTATAATAACAAAGTCGCGGAACATTTTATATATACCATTGACACTTTAGACGCTCCTGAAGTTATGATAAGCTTTATACCTCGTTGCACCGTCAGCATAAATATAAAGAAATAAAAACAGCAAAAACGTACATGTATTAAATATAAAACCTGTTTGCTAATACACTGCAGTAGTGCAGTGCTAACACAAAAAGGTGCAACTCTTCTGGCACATATCAGGAAAAACGACTTCTTATAACATGACAGACTTGCACGTATTGTATTAAAAGCAGAAACGTCATGTAAATATTGTTCGTGAACAATATATTATTTTATTCACCGAAAGAACTTCCGTATTTACTTCACGCACCCCTAAACTACACGCCATTATGCTTTATCTGTCTTCCTTTTCAGATAATTTATGTTTTAATTGCTTAAGTTTTCCTTACTTCTTGCATAATCCCATTATGTAATTGTAGATAGGAGCCGTTCGCAGTAAGATTAATAGGTAAATAGGGGTTAGAGTATTTAACAGGATACACCTTAAATTCATATACATATATAATAAAATAATTAAGATAGGAACAGGTACGTAGTGCACTCCAAGACCTCTATTCTCAATGTATAAAAAATATATTTTCCATTCTCTAAATTAAATTAGCTTATAGGTGTTATTGTCTAGAATAATCAAAACTTACAAATAAACATGCTCTAACAAATACATTTTTTAATTTAGTCACTAATTTTAATAGTTTTAAAATTGTTTTCGAATTGCACAGGAGTTAAAATGCCTTATTTTGGAGCTGTTGCAAGTACTACATTTAAAGATTACTTTCTAAGGTCAGCAAGTAACACTTAAATGTAACATGTTCTACATGTAGTACTTGCTGAAAATCGAAATAAGCAATGTCAGTATCCCACAAGTAATTGTACTAATATCAATTTAGGTTTAGCTCTCCATAAAAATTGGGGCAGCCCGTATATATAATAAATTTTTGTTTAATTTTAATGTAATATATCTATACCTCAAAGGTAAACTGTTTTAACTCACAATCTTTGAACCTTACAGATAGTGAAAGTATGGAAATCTGTAAACAGCGGGTATAACCCATTTTTCGTAAAAAGCGGACTTAACACAGTTTACCTTTGATGTGAAGATGGGTGTGTAGATATAACTATAAACTCATACAAATGCATTATTAGCTGTGAGCAACACCTTTTTTCCAAAATTAGGATTAGAAAAACCATGGCGTTAAGTGCTTGCCGTCTAAATTTTGAATATATCCATCTAACCAATCATAACGTGTAAAACGGCGGACACTTTTTAGTCTGTCATAATTAATAAAGACTTGATATCTAATTTGTACTAATTTTGTATTGTAACAGTAAGAAAAGGAGTACGAAATGGTGAACAAAATTAATTCTTACAAGTTTAAAAGCAGAGAAAAGTTTATTCGTAACCTAAATGGTCCTTCGAGCCGGATTGTGAAAAAAGAAGGCTTAAGCGCGAAGGAGCAGTCGTAAGTGGCTCTGCAACGGTAGCCTATCGCAGCATTTCGATTTGCTTTGAGAAGTAAATAAACGTGCAAAGAAGGCGAGTGTTTCCTGTATTCTTATACTCCTGATAACACTCGATTTGCAACTAAGTATAGGTTAAAATGTCAGACACAGAATTAGAAAGTTTAATAAGGAAAAGGGCATCGATTAAAAGTAGACTAACTAATTTTTCTAATTAGATAGAAAGCGTTAAAAAGACAATACGTGAAAACGATGGTATAGGAGAAACCTTAACTGTAGAACTAGAGCAAACAATATCAAAACTTTATACAACTTTATCAGAATTTTCACGTCACAATTATAAAACCAATTTAACGAAAGAAATACGTCTGATAATTTGTATTTCGCGATCATTTTGATAGCTAAGATAATTTTAGTAGATTTATATGGTAAAATCGTAGAAAACAAAGATTTGGGGTACAATTGTTGATTTCAATAGTAAGAGGGGAGTTTCAGACCACGCGATGCAAAAATTTAGCCAAACGCGAGTTGGAAGATGCGAAATCAATTAAATTTCATTTTGTCCGAGTAACGAGGGGTAAAAGTCTTACGTTTGAGCAATTATACTTTGTTCACGCAACCTATTCTAAATAGCCGTCCTATATCTTCGCTATCGTCTGATCCAAATGACCTATCTTCTTTGTGCCCCACTCACCTTTTAATTGGTAGAACCACGACATAAATACCTGAAGTTCAGTTGGCCAACATCCCAGAAAACAGATTGACGAGAGACAGTTAATAGAACAAATGTTGCAAAGCTTTTGGAAAAGATGGAGTCGAGAATATTTAACTTCACTACAAGACCGGAACAATCGACAGCAGGCTACGAGGAATTTAAGTGATGGCTCCTTAGTACGAAAATCTTCCACCAACGAAATGGCAATTAAAACAAATCCTTCGAGTACATCCTGGCGAAGATGCGGTGATGAGAGCAGTAACTTTTAATGTGCAAGGTCGCGAAATAAAGCGTCCAGTGTCAAAACTGCATTTATTACTACTTCAGAGCAATGACATAAATAACATTTCCAATTCCAGCATGATAAATTTTTTAGCTTTCAGTTTAGCTCGTATTGAAAGGCTTAGCTTTCCAAAGTTGGGTGTATGTTAAGTGTTTACCGTCTAAATTTTGAATATATCCATCTAACCAATCATAGCGCACCTCTGACGTATAAAACGACGGATAAAAAAAGAGACGCTTTTGTATATGTCAAACAGTTGCCTTAAGAAAAGGTACAAAATAATGAAGAAATTAATTCTTAAAAGTTTATTCCTAACATCCGCAAAAGAAATTTAATGGTCGACAGGAACATGTTATATTTAATAAATATAGGAATTGTCGTCAAATATTCTTCATTATGAAAATATCCTGGTCAATCGTATTTGTTTCTGTCTTCCCTTAAGTAAAAAAAGGAGACGAGGATCAAAAAGCATAGCTTCAAGGAAGATTTACTTGATAATAATAAATTGCTTTATTTATAAGACAGAACTGAAAAGAACCGGGAAAATATGGAATGAAGTTCTGAGAGAAAATATCATAAAGATAAATGAGCAACATTTAGGAACACAAAGGAAGAAAAGCTGAAGATTAAAATCAATGGTGTCGAAATTGAAGCAGAAATAAACCAAAGAATAGAGAAAACAATGCGATGATTTGACTCAAACAAAAAATTGAACATAAACTGAAAAAGAAATTGAGAATGAACAAATGACGGTATTTAAAGCAATCTACAAACTACCACTAACATACGGAACTGAGTCACGCATACAATCCGAAAGATAAAAATAAAATACAAGCAATTGAAATAAAATTTGTGAGAAGAGTGAAAGGAATAACATTAAAGGACAGAATCAGAAGTACGGTGATAAGAAAAGAATTGAAAATACAACCAATGTTGCAGTTTATAGAGAAGAAACATTCAAGCTGGTGGAGATACGTTACATAGGATGAAGGAAGAGAGGCAAGCAAGACAAGTATATGAAGCAATAGTACAATACAAGAGAAAAAACTGGAAACTAATATCAACCCGGAATGTAGTGATTCGTAAAATAATAGAGAAGTAAGGGAAAAAATTGGAACAAGACCAAAATATTAGCAAAACATAGAGAACTATGGAGAAAGTCTATATATAGGAAGTGACCATAATTTAACCATACACCCCCAGCACCATATAATACAAGGGATATTGATAAATTTATAGTATAGATTTTCTTCTTGAATCGAGTTTTCTTAAATAAAGAAATACAATTATTTCAATTACAAATATACACCTCACAAAAGAACACTAAGAAAATATTTCTCTTGATTTGAAACTTATTTTTTTATGGACAATTAAAATGATAATTTTCTTGAAGACGCTTCTCTTGCCTTGGTACAAGACAAAACGCATCCCTTGTGTACAAACTTTAAATCTTTATATTTTGCATTGCTGGTATTTGTGGACCACTACATAGAAACAATTACCCTCACCGTAGCTTCGGTAACTCTAGAGAAACCTTCTTGAATAATATTTAGCAACGATGGGATAAGCTCAACTCATTAACCTTATTGCATTTTATCTATCCATTGTCAATCATTATTCTTAAGGTCTTAGGCATTTTTACATGCGCTTATTTCGTATGTTCACATATCAGAAATCGCAGGGTAAATATATCAATGTAAAAGAAGGAGAAATTGTCATTTACTTTAACATAATTTACTAGTATTTTATTAAATAAATTTAAACTAGATCAGGTTTTCTACGTATTTAACTAGTTATGTACATAGAGATCTTATGAAGTCGGTGCGACAAATTACGAAAAATCCGCGATATAACAGCTGTGTATGTATAATCAATTAATTAACACCAAGAATTATGTCTTTGAGGACTTTCGTATGCACACGTTAATGAATGAAACTTTTTCTGTTGTTTTTTTTCATGAATTACAAAATCGACGGGATGTAGTAATTATTTTACAGTGTGCGGTAGCTGAAATTAAATGTCAAGGTTTCTACGTGTGAGGGTTTCTTCGCCGTACGAAGTCGTCACAACTCACAACCAATGTAGCCTGCATTGCGTATTAAGCATTGTATGTGTTTTTTTCTATTCAATATAGATGTTAATTAATCGGTTACAATATCCATGCATAGTCAAAATATCGAGGTTACACAGGCCATAAAAATTGAACGAACAATAAATTTCTCTTTAATGTTTTTTTATTGTAATAAATGCCTACAAACACGTTGAGATGAATATGTAACTACGTAATCCGAATGATAATCTGTTAGAGTGATTGAACAGTTTGATTGATCTTTAAGCTTTAAATTTAAATAACAACAATTACTTTAAATATTTATTATAGTCATAAGTGCATAATAAAATAAGAATTTATGTACGTACAACGTTTGACATGACTGTATTTTTAAGTTGAGATTATATGCAGATTTGTGTTCTCAGAATCTGTAGCTGTAACAATAGGACCACCTACATGCATGCATAGATTGCAATTTTCTTGGAATACCGCATAAAAAACAACTGAAGAATATTAGTTTATTGAAAACTGCAAAAATGAATCCTAATTATTTTGTGAACGTACACCTTGATGATGATCTACACCATTACCTTATTATATGTACATATCTACAAGGTGGGCCAAATTCGATACTTTTAATAGGGAACTTATATTTCTAAAGGAATCAGACAAAAACTGACCTAAGCTCTGGAGCTCGATTTTAAAGAGAAATCGATTGGTGAAATCCCTATTTTTATATGTTCCTTAATATAAGAGATGTAGAGCGTTTTCTTAAAATGTACAATTTTTAAAAACCCTTGTAACTTTTTTATTTACGAAAATGCTTGATTTATATAAAAACTATATCAGGGTGCTTTTTGACGCAGAATCCTATGCTCTAATTTTTTCTTTTTTTTTAACTTCTATTTTTTGACATATTATCAAGACGTGTTTTTTTTTTATATTTAACACCCTATATATTTTTACACTATTGAAAAGCATATAAAATTACCTTTAGAATGATATAGCACACTTGATATTTTATTTAAACAATTTTTAAATTATTTGTTTTCATTTCACATTATTTTAAGAGTTTAAGAGTTCTCACACTTGTAGATTCATATGAGTCTAAAGGTGCTCCGCCACAAATGAAAGAAGTTGACAGACTGCTAACATTAGTGGTGCCAACTCACCTACAAAACTTATTACTTATACTTAAACTTAACTTAACTGACATATCTATTGCTTGTAGTTATACGAAAAGTTGCTACCAACTTAGTTATCTTTAATGGAGCATATTATTACATTGTCGAACCCTACATAAAAGGCTTCTATATTTATAATACCGAATTGGAATCTTATAGATTAAGTTTGTGTCATATGACTACACTACAATTTTTCGTTATATAAATATCGTTAAAAATAAATATCGTTCAAAATAAAAGTCTCCCTGTTTTTGACATACTTGTACTTTACGCTGCTAACCATTCATTTTCTAAATTTGAATGAGAGCGACATAATCATTTTCTATAAAAATAACATTAAAAATACGAATTAAGATACACAATTTTCATGAAATAGTATTGTTATTTTACTTTGCGCTATTTGTAAAATAGTTTTCAAATTGTGCATAGTTAAATTCCAAAATGTCCATTTAAGGATATCCTGGCTGCGTCCTACTAAAACTTTATTGTCTAAAACAAATGAAATTCGTGTCTAGGATCCAAGACTTTCCATTTAAAAAAGCATCATTGTCCCACAGCCCTGTTATAATGTAAAGAATTGACCACGTCAATGAATTCTGTAGTAAAAACTACGTAGTGCACTGTTAAAAATAACGCTACAAAAATTTCAATTAGTGTCATGGCTAACTTCGTTCGACCACATATTTTGAAGTACGTTCACATAACGAAGATGTCCTACGATAATCCCAAACAAACGAAAAGTATACTACTTTGGATCGTAATTACGTAATAAATACGTAACTTCAGTACGTCCAAATAGTAATTGGCGTATTGTACCACAAAATAAGCATTTACCAATATGCTGGTTTCCTCCGAGCTGTTCAAAGTTTCGCTGCAGTAAATGATGGTGGATAGTTCTCGTGAGTAGTGTTCATCCAGGCTTTAATTTGCGTAGACGTAGTGCTTTTCAAATGCAAGGAATTAATGATACCTCGCTATTTGGTTTATTTCATTTTCACAGAAACACTAACATCGACTGACACAAAAGACAGTTAGGCAACAAGTGACGGTCCAACATCGCTGGAATTTTAGAAAGTATCTTTCATCCTAATTATATTATCGGAATATGTTTAGTGAATAGCGCTATTTTCATGTTGAACCTTCAAACTTTTCATTGCCCTCGCGTTACAGTCTGGAAGGAAATTTGTAATTTTCAAATTATTTGTGCCCATAAATTAAGTTATGTAGCAATTTCATTTTAAGAACAGTAAATATTTTAAAATAGAAATCCTAACATGAGTTACTATTGGTCGAAGGTTAGCAAGGTGTCGATACGACAACAAATGAGTTTTCTTAAATCTTTGCACGCTATTAAAACTTATAGATGATAGTGAGAAGTGAGGGACTATTGTAACTGCAACGTAGGCCAAGACCAACACGTGAACCCAATTACAAAATTGAGACAGTACTTAAGATAATCGGAGGCAATTCACATCCTATCAAACATTTTCACCCTGAATGAACGCCGTTTCCTCCGGAATTAAATTGCAGGAGTGTAAAATTAACACTCGTTAAATAAAATATTACAAATTTTTGGTGTAATCTGTTTTACACTCTCCTCCGTGCCTAGAGTATTAAAATATATTAAATAACATTTTCTCAGCGTAAAAATTTGCAAGCAAAAAACTTATCTTGCATGAAATCCTTTTTACCACCCTTAGATTTTTGCTGTGTTTCGTTCAGTGAATATATAAACGTTAACGTTGTTAGTTGCATATCTCTATTATTCCCCTTATTTTTTATAATTTATTGACACAGTGTATTTTGAGATAAAAGAGCCAAAATCTGAATACTACCCTTTAGTTTCGGCAGCAATTGCAATAGCCAACAAAGTGGCAAGGGTCAACCTTGCCAGATCTATAGTAAGTGTTAACTGTTATGATTTTCACTACGTCTCACGAAAACATGAAAAATAAAACACGCTGCACAGATAGCGACGGATATAGTACAATTACCAACTAACGTGTATCCATAAATTCAATTCCGTCAATAGACTTGATTTAATTACAATGCATATACGACCTTGATACAAATTATAAACATTACAATGCGGAGCTATTAGAAACGTCGTGGGTGATTACTGAAACGATTCACGCCCGGACTTCGATTCGGGTTTCAGTGGCAAAGCGAATACCTGGGAGCAGGGATCACCGCCAAGTTAATATAAACACAAAGCGGAATAGAAACGCGAGAGATATCACTGGTGTAGTACTATTTTATAGTTCAATGTCGCCGTCGCGGCATGTGAACGACCGTGCGCTTTACACGAAATTAATGATCACGACAAAAAGCGTAAAATTACGCGCTCGGAACGAAAGGTGAAAACTAGAAAAATCTACGCCTACTTACGAAACGACCATTTAATTTAGTACATTTCTTCTATATAGGCATTAACAGTATAGCCAACGCGATATCTAAAAAGAGATGACATCACACTGCAGCAGACAGAAGTTAAACAACTGCATAAAAAGGGGAATCTATGGAAAATATATTTAAAATATAACAGCGTAAATTTGTGGCATAGTTGTCTACGTACAAAATATGAAAGTTTAATTTCTAAAGGTTGATTTTAGTAAATGTATTTAAAAAAGTATTAACGTAGCGTTATATACAGCGTGTTCCGAGCTTCTGGAGTTGTAAAATTGCGCCTATTGTGTAAATAATACGAAGTTGAAACTTTCTGATAACATAATGGACGTCATAGAGTGTCCTTCAAAAATATTTCAACCTATACATGGTGATTAATAAATAGCGAACCATACATTTACTTTGTTGTTTTAGATAGAATACTAAGTATATTATTGCGGTTTTGGATCCTCCAATATAATGTGGGATCCATATTTCTGTTTGTCGCAAATTTCGAGATATTTATAGATAGACATTGTATTAAAAAGCATTCGACAGAGGTGACTGTTCAGTGTGAACACCAAATTTTAAACAAAAAAGTCGTATTTCTTTAAATGGCACCATACATCCACTGTGTAGAAAACTCTAAGGTTTTTGTGCAAAACAATGGATATGTTTATTATTGAAAATAAGAGAGATATTTACAGCTCAACGCGAATCTTGCATTTGGATGTTGCATTCAAATAACGTTACTACTAACTGGTGCTAGTATTGGTTGGTTACCATGATGACGGTAAACAGAACATATTGACATTGACGATCTTAGACTGTTAGTAGGCATTAGGAGAAGGCGAACTTTAGCTGGCAGGATATATAACCTGCATTACTCTAGCCAACGATGTTCACAATCGAGAACATTTGTCAAATTAAAGCTAAGATTTTATGATACTGGAGACGTTAATTTCACTGATATAGAGATAAAAAACAGAACTAGTGCGGGAGAGACAATATGACAATTCATTATGGGCAAAGTTAGTATTCGCTATTGTAATTTTATTTGCAATAAACGATAGCTATCGACTTTCTTACCCGTCTACAGTGAAAAGTCGAAAATCGTTCCTTCCACTTCGATACTTTTGGTCAATTAATTGTAAAAGCTGTTCTACATTTTTCTTAGCACAGTATCTGTTACACTCCGGAATCCCTACCTTCACACATGAATCACATATGTGAACCCTTTTTTATGTAATTTATTGTGCAAGTAGCCACTTAGGTTTAAAATTTCGAATAAAGAGGACAGTTGTTTCGTTTATGGTTGTCAAGATAACTCGTTTTAATATGTCTAGATACCAAGTATGTAATTTAATCTCGTAAAATTTATGCTAAAATGTATTTGCATTCCGAATTTTTTAAAGGAAATAGGTATATCTACATTTAGGGGATTCATAATAAAATTATAAATATATGGAAATTGGCTAGAAATTGCCCTGTGCAACCCAGGCGACGTTAGTTTATTTCTAAATGGAAGAAGCTGATAACGTAATAAAATATATTTATTTATTACACCTGATAATGCAAAATAAATCCTTGGTTCACACTTCAACAGGGAAGGATCCTTGAAGTATTGAGAGATACGCACAATAAAACCCAATGATTTCATGGCTTTAGAACAGGTGCACAAATCTTTAAATACGAGATTAAGCAACAAATAAATACCTCTGATCTGATAGGGCAATAAGTAAAGTGAATAAGAAACAGAATAGGTAAGTATACAGCATTTTTCAATATTTAGTTCGAGTTTAAAACAGTCACACCATTCCAATAGCATATTAGTGTAAAGCACGAACAGTAACTGATTCGATCTCTAGTGTTCGTGAGAGCTGAGAACAAAAACTTTGGAACAATAATCATTATTTGGTTAAGATTGATCATGTCCAAAGCTTTGAACAGGTCTGCATAAAATGCCTCGTCTATCCAAGATTTCACCAATGAACTGAGATATGGTCGCTAAATTTGTAATTGCAGATTAGCCGAGGATGAAGGCAATAAATGAAAAGGTACTGTTGTCAATGCAAACGTATAATTTATCAAAATTGGATATTTAGGAAAAGTGCTTGTAATTCGGTTTTCCAACGTTTAGGAAAGGTACGAGATTACATAGAAAGATTATCAATAATTTTAAGAGGAAACGCGAAAACGAATCTATAGTCACGATCCAGAAAACTGAGTAACATCATCTGTGGTACACTTGTTAGGAAATCAATTCATCTTCACTCACCAGTGAAAAGGAATAAGGTAGACCACTGTAATCAGAATGAGCCGAAGAGGCCGTGTCCGCTAGGTTGCGCGCTGACGAAAATACATTAGCGAAAACATTGGCAATATCATTAGGACCATCACATAGTCTTCCCGGTATCCTTGTGGATCGTCTTTTAGGTGCAGCTGCCTTATGAGAAGGTAAAGTTTTTATGGAATCTTCAATATCACCCAGGTACTGTGGATGCGTTTAAACTTATTATATTTTTACTCTGAATCCATTTGCTGTGATAAAAATATTTGTATTTCAGATTGCGAATGATGTCCAATGTAAACCGTGGTGGATAAGGAACACATAGATCCTTGATATCATACAATAACATATATTGTCTTGACAGGATACTGCGTTAACGTGTGGGAAGTTTACAGTTGGGGTGATAAATGTTTATCTGGGTACTTTGAAGCGTAGCCACACATCATGGAACATTCCAATACGTTATCTTTAATATTACGGTACGTATCTGAGTACGTAAAAATAAGTTGGGATTGGAATAAATTCTTACGAGTATAAAACAAACAAGTGCTGAAGTAGAACCGTCTTACAAAAATGAAGGTTCCATCAAATAAACATGCAAGCGTTTCGTAGGAAATGGGTGCACACCACATCTGCTAATTTTATTATAATTTAATAGACCCTCACGATTATTGATTCAGTTTAAAAAATTGTTTGATTTAAGATAGTAGAAATTAAAACAATCTGAATGTTTTACTTTTAAATGGAACAGTTTGTATAATCTTCTGGATTTTAGAAGATTTGCAGATGAAAACATTTTAATTTAATATAGAAGTCGTTTGAACCTATGAACCTTAGTTGACTAATTGCCAATTTCAATTGCAATTACTATGCAATTGTAATCATCAACCTTAATTACAACACTTTCAATTACAAAGTAGCTTAACTATAAAGTAACTGAGCGGTTTCAATTACCAAATCTTTGAATAGGTTTAATTACAAAGTAATGATAATTAGATATTCTATTTGTAATATGTAATTCACTTAACTTGTAACTAATTACTGCCCAACATTTTGTTCAATGGCCAGAGAGCCTGCAGCTGACTGTAAAAGAATCAGGCGTGCTTTCAAGAGCTGTCCAATAATGGTGGTATTTTTTCTAAGCGGTTCGATACAATCTCTAGTCACCATTAGCATATTGAAAAAAATTAACTGCACGGAGAGAGGCTAAAATCACAAAGTCATAGAATACTTTACACCCGTTGTATATAGATACTAGATTAGTACGGTTACAATAAGCTTAATAGCGTGTGAATCCCCGCTGAGCCATTTACAAAACATACAAAAATAGCAAAATATAATTATGCTCATAAAAAATAGATTTAGTAAAAGAACACAGTATACTGGTATTTCCAAAACGTTAATATAAAAAATAAACGTAACCATCTAACATGAAACACTAAAGTATCGGCACACTCCACACCATAAAATCTTAATTCGGAACAGTTTCTTCAGGAATACATGGATTTCCACTGTCAACCGTACGATCGAATCAAGTGAGAAAAGGATTTTAATCATGCCTTGCTCTATGCCTGCTCTAAAGGATATTTAGAAGTACCTACTTTCCTATATCCTAAAATTAAAATATACGAAATACTCGGATCTAGAGGAGAAAGTGCTGGGTTGTAATAAAAAAAAACATGTTTGTTTGGCCTCAATGAATCCGCGAACACATTAACCGCTCGGTGGTCCAGCACTTGACTAGATAGAGTTAAGCGCTGTGTGTTCAAGTCCCGCTAGGATCTAAAATTTTCTTAGTGGGTTCGGTACACTAACGAGTCACCATTCGCGGGTTGGGGTACAATTAATTGCAGTTCACCCTTTACGGCGAGGGGGTGACAGAAACCAGGCCATGGAACACATTAAGACTAAAAGGTTATTGAGGTTATGACAAGCTTCAGAAAGCTTATACGCCGTTGTCACATTTAAAGAACAAAAAATTGAAAAAACACGGAGCGACTAAGAGATATATGGCTAAACGGTTTCAAAAACGTTTAATTTTCACGGCGAAGTTACATTCTTAATTAATTTGAGGTTTTCTAATTTAATATTACGCTTAAGTATTCTTGTGTTAGATTCACGATTCGATTCTGCGGTAACAGTAATGCGCCGTGTGTTCTTTGAACTTGCTGCCTGTAGCCCGTTTCGTTCGTCCAATATAGGTTTTATTACATTCTTCATGTGCAATTTCATAAATTCCCAACATTTATTTCGTATTCAGTTTATCATTCCAAAAATTTTTCTCACATCATTGCATTCGGTCGAGCAGATGACAGGTAGGAATCTACGAATCCCCGAAACAATTGTTCCGATTTGATCAAAAATGTTATGTGGTCGGAGTAAGTCGATATTTTAGTGTTCGCTATCCTCGTCCACAGTTCATCCTATGCAGTGACTAATGTGTTGTGCACACCTGATTAAGACATTTTTTTAAGTAATCTTATTTTCATGCTTCTTCAAACAACGACAACGAGAGGGTAAGCTCGTTATACAACTAAGAACCATATGCAGATGCTTCGCCGGGTTTCAACACTACAGATTCCAACACTCAAATGTTGTTTCTCGCTGATTTCCTAACTTACTCGTCTTCGCAGAACCGATAACAAGAAGATTGGAAGGAAAACAGATGATTAAATCTAGTGAGTATATGCTAGCTTTATTTGAATTCATTAATCTAGTAATTTACAAAAGCAAAACTAACACCACTCATTAGAGAAACAACCCCAACTACAAGCGATCAAATAGATGGAAACGGAAGATACGAAATTATTTTGCTCGAATTGGTGTAGTGGTATAATTCAATTTTTTACATTGTCATTTCCAATTATTACTTTATAGTAATAATTGGAAATTAAAACGGCACAAATAATTGTGCCGTTTTAATTTATTTGAAAGATTAGTCGAATTAACGCTAATTAATTCTCGAGTCGCGCCTAATTACTTTACATGAGAAAGAGAACGTTTTCCTATGGGCGATTCCAATCTGATCTAGACTAGCGACAATATTTAACGAGCGGTTTACAAAAAATACGTTCACTTCTCGGAGAATAATCTTTCAACTTATTGTAATTAAGCGGAATAAATCGTGAGCGGTCTGCGTCTCCATATACTTACCTATACAGACGATGCCCTCCTTAAATGGAGGCGAGCATTGTTCGATCTTTTCTCTCTTAATTACCATCGAACAAAGCGACGCGCCCAATTGTGCAACGACGTGTAAAGTTACAAACGGTATAACCATTGATAGGCCATTTATGATAACAACCCAACCAACTGTAGTCGTGTGCAACCCATCCGATTCACGGTGGTGACGATTAAAACCAGGCCTATGCTGATTCAGATGCATTAATAACTTTAATTCTTATACGAGGTGTATTTGGAAAATGCAGGGTCAGTGCAATGTTCCGGAATTATTTGGGAAGTTTTTTTTTTAAGTTCGGTATGGATTTTGGAACGAATTTCACGAAATAGGTTAGTTAGAAGTCATGTTATATAGTATGAATGGAATTCTGAAACTTTTGAATACGGAATTATTTCATTAGGCCTATTAATTCCAAATATTTTCGTGTACGTGGTTATCTACGTTCTTATTTTAAATACAATGGCATACTTTTTATCAGCTTAATCGATTGTGCACATCCCATGAAAATAATTTAAATTAGGACATCTTACTCCTAGAGTCAACTGTTTTCTTGATATTTACGATTATGTTAAAATTTTTGCTTTTGCACCGCTCTTGTTCAAATTAAATATTTCAGAATGTTCTGAAAATTAAGATAGTTCACAGACTTTGATGTTACATACTCAAATAATCTAATGTTACTTCATTTCATGACACTAATGTAAAACATTAACCCTTTATATTCAGTTTGAAAAAAGAATCGTTAATATCATGAAAATTATAGGTATATCAGTTGGTAACGACAGCGATAAAATTTCGTTTCACAAAAGTAGATACCTAATCTCCATGAAATTCCCAAATATTTCAACAAAAGCGTTGCAAATGCTGAAATTTCAACATAACCGCAAATATCTCGAAAACAGTTGCCTTTAAGAGTAAGATGCCCTATACAAATTATTTGGATGAGATATGTACAATCGATTAAGCTGATAAAAACTACTATTGTATCCAGTTCAACCGGAAGTGTTTCATAAGTGAAAATATTTTAAATTAATAGGCTCGATGCTATAACTTCTTCATGTGCCGTCTCCTTTAAGAAAGTTTGAGCGATGTTGCATCTGTAAACAATTTAACTGGACACTCTTGTACCACTGTCTCAGGTTATTCAGCCAGGATATGCGCCTTCTTCCTATACTTCTTCTACCCCATATCTTATGCATATTTCTCCTCAGGAATATTTTAAGGGTGTGACTCATTAGGTTTATCGTCCGGTAGTCCTTCCTTTGCATTCGCTGCCGACTTCAGCCATTCCATAAGGATGATGCCGGTGTTGTATGCCGTAAAGGTCTACCAAAGCACCTATTTGCTCATCTCCAATGAGTTTAATAATTTCCGTTGGGATCTCATCGGTGCCTGAAGCTTTATTATTCTTCGCTGTTATCACCACATGGATAACTTCCTCGTTATCTTTGGTCCTTGGTGCCTGTCGGTATTTTCGCTAAGTGGTTACTGTTGTCTCTCATCCTCAAACAGTTCCTGGGTATATTCCTTCCACCTTTTAATTTCCCCTTTGTGTCTGGGATTATATTACCATCTATGTCTAGCAAAATACTACTCCTGTTTGCTCTTTTAATCCCCACCAATTCCTTAATCTTTTTATGTAAATTTAAGTCATCATGCTTCGTTTGTAGTTCTTCTATTTCCATACATTTCTCTTCGTGCCACTCTTCTTTGACAACTCATATTTTGCTTCTTATTTCACGTTGTATGTTCTTATATACGCTGCCGACTTTGTTTTTGTACGCTCTTCGGATTTCCATCAGTCGCAACACTTCACCAGTCATCCATGACATCCTATTCTTGTTTGCTATCTCACCTTTCTTTAGTCGGACTTCTAGTTTAACTATAACTACCTATTCTAAAATTTGAGTTCCATTCGTAATATCATTAAAACTTCCAACAAGCGAGTTTCGTGAAATATAGTATAGTTAAATATAACGAATTTGTGCTAACAGCTCATTTGGGATAAAGATGTAGATATGTACATCTGATTTATGTGTCCACAGTTTTATCTCACAAAAGATAGTCTTCTTACTTCAAAAAATATCAAGTTTAGTAAAACAGTTTTAACAATCTGACAATTTTTTACTTCGTATATATAACTCTGGCCTGAGGATGAATGTAGGCTCGAAACCGGTCGCAATTTCTACTAAATAAGAGTTTTATGAGAATAGACCATTATTATTACCTTGCTTAACTAAAAATATTATTATTATTACACTAATACTTAACACTGTTATTTATTACATTTACGAATATGAAAGGCAAGAAAAACTTGTATTTACTGTTAAGTTTTAATGTGCAAAATTGATGTTATTTTAGAAATAAGAACATACGTAGGATGTGTTACACTGGCCGCAATTAAAAATGCGCCAGCAAAACATTTTTGCAAAATAATGATTATTAGTATCAAAAATGCTTATACTACTTATAAACATGTAAATAAAAGACTGCAAAAAAAAAAGTAAACAAAAGAAAATCTCGTGGGCTGCTCCTCTGTGTGCGTTTGAACCTGCTCTCCATCCTTGACGTAAATTTGTAATCCACACCGTAATATACTCGAATGATTACGATTAAGTTTACCCACAACTTTCCGGAAACTAAAACGGCCTTCATGTAGCCCACTGATCCGACCACGTTCGAAGGGATCAATTATTTATAAGGTGCGTCTTTTTGTTTGTTTGAAACATATTCCGCGCATTTTCCTCATTTTTGTACAACTATGGGATTATACAGGTATTCCTGTAATAACATGTGCGGAACATCTAGCTCTTGTAAGTGCTTGAAAACAAGCAATAGCAATGCAATATGATAAACAATCGTTTAAGTTGACCTTCAGAAATACATTTATAAAATTTTAACGAAATACACCAACAATTTAGGGGTGGTGCATTTTTAATTGCAGCTAGTGCATTTGTGACTATAAATTATAAGGATGTGGTACGAATACATGTTCAAAAATCTCAACAATCGCTGCAAAGTTCATCACATCATTCTGAAGAGTACACACAAAAAAGATTTTGATGGCAAAAGAGAAGAAGACATATGGTATAGTAGCAACTTAAACAATTATCGATAATGACGCAAAAACAGGCACAGGAACTATTGCGTGGCCATATTTTAAATTACTGGACACATCATTTAATAGAATTCCTGAAATTCAAAGTTTATCAGGTTGCCGCAGTGTGGAAGGTATTATTTTACAGCAAAGCATGAACGTGAGAATGCATTTGTACAGTAGGTACATCTATGCTAATTCGGTAATTGTTTAGAATCCTATTGTATCTACCCCATAAATAACATGGCAGGTCGCCAGGTCTTACATCTTCGTCACGAGATAAAATGTTCTTGGAATCGGACACCGAAACTACTAAATCTTTAAGGGACACTTCTAGGAAATCTGCCATTAATCTACAAATGGATATATAACATAAATGAGATGAATGGTATTTAGTTATTGTCAAATCCTCAAATAAGTATTATATTATTATATTTAAAATAGCTATAAAATAGCAGATAATCAATATGTTGCAACTACTTCTTGATAATTTTTAATGCAATTCGTTTTCCTATTTCGCTTTTTGGTTACAATTCCAACACTTAAATATTCCATAACTTTACTATCAATTTTATAGTCAGTAATAAAGTTATTTACAAGGACATAGCCAACAACTTTCTTTCTTGACATACTATCAGAAAATTAATCTGCTCTTATTTTTAATTCACAAACTTTTCAAAAGCGTATCAAAAGCATCAAATGCATTTCCATGAAAACAAGTACATATTGTGAAATCTGCAAATTTATTATAAGCTTTTTGAAGTAATGTACAATTCGAAATTTGTAAACTGACGGACTGCTGTTATAAATATAAAAGTTTAGCTACTTTGCAAGTAATATTTTGCGTAACATTGGGACGATTTCTAATCAAAAGGAAACCTAATTTCTATTATAATGACTTATAGCAACAATATCTGCATTTAAATGTAATACATAATTTTAGATTATCTGCCTTCCCATTTATATTTTAATGTTACAGTCAAATAAAGAAAGTACTTAAATATTTCCTTAAAACAATTAAAACAAGAACTCATCAAATTTCTTGCAATTTACATAAAGATATTTAAATAGTAGGATCTTATTATCTATTTCTTTTAAAAAAGCATTTCGCTTACAACTTTATTTAGGTACTGAATAAAAAAATACAATTTGTAAAGCATCAAACTTTTTTCCATCTCGATGGTCTTTCTGCCAAGTTCGTCGTAAAAAAACGGTTCCGTACGGTCCACTCTTCTTTTTGCATGGTTTCCGGTCTAGGAGATAATGTCAAAAAGCAGTGCTCAAATTCAGTTCACTTGTATGTTTGTGCGTCCGACTAAATTATACGATCGTACGCTCTAAATAATCCTAATTGGAGAGACCGGCTAATTCGTAGCCGAAATAAATGGATGGTAATTTATATAAGACGAATTCACATGGCGTTTAAACGATGTAAATTATTGTGTGCACGGAGCGGTGACTAACGGCCAATAGCTCTATTATGGGTAGCGATGCGTCTACTACCTTTAAAATTTGTAAGATATAGTACATCAAATCATTATTGACCAATTAGTTACCGATTTTTCATCAGAGACCATAAAGCAATTAAAGTGGAATATTTGATTTGCTACAATCAACAAGTATAACTAGAGATGCATCCTTATATGTTAAATTGAGATTAAGCAGTTTAGTACGATTGTATCTGATTGGTGTGTTATTTCTTAATTAAGGGTTTATATCTAGCAATATTCCTGCTGTTATTTAATACATGTTATATTGGGTGCTTTAAAATTTGCACTAAAGCTTTAGGTAGTGGTGTTTTAAATTGTTGTAAGTGCAACCGCCTTAGCCCTTTGGAGACGGTTTTTTTTTAGATTTAAATTTTTTGTTTGTTGCTAGTTCATGTAAATATGTGATTTCTTAACAATAATTTGTCAAAATAATCTCAAAATTTGGAGCGGTTTTAGGCGTGGGGGATGTGGTACATTAGTGTACCAGCAGTCCTATAAAGCGGTTCCTATGTATACCACATTTTTTTTATTTCTTGGGCTTTTTCACATTTATTAAGTGTTTTTGAAGAAAATAAAAATTTGAAACGGATATGAAAAAAAGAATTTATTACAAAACAGACAAGTGGTTATGTATAGTAAGCTGCAAAGCAGTTTTTACAAAAAGGAACATCACATTCCTTACATACTGTTTTTGTTCTCGTTTGCTTTTTATTATCTGCACATGTCTTGCATCGTCTTATTGTTTCCTCTTCATAAGGTAAATACAAGGAAACGTTGCCAATAGTTTTGCATCTCTTTGATATTCCTCTTTTTAAATCAGACGTGAAGCAGAAGTCGTTTTTCTTTCTTCCAAAATTAATTCTTCAGCAAGTTCAACCAGAAATGGTTTGAATTACGTTTTTTTCTGTTTCAATTCACTGTTTATTATCCAAGCATTTACAGCTGACATCATTATAAGTCTAGTGAAAACCTTCTTCCACCATTTGTTTGACTTACAATCTAATTCATATAGCCCTGACATTTGATTGGCTAAGTCAACTCTACCCATAATTTCTCTATAAGATGCTATCATAGTGGGGCAGTGAACTTGAGTTTTAATACCATACTTCTGAGTCTATTTACCATGCACATTCCAAGTGCTAGATAATCTATACTTTGTAATGGATCAACGGTTGTGAAAAAGCCATCAAACTACATCTTTTCGCCGGATTATGGTTTACTCCGTTTCTCGTCCATATATTCGCTGGTTTTCTGCGTGGTGCGAAATACATTATCGAATTTACAAGTTTGAGCTCGATTGAGTCTCGTGAAATTGCAGATTTTATAACTTCGTTGCCTATAGAAGGACGTTCAGAGCAATAGTCACTTATGTAAGGTAGATGGTTATATGACATAATAAACGTACAACCCAACACTATTTGAATTTCCCCAGCGCTTGCTTCTTGAATATGTGTTCTCCTGCTCCAAGTCTCTTTATGTATATGTAAACACTCATTTATGCACTGTATGGTGGTACAAGCTTCACGAACAGTTACGTAGGTGTCATCACGATCTGCTCAAAGAATAAATAGTTTTGTAATGTGACCTTAGTTTGGACTCACCACAGGCACAGCAGAAGGAAGATCATGATCACTTTCACTTTCCGTTTCGTGTTCGACATAGTCACTTGTTCGAATTGTGGGTTTTCTTCCAATGCTTGGTAGATCGTCTTCAGAAAAATAAGATACTGCTGGTACACATATGTACCACACTTATTTTTTACGTAAATAAAATGAAAATCGAATTGTACTTACTCCTTTGATGATTAATAACTGATATCTGACTACAATTAATCGTTTTGTGCAATAACTGCTTTGGTCTTCAACTTATTTCTTACAATGCTCCACTGAAACCAGTGAACCACACTGCCGCTTTGCAATTTCTTATAAACAATAAGTATGAAACAGGTATTCGGAGGTTATGCCCAACAAATATTTAGTCCCATTAACATCCTGGATGGACTGCTATAGTTTACAACCACTTATAATGCGGGAAAATTCTTCAAACCATCGGTGGTACATACGTGCATCGATCGGCTCAAAAAGGTTAACTGAGACGATAATTAAAATATACCTGTTGGAGTCACTAGTTCCCTTAAGATGTTCTTTTGAAACCTGTTTAAAGTAATATAATATATAATAATGTTACAACAGTTCATTATAATTTGTTCACTCAAAATCTCCTACATAATAATTAACTTCAATTCACTTTATAGCTTACATAACACTGGTCTGTTTTAGGCTGCCTTAGCATTCCTTCATCAACTAAAGGTGCTACTGCTACCAGAGCCATAGTGTAAAATAAAGTATAAATTAACAGTATCAATGCAAAAATAATGAATTAATGTGCAAACACATCGAGCGTAAAACAATTCAATACAATATTGTTTATCCAATATTGTCAACATTCTTACTTCCGACATTAATCGATATTGTACTTAATTACCCAATAATGCATTTGAAAAAAAAAATTCAAAATATTTTTCCTTTTTACATTTGTTTCTTAACATACAAGAAGGTAAACAACAATGATATTAATATATCTACCACTATATTTCTAACCGTTATTCATGTCGTTTTTATGCGTGGTAGATTAAATATCGCGATATTACATTTGACATTCAATTCATCAAGCAGCGCGGTTAACAATAAATTGATACAGTTAGTCATTAGAACTTGTCAATTTAAAATTTAGATAGGTTAGTGTCAACGATTATTTCTAAACGGAATATTAAATGTTGGTTCCATTTATCGCGAACTAGTCTAGCATAAAATCAGGTCGCCGCTATACACATTTATCCTATTGTCCGTTTGGTGATGGTAACATTACACTTTCATTTAACAACAAATGCTACTTCTGCAACCTATTATCTTTCTCGTTCGCGATAGTGCATAGAAACTCATATAAAAATCAACTTGTGTTCATTGCCTCAAGTTGAGTGCCGAAAGAAGAAATAAATTATTCCGACGATGTTTAAACAAAACCGAAGCAAGTCTTGATGAAAGCCATTCATCATCCGTTTCTTTTAAACAATTTGCTTACGGAAAATGAACGATGACGAATTAGAGTCATCAGCGAGCATTCACGGTTATTACGATGATTTGTTGAGTCTATTTGCTTTGTTTGAAAGTTAATGGAATATGTGTGTACGAAGAGGATGTTCCAGGAAACATATAACGGAAATTTTGTATCAAATGCCAACATACAAAAAATTATAATTGAATTCCAACCAAATATTTAAATGTATGTACGGATATACTTTGAAATGACAATATGTGCATGTGTTTGCGTTTGTAAAGCGTTTTGTATTTTTCTAAAGTAATAAGATAGCATTTTGTCGCACGCGTCCAAAATTTGCAAAAGCGAAGCTTTTCAAACGGGCAAGTGCAATAAAATGCTTTATAAAACGAGTTTTCTACGCCATATCTATACTTCTGGGGTACATCGATCGAAGTTCACAAAATCTTTGTTCCTGTGCAACCTTCAGCGTACAGAAAGCTGCAAAACACAGTTCGCAAAAGAACCTACCGTACGTGTTCATTAAAGGCAGCAGTTACTTTTATCCACCTGAATAAGGCAGCATTTCCCTCAATGCCGATATTTTATACAACTCTAAGGAAATCAATTGTTAAGATTTTTGCGTCAATTCTTTGTTTCTTTTGACATTGTAGTTTTACCTCGTAATGAAGTCTGGGAAATCCGTTAAAAAATATGCCTAACCTAAATTGTTTTTTTTTGCGTGACATAGGAAGGTCCATTCGAAAAAGTATATTTTTCGTAGACAAAATAGAAATAATGTTTTTGTAAAAAAGCCTAAAATATAAATAGTATTTTCCATTTTTTAAATTATTGATATAACAGAGGTCTACACTTGACCATGCAAGGTGAACTTCATGTAATTTAGTGTCAGAAAATATGGCAAAAATTACTACAAACATAATGAACGCTACCCTTGTGGAGTGGGAAATATTCCAACTTTGTATAAGTAAGGATAGATAAGGAGAATTCCGCAGAGGGAACCGCTTTGAAAGAAGAAATGATGTTAACTGTTGGGAAATTTACAGAATGCTAAAAATGACCACCAATTTTGCATGGTTCGTGCCAAAGCTTAAAAATCAACCATACTGTCTATTAAAAATTATTAAATTTCAACAATTATATAAATACGAAGTTTATAAAATAAAGAAATATCAACAATTAGTAAAGCGGATAGAATAAGAAAATATAGTGGAACAAATAACGAAAATATGAAAAATGTAGAATATAGCAACAATAAATAACAAGAATTGACGCCTTTTAAGTTCAGATTTCACTGTTCGACAATTGTTATTATTACACTTCCTAGCAACGAGCTTTGTAGATTAACCTGGCATCACAAGACAATTTGTTCCTTTTTCCTAGTCAACTACACCTAACAACAAAAAGTGACCACCGAAGCGTTTATTGCAGTGTATGGTAATATTTCTTCAGCTAAAGTATAACATACGGTATGGTTAGATTCGCCTCTCGATTGCCTTTCCGGCAATGTAAAAATCTACAGGTTGTTTCATTTAAGATAAAGTTAACGTCACTTCCGGTAACTAAACTGACTACAACACCGGGAATTAGTTCGCAAAAATTAGTTTCTGTCGTTCAGAAGTCATCATGGGAAGAGATATCTTACTCACACACGTACATATCTATATGACAAATTCAATTACAGCTTCCATCTGCCACAGAAGTGTATTGATGAGCTGTAATACAGTGGAACGCGCGTCGTACAGTGGATGTTGATAGCTTGTGTTTCACATTGTTTGCATTGATACATGTATTAGGTATGGGGTACAAGTAACATGTGAAGATGTGTTTTCGAGTAAACTGCCGATAGGAAGGGTGGCAAGATAGAAGATAACAATAGAAGAGAAGGAAGAATACAAATAAACAGAATAAAGTTATTTTGAAAATATCTATAATGAAAGTAATAATATTTTAAATAAAAGCTATTCACTTATTATTTAGATTTATTATTTCTTCTCATATTGAGCCCTTTTATTTTATTAATAAATCATAACATCATAGTGATATCCAATACTTTCTAAATGAAAATACGGGCGTTTTGTCGCAATTTCGTTTATAACTGTGAAAATGGAGTAAACATGTATGTATATAATGTAATACTTCAAATGTTCCTAAATATTTAGATATTTCGCCCAAATCACTAAAAAACAGACACTTTACTTTTACCACTGTTTAGATAGATATGGCGTTACGACTTTTAATATGTGAGGTCAAAAAAATTACGGGTATAGCATGCTAAGGATAGTAAACAATACAAGGATTGCTCAATCACTATTTCACAATGTAGTTACAATCGCGTGATCACACGACGTCAGTTGCTTTCCACGCGGCGTCCAATATCACATACTACACTGTTTAAATACTTCTCAGTACTTTAAATTTAGTTTTTATGTCATTGCTTGTTGCATTTATAGATGACTACTATGCTAATTCATGAAAACGATAGGTAGATGTTGTACAATTGCTGAGTATAAAAATTCGGTAGGGCTAAGAAAATGGTCATCGTTTTCTCAAAGGTCAGAATATGGTTTTAAAGATCAATAATAATGGGTTAGATGCAGATAAATTCAATCAGGGTAAAAGTCAAATGTTCTCGCTTTTTTGTTGTGAAACGGATTGTGAACGAAATTTACAAAATTGCATGCAGTGACTGTAATAAAGCCTATATTACTCAAACGAAAAGAGCGCTAGGCACCAGAATTAAGAAACATATCAGTTGTTATCGCTTCGGTAGACTAGATTCGTCAAGCGTAGCAAAACACATAAACGAAATTGGGCATAATATTAAATTAGGAAACTTTAAATTGATTAAGAATGTAACTTCGCCACGTGAATTGGACGCGCACGAGACGGTTTACGTAAAAAGCAGCAAAATTCTGATGAATAGACAGAAGGGATCGTTGGCGTACTGTTCCATTCGATTTATTGGAGTAAGGCTCGCACATGTTTCTCTGTCTCGGGCTACAATGGCAAGAATCTGTTTGTCCGTATTTCGTATTTTTTCACACGTCTTAGTTTCAAGGCACGTAGGCAGTAAAAGTAGGTATGTATTTGTAAATAATATTTTTCTCGAAAGTAGGGATAGAACATGCGTGTTAGTTTTAGCGGTTTTTCACATCACTCGGTCACCGGTGAGAATGTGGATCTCATGCATCGTCGAAACGGCTGTCCCGGATTAATTAATTAAACTTGGGTGCGGAGGTTGCCGATACTTTTGTGATGTTTACTATACTACACCACAGTCCTTACTATCATTATTGAGATTTACAAAGTGAATTGTTGGAGTAGTTCGCAATAAGTCAGTATTTTTGCAAAATATATGAACGATATAGATTACGTGCACAAAGAGAACGATCCTGTTGTTCAAATTTATTCAGTTTATCAAATTAAAGGACAAGCAGTTCACTCTTTAAGTCGATAGCATTGGAATATAATCTTTACATGGTATTTTTGGTAAATAACCACGTTTGTTTACTGCAAATTGTTTTATGTTTATTATTATCTGCGCGTTTTTTAAATTTAATTGCACAAGTTCTGAAAAACAATGCATGTTAACATTGACAATAAATGTAAATCTAGCAAGAGAATCACTGACGACTTGTACTATACTGTATTTGTTTTATTATTTAATGTTATGCCATTGGCCATTATTCATTTACTGAAAAAGAAACTTCTGTTTTAACTTTGACATTGTAAAAGAAAGACAGCTAGTAAACAATTTATTTCATTTAGACGATATCTTTCTGTTTAACGTTACAAAAATCGTCGCAACTTGTTTCCTCTTTCTCAATACATTAGATAACTTTAGGCACATTATTAGTAATTCTACGTCGTCTTCGATTCAATATACGTGGCTACATCGAAACAAAGAATGCGATCAAATCATCCGTAGGCTTCGAACAACCGACGATGAATCCCTAATCCTAACATCACCAACACCGTAGGTGAACCGATATACCGACACTGGTAGAACTCGCCGGGAAGTATCCGCGCGATCCACTTATTAATTGGAAACGTAGCCGGGCGGTCGGCGACCGAGTTCCTTACCCCGGAGGTATTTCGCGTGTTCGTACCGATCGCTCGGATATAGAAGCAATGCGACCGGCAACGAAGCAGCGGCTGGCGACCCACCGACATGAAATCGAATCTGGTCGGCCGCAGACGCTCAAGGACTGATATTATTCAACATTTAATGCGCGAATACCTCCTTACAATCGATGCCTTAGCTCCGTGCTCCTTCACTAACTGTTACTTTACGCAGACGGATCGCGTTATCGACAATATGATGATGATGGTAATGTGACGATGTATGCAGGTAAGCGATGCTGGTGGCTACATATTGCAGTATATTCAAACACCAGTTAGACGCTGATTTTTTTGTTATACGTTATTATTAAGTAATTTGATTCGTTCGGAATCTGTGTGAGGCTTTAAGTATAATTAATAAGCTTGGACAATCTAGTACCTGCAATTTCGGGCAACAGTATTGGACTGACTGTTGGTAAGGCGATGTAATACTATAAACGAGAGATAATTGGTTTTTCTAAATTACTTTAATGTGTTCGCAACCCCGCGTATTTCTAAATTACCAAACTTGGTTATTATTTCGTACTTTAAGCACTCAAGATCTAGTAAATAAGAACTCTTAACCAAACACATACATTTGAACTAAACTGAGAAATTATTTAACATCCCTTCATTCTTTTGTTCGCGTGTGTTTGTATTTCAATTAAATTTGGCTTAAATTTTCTGTTCTAAAAATAGCATAATACATGTCATAGGAGGACGCAACTGAAAGACTGAATATAGAGTTCTACTATCGGACTTAATAATTTCTTAGTAGTAATATTTTAATTTGCGAAATTATGCTAAAGATACCAATGAATAATTACTGTGTCTGTAGAAGATGTTATATTAGAAATTAAGATTTCGGGTATGAAGAAAATGAGTTATTTACCCGTTCCACTAAGATCTGAAGAGAAATAACATTTGCGACAGGGAAAGGGAGACCCCAAGCTGTAAGAGCGGCTGAAAGCATCGAGTACTCACTTGGACATGAGTACATGGCTGAGCGTATTATACATGGCGCTAATGGCGATGTTGTAAATTTATAATTCCATTTATACTCTTTTCCAAATTAAAAATTGAAGTATTGGGTACTATAAAGTAATGACCTATTTTATTAATTTATTTCAATTTGTGTATAACTGTTCTTCTTATGAGCAAAGAGTGTTACCATATCATTATATTCCAATGCCTTTACATGTCTTTCTTTTTACTAAACATTCCACCCACATTAAATGATACTAGTTATTATAAGTAATCAAAAGTTAAATTTGTTCTTGTATTTCTATTTACTTTAGATAAAAATAGCAGTGGATGCTGGATGAACTACATTATGAACCGAAACAATTTATTACTCATTAATTCCTCGATTTGGTAATGAAACAATACAAATTTCATTAATTATTCTATTGCGAAAACTTCCTTTAAAAGAAATACCATGTTATTTGTAGGATCCTGTATATTTTCCAGAATCTGATAGAGAAACTGTTCTAGAACATTTCTTATAAACATTTCTCTATACTTAACATGCGTCGTTGTTTAGTAGATTAAATATGAAGCTATGCAGATAAGTTTTTCGTTTAAGAACGGTGTGCTGTAGCGAAAAACTATTGTTTCGTTAAAGATATTCAATAAAATTAATGTGTAAACAATACCTTTTCTAGTACAATTCCAGCATTTACTTGAAGTAACCATCTTTTCGCTATATACATGATCTTGCAAGTTAACAAGCACGTACAAATAATAAATGTTTATGAAGAAGTTTATGGATGAATTTATGATAAATATTGCTTCAGCAATGTTGGTAAATATTCAACTAAATATAAGGTATCGCATCGCTGTTTGTATCAAGGTAATTGGTACTCCCTTCGGAAAGATGTAGTATACATGAATTAAATTTTGGGGATTATTTTTAATTAATTAATTTCATCAAAAGACTTACCTGCATAGTTTCACAACTACTAACTAATCTACTAAAGAAACGCACATTTTAGATATACGGAAATACTTGTGAAAAAGCAGAACAGTTTCTGGCAAAATATACAGTATCTTCCCTTTGAAAAAAATAGCATATGACAACGATTCCGACGGCCGTCTTGTCAATACTAGTTGAATTTCGATGTATTGCCAAAACTCCAAGAAATACTCAATCGAATAAAATTTAAGTCCCCATTCTAGCGCTTGAGGCGTTTAAGATTTATTAAAAAAAAGTGTAAATCGTCAAATATTTCAAATGATCTCAAAAGGTAGGTATAGAATATTGAAAAAAGTTGACATGAATTGAAGAGAAACCTCTAAAAACATAATCATACATGGGTGTTCCATTAAAAGACACGCTTCTATCGCACTGAACCAAAATTGAACATCCTGTATACTTACACATAATTTTATGTTATAGAGAACTTGTCTTCGAATATTTTTTATTTGAAAACTTTTTCTCTAGATTGTCCAGGAAACAAGTTATCATCCCCCACGCACTAAGTAGACACGCTGTATATCCTCTGAAACATTTCGGCCATCCCGCCGGCAATGGTTTCGAAAAAAATGCGAAAGAAAAAACAGGAATTCCTCCCGCATTTCACCGATGGCCCATGCGCGCAGCCAAAACCTGAAAGTGGTCTCATCACTTGAATGCCACCGTGAAATCCAACCCCCAATCCGACTTATTGTCGGAAATTACGCCGAACCTATAATTAAATTCATAAACGCATAGCTCAGCGTCAGACCGTGAAAGCTTTTCGTCTTTATTTTTCTTGACAAGCTTTAAAGTCAGCATACACGTACCGAGATGCATGGGGGAGATGCAGTAGGACCTGTTCCTTTGTGAATTCTTCTTCGCTCTTTAATTTTGGTACGACCGAAAGACAAGCGCTTAATTATTAGTATTTTAAACGAGCTAAAATTCTCGGAACGATTTTAGTTGGCTGAGAAGGAGAGTTATTTCACTTTCTTGCGTGAGAGGTAACGCTGTCATTATTAGTTATTTAATTATGCATTTAAAAAATGGTACAATTACATATAACGAAGATACATATATACATCTTTGTTTCTAAATAATTTTTTTCATTAAAGAGGAAATGTCAATGTTCCACTACTGACGCATTTTCTTTTTGATTTCAATAAACAAAAGAAAAATAAATTTATATAAATATGTGTTTGCTAATTGTCAATCACATAACAAAACTTAATTAAACAGAAAATTATCACTAATATAATGATTCGCTTTAGAAGCCAGATGCTTTCGCAATGCTAATGAACCAAAGTTGCAAAAGGTTTCTTTTATTTACTAACGAACATTTCACATAATTGAAAATACTAAAATTGCAACATGAACATAATTATATAAGATGCATAAGCATAAAGGTGTTTATTGTCGATAAATTGTATTTCAAAATCGATTTGAAGCACAAATTTTTTGAGTAAAACTGAAATATTCTATTTGAACAAGTACTAAGTGCTGCAAATGTTGAACAAATGTGCTTGACCTTTAGTAATCTGCTATAAGCAAGTACGTAAGTAAATTTGAAAGGGGATGCATTGCAGGCCTACATGGAGATGGTGTTTCAGTACGGTAAATGTACTAGCCTCAATAATGCTGTAATGCGAATATAAATGTTGGACGGTCACGATCGTCCAACATTTATATATTTCATGTGTAAAAATTGAAAAAATCGAATACGGAGTCGTCATTAAATTTTTAAGGTGGCACAATGGACATTATCATTTCCCACAGTCAAATTTTGGGCAGCTGAATTTAAACGTAGTCGATCCTGCTTGGTTAGTGATGAACATTTGGAAGTGTCAAAAACTGCAATCACTACAGATAATATGGGAAAGGTCCACGTTAGCGTTAGACGGCCGTTGAATCAAAATCAGAAGGACACAATAGGGTGTGGGCACCTCGAAAGAACGTGTCTGCCACATATTGGTTGAAGATTTGGACATGAGAAAGAATTGCACGTTTGGTGCCGTGCTTGGACTCTCAGTGTCAAAAGCACATAAATAACATTTAGTTTAATAAAATTTTTGCTATATCTTTAGTATTTAAAACTTATTGACGTTAATACTGACAAATATTGTAACTTAATTATCAATTAATTTAATTGTAACAAGTATTGATTAAAATATCTACACCTAGATATTCTAATCAATTAAAATTGCAGAAATAAACGCTATATCGACCTTTACAGAATAGAATACAAGTAAATATTCAAAATTCTGCGAGGGTAGCAAGCTTCGGGTAGTTGGCAATTATTTTTTTGTGGTGACAGCCCAACGGGGTATATAAGCTTTTTGTAGCTTGTCACAACCTCCGGAGCCTTTTAATGTGTAAGTTGTGTGTGTAAAATGTTCCATTGCCTTGTTACTGCCACCCCCTCGCCGTAAAGACTGAAGCGCTGTTAATTGTACCCCCACTGCGAATGGTGACTCGGGAGTACACCGGACCCACTAAGAAAGTTTGTTGATCCACTTACCATTTACCACTGGGTCACCGAGCCGTTAAATTAAATGAATAACTAATACCAAACTACTAGCACCACCACTTATGGACTTATTTCGCCGTTTTCGGCTCATCGGCACAGCTCTGCGAACGCTGGTAGTCGATCGCGCTTATTCCGGCAATTTTAATTGATTACAATATCTAGGTAAAGATATTCTCATCAATACTTGTTATTTGTTATTTCGTATACAATCGAATACCAGGGCTCGCAGAGCTGTGCCGATGAGCCGAAAACGGCGAAATACGTCCACAGGTGGCGGTGCTGGTAATTTCGTATTAACTATTTATTTAATTTAATTGCATTAATTCCATTGTATTTGTGTGTTTTTTTACGTTAATATTGATGGATGTGGATTTGGCGAATTGATTGAATTGGCGATTAAAGTTACTTAATCGTGATTAGTGACGTCACCAAATTAAGTTAATCAGAGATTATCGCGCTAACCCGTAATAAAACTATTCACATGCACTAGTTAATTGAGTTCTTAGTTATAAAGGACAAATAAATTAACATTTATAGCATCAAACTATTGCTACAAGGTCATACTTTCGCTTGTTGGATGGAAAATATTCGGCGGACGGATAAGAAAAGGTAGAATAACCGAAAATTATTAGACATATATATCTTTTTCGGTATTTAATTGTTAATTACACAAAAAATCGTTTTTTGGATTATGGTCTTTTAAGTTGTATTAAAATATATTACTGAACATGGTCAAATGCAGAATCTCTTAAGCTGCGGGGCTAGCTTAGGAACACAAGTTATCTGCAACAAATAAGGTGAGGAAACCGAATATATACTAATGAGCATCTTAAAAATCTATTTTTCAAGGGGAATAATCTAGAAATAATAAACACAATAATGCGATCACAATCTAACTCATCGAGTTTCATTAACTCCAAGCGACTAATTAATAGGTATTTCTTGGATTATCAAAACTGTTTCGTTTAATTAATTTTGTATCTTTCACATTCGAAAGGCTTTCAAGGATAATTAGATCTACGTACTCGTAATATTGGGTTAACGCAAAGGAATAGGAAAGTAGTTTCATACACTAACACGTTCTCAACGGATGCTTTCTCAATTCTGAAAGTGGCTACCTGTGCAAACATAAGAAATCGATTTAAATGGCACTTTACAACACTAAATGATTCACGAATCCCAATGACTGCATGTGTGTCTTTACGGTCGATTAATGCAAATATGTATTGTAAACAAAACATTACGACACACAGAATACATACAACTGATTATGCCAATCGCCTTTTACGACTTTTCGCATTTTTCACTTGCTAATTTTACGACTTTATCCAGCTAAAGAACGCTTATTACCAAACGCTAAGTGCCGCTAAGTACAATTGGTCTCTTACAAGTATCAGTAGAAAGGAAAGATATTTCGTTGACATACTTTTGCAATTATTCGGCTTAACAATGATCTATTTTTAACAAGTTGCCGTAAAAGTTCAAGAAACCGAACGAGATAGTATTTCATATCGTTTTATGAGTTTGCACTAAATTAAGTAAATTCTAAAAAGGGATAACATTCTTACCATATGAGTTATAGTTTCAATGAGCGTGGGAAATACGATAATGCGTACAATATTTAGTACAAAGATACATTACTGTTTGCAGGAGCAGTAGTATTGCATTGGTTTATTAGTATACGTGGAAGTGTACTAAGATTATGAATACCGCAACTCATATATCGCATCTGGTTAGTTAAATAATTTTTAATGTTTGCTTTCAGATATGGTTTAATCATTCATTTTCTAAGAAGCGCAAACTCCTTCTTCCAGAATTCGTCGACTAATAAACATTTGTTGCGGTTCATTTAACGACAGCGTCTGGATAACACTTCACAAAAAGATCCTTTTCTTTCTTGAACAAAACACTATCGCTATAAATTTATATTACTTCCTTCGCTACGGAGCTATCTAATCGTATCTCATACGAGATACAACAAGACTAATACTTTGCTATACTCCAGCCGCAAAAAACTGTGCATCGGTGGAAGTTCTACGCTTTTCCAATAAAATCTTTTGTTAGTTATCTCATGCTCTCTTAAAAACCTCTTCATCAATGCAAGCAGTGATGGCAACAAATCCGGTAAATAAAAGCCTGGGTAAATTTCCGGGTACTTACTCGGTGTTTATCCAAAAATTGGACAGATTCAGTACACAAAGATTATTGTGGCGGGAAAATTGTCTTAAAACTATTGCGCGAGTTTTGAAGAAGGTAGTCAAAAAACTCCATCACGAATGCTGCACCAATTAAATTTTATATCAATATTCGACAAAATCCGTTTAATTTAGTGATCATTAATTTGTTTGCATGATTATAAATACAAGTCAGCTTACGACCAGAGAGTGGAAATATTGTGGGCAACAGTTTAATTGATCCAAGCAAAGTGTTATTCCCTCCACTCCGCATCAAACTTGGCCTCCTGAAGCAATTTCCAAAGGAATTATCTAAAGATGAATTATCTCTGCAATAAGTTTTGTAAATGAATTGCATCTAACTCTTGCCCTTCGTCGCTGGCACTAAAGAAGATGAGATCGCTAAGAAAACAGTGGAAACCTAGAGTGAACACTATGCGGTATTTACGGGACCAGTGACGCAGTGTCTAGCGCGCTGAGCTAGTGGACTCGAGGTACCAGGTTCAAATTCCGGGCTCACAACTCTGAGGGTACAGCTAATTCCACAGTTTTCCTTAAATTTGGCGAATGCTAAAGGTAAATACCTTGAGACGCTCTATGGATGCAGGTGAAATAATAACTATATAAATAGCCATCTTAAAATAATGTGAAATGAAGAAAAACAAATAATTTAAAAATTATTTAAATAAAATATCAAGTGTGTTATATCATTCTAAAGGTAATTTTATATTCTTTTCAATAGTGTAAAAATATATAGGAGTTCCATATAAAAAAACACAAGTCTTGATAATATCTCAAAAAATACGAGTTTAAAAAAAGGAAAAAATTAGAGCATAGGATTCTGCGTCAAAAAGCGCCCTAATATAGTTTTATATAAATGAAGCATTTTCACAAATAAAAAAGTTACAAGGGTTCTTAAAAATTGCACATTTTAAGAAAACGCTCTGTATCTCTTATATTAAGGAAGATATAAAAATAGGGATTTCACCAATAGATTTCTCTTTAAAATCGAGCTCCAGGAGCTTAGGTCAGTTTTTGTCTAATTCCTTTAGAAATATAAGTTCCCTATTAAAAGTATCGAATTTGGCCCACCTTGTACAGCCACTTTTTTGGTATATAAAATTAGTTTGGGTACATACCCGTTTTTTATCTACCCACTCGTCAAGTATTTACTCAACTGCCATCAGTAAATATAAGCTTCTACGTTATCTGTTTTAACTGATCTAGAAACGATACCAATTTGGCAATCACCAGAATGTAAAAATGGTCTTTTCGTTGGAAGAAATTTGTTGCTATTGTTGATGATGCCAAAATTGCAGAATACAAAGACTAACTTCGCTTTGCGTACATCAAAATTGTTTTCAATTAGAGGGTATAGTAATGGGCAACTCCCTGCCCTCTTTGATGGTCAACTTGTTCATGAGTAAATTTGAAACATGTGTTAGGATGGGTACCGCATATTTTCCTAGAATTTGACTTAGGTACGTAGATATTTTCGCGATCTTTCATGCTAGGAAAAGAACTATTCCGGATTTCCTAGCGACTCTTAATTCAAAACTTGAACCTATTAAATTCACAGTAGAAGAAGAAGTAAACAATCAACTTCTGTTCGTAGATAGTTTAGTAATTAGCAACAACAAAAAACCTGGAAATAGACATCTATACAAAGGAAACAAACACCATTGTGGACAACACAAAATGGCCACGATTAGTTTCTTAATTAATAGATTAGTTAAATTCCCTTTAAGTAGAGGTAAGTACAGCTAAGAACTTAAATTCATAAGTTCCGTAGCTATTTACAATGGTTGTTACTCTTCTATAGATATCGATCGCATGCTTAAGTAAGTCCAACCTAGGCATTATGTGAAAAATTGCAAGACCTTAATCCCGGTAGAAACTAACGGTAAGAAATTAGCGAATTACAGACTGTAATATACCTTTAAAAAAATTACTGTTGGAAAATGTAATTTGTAAGAAGTAGTAGTTCTTGAAGGACATTCGAGGGTACTACTGACAGTTAGCTATAGTCGTCAGTCTAACTCAATTCGCTTCTACTCTTCTGGTTCACATATCGTTTCCATAGTCACCTTTATTTTGAGGCCCCGTCTTCAACTCGTTCCAAGTTTTATTTATTCAGCCGAGTTTCTCTCCGCCTAGTAGAACAGGGATGCCTTTGTGTTATTCATTGTGCAATGCATTGCTATTAGGAAGAAGAAGACGGACAATACAACACAACCTTGTAGTACCCCACATCTAATAGTAATTATTTCTGATGACTGTCCATTTATTTCCATTTTTGTATTCCCTTAAATGTTGGTTAATCTTGTTAGTTTAACCAAATAGATTAATGTGCCAAAATTATTGTATTTAATACTAAAATTGTATTGGAAGTTCTTAGTTTATTTTTTAATTTAATTTTTTAATTCTGTAAAATTATATTTTGCAAGTATACCACACATTTTCTTTATCTCTGAACACGTACTTCTAAAGGTACTCTTATATGGGCAATTTTTACAGCCTAGCGATAATTGCTAAACATAGCAGAGCAATTAACCCTTTGCGTAGATATTTATTCGTCTAGAGCAACGAAAGCATTTATGAAGCAATACAGAGGAACTTTGACGACTACTTCGGAAATGTATCTGCGTGCTGCTCCCCAACGCTACAAGTTGTCGTATATCCACTGAATTTGAACATTTTTAATTCTATAGCATCCACGTCTCACCTTACCGCGGTACAGCGCGTGCTACCGGCAACACCCTCAGATGTCACTCACCGATCGGATTGAAACTTGATAGATTTATAGGGGCTCAAATTTAGAGGGTGAAAGCTAGCCCTGATGTTTCGCCGATTTTCGGATTTTTGCAATTTACACCGTTATTACGAATAAGAAAGATTATATATATCTCTAAATGCGCCTTCCATAGGTCTAACAAGTTAGCCCGGATAAGATTTGTTACGTTTTGTTCACATGGTTTAGAGTTGCACAATTAAAGTAAAGACGGTGAATGTAAAATATTCCGAAAACAATATAATACAACGATAGAGGACCGCGTGTGTAATGTGAATATTAATAGTTATTCCAACCCATGGTAATGAAAATCATTAAAAAAAATGTTGAAAATGGAAAAGCGGGCTTGCCACAGGTTGAACATAGAAATAACGTCTCTTCATCGTAATGTGAAAAAGCATATTTTATTGGATGGATGAAACGATTTGGTTAGCGTCTATGTAGCCACTTTTATACCAGGAATAAAGAAATAAATTACAATATTTTATGGAAGAGAGTTGATTGTAGACTAAAGCTTGCAATTTTAATGTTATTCAGCTGATGTGAATCAATGTCCGCATTACCGAGTAAAAATTGATCTGAAAACGTTTTCACAAATGCTTTCCATTCACAAAAGCCGTAAACATCCAGCGGTTGCACCATTCCGATTCTTTTCTTAGGAATGATTGAAATATATGTAGGTTTATCGGCAGGTATATACTACTGCAATTTGGCAGGACAGTGACCACTCCAAGAGTCGAGTAGTAAAGTTGTCTGCGAATGTATCCTCTTTGTTCTTGGAACTACACATTTAAGTTGTTCGTGAAATTTAAAATTTCCATCTTCAATGATTATTGATCTTTACTAATTAAGTGAAGCTGAAATATAACAATGTGATTTCCGAGCCCGTTTTACACATTGTCAATTAACAAATTAATCTTCGGTTATATTGTGACGTATAAAACAGTAAAAATTGCAAGATTTCTTAAGCAATTTATCGTACGATTAATGGAATTTAAGGTACATGCTACTTTTTGGAACGATTTTTGATTAACTTTGATCTTGTAGTACCAACCCAGTAACAGGAAAATACCTATTAATTTTGTTAAGTGTTATTAAAGTAAAGTAAAATATTCGGTGATTAAGATGTAATGGACAATTTTAATTAACTAACCAAAATCGCAGCAGCCTAACCGATATCTGTGGCCACACTAAAACTGCCAAAACAAAAGTTAATTGGTAAATTTTTAAAAGCAGATGAAAATTTCCTATTTAATAGTGCCCTCGTTCAACTGTTTACAAAAATAAACAACTAATCTCGATCATTAAAAGAATTGTCCAAATTAATTGTAGAATGTAAAACAGCATAGATCTACCAATTTCTTGCTCAAGAATTTGTTCAATAAATCAGGACGAGTAAACATTGTCGAACAGAAGCGAATCCTAATGAATTTGTATTACCAAAAATTGGTAGTTGACCGAATGTACTGTTACATATCATACGCAAATACGCATTTAATCTTGAAATGGTTGTGTGTGCCATTGCACTCTTCGCGATAATGGACCGACCGCGACCATCACGGTTGACAGAGCTTCGATTGTGTTAGGTCAGAGCGCTTATCTTGTAAACCAGAGATCGTTTCCTTGTTTGACGCGCGAACTTCGCTTCTTATTACGAATTATTGTCATTACCGATCGTAATTTCTTTGGATAATAGTCGTTATTGATTTGTTACGTGGAGCGAAAGAAACGTCGAAGCACAATTGATCGATCGTAATTGAAGTTTAGCAAGATTAGATAGCAAGTTTTCGAGGCGAGCGTCTCAACGCTGTAATTTGCGGTGTTCGCGATTTTATTACTTATACTTGGATGATGATAACGTATCTGATGCATAGCACAAATTCCTTACGGGTCTTGTTTCGTTTTTACAGATATGCATATAAACACATAACAAAACATTACACCACAGCAAAGCTGTAATATATACACTGTGTTGTCGGATAGAAAAATCAATTTATCAACAAAATATATCTTTCAAAGTTCTCACCTATTCTATCACATAAATAACGCAATACTTTTGAAATAAATTACTTAAGTTAGTTTTTGTAATCCTTAAAGCAGGAAGTCTTAAATGTTGTGCTAATAATATCTAATTGTATTGATTAACTTTTTTTCAGAAAGGTTTCCAGATTGAAACCGCGTCAAGAGTACGTTAATACATTTCGCTCTCTACCGCACGGAGCTCTTTCTAGGTTGAATCATGTCACACCCTACTGATAATCAACTGTTTGGCATGATAGGTTACCGGTAGAGATGGTGATTTTTGTTGGCACGCAGCGGCGCAGACCGTACAAGGTCGGTCGGCATTATGTATATATATAATTCGATTCACACGCTTTGCCTGCGGAGTATATACTAATATTACACATAAAAACGAAGTAAAAATTGTTGACTGTGTTGTAAAATGCGTATGGTAAACAAAGGAGGCATGAAGTTAGGAAATACGTATGTACTTATATACAATAGTATGCAAAGTTGATATATATATATACTGGTTCAGTTGAGTACAATTGTAACCGTCCCTACCAGCGGAGAAGGCAGTAAGAGAAAAAATTATATGTGCTTACTTTTCTCTATTGACGGCTGGATGCAGACGAAGGTATATTATACCGTACAGAACTGGCATAGAATTGCAACATTAATATTGCTTCCATTGTAGATTCATTTAGCCTTCTACGACGTGATGAAAATACGTGTTTGTGAAGTAATATTTGCGTATTTAAAATCCCTCTTCTCATAGCTTACACTATCGGGTTTGTCACTTATACCCTTGCTTACAAATCGCATTTTCTGCAGACCCGGATTTTTATTGAGAACGGTTACAAATTTCTGTGATACGTGCTGTTCTAGATTATCCGGCAAGTTTTCCAGGGTCGTTTTCATCTTATCGAGTATTAAGTGCTTCCGATATGGGTAATACACAATTTTGCAATTTCCCAACAGATTCTCCAACAACAGAGTACTTTTCGCAAACTTCCGCTATATCTGCTTCAATTTGATGATCCGAAAACAATTCTTGGCCGATTTTAATAGCTTCAAAATCTTGTGGTTTCAGTGTCAAAATAAAAGATTTGATACTCTGAAAATGTTTACAGTAATGCGATAGTGCTGGGTCCCATTATTTTAGAGTCTAAGAAATGAAATTTTTCCACAGTGAGTTCGTGGATACATTTTCTCAACATTTAAGCATGCATGTTGTCTGTAAAAGTTTCCAGAATCTATTTTTTTTTATAGTTGCGAAATCAACAAAAATGAAAACAATTTGAATGGAGTCTGGAGTAGAACAACACATATATATGTACAGTGAGGGACTAAAGTTTAAATACACTACAGTTTTAATACACAGACATCACTTAAAATGAAAATAAAGCATTTTAACACAAATATAAGTATATAGTTGAATAATAAATAGTAGCGAAAGCTTGAAAAAATTATTTTGTCGCATAGATAACAGTAAATGCCCCAGAGATACCCTCAAAATACCCTCGACAAAAGTTTAAATACAACACAAAAAATGTTTTTTCCGAAAAAAGTACCGTTCTATTTGCTGATTTAGTCACTTACGCATTTTCAGTATTAATCATCGTCGCTAGACTTAAAAACAAAATAATGGGCAAAGGAAAGCAAACAGAGGCTAGTGTAAAAAAATTTAATTATTAAACATTTTCAAGAAGGCAAATCCTACCGAAATATAGGCAAAGTTTTGAATTTGTCGTTGGCAAGTGCACAAAATATTATAAGAAAATATAAAACAGTAGAAAATAGGCCCAGAACAGGACGACCCAAGAAACTTTCTCGCCGAGATGTTATCCTTATCCTAAAGGAAGTGGGCAAAAATCCAAAAATAGATGCGCCAAAGTTAGCCGGTAGTATTCCTGCAGGATCAGAGAAACATGTTCACTCGAAAATTGTAGAAAAAGCTTTAAGGGATAAGACCTATCGAAGCAGAGTTCCACGTAAGAAACCTCTTATTTCTGATAAAAATCAGCTTCTTCGTTTAGATTTTGCAAACAAGTACAAGGATACGGATGGGGACTTTTGGAGAAAAGTGCTATTACCTAAAAGTATATTGGAGGAACATTTGTAGCCTTCTGTAGATAACTTGCATCTGGGAAGAGATTGGATATTCCAACAGGACAACGAGCCCAAGCATATCGCGCGTTTGGTGAAGAATTGGTTACTGGAATACTTCACGTCAGCTCTGTAGTCCTCCTCAATCACCGGACCCAATAGAGCACGTTTAGGAATTATTGGCTCGAAAAATTGATCATGCAATTTCAAAAAGCAAAAAATCCCTTAAGGAAGCTCTAACAAAGGCCGGCCCAGAAATCAGAATATCCGAAACAGAAAATTTAGTTCTATCTATGCCACGTCGTCTAAGGGCAGTCATTGAAACTTGGGGCGGACTAGCCAAATATTAATTTAAGTTTATGTTTTTCAGTTTAGTTTAAAAAAAACAGTTTAGAATAGATACAATGTTTGTTACTTTTATAATATACCAAAAATTTAAAACATTTAACAGCTTTTACGTTTATTTGAGGCTTTGTGCGAGAAAATATAAGCACATCCCACAACATGGCAAACATAATTGGTGTTTTTTTTATATATAAAGATTGCATTTGAAACTACACAATAAGTAAGTTTCGAATTTTTTTTTGTAGGTAGCTGCTCTAGAATATACCATCTAGAGTAGTCCGATCTAGATTCCATAGGTTGGAGATTAGAGCTGTGCAAATTATTGTATATTGTACAAATTAAAAAATTTAACTTTTTAGTATTATCATTTATGGAAGACTTTAGTGTTTCCACTTAACTCGCAGTTGCGGTATCGCGGTTGTTCGTTAGTTGGCTATACCGTTGTAAATAGAAGACAGCTAATTGTTTATGCAACTGGATATACATTAAAAAATGTAAAAAATCAAATTTGATCAAAAATATTTTAATTACAGCTGCAGTATCTTAATCACACATTTTTCGAATTGTATTATTTATTTATAATTTCTGAAAATTTTAAATGGAAATATTCTAAACCGACAGAATCCTATGAACGGTTTCTCAAGAGTACCGAAATATATATGTTGTAGTTATAAAAATACAAAAGGAATATTTAAAATTGATGTAGCGCATCTCACCTACAATGAAATCATTTCTGAAAAAAAAATCTTTGAAGCCACTTTTGCTTTCTTATTATTAACTCATTTTTATAAACTTCCTGCGTAACCCAATGTTAAAACCTCATTTACTTACTTCTAGGTCGAGAAGAATATCACACATGATGTCGTCAACACGAAACCGCTACTTGGTAGATAATTATGTATAAATAATAAAACAAATACGTTATTAGCAACTGAACATATTCACACACACTTTATGTATCCTTTTCAAACAGGAAATTGCATTATTAACTGTACGTGCGTATGTGCTTAATTTAAACAATCATTGTTTGCGTTAACCAAGACAATATAGAGAAATAATAGTTTCGATTGACATCTTAGACCATTAATGAACGTACTTTTCTTTTTTACTTCGCGTAAAATAAACACATTAATTGTTCCTCAGTATTTGCCAAAGAGAGACGTAATCTCGCAAGGGAATAAAATATCATTTATTCATACATTTACACGCGAAACGTTAAACTAATGAGCATACGTTAAGTGTCCGTTTAATAACTATATGCGTATGTATGTACAATAATAGGCATTCACTTTATATCGGAGCTGTCGATTTTTCTGAGTTATGTATTAAATTTATGATGTAACAATCAGCTAGGAATATTAATGGAGTTGTAGTAGAGAGTCTTGATTTATGCTGGAAGACAATCGCAGTATGATACAAAACAATATTAGGTATTAGAATTTGCACACTTAAACTTAAAGAACATTAAGGACGATGTCACAAGCAGCAGAAACAGTGGCCGTAAGTTGGAGGTTAATTACAACGCTTTGATTCCGTCGTGTATTTCCGTTGTATGGTACAGTGTACCAAATGTAACAATTCCCCCTAGAGTGGTAGTAAAACGGGATGCACCACTGTCGATTCCAATCGCAACTCGTTTAAAATCATAATTTCAATCTGTGTCTGACACTTGAATATTTACGCGCATGTTGATTTACACTTCTAACCTGTAATAGTCAATCGTACGATATTATCGCATCGTGCATCTCAAGCGTAGTTTCGTGCTGAGCACATCAAGATGATGATGAAAATGTGCAAGGTACAGGGTGATTCAGTTTTATTTGGGGAAACTTAAACAGCATATTCTACCCAACATACTGGTGAAAAGACTACGTAAACGTATATCCAAAAATGTTGTGTATAAATAGTATTTAACCATTGTCGCACTATTAATCTGTAATGAGCTAGTGCACCATCCAATTGAATCCAGCTGCCATTTCTTCAGTGAAGTAGTAAGTCCTCAAGCAAATCGTTTAAAGTATTGCTAAGAAACTCGTAAAATAATTCAGAGTTTAATTGTGGAGGTAAGGAATGAGGCCCACAATCATTACTATGTAAAATTCCCATTCACATTAATTTTGAAAAGAACGTAGTCGAATTTCAGGTGAGTTATTGCTCCCAGACATGAAAAGTCTGATTATTAAACACTGCGCTTCTAGTAAATGAACCTCCGTCTGTCCGCGGTATTTTATACAAACAATCGTTATTGTTTTCAGATTCATGTATGAGCCAGTCGCAAAAGATTACCCAATTTTTCTGCATCCTCCGGCTGTAAATTTTGGACAGGTTGGAGGTGATAACATCTTCTATGCTCTGCACGTAACGTACGCCATACTCGTGATTGCGAACATTACACTTGTTGAACTGCTCTACGAGTACTAAGTCGCCGGTTAACGTCGAATAATTGCAAAATTTGATTATTTCTTCTAACCGTTGGAATGTTGTTTCTGTACTGGTCGTGATTATTACGTAAACCCAATTCACGAAAACGGCGGTGCGTATCGATAAAAACTTGGGCATTTGGAACTCTTCTACGCCTCCCATATTCACGAACCGAGGCTTCGACATTACCATCGCAGAATCCATACACATAGCGATTATCTGTTCTTTTTTTTTTCTGTTTTTTCTTTTCTTCACTGTTAAGCTTTCGTAGCATAATTGTAAATAATAACGCTGGCGATAACACTTTTGAGAATCAAATAACTTTCACAACTGAGCGTATTGCTTTCAGTTTGACAACCAGCCATTGCATTGCATGCAAACATTGATAATTATATTTTCCCCCGGCTGCAGCGAACGGATTCGGATTCGATTCCCGTCTGTGCTCGCTACGATATAAAAACCTTTAACAAGCTGTAACTCGAAAACGTAACATTTTTGGATATAGGTTTGTATAAAGTTTTTACACCAATATGGTGTGTAGAATACGCTGTTTAAATTTCCCAAAAAAAAAACTGAATCGCCCAGTATATAAAAAGTGTTGAAGTATGGAGTATTAGAGGATCTCAAAACTTAAAACTACAAATCTGAAAAAGTTAGGAAACTATCCTATTCGAAGTTGAACATAACTCCTTATTTACCACTAGTAATATCAAATTGAGAGTGAAAATTATTAATTAATTGCTTTGAGAAACCTGCACTAACTCTGGAGAACACGTATGCTGACGGATAAGCAACCCGATTAATTAAACTTATCCTTGACAAGCTTTTAACGGTTCGTATTTATCACGAAGCAAGGTTTATTGAACTAAAGTCAAGAACCCGGGGTGTATTACATAAATACATATGCTATTTAGTAATCAATAAAATATTGCATAATGTGTATTTTTTCACACAGTGTAATTGTGGCCCATATTCCTCTTTATTATCTTTTTCTGACGCGTCATTATTTATATTCCAAACCTTGTTTACTACAAATTGGAACAACCTTTTCATTTCGAACGACTTTAATTTTTTTTTTAACACTTTTACATACGAAAGGAACCAAACGCATGTTCCGGCATTTCTGAAAAATCACTTGATTATGTAGGAAAACCAAGGGAAACAATACGCCGCTGAGTTAGGGAGAAAAAAATACCATATTTGTCTACAAAATCGACTAGTAGCATATAGCGACTACAATATGATGCTGTTTATATTACTCTTTGCGAGGAAATCGAAGTAATACAGCTCGCTCGTAGCTACGGCAGGAATTACGGATTATATCCAACAATCGGTCTTGTGTTGTGGAACAAGTTTTTTTTTGTTTCTTGCTCACATAGCGAAGTAAGTCTATACACTTTTCCCAGTGATGCTCTCATCTCGTTAATCCGTCCAAATGGTGGTTGGCATGTTGTTCTACAAAATAGACGTTTACGAATGTGATGGGACTCCTCATTCGATGAAAATCTCTGTCCTCCGAGGAAAGCTTTGACCTTAGAAAACAGAAACATTTTTACCATTGCGACCACTAAAGTATGAAGTGGTGGAAATTTTCCTTTTCTTCAAATGTGGCTGTTTTACAGCTTGTCAAGTAGTGATCCGCAGTATGCTCCTGCTACTGTTTATCTGTTTTCAAGATAGTTAATTATCCCAAAAAAAAAACAGTCGCCATCGCTTTCTCGGTTAATGGAACAATCTTCGTTTTCTTAGAAGCCGAAACTCTTAAAAACGCTTAAAGTGCTCCAACAGAGAGGAAATGTTAATCCGAATGCGTTTTTGGCTCTAGCAGTGCGGTACATAATGCGCGATTAGCTTTCATGCCTAATTCTTTGGTCAATATACAACAAACACATTCTTTCGAGATGCCCACTAACCTCTAACCTAAATTCGACGGTTGTCTAGCACCATTTGATGAACTTTCACGACAGTATGTGGTTGCAATTTTTGGCCGCTTCGAACGTTTACCGTTAACCAAGCTGGTATAACCAAATTACTCCAATTGCCGAGAATTTCACTGTGGTAAATGATGATGCAGAGAAGCAAGGCAAAACTTTAAGCATATTGGATTTTTTCCATTTTTATAGAAACACTAACAATGACTGACAGACGATTGTTAAACAGCAACTGAGCGTCCAACATATCTGATATGTTTAAAAATATCTTTCAACGCATGCACTCTTCATATTGGCAGAATATTTTTGGCGAGCAACGCCATCTTTATGTTGAGATTTAACTTTTTAGACTACCCTGGTATTGTAATATTTGAATACAATTTATGTTGAAAAGAAAGACTTTTCTCGATTTGAGAAATAGACAAAGAAAAGACTCTAGACTAATATAGCAACCAGCGCTGTTTAGAATCTAAAAGAAATGTCAGATGGTGTTGCTAGACCTGATAGTTTTAGCGGAAATTTTATATGGGATCAAACTTGATCGCGCCATACCAGTTAACGGTTAATTATAATGCCTACTGCATTATTTAAATTAACATGGTTTAGTTTCTTGTAGATTTCTTGCTTTCGCTAATGTTTTAAAAATGTTTAAGGTTCATATAAATTATGTTCAAACGATGATTTGAATTGTGATAAAGTTAGCTATGGTTAAATTAATCATTTCATATAACTACAGTGGACCCCACTTAATGTGGGCAGAGCTATCACTCTCTTACTGTTATCGTTTTAATCAAGGCCGTCAATATACTAAGATGTGTCGCTACACAAAAAAATTATTTTATGGAGTTATACCAGCTGCCAGCAATAAACTTATAGCTATTCAATCATATCACCTCTATAATACAGCCATCACGCAATACACTTTTTTTTTCAATTTTGATCAAGGTAAGATGTCAGAAAAACGCATAGAAAAATATAACAAATTTGAGTCAAAGAATTTAACATCTTATTTGCAAACTTTGCAACTATTACACATGGCAATTTAGCATCGTGTAACACAAGCCAACCTTCAAAACTTTATGCGTCTATGACAGGTTTCTACTTCTTAGTTGTGTTTTTAAAGATCTATTATTTAGTTTTATTTTGACCGTACATTCGAAGACACTTGTTTTCATTACTGGTTACTGTTATTACTCGGGTATTGTTATCGAAACTTTTACATCCCAATAAACGCGGTCACTATATTTCTAAATATATATGGGTATATCATATCAGAAACATACTTCGAAGGATCACGTCCAACAAAGCCTTAATAATTATCTTAAGGCAAAAAACAAATTGAAGGTTCTGCTTTGGAGGAGTAGTCCTCTTGGTCTTCAAACGAAGCTACTCACTTACAAGCATTATCTTCGACCAATCATCACCTTGAGGGAGTTGTCATGGTACAGATGTTGAAGACTATAGTTCCAGTTATGATCGGGAACCCGTAATTAATGATCAGGTCAACTTTAATGCCCCAAGTTTGAATGATTGTATCAAGGAGTTGGCGAAGAAATAGCGAAGACCGGCATTTGTGACAACCCTCTCCTCGCCAGGGTAGTGGAAATTCCTCAAGATCGACCTTCTCCCAGAAACAGAGTCACCCGCATAGCTGATAGGACATCCTTAGATGAGGAAATGAGAAATGATCCCGCTGTAGATCAAATCTTTGATCACTTTTCAACCCACTCGTTTATCAGCTCACCGAAAGTAAACTTGAAATGGTCAACGGGTAGGTCATATATCAGTAGTAAACGAGCTAACTCAAGTAGGAGCGGGTAGATCCTTTTAGAAAACTTTTATTCGTAGGTTCAGAAACTATACAAACATGTGCTATAAAATTCTGCTTCTGCATTTCGTTAAAGCTGTAAAGTATTAAATTTCGTTAGAAAATATTTTGAAAAGAATCTTTTTTAAGAATTAAATTTTGTAAGTGGTTTATAAATCTATTTAGTTTTAGTAGAATCTTTCAAACAACTTGTCGATGTCGACGCACAGTATCCTATGCGCAAACTGACCTTTATTTAAAAATCTATCATCATCCATATTTTTTTGAACGAATTTTCATCCCTTTTTATTTTACCAACTTTGCCACAAAAATTTAAGATGTAAAAGCTGTTGCTCATAGACATAACTAAACAAACACTTCGAGCATTTAATATGAAGCAAGCATCCGTTGATAACAAAGCGTGTGCTGGCTTATGAATGGAGTAAATCAGCGTCACGTTTTTCAACGATTAAAATTCCTCCAATAAGTGACTGCACTCAAGTAATTATTTGTATTCGATTGCTGTTCGCGTTAAAACAAGGCACTTTGACATTAACGACTTGGAGGCAGTAATTATGAAAAAATCGGAATGTAATTGCTGTTATCGCCGTTGTTGTATTCATTCTTACGCTAACTTGACAGATGTTTATCCGGTGTTACGGTTTCTCCATTCTTTCCGATAACCGGCCTTGACGGAATCTATTCTTTTTGTCTTCCAATCTTCGGTTTTTATTGTTATTAGATTTCCATGAGAATAAGTGGTTTGATGGTTTATATAAAGTATAACTTTTTCCTGTATTTTATAGAAACGAGTTCACTGACTCTAAATGTTCTTCTATTAAATTCATTAGCTCTTCCTGTATATTTAATTAAAACAGTTGTCACTGAACCAGTTTGCAGTATCTATACAAGTCATTCCAGATTTATGTTGGTGATGACTTTAATTTCGATGCAAGAAAACTTTAAATATTATTCATAACATTTGTTTCACTGTATTTCGGTTTCTAAATACTTGAAAAATTACTTGTACACTTCCCGACAAAAACTTAGACGCGGTAAGATGTTTTAAGGGTTACAACATTTCTTTACGAAACTAGCAAGATATCTACTTAAGTTTTTATTCGTAAAAGTAAAATAAACTTAAAAATATCTCCTCCAGTAATATATGAACTAAATAATAAATTATTACTACAATGTTTAAACATTTCTGCGACAAAAATTTAGACGCTCTGTTGCAAATGTAAAACAAAAATAAACAAATGAGTGATCAGTAATGCGTAGATCCCCCATTGTTCTTAATCACTTCCAATGGTCTGTTATTAATAGATTTATATAAATTTAACACATAATTTTGAGGGATATTCTGCCATTCAGTCACTATTGAAGTTTTCAGTTCCTGTACTGTGAAATATTGACGGCCTCCGGCACAAACGCGCCATGCTGATTCACCCCACATGTTTTCAACAATGTTTAAGTCTGGTGACCGTGCCGGCCACTGTAAAGTTTTAATCTTTTTCTCTTTAAACCATTCAGTAATGGTTTTTGCTTTATGAATTAGCGCGTTATCTTGCTGAAAAACAAAATTGCGCCCGGCCCATTGGTTTCCAAAACGTAGAAGATTATCACGCAATAAGTCTTTATACATCGCAGATGTCATTTTGTTGGTGCAAAACACTATCTCACTTTTATCGCGGAATCCAATCGCTGCCCATATCATCACAGATCCACCCCCTAATTGTCTGGTCATTTTCACTTTTGGTTCCTTTCTCAGATCATGATAATAATGCGAGTACTCATCCGGTCAGTCCAAATTAAAACATTTCTCATCGGAAAATATAACTTTTTCCCATTGTTTCTTCCAGGATACGTGTTCTTCAGCAAATCTCAACCTCGCTTCTTTGTGTTTCGCCGAAAGTGACGGTTTTCCCAACATTTTCTTCCGTGATATTACCGGTGGCGCCTTTAAAATCCTTTGAACATTACGCACGTGCGTTTGTACCCCCACCTGTTCTGAAATAACTCTCGCCGACGCAGAAGAATTGGATGCACACCGCAATATCATGCGTTTATCCCGCTCACTTAGAGCTTTCGGTCGCCCCTGGTCTTTTGGTTTGCCGTAATTTTCCGGATCTTTTAGGAAATTTCTAACGCAATGATCGCTTCTTCGTAACCGACGAGCAAATTCCTTCTTACTAACATCAACCTGGTGCCAGGCTAGAACTTTACCCCTTTCTATTAAGGATAATTGTTTTTTTCTATCAATATTGCAAATACTTTATAAAATATAATTTCTCGTGGTGAAATGTGTACACTTTACCAGCACAACCACTGCATATAAAGAGAAGTATCAAATTAAAACATTTTTGCTTATATTGCAATGTAATAAATGCACAGGTCTAAATTTTCGTCGCATTTAAAATTCCTATTTTGATCTGGGAAAATCTCAGTTACCCCTCATAAAGCAATAAATACCCAGAAATATCTATAAATGGACTATTTACATAACAAGTATTAATAACCCTGATTTTCATTTTATATAATGTCTATAAACTTTGTTTCGTAAATAAAAACGATACCGCGTCTATGTTTTTGTCGGGTAGTGTATGAGTTGTAAGTATCTAGTAACTACTCCGGTTGAAGATGATACGAGGATAGTATGAGAAGTACCCATAATTGGCGACAGTGTGTGTCAAAATCTGCATTACTGACTAGGAGTGCTATTTCTTGATAGACGTCAACATTTCGGAGAGAATCATCGAGTAGTGTTGTTTTGAGAGCTGTTAAAAGTGAACAAATTTATATATTTGTGGAATCATAGAAAAAGAACAATACCGATCAGCGATTCGATTCTTTTTTAGACGAAAAAAGGCGTGCAGAAATCAGGCAGACCGTATACCGTCGATGACTATCATCAGATACTGGTTCAATGAATTTAAACGTGGCCGTGTCTTTGATGAGGAGCGAATAGATCGTCCCACGACTTTGCGAAACCTAAAGAAGAAAATATTTCTCTACCATCCTGATAACGCCCTGGACTAGGTGTTGTGAATTATTTCTGAAATACATTTATTTACTTTTATTTATAATTTCTCTTTTTATTTTAGGAAACTGGCCAATAACCATACATTTTTCCAACGTCCTGATTTAATACGAGTTCCATCCACTATATTCGCCCGATTTGGGCCTCTGCAACTTCTTTCTGTTTCTAAATTTGAAAAAATGGCTTGGAGAAAAGCAGTGTTCGACAAATCCTATTATTTGGATGACTTGAAAAAGGAACATCACTAGACCCAATGTATAGAGCTACGTCGAAAAATAAATTTACTAAATGCGTTGTTCTCCTTACCATAAGTATTTATCATATCATCCTCGTGTGTATTGTTAACTATTTATTTTCATAATTGATGATATCGTAAACATGTGATATGGTTAAAAAATAAATTTTGTAGCCAGTTTTTAATTGTATAAGAAACAAAGAGAAGATGAAGAGGTAAGAAAACAGAGGAAACAAAAAAAGAGTTTAATTAAATAAATTATGTATCCATCTAATTGTAAAAACTTCTTCGTAGACATATGCTTGAGAAAAAATAAAGAAGTGCGTTTCCGTCCTTTAACTAATGCCTGTATCCCAAAAGACATAACCATCAATATTCAAATAATTCGAAAAAAAGTCGAAAAAAGAATAGCAAGATGCTAATTTAATTTTCATTTTTGCTTTTCTATTAGATTTCACCCCAAACAATATTCAGCAGCCACATGGTACTGCTATAAGGGTTTACCAATAAACTGGAAGATACCCAAAGACAGTAAATGGACAAAAAATCATTAGCAGATTTTGTTAATTTAGTATCTCAGGAAATCCTATTCTAATTTGTTCAATGCGCTTCTGGTGTTTCTTTGTATTCTCAAAAATTTTGAAAAATTACCGATATTAAAAAATTACATAATTAAAAGTTAAATTTTTCTAGTGGGTCCAGTATAATCCCGAGTTACCAATTAGCTGCACCTCACCATTCACGGAAAGGGGGTGACAGTAACAAAGCCATAGAACACTTTACACACACCATTCAGATACTAAAAGCTCCTGAGCTTATAACAAGTTTCAAGCTTGAGTTACCATCCATCACACATAAAAAGAAAATATCTAAAGGAAGCCATAACAGATTAAAAGAAACAAGTCCATTGTCATGGCCCTGTAAGGTAATCAGTTCTAAGCTACAAAGTAAAAATAATTAATACAAGTGGTTAAGTTAAACTAGTCAACAGATAACTAAAATAAATACAGCAATTTATAAACTGAACCAGAATCAGGAGCAATGAACTTCAAGTTAGATTCAAAAATAGTCCGACACTTTTTACACAACAGTTTTTCCACTTTCTGTGCACAAAAATATTTCCCATCCTTTGGTTGTTATCTCCATATTATCCAAGTATGTAGATAAATGGGTCATGGTTATCTAATAAAATTGTCCAACCATGCAAACATCATTTAATTTTAGTTAGTTCCTTAGTTCCAATAGTATAAAATTACATATTACACAGTTGTTATTGTTGTTGTTGTATTATTTACGTGAATACTAATAAACTATGATTTCCAGAACACATCAGAAAATGCCTAGAAACAATAACAAAAAAAATATAATGCTGAGATAGCTTAGCTTCCTCATGGTATTAATGGAATAATCCACGGCAAACGCAACAAAAGGAGAGAAAAAAAAATACACTAACACACGGACATGTTTCTGCCTACCCGGCGCCATCAGCGTGGTTTTGAGAGTATCTTTTATCTCTACCTTCTATCGCTGTTGCCTCACAGTTAATGCTGATTCTGATGTGTTCTGTTTATATACATCATGGTAAGCCTGTCGGAATATTCACATGTGCGGTTTCACAAAGTGCTACCAGCGTCGCCATCTCGTGTTAAGCAGTCAGAGAACTGCTCGAGGGATGGTTTGGGAAACAGTACCCGATTTATGTCGCTGCTTCCTGAACGGCAGGCATGCGTTTCTTTGGCACTAGAGGGCGCCAAGAAATGTCGAGTTTGTCATTTTGAAAGTTGTGGCATTAACTGTGAGGTAACAACGATAGAAGGTAGAGATAAAAAATACTCTCGAAACCACGCTGATGACGCCGGGTAGGCAGAAACATGTCCGTGTGTTAGTGTATTTCTTTTTCTCTCCTTTTGTTGCATTTGCCGTGAATTATTCCATCAATACCATGACGAAGTTAAGCTATCTTAGCATTATAATTTTTGGTTATGATTTCCAGGTTCGACACTTCAATGATTTTTCGCAATTTCTAAAAATACTCACTTTTATAAATTTTTGGAAAGACACCGTTTAAGCAGTAAGATACCAGCTCGCATTAACTTAATTCTGCTACTCACATTAGTAGGAGTAGAAAAGTTAGCAGACTTTATGAATAACGTAGATACATAATGTTGATTTAGAAGATACAGAAATGTTAGTACCGTTTGATGTTTTCCTCAACGTACCAACCCATAGAATATTTGGTGGAGTACTTGAAACTAAATCACATAGATAACGTCAAAATTAACATAATTGATGGTATTATCAACAAGTACAAAGTACGGCAATGAACAATCTGCTGACTCCTTTCTTAGCAAATTTGTTCACGAGAACATTCGAAATGTGATTAAAGAACAAGACCGTATATTTTCCTACTCGGTTGTAAAACCGAATTCTTGGATACTCGAAATCAAATACCCGGAACCGGGTATCCAACTATTCTGTTCTAAAACCATTTTCGGAACTACTAGAATACCCGTTCTGAATACGGGTGCCTGTTTTCGAACAATAACATTAACATTAATGCTATCGAAAACCGTTTTTTTTCGTAACCAGGATCCATCCAACCTGCTAATCCGTTCCGGGTTACATGGGTATTCCGTTCTGGAACCCGATACCTGAAACCGGGTATTCAACTATTTAGTACTAAAACCGTTTTCAAGTACCTGAAACCGAATATTCGATATTGGGTAGAACCGATACTAAAAATGTCAGGTACAGACAGAACAGGCCTATTTAAGACCATTAATTTTATAATGGAAGAAGTGCAGAACCAACTTCCGTTCCTAGATAGCTTAGTAATTAGGAATAACAACAAATTAAAAATAAGAAAGAATACATAATGTAAGAATAAGAAGGAAACAAACACTAGTAATAGGGATTAGTTTTTTAATTAGTAGGTTGGTAAAAGTCCTATTGAATAAAGATAAGTACAATGTGGCTGTTACAATGGTTACTTTTCCATAGGTTGTTCCGTTGGAAAATGGAAAAGTGACACGTCAAAGTAATTAACTTTTCAGGTCATTTTGTAATTTTTTCATTACATTCCAGTTAATGGACTTTATGTTGGTATATTTCATCAAAAGATAAATGCTGTGTAATTTTCCTATATAATTATATTGGCTTTTAGAGTTCACTTTGACTAATTGTCTCAAAAGTGATCACTTTGAACTTGTATCATTCTTCTATCAATGAAGCGAGATGTTGATTGCATCATTTAGAATGTCCAATATGGGCATTATATGAGAAATTCCATGAATTTAAATTCGACAGAAGCAGAGAGATTTTTCACCAAGACGGAGAGATTTTTCATCGAAACATTGAAAGTTATTGTTTCTATTCAACTCCGCTTACCGCGAAACGGTGTTGAAGCAACACCGTGAAATTTTAACACCGTCGATTCTAACTACTTGTGCAAATGGACATAAGGGAACAACCAGACGGTGTTAAATCTGACACTGTATTTTTATTAGTGTATAGGCACCATGCTTAAAGTACACATGGCGCATTACCGCTATGGGAGATTCGAATCGTCAAGTGTAACGCAACACATAAACGAAACCGGGCATAAATTAGGAAAGAAGAAATTAATTTAGAATGTAACTTTACCGCAAAAATTAGACGCTTACGAAATCATACATGTAGTTTTTCAAACCGAGAAGAAGGTCTTCTTAGCTACTTCGTGTTTATGGATTTATTGGGATGAAACAAACACGTTTGTATTTTGTGTAACAGGTCCTTTAGTTCCGAGTATTTTGCATGTAGTTTTGTGGTATCTATGGGGGTACTTGCAAATACCTTTCACAGCAGGGATAGAACAAGGCATGTTAGGATTGAAAACTTGTTTTCATATCATTATGTCTTACACTTACGAATTCCCCAAACGAATTTTGTGAAATGATTAAAAATCTTGTGTAGTGCAGAGTGTGCCAATATTTCAGTTTTTTCCATTATATATAATTTTAATATAATAAATTTAATTTTATAACTCTCTCACGTCTAAATAAAAAAATGTGCCGCATGTGGCAATACCACAGTGCAATGTTCAACTATAGTGTTCGGATCGTTTTCGACCAGTCGGTATGTGTATTATGCAGTAACAAGATAATAAATATAGTTATACGAACAATTACACAAGTTATATTGTTATCGCAATAAAATTACCGATTCTCGGGTCATCAAAACGCTAGTCATTCGTACAGTTATTGACTTACATAAGTCAAGAAACTCACACCTGTAACACTAATTCTTTTATTGAATGACATAAGCTGTAAGGCACCTCTTTATTAACGTTGCGAATGTGTTTAATGTGTTAATCAAAATTATATATGTATACTATTAATACTACCGGCACATGTGTATTTTTCTAATAATAGAAGAAAAATGTTTCTAATTTCGTTAGTAGTACTTCACGTCTATCAAGGTTAATAAGTAAATTTGTTCAAATGAATCGAATATAATAGAAATATTGATGGCGTAAGTATACGAACCGTATAGTACCAAATATTTATTATAGGGGTAATGAATTATAAAATTTCTAATCCTTTTAATTTTGTATATTATCCAACATGTACGCATGTATTAAACATTTTTTTTTTCTAGTTTTGATTATATATACGTTATCACTGACACAATTGTAATGTACGTAGGTGTTTATCTTCCGTTTCCTGACGCCAGATCTCCAGCACTTAGAAGTTGCGCACATTAAACGGCGCTCGCAGTAAAATTAATGATTCATAAATCTAGTTCTTTATCAAAGTTGGACGTTTTTATCGTTGGTAATTCAATATAATTGTATGAATAGAAATTTTATTATAAAATCATTATCTTCTGTGCTTTTATATCTTCTATCAGAACGTCAACACATTATTTAATATAATTTTGTGTTCTGAAGCATGCCATCGGAAAGACAGGCATCTACAGCCGCGCTCTTGTGTGTTGTGTGCTGTATTGTTGTAGTTATTTATCCCAAATACAACTTAATCTGCTGTGTTTCCATACTTAAATTCTATAAAAAAAACTGTTTTATTTTGATATATTCAAAAAATGTTATGTGTAGTTACTTCAGCCAAAGATACAATATAATTTGTAGTATTTTTATAGTAACCTAACTACCACCTTGCCCCTAATGATACTAATACTAATACACGGAGTAAACATCAAAGGCTGATAATAATATCATGTAAGGTAAAAATTTTTTGTGCAAATGTTGACACTCTGAATAGACAGGGTTAATTAAAAGTATGGAGACGGCGATGTATTGTCGTTATATACATTTAAAAAAATTATGTTCAATTATGGTAGCAAGGACTGTGGCGTAGTATGGTAAACAACACATAAGTATCGGCAAACTCCGCACCACACAAGTTTAATTTATTATATAGTAATATAATAATTAGTCCGGAACGGCCGTTTCGAGGATACGAATGGTCCTCATCCCTATCCCTACTTCCTAGAAATAGTACATGCATGTTTATTTTTAGAAAAAACATTTCTTACATCATTCGGTCACCGGTTGATGATGAGGACCATTCGTGTCCTCGAAACGGCCGTCCCGGACTAATTATATATTACTATATAATAAATTAAACTTGCGTGGTGCGGAGGTTGCCGATACTTATGTGTTGTTTACCATTATGTTCCCTATATTAAATTTTGATCTACATTTGAAAATACTTGAATTTTCTTTTCGATTGCTTTTAAGTTACGCCTGCCCGCGTAAATTGTATAAAAACTTGTAAATTTTACTCTGGCATTCGATAAATCTTTTTTTTTTCTACTTAGGATAATATTTGTGTTTTTTTGTTGTCATTGTCAAATTAGTAATGGAGGGCAGTTTGAACAATTACTTTAATTTGCTTAGTTATTAATTCGTTTCTAATGATAAGATTGTGACTGATAACTTTATTTCAAAGAATTTTCCCTATCTGCAAATAATTTTATTTATCTAACAGTTTATCCAGCGATCTTTTTGTAAAAATGTTGTTAAAGAAAGTTGATAAAAAACAAAAGATATTATTAGAGGTTTCGTCAATAATTAGGTATTCAAATTAAAATAAAAATCTTGATTGATACGTTTATTTATTAAATTCCTTTTTATGCGGCCGATTTCGGGTAGAACTTTTCCTCCAAAAATTTTATAGTCTGTGACATGTTAAAAATAATAAAACATTTTAAAAAATAATTTTGTAAAGTTTATATTATTAATAAAATTTTCCAAAATTTCGTTTAATTGCGGCATTGGTGAGAACATATCTACATGGAACTAATGACTAAAATTCCAAAACTAATCATCAGTTCCACTTGGATACGTCCACATCAATGGAATAATTAAACAATTTTTGGAAAATGTTATTAAAAATGTAAATTTTTTAATGTTAAGTCAATGCCTGAGGAAGAGTCCTGCCCGAAACAAGTCGCATAAGAAAAAATAATTAATACAATTAATTAATGTACAGTGGAACACCCATTACTCAGATTCGAAGCGATCGGGTTATATAAACTTTGAGTTACAGAAAAATACATAATATATATGTACATATTACATCCTTTATTGCAGAAAAAATATATAAACATTTTTGACAGTATAAAAACATGTAAGATTATAGTATTAAAAATACATTCTTACATATATGTACATACATACGTATATGTACATGTATGTATTTTTTAAAACGTGTAATCGGTGATTAACTTTTCATGTATGGTCTTTTCTACGCATTCTGACTCATACATTTGTTTTTATCAAGTTAAATAAATACATCATTCGCTGTCTTCTCAGTCATATTAAAAGCAACTGTATTGTTTCAAATGATTTAGCCATTTCGTGGCGAGAAGGCTTTTCTCTAGAATATCCTCATTGTCGGACGCATCCACTAGAAACAATTTCATGTTTAAGTTGTAATAACGTCTTCATCGAGGTTCGTAAAATCATCCATAACAGTCACATGGTTTGCATTTCACAATTCAACGCACTTATTAAACAACTGTTGAATATTGGAGATGATGTTTTGCTCGGTGATTATTTTTTTTTCAGTTCTGATTTTTTTTATTAATGCAATCAAGAACATCAATTTTAGAAATGGAATGATGGTTTTCAAAACCATCCAAAATTTTTTCCAAGATTAACAAGAACTTGTCCAATTCCAGAAGCCATGTTTCAAAAAGGTCGCCGGTCATCCACGCCTTTTCATTGCTCTTATAAGTAACCGGCAAGAGCGTGACTCCTCGAAACCATCGTGGTTTAGCACTTTTTCCTACTATGAAGATCTTTAATTTTTCAGTATCAGTCATGTTTGCGACAGTAAACAGGTCACCCTTTCCTTGCCGAGTTTGCCTCTGTGGCACCTCTCATTTTTAAATGCTAACGTTTCATCTGGTAAGCACTTAAGAAAGACACCAGTTTCGTCTGCTTTGAAACTTTCATAATCATCATAGGAGGCTACAAGAGCTGGCAGGATGTTATAGATCCATGTATCATATTTTTCTTTACCAACTGCCGCACTTTCATCGCAAACCTTTTTCTGTAATATGCCGTAGCCTAAAATTATATAGATACGTTATAAGATATTTAATATAGCAGTCTCGTTCTTAACAATCGTAGATAATGTACTGTGCGGTATTTCATACTCTTGAGCAATAGTCTTGTCATTGTCAAACCCACTTTTTTTTAAATTTCCACTTTTGTTTCGATCGTCAGGCTTAAGTTTTCGCGGTAGAGATAGTTTATCTACGCCGAACTATCTATTTGCTCTTCCCGATAAAACAGTCGTCGACTACTACGCCATACTAAGCAAAACGAATACGAAACAAGACATTGGTATGGGACATGGCATTTCAGGGATTCCCACTAAACCGCACAGGGAAACTTGATTGCGTTAGCGATAGTATACCGCCGAAGACAAGCTCACCCTAAATATTCGACTTATAGAGATTCTTGCGTTATTGGACCAAGCTGGCAGCTTCGAATTATAGACGTTTTCGAGTTAGGAAAATTCGAATTAGAGAGATCAAAATTCATGGAAATTGTAAGAAACAAGAGTAAATTTCGACTTGCAGAAAGCTTCGAGTTGTGGAGGCTCGACTGAATTCTTAGATGTAGATAAAAATTTCCATATACTTTTAACCAACCATGCAATATTTAACGCTTTAACGCTACAGGCGCGATAGCGACCGTGAAATAGATCAAACAAGAATTTTACTCTGATCTAATAATATTTTACTCAATCAGTGTGAGTTTTGTAATTTTACACTCCTGAAAGTTTGTGAAGTTCGGAATGTTCATGATTTAGTGTAAAAAGGACAAGTAGTATGTTGTTGTCTTAACGTCTCAATCTTGTTATTCATTTTGCATGCTATTCTCTTATTCAACGGCCATGTTTATGGTCTGTGACGCAGGTCTCAGAGTCACACATCACTTTTAATAGCGTTAAGGTGTTGGTCTATGAAGTCGATTAGATTTAAAAATATAAAGGTAGATTTTATGGAACAACTACACAATATATGCAGACGACAGAGCTTGGCGCACATAAAATTGCAGATTTGTTAATACAGTTTATGCTACTTTCATCATTCTTCTTTCCTTTTAAAGGCTCATCTTCTACTTTTCTACCTGAAAACACCTCTACAATTTCTACATCCAAAAACATCATATTAACATGAAATATATAAAGACGACAATAATAGAATATATTATCGCTACTTACTAGAACGTATAATATGTAGTGTAAAGTGTGAATTTTAGAGCCAGCACATAATTTTAACATAACAACTTTTACTAGAATTAAATGTACTTCTCAATTTTAATGTTGAAAATTAACTTTACGGGAAATTCCTGCCACGTTTGAGTGTTAACATTAACGCTTGTATTGCACATGAAAGTAAAACTAACAATTTTTGCTTAAGCCATTTTTACTACGCCATTGAACTTCAAGCATCTACATTATTAATTAACATTAAATATATCAAAATAAAATACAATCTCTTCAAATTAACCAATACGAGATATAAGGTTTACCAAATCATATTTTATAACGAGCAGCAATTTTATTTCCCCTTTTCCATCAGGTTCTCGATTTACATAACAATAGAATTTCTTCTTCGTTGCCGACCTTTGCCCCGAAATCTCTAACGAAACGCTAGTAAACCATAAAACGTCTTACGAAAGCGCCACTTAAAAGGTTAATCCCGTCTAGATCTATGGAATTTGATGCTTAATATCGTTACCGTACAATGACACTCGGTCCTCTTGTGTCACGAATATTGTTTGTGCGATACACATACGCTCAAATGGACACACATAAACAAAAGTAGGTACGTCGAATTGAATAAACGCTCCAACGGCGTCGCTTCTTTAATTGTTGATAGTATGCATACCAATTTAGGGCGATGATAAATCATATTTAAATTGAGTTGCGGTTTTTAAGAAACAACGTCTACCGAACGACTTGCAATTGTGGAAGTGTGAACCTACGTTCTTTACTCTTTTTTTATTTAAAATCGCGTTTCTGTTCAATTCGTTTAATGTTCACAATAACTAAGTTTTACGAAATTAAATCGCTAAAAGGGCTTTCTTCTCAGTAATCATGCAAAATGTTCCTTGAATTATCATAAAAATTAATATTTTTATAAACAATAAGTATCACATTCGATACTTTAATCGCTTGAAAATATCTCTACTTCACGTTTGAACAAATTTCGATTTGTTTTATTCATCCATTATTTTGCTCATTTTACACTAATGTAATTTACAGGCTGATTCACGGAAATGGTCCATTAAAACTATGTGAGTGTGCATTGTAATTAATTTAATTCTTAAATTTTAGAATTAGATAGACCAAGTTTCGACGTTTTACGTAAATTGTCAACAGAATTAGTGATTTTTTCGCTAAATTTGGTAATTTTTAAGCTCTCAGATACAAATTTAGAGATAATCAGCTGTTAGGGACTTTTGTGGAGACTTTTTATTAGTTGTGAATTTAGACGTGATTCCATATATCCCTAATTATTAAAATTACGTAGTGCACCTAGCCGCTGAAAATCTATTAAACGTGGCGATATTGGATTTAAAGAGACAAGTCATACAAAGTTGCTAATAGTTCCGTTAAATACATACAGTACTCGACACTTGATTACTCTCACATAGTGATCGATATAATTTGGTTCAAAGATCACTGGTTACATTCACAAATCTAAGCATGTATTTAGATTTTAACAAGGTTTACGCTCAACTTTGCCTCAAGATTTCGAATCGCTAATATTTTTGCCATTTTTTAAAGTTTCATTGTCATTTGTATTGCGACACTTGAGTACTCTCACTATATTTTTTAATTACAGTTATCTAGGGACCGTAAAATAAAAATTAAGTTGCTTAGCAACAACTCAAAAATTCTTCCACAATAGTTGTCAAGTTGTGACGGTACTACGGTCGTGGAAGAACTTTATGTTTAGAAGAAAGAGGAAAAAATCCACTCTTCCACAAGAAGTCTACTCGAATCGACGAATCGCCAGAAAAAATTAACGAAGCACGTGGGTAGTTAACGTTTATCTGAAAAACATCGAAAACTATGGTAATAATCGGAGAGGTTGCATTGCAATGCCAACAACAGCAAAGGAGCGTCGTGCGATTTTGCAGATGGCGTTCAATTCGTGTGCTACAGCTAAGCAAATTAGGAATAGAGTCGAAGCATCCAAAGGGTAATAAAGAAGTGTCCATACTTGAAATGAAAAAAACTGCGCAAAAAATCCCTCCTGCCGGAGCATCACAAGCAAGGCCGATTAGAATTTGCTCGCAATCATCGTGAATGGGTAGATAAGTGGAAAACGGTTGTCTTCAGTGATGAAAAAAAGTTTAGTTTGGATGGACCTGATGGCTTCCAATATTATTTTTACGATTTGAGGTTGGCAGAACGATTTTTATCACATCTTCATATTCAAACTGGATCAGTAATGGTTTGGGGTGCGATTTCAAGTCGAGGAACAGTGGGACTAGAAATTCTAGAAGGAAGGCAGACCGCTCGAAAGTACCTGCAGTTGCTCCAGAGACAAATCGCTAATATTCACTTGGTGTTTCTCGATGAAGAATGGACATTTCAACATGATAATGTGCCAATTCACGCGGTAAAAGTAATCAACACATGGATGAACGATAACAATATCGATGTTCTGGAATGGCCTGCCCTTTCCCTAGACATGAATATTATAGAAAACTTATGGGGCTAGATGACGAGACAAGTTTACAACGAAGGACAGTATAACACTAGAGAAGAATTGATGTTAGCCATAGGAACCACTTGGGAAGCAATACCAATGAATTTGTTAAATAATTTATTTACTTTGTTGCCTCATCGCATATTAGCAGTTATTGAGAAACGAGGAGGTCTTATTAAGATAAAAGACAGTTGCTTTATTTCTATTTCTTGTTTTGTTTTTTTTTTTTGTGAGAGTAATCAATTGTCGCTTTGAAAATTACCATCAAAGTGAAAAAAAAATCAAAAATTGTTTTTTTTAATTGTTAAGGCAAGCGGGTGTCTAAATTTGTACAAGGGACCTAATTTAACTATTTTTATAGTAATTTTAATTAAAACGTTAGTGTTTCAACAAAATGGCGTCAATTGTGGGATGAGAGTAATCAAATGTCGATCACTGTATACTAAATATTCAGGCAATGATGCAAAGCTTGCCGACATTTTGTGTTAGCTATACTACTCCACAGTCCTATCATTATTAATTTTTTTAATAAGTATGACGCATGGTGCATACCTAACCTTGAAAACCATTTTTTTTTATTTCTCCTTTTCATCTTCACACCCAATTAAAATAGTGAATATAATTGTAAAGCATGCAGGATAAGAAGAAATATATCTTGAATCTTGTTTCGTTAAGAGTCTCATTAAAATCTCAAAAATCTAATACAACCCAGCGATATTTAAGAACTGTCAATAATATCGGACAATATTGGCAATATTTATAATATTGTGATTATCTCAACAGTCTTTATAATCCTATCTAGTGTACAATTTTTTCTGAAGTGGTTCACCCTCGAATATTGCACTTCGGTGACAACATTACAAAACACAAAATACTTAAATTCCGGACTGACGTTTTACCAAATAACCCTTTTGATGTCCTACTATTCACATAATAAGCGCAATTTCACAATTCCCAAGAGCTAAAGTTTTTATATAATGGACGCACAGCGACAAAAATCAAACGTTTCAATAATGGAACACTGGAAAAAAAATGGGTTAAACATTACCATGGTTAGCCGTCACCGTTTTAGAATAATTTTCACTTTCTCTAAAAAAGTGTACAAAATATTGTGTTGAAGCTGATAGGCGGAATCGTTTTTTTAAATGGAGGATCCTGCATATTTTTACGGAATGTGATTTATTTGCAAAGATTGAGTACATAAATTGAAAAAAAGATTGAGATACTACTGGCCCAGTTTTGCATTAATTTATTTTAAGGACATTCGTTAATTAACATTCTCGCCTCAAATACAACTTGTATTTGTACTCCAAGATATTTTTTTTACAATAACCTAGACCTCCCGAACTCCTTCACTTCCTAAACTCATCTGAGTATAGTATTTAAGGATAAGTTGAAAAAATGTTATTATATTAGAAAATTGTCCGCTAAAAACATATGCGTGGTAAAAATGGTAGTGAATATACGGTATTCACGGTTAAAAAACGTCCCCTATATTAAAGGATGATAGATGTGCAATTTTCCATGAAAAAAAAACGCAATAAATCAGTCTGCAATGACCTCTTTATGCAACAATTTGCTAGGCTCAAATGTTCGTGTTTTTTTATCCTGAATGTAAATGGGACAACATATTTTTGATAAGACGGCGGAAGTTAGTCAGTTTGTAACACCCTTTTCTATGCGTTATCCACAGAGTGTGACTTGGAGAAAATAGATACGTATTTCGCTATATTCGAAATAATTTCTTAAAACTTTATTTCACTAATAAAAGCAACATGTTTTACGTCAACTTCTGTGAATATATGAAACATAAGATAAAGTACCCATGTTAACATGTAAAAATATAGTTGAAATTTTTAGTTGACCTACGTTTATTTCCATAAGGTGTTTTTTAAATCTCTCTTCTACAAAATTGAATACCAAAATTGGCTTGGAGGCTTGGAAGTCTGAAGTTTAGCTTAACCGTGTTCCTTTATGTAGAACACTGTATACATCACGTTTTATCAATAGGATAAAAAATGAAAACTAGCCGCAACCATATTTTTATTTCGGTATCTAACAATAAGTTACCATCCTCAATAAATCAGCGTTTCTGAGTTCACATTCAACACTCAGAGTGCAAAAATCGTGTCATTTAATACAATATAACAGTTTGTTTCATGGCATTGACCAATCATGCCCTATCTAATATATTTTAATATCAGAAAAGAAAAACTTAGCTCGTAGATGGAAGATAATCCTTTCCCTAAGCAACTTGAAGAAAAACTTTTATCCAAAAAATTATTCGGAGGCAAGCCCCGCGCAACATACAGTTAATAACCTTTATCGTCTTCATCCTCTAAGACATTGTCAAAATTTTGCAAATACAATGTGGACAAGTTGTAAACAAGCAGATACATATACTGCGGTATCTTGGTTTATGATAGTGAAATTTGGGTGGATTTGTGTTTCCGACACGGAAAGGTGCTCCCGAATACGAGAATTTGGCAGAATTTGCGCGCGACCTGTGTACATGTTAGAAAGAGATAGTTATATGCAACATAATACGATCACTTATGTGCTTATCCTTCCACTATTCCAACGCTTTCCACCTGGCTTGAACTCACACATTATTCTATTCTTACTTTATCCGAAAATCCTTTTACTTTCTTATTTAGGGTACTGTATGCGACATTATTTCTTTTCAATTTCATAATCATCATTAAGCTTTTATTAACCTATACACAGACAAACATAAACCAACTGAACTAGGCAATATTGTTTCTCGGCTAATTTCCATTTTTCGAGCGATTTGTTAGTTTCAAAAATTTGCTATGGCTAAATTACTTGCCGTATACTGTGGAAACTTTGGATTTAAGTTCAATAGATATTGGATGTGATGTTTCATTTGTGAGATCCTTTGCGCGACTGTATGTAAAACTAAGAAGGCGACCCTCACAACAATAAAGTACCTGTATAAAATTGTTTCAAATAAAAATTCACAAAGCTGTCAGAGGGGCACCGAACATTTCACCTCAAATTATGTCTCAAACTCAGTGTTGAAGGAAATAATGTTTCATGCTCCATACAAGGACCTAGCAATATGAAGCGAATAATGTGTTGCCGCACCCTAACAAATTTTAAAAAGTACAAAATATTTCTTTTAAAAATGATATTACAGGAAGAACTATTTCAAAAATATGAGATTTGTTTTTGATTAATACATGCTGCACCAAGTGAAGGAACCTATGCTTTACTGAATATAAATAAAGGAAAAATAAACTGAAAAACAGTTTCCACAACAACAACCGAAGGGGTCAAGCAACACGGTAAACATTATCGAAACATACTTTTAATAATTTGCATGTCACACACAAAAGTTCTCGCCTCCTACGCACTCTAAATGTGCCCATTTATGACACAGTACGCATCGCATCCACAGTTCCCCGGCTTTTGACAATTTATAAAGATCATTGCAGTATAAACATGCCGCATCGTCCTCATTATCATTATTAGCTGCAAATGGTTCTTTGTCGCTTCGAGAAGAACGTTCGACCAACTGCCTCTTAACCGAGCTTTTGTTTTTTCTAATTAGCTTACATAATTTTTTCTATTTTCGTATGCCTAACACTTTATGTATGGAGTCTCGCTCTAAATGTACTGATACTTAGATTTTGGATCCCTGGTGATATTTCATTTAAAATTTGATCACTTCTTTGAGACTTGTCGCCTTTATAAATTTCAACAGTAACTTGTGCAGCTCACGCTAAACACATTTGTTAACGCTGGTCGTATTTATCCTGGGAGGAATTTTACTGACAATTAAAGGAACCTCTATTATAGAGCTAGGCAAAAACATATAATCTGGAAAAATTTCAGCATTTAAAGAGCTCTTTGTTAAAATCAACAAAAGTTGACAATCTCTTAGCTTTTCGTGGCCAGTACTCCTCTGAAGTGGGAGTCATCATGTTTTGGAGTCATCATTGGAAGCATGTAAGCCTTTCATTCAACTTGAATTCAATCGTTATATTTAGTGTGTCTATGAACACACGCACTATTTAATTTGCCGCTATTTGCGAATTGTGTGAACGTTCTGAACATTTTTCAATAAATATAAAATAGGGAGATTATGGGCTATGAAAGATACAACGGTATATTCGAAAACATTACAAACAATTGCTACATTAAATTTGCATCTGGCTCCAATTACGTATTTAAAACTATTATTAAAATTGTCATTCTTTGAAGAAAGGTTGTATAACCCACAGCAGGTTCTTCAAACGAAGAAAGCAGCGGCACAATAAATTAACGAGCAGATTTGCATATGTATGTGCATGTATGTATTCACCCAACGAAACATTAAAGATTTACTACTATATTTTAGATCTAGTTGCAGGTGATTACGCAAGCCTTTACAAAAGGTATAATTAAGCTCCGTAAACGGCGGTTAGAATAAAATTAAGATAAAGAATTGAACAGATTTATAATTTACAACATCATGATAAACATAAATTTAAAGGAATAATACACAAGATCGTTAAGATCTAAACGGCACTAAATATTGTGTGAGTAGCACGACCATCAGACCAAAGAAATAAAAAAGAAACACTAGTAATTTATTAGAAAAAAAATAATTGTATGTAGCATAGTCAAAAAGCTGTGTATTCAGTTTTTTCGTTCTGTAATTTATGTATTTTGTAGCGCTAACGCACATTAAAGTAATTAATTGCAGTTAAATAATTTTAGCCTTGTAACAAGTAGTTTGCTAATAAAATGCGAAAAAACAGTAATGTACGAGGTGTTATCACTTAGTTCTAAAAACTATCATGGCTTCAAAATTGCATGTGTATATGTAAACGTTTGTTGCATGATGCGCCTGCTGGTACTTTTTATAACTTCTATCAGCAATTGATGAGCGCAAGAAGAGCAATTAACTCGAGTTGCCGTCTAGTTTTATCACTTGTGTCTACAGTATTTAGAGCCATTTTTTCGACAACAACGCAGAATGCATACTACATCAGCTGTTTCAAATTGTCGGGGTTAATTTCAATACTGTTGATGGTTTAGATTAGAAATTAGAAAAATAGTAGCGTTTTTAATATTTTTTATTAAAACTGGACCAAGAAGCATTATGCACCATGTAAAAAATTCGAATATTAGTACTTTTTCAATGAAACAACTTACATATAAGATTCAAAGATATAGTTTGATTTCGTAAAACTCATAATCGTCTTCCTATATGCCCTTAAGAGAAAGATATACTGTACCTTCTGAAAGTGGTAAAAACGTTTTATTTTTAAAAGTATTCACTTTCTTTTAGACGCAGCGACGGTGGGTGAGTTATAACGTAAACGGAGGGGCGCTCACGATGATTTGACTTCGTATATTTCCATTGCATTGTACAATGTGTACAATATGCAAGGAAAAAACACGAGGAAATCGAATTGTTGTCAAATCGCCACTGGTTAGACGTATCTATTTCTAATGGGGGTAATTAATGTATTGTTTCCAAATTTTAGTGGGGAGCAAAAATTGCGGTAGGATGTTATGGATAACTTTCTATTTTCTGAAACTGTTTCCAATTGAACAATACACTTGACAAATACAATTTTAATGGTACCACACATTATGAATATGAGACTACCAACTCCGAGAAATTTGACAGATACCAGCGTCAATCTAAGCTCCAATATCTTCTATTTGATATTGGGCCATTACGCGGAATTATGGAACAGACCGATAAAAAATCTAAAAATATTCCAAAAACATACGTGCTGGACTCTTTATACGGTTAGCAAATCAACTTGACTCATGCAAATAGAAAATTCCTTTGTAAAAGGTTTTTTCACTTATTTTGTTACGGTTAAACTTGTTGCATTTGCACTGTTAATTGGTCGGAGTATAACATACAAATTTGATGGAAAGAAGTCTAACAAACTCCATACATTCGAAGAAACCATATGAATAATAAAAAAAATACAGCTTACTTCTCTGTTGAATCCTTTTAGATATCAAATAAACCTTGTTTTCATCTTTAATACTAGTTTAATTCATTATTCTAAAATCTCATTTTCTACACAGTAACATGTTACGCTCGACAACTTTTCAAAAATTTATATTCATAGAGATCGACAATTTTTTACATTTTTAATTAACTGGTAACTTAACCAAAGGTGATGCTAATATAGTTCATAGTATATTTGATGGAATCACTCAATGCGGGAACAATGTGAGGACAGAAAGCACTAGTTAACGGACGGAATCCGAGTGCTTTTCTACCTCACACCACTATTTGTTTCACACTTATATCACTTCCCTTCGAAACAGTAAAGAATATATCTTACCCGCCAGTTTTGATATTAACATGGCAGTATAGGCAGTTATTTAGGATATTAAAGAAATAGCAGGGTATTCGCAAAATTTAATTTAAACCCGAGACATTTTGATTTGTATGAAAGAGGAATATCTATTCTTGACTTGTGCGTAGTAAGACACATTTTACTTCCTACAGCTATCCAAATTCAGTCGTTTCCAACTTATTTTAAAACAACTCATTCAATCGATCATTAGCAAATCTGGACGATACTTTTACGATACTAATCTAATCATCTTTTAAAATTTAAAAAATATATACGATAGTCCACTTCAATAGAATACTGATCTTTTTATTAATTAAATTAGTAATAACGCCTCCATAATTTACCGTACCCGGCATATAGTAAATTATTCAGGTATAAATACAGAAAAATAATTCCGGTAGAACACGCTTACATACTGTCATAAACCATAAACAATACACGAAGTATCTGGCTAGGACAGCAGTTAAAAAAATGTCTATTTATCTGATGTACCCGACATTGAACAAAAGTCAATGAGGTACTTGCTGAATAACGTTAAAAAAACAGAATTCCAGATCAGTTTCCAAAAATAGGTCATGCCTGGATCCAGAAGAAACGTAATTCATACTAAACAGTCGCAACTATAATACTAAAAAATATATATTCCTAGAAATGATTTGGGAATGGGATAGGTGTTATTGAATTTTGAATAGATTTTAGGTAACGACATTAATAGATGGCATACAATCAAGATAGAGAAGCATTACATTATGTTAGAATGCTCCTCAAAATCCACTCGTACTGAATTCGTTACACAATGATCAAATAACACATTGGCAGCTGTTGCAACGTAACAAATTATAATAATTTTACATGTTCCAATCAAAGAAACCGTATGTACCTATAGAACGCCGTAACGCTTGCAATGTCCATAAAAGAGATAACAGTTGTATACGTAATACGTGTAATTTATTTTAATAAATGAATCTGTTGATGTTAACTGTTATCTAAATTTGGCATAAACAAAATATGTACGTAATAGAAACGCCATTTTTGTCAAGGCTTTCCTAAAACAAAAAGAAATAATCTAGAATATGGCATCATTTAAAATTATTTATAACAATAATAATAGAAGCCTTTATTTTTAACCGGCATGCCCATAATGATAAAAATGCTTATACATACATTTGAAATTATATTACGCATATATTAACTTAATTAAAAAAAAAATCATTACAAAGTCTTCTTAATGGAGCGAAAACTACAAGAAAAAACTGTACTCTCCAGTTAAGTAACTGGTAAAAAAGTACGGAAACAATTGCCTAAATTAACTTAACCTTAATTGTGTGATCGAGCGCCAATCTCAGGTTTCATGAGACCACTCAAAATGTGAGTAGAAATGTAGATTGTAAAATTCAAGAGACGTACAGTCACTTGTACCGGTCCAAACTATTGCGGTAGTAACAATTCTTTCGTGTGCTTTTTTAATGTTTTTAAGTTAAATTGTTTCAATTGAACAGGTGCATCGTATAGCTTGTAGATATTAACAATGCTGTTCAGGTAGAGTGAGGAGTGATTCTGGATTCTACATATCGTGACGAAAGCTAATTTTATTAAATACGAAAGAAGTTGCTTTTGCCAAAGTATATGGCAATATATATGAAGAATGAAGCAATCGACGATTGTTGCTGTTCAGTCAATTCAAAATAGGAAATTGCTGAGAGAAATGGTCATACTTGCGAATACTAAATTAAACTAATATTTCTATCCAAATATGATCCGTACAGCGTCATAAATTGCGACCAACGCATCACAAAACAGCGCCTTAATCGATTGATTTAGGCACTTTCTTTGCAGATACAATAATTCGATGCATGGCACTCTTTCTTTATGCAATTCTTTGCTTTTTCACACTGCCCAATTTTAGCTCTATTAATTTCACATTTATGTACATTGGCTAGTCTTCGCCTACTATTTTTATTACCAAACAACGTTACAGTAAACTTTGTGGGCTTGACACCAACCGGATGTTTAACGAAGGTCGTACCCAACCTATTTAGGTCTGCATTGATTTTCTCAATAACGTTGAAGCCATCACAAGAGTCAAAAATTATTTTCATTCATTAGATTGTTAATGGTCTGGCGGTCACTGTAGGTCATCATAGGTAAATTTAAACCTAAATTTATTAAAAAAAGAAGTAAGGAATAAATCTATTAGATACATCAAATTAATTCCTTTAATAGTTGATAACAGCCTGCTAACCCTTATTTGGGAGCGTGGGATTCCTACGATCCTAGACAATTGATACTCAGCTATATTTTGTATATTTGGCTATTTTTACAACACTTTGATAGCTTAGCATGTTCCTATTTGGACGGCTCGTTTTCAGATAGTTTTATAAAAACAAAAGTTTATGCACATTTACCGTTATTTATTTAACCAAATCATTTGCAATTATTGTTTTTGCAAATAAAGTGAAATTTCGAAATGAACATCAGAAAAAAATATATCGTCAATGCTAAGACCGCTCACACAAAAGTTGAATTAATTTACATCAACAAAAACAGCAAATCGTAGCAAATTCAACTCAGAAGAGGACCAGGAAAGGTTGCAAAGTGTCGATGGTAACAAATAGTGACATTTATTCATATATTCGAGATTACTTTCCCTTTATGTCCATTATAAACATTAAGTTATGTTTGTTGGTCAATAAAAAGGCAAGTTATCCATGCATCAACTCGCTTATTTTACAGAAATGTCCCTATGGATCCACTCTAATTAATTAATGGAATTAGATTGGGAAGGCTTAAGCAGCAAAAAATGTACATAATGATGCTTTCTAAAAAAGTTCAAAATAAATTGTGGAATTATGTGGATCTTGCAACTTTAACGAAAGCATTTCTAAAGCTTTTATAAAATTACAATATGTTAAATTTATTTCCAAGAATAATAATACGTTTTTACTTCCCAAAAACAAAATTAATATTAAATACAATTATAAACCAAAAGAATAATAAAATATACACTGAGATAAAATAAAAAAATACAAATTAATAAACTAAAGTTCCGAAATTACAAGTTCGGATTATTTATTTATTTAAATACTTAAAAAAGTTATCTTTGTAGACTTAGTAAATTTGTCCAAATTTATCCAATCTAAATGTCCACACATACTTTCAAAATTTTATCTATCTAAATTTGCAGGCTCTGACTATTATTCGAAGTTGAAAATAGCAAAATTTTATTAGCGACTTTTTTCTTCTCCACTAAATTCAAAAAATCCTAAAATTTTTTAACCGAAATTTCACTTAAATACATTTATTGATAGCAAATTCATGAGAGAATCATTTTTCAGATTTTACCATTTCATAAGTCAGCTTCTTACAACATTTACTGACCAAAAATAGATCAAAATTTGTAAAAAAGAAAACACTAAAAATTATGTAAACAAATGTAATTCCTTAAATATTTAGATTTACTTCAACAATTATTAAACCTAGCTCGCAATCGCTCAGCTATTAAAGATGTTAATGAACAATTATACAGTAACTGTCAATCTCACAGTTAGCAATTAACTTAATTGACAAATTATTAGTATCCACGTTTCTCCTAAATAATTTTTTTTAAACAATTACTATTAATAATTGAACCATTTTTTAAAGATACTGCAAAAGAAAAATGCACTAAATAAAAGTAGCACGAGATTATTTAGTAAACCAATATCGGTATTATTTATTTATTTAGAATTCGCAATTTGGTAGATTTGTTATTATATTAATTTTTTTATGATAATTAGGTTTTTAAAAAAATGTAATTTGCATTTCATAATTGGTTTGGTTAATTTTTAGTTGTTTTTGATCTATCTTAATCAGTAGATGTAAGTGGATTTATGAAATAATGCATGGTGAATCTTGAAAAATGGCTTTCTCGCAAGTTTTTGATCGAGAAACATATTTGAATAAAATGTTCGTTAAAACCATTTTAAGACTTTCTGATTTCAGCGGTGTAGTTGGATTTTTAATAACAAAAATCACTAATAAAATGTTGCTGCTTATGAACTCGAATAAAAATATGCGCGGAAAATTTAAATAAGCTTCCGAAATTTTGTGTAAAAGTAGACTTTTTGATCCACTACGTATTCAAAAAAAAATTGATTCATTTTAATGTAAAATATAGGTTTTACAGGAATGGTTCCATTTCAAGTGGGTCATGCTGTATATAGATATATTACACAAATGCAATCGCTTATTATGGAAAATTATCGCAAATATTATGTAGGTTTATTACCCCATAAAACAGAAACTGTTAAGTTGTTATACCTAAAATTAAGAGAAAAAAGAAAATGAGTTCATGGAGAACCTAATTATTAAGTAATAATATTTTAAACCTATTCTTCGTAAAAATTGAAATGGAACTACAGAACATACAAATCTTAAAAAATATATAGATTTTTGCAAAACATTACCAGCTAAGGTGATTCGATACTCCCATAACATAAAGTACAGCGGTATCTAATATCCTTTTCGCAACAATAATTACAATTAAATTATAATAATTTAAACAAAAAATGCCTGACATATATTTATTATGCTAGCCGATTTATATGACCAATATCAAACAATTAATAATTTTTAATACAGTAACCTCTATAATTTCAAATATTTTAAGTACATATTAACTAGTCACACTTTAAAACTACAAGAGAGCGTGCGAGGCACGCTTTCTATCTACATCTTCAATGTAAAGCGCCAATCACCCACACCCTGTACTCTTTTCAGATTCTAAAACATTTCTTATAGTACAGAATACAAAATAAAATCGATCAAAAAGATTCACATAATCAACTCGCGAAAACGTAAACTAACCTGTGTTAATTTCAAAACCAATAATTAGCGCTAATTCAAAAACTAAACATTAAACGTAACACCGAATGGTATTTGTTCATACTGTTATTACATCACACTACTTGCGTTGGAGAGTTCTAAGGAAGAGCACTGCAATTTTAAGCAGTTCAAAACTGGATATTATTTCATCTCAAAGAGTAGAATTTGGTCTACTTAGATTTCTTTTTTGTTCTTGTTACAAGAAAAACCTAAAAGACAACTTCACTTTCAACAACTCTAGAAACAATTTCAAAGCGTATCTTTTAGGATTTTTAGATTAGCTAATTGTAAAACAAAATGAATTAAACTACTCACAATAAATGTCGCCTGCTGAAAAACTCCATTCTCTACTGTTTTATGAATGAAATGGCACGGAAACCAACCAGCAATATTATTCTCGAAAGAGTCCGTAACTAATAGAAGAAATATGTAAAATGCCGCACGCGTGTTGTCCTTCTGAACCGTATATCCCGGCACTAGTATAGACGATCCTCACTGTGCACCACACTTACGAAGAATAAACGCTTCCCTAGAAGCCGGCGAAGCTTATATGCCTTCTAGTGTCGAGTTTATATAGATTCGAAATTCTGCTACGTGCTGGCCCTCCGCTAGTCTGGTAAACGAAGTTCTCAGATCAGACATTCAAGGGTTGGCTGCCTCAATCATCGAGATGTAACTGTGTCCGAGATGTGCCTAAATAATGCTTCTCTGTTTACGCTGATGTGTATTCTTGTTTTTACCTGTTGTTTCTTCGCTTATGCGAAATTACGTGCAAGACTAGATTTACATGGTTTTTATTGCTTTAAATTTGTTCTACTAAAAACAGCGGGTATGCGAAAACTGAACCGTAAAAAATTTAATACATACTTAAAAGACTGTTGTACATATTAACATTATGCATAAATAAACATAAAATTAAATTAATTATCCATATAATGTATAATTCCAAATCCTTAATAGATTGAAGAAATACATAGTTTTATTGTTTGCAGAAAGTTTTGTGTACTACTTTATGTAATGAATCTTTTAATTCTCATCATAAAGATAATAAACCAATATCTTAGTAACGATTAACTACCATATTCCTCTGTTTTCAGAAATCAGTGTTTGGGACGTTAACCTCGTGAATTAACGAGGTTCTATTAGGAAGGTTGATTCATTTTCGACCCCCATCATGGGGATCTAGGTTATTATTGGAAATAGAAGATAGGTTTAAATTTGACAAGGTTGCAAAATTTTGTAACTATTATGAACCTGCAGAAAAAATAGGCCTGTGCCAAATGAGATTCCAAATTTAGAGAAAAACCGAAAGAAGTTTATTTTCCTCTTTTACCTCTAGCACTTGACAATTTTTTACTATTTTACATTTTAATCTGTACGTACACATATAATCTTTAAAATGGAAACTATCCACCTTTCACCTCCGTCATTTCACATAACATATTCGATCTTAAGAAGAGTAGAAGATGTAATAAGAAAAGAGACGAGAATAAAAACGAAAAAAGAGTTAAATATAGGGTCTCTAATAGAGACGATCGAGAACCTAAGAAAACGTAAAATAGTGCATTGAAGAATATACTGGAAGAAAGACACTTTGGGTGGAACAAAGTAAGCAAGGCAAAGGACAGAAAAGACTGGAAAAAATGTTTGCATAAAGTCTGGTTTTGATTTTATATGTATTGATCTCTAGTAAATTCTATGATTTTGAACCATAATATTGTTTCGTAATGAATTATTTTGATATATGTGCCATTTGATATGTATATATACACATCATCACATCAACTTGGTTAATTAATTTTTTATATAAAAAGACAATGTCTGAAACTACATATTTATGTATATCTCTTCGATACCTTACAGATACCATTATACTTTAATTGACGCAGAACACATTTTAAGACTAGATAAGGTAGTCATGAAACTTCAAACTGCCAAATCTTGTATTTTCTAGATAAATAATCTATCAACAAACCAAGATCTATGTGCATACGAAGTAGCGTCAGAATTAAATTTACTCCTAACTCGAGTATGAAGAACTTTACATTCATGTTAGCGACACCAGTTTTCTATCTGATTATATTTTAAGACGGCTGCAGTGCTGCGTGGAAAGAAGACGACGAAGATTTTCTAAACAAAACCATCTGGTTAGAGGACTCGAAATGTAGACCTTCTAGAATTTTTACAGAAATGCGTGCAGTGGATAGTACAGAATCCCAGATAAAATAGAGCAAGAAGACTACAATTTTGTTTTGGGTTAAACGTTTGAACGGGTATTTTGGCGAATCGTCTAACAGGACGAGTTATGGTACTTCTTCGCACATAGATATGTACCTGACTTCTTAGACGACAATATTCCAGTATTTATGGTGGCAACAAGACGGCGGAACGGCTTACGGTTCGGAAATTGCGAGGAATTACTTAAAAGTTTCCAAAGCGTTGGATTGAGAACAGTGGAGCTATTGAATGGCAAACGGGATTCCCTTATTCCTTTTGATTATTTTTTATGGGGAGTTGTTAAAAATAATGTTGATACCGTTGTATATGTCCCATAAAACATTGAAGAACTAAGTAAACTCCAGTATACCCTCGATGTAATCTGTGGAAGAACCATACAAATGTTTAAAACGCCGGAAAGAGCGAGCAGTTGTGCATTAGTGAAAATTACCAGCCGTTTGAAAATTTACTGTTACTATTATTTCCATTAATTGTTACAAAAGATTTATATAAACTTTGCAAAATCACACCATTTACAATTTGATAGAATGCCAATTTCCACTTAATAATAAGGTCTTTACTTCAAATTTAAATAACGAGAAATAGACTTTATGTCATCTGAAAACTTCTTGAATAACTTGCAACCCATATAATAGGTTCCTTGGGAAAGTATGCAAGCGCTGTAGTATTGAAATCATGGAGAGGGTCATTTTCGAAATATATTCTATCGTTGTAAACAAAACAGATAACTTCGGGTATAAAAATGCCGTAAAATGTCAATATTTTATTAGTTTTAAAAATCTCTCTGCAAGATTGTTTCCAATTTAGACCGTATTGCACGGTTATGCAGTAGGAAAATCTTGCTAATTTTCTTTGAGTTTCCCCAATACATATTTTCATATCGACATCTTTGTAATAAAATGCCTTTAAGACAAAAAGACTGCAAGATTGCTTGAGGTTATGCAAACCAAAGCAGATTCAGGCAAGAGCACCGCACACATCGCAAAATACATTTTGTTTTGTCGACATTGGTTATTAGTCTACTGGTATCTAACCCATCCCTAATATCGTTAAGCGTATTGCTACCAGAGATTACGTAGACAGTTAGAGCTAATTATAATGTTAATTTCATCATCATATAGAAAAATCTATAGATAAGAATCTATAATATTGATTAATTTAATAAAAAGTTAAAATAAAATGGGACCAGAACTAAGCCCGGGGAACACCAACATTAACAGTACGATGAGTTGATTTGGTATTCCTTAGTAGCACAGTTGGTTGGCTAGCGGTTGGCCTTCAGTTGGTACAACGTCGTACGGTGGGCGCAAATATCCATCACGGTTAGCCACGATCGCTAGTGTCAGTAAGGAATACAAAGCCAACGATTCTTTTCTAACGTTGGGTAACTATTGACTTAAGGTCAGCAAAATCAGTTAAGCGTTGGTCGACAATCGAGAAATGATAATCAAACTACGCTTGGCAGTAAACACTTGAGTAACATAAGCAAATCGATGTTGAACCAATTCAGTCGGTGCAGCGTCGGTTGAAGATCAGTTGCCAAGCGTTGTCAACATGTGACGTCACAGTAGGGAATTTTCGCTAAAGGTCGGTGCATGATAAAAGTAGGTAGTTCAACCAAAAACCAGGTAAGTATGCGAGAATGTTCGCCCAAAATATTCACACTTTCACGTAATGCAGACATCGTTGCCAACGTCGAGCCAAGCAATCCGTGATCGGAAGCCAACATTGCGCCAACCATCTGTGCTACTAGGGTTGTGATATGCTATACATTAAGATAAAAATAACTTAAGCCATTCATTCGGAAGATATCTTATACGGCATCGATGAAGCTTTTAGCACACACTTTGGAGAGATTGATACACATAGCCAAACAAAGAACGTTGGTTATGGGAGAATGTTTTTTTAAAGAAATATTAGTTGCGTCTCTCGCCACTAGATAGCGCTGGGTCTTTATCTATTTACTAAGAAAATATCAAATGAAAAACTCATAATATGGAGATTCAACAAACAATTAGCACGAGGGTGAAAATTAATAATATTGATTGCAAATTTAGTGAAAATCATGAGTTACGACAGCTGCAAGCATAGCATTCTTAAACGATCTACCTTGAGCTAGCGATTGCCCAGAGTTCTTTTAGAATGAAAGAGGTAAATATTAGTTTTATTTACAAATAAATAATCAGTCAAAACGAATCAAAATTCTTAAAATAAAGTAAATGAAACAAGAAAAAACATTCTCTAGCAGAATATCAAAGACCAACCAACGACTCTAGCGATGCGGATGCCGTCAGAGAAGCCTGTCAAGGACAGCTTTAACCGTCAATGTAGCAAGTTTATCAATCAAGAATAACTCTAGCTGTCAGTGGTATGGGTTATGGATAGATCTTGCTCAGGGCAGCGCCGTCAGCGATTCTTGTAAGAAAGTTCGCGAAAGGGCGGGAAAGATTGCATTCAGAATGAGATTCTGCATGGCTTTATTTAGCTAAAATACGGCTGACGTATCATTTCCTGAACATGTCATATGGAGGAGAAAAGAATTTCAAAATATGAAGCGTTACATAAGATCATTGGCACTATTGTTCAAGAGTAACATAGATTGGCAAACTAAAAATCAAACAAAAATAATTTACAGCTCAAATAAAATTGTACTACTAGTAATTTTGCTCTTCCTTAAGCTTAAAAGTCTTGTAATCTGTGCAAACGATCGTATCAGATGGATGGATACACATCATCCCTAAACATCCTTGCTATTAACGATAAAAAAGCTAAAGGTATGACATTGAAAAATCAAGATCATCAAAGACCCTATTGAGTGGACCACTGATAAGGTTTCGAAGCATAACATCTTCACAGACATCAAGGACCCTGAAAGACTATACACATGAATTTGAGCTGCTACACGTGCAAGGTAGCGTAAGTACCACGTTGGCTGATGACTTAGAAGAAAATAAAAAGTCTGATTCGATCACTGTCGTAGTCTAAAGAAAAGGAACCAGAAATGCAATATTGATAAAACATAGGAAGAACATTTATAATAAATATTTTGTGCTGGGAAAATATATCGGATTAAAATCAGGCAAAGCCATATATATCAACTTCGTGAAATATAATGTTATTTTTCAGCAAGGGAGATCTCTGACTGCAAGAAAAATTAACACAATTGTATTTACTTTTACATAACGCTACGCTGATTATGTTGACAAGAGCTCCCACCGGCAAGTTTTTCTCTTGTAAACTCTTTGTGATAAAAGTTGATATCATATAGCGTCAAGAAAAATATCTATTGCAAATTTTGCGGATCATAAAAGGAAAAATACTTTATTAGTTTACACAGATACAAATCCAAAAACTATTACTTTATAACAATTTCGGTTAAGATACACTGACTAATGAATCTGTAAGTAATTAGAACCGTTTCATCCCACGAATATCTTATTTAGACACTTTCATGCGTGCGAATTTAGTTTGGGTTTAGAAAGTCTAAATCGGTCGCGTAAAACCAAATAATCTTGAACGTTTCCAATTTGACATTTTGAAGACTGATTAACATAACCACCTTCATAACATAACTTGCGTTTCGAATGTACGTCTTTTAGCATCAACGGACATCCGAAACCGAACACAGACGTACTTATTAGCAATTCTGCGTGTTTCGTCTGATACGAACATATCTAATAATAGTCAAGGTGCAATAATTGGATATGCAGAAATGTATCGAACGTATTTACATATTGTATGCATACATTCACATAATATTTAACGTATATCATTTCAACTGTCATCGTTAATAGCGAAATGTCATTGAAGTTAAAAGAACATTTTCAAACGAGCATAATAGAAGAATGCTAAAACCTACACGCAATGATTATTTTTAAACATCAAATATTAGCGGACTTGATGACGATTATTAAATACATTGAAATTTATTGAATATATGAAAATATAAACTTGTTTCCAACTTGTTTGAATTTTGGTTTACCAATAAAATAAAATCGTGGATTCGTACATTCAGGTCTATAAACGAAGTACGGTCTGCAGAAACCCCATGATAACCTTGGTGGTGGAAGGAGAGAAAAAAATTTTCCATTTCTAATACTACCTAATGCCTAATAGAAAAGAAAAGCATTACCGTGGAAGAAAAAAAAAGAGTACTCTGACGAATAGAAAAAGAAACTCTTACGAATGAAGAGGGTCACTATATAATTGGTTAGCATTTCTCGGTGCTTTTAATATGTTGGTACGTACCGTAGGGGTATAATGAGGTATGATAAAATAAACCTGAGAAAACAAATATGTTGATCATGTCGAAATCATGTCTGCGTACCGCGAGAAGGATAAATGTCATCAGACTTATACGAAAGAGATTTATGAAATAGACGTATAGATGTGCGAATGGCCAAATTGAAAATAAAACAAAGAGGTTCGCATAACACCGGGGTACAGACATGCATGAGAAAGCTTGGAATCGCGTCATGTCCAGAAACCAAAGTCGCTTTGAGTTTGTTTGTAAAGCATACAAAACATCTTTTATTGAAGACTACCCGGTATTGAAAGAACAGCTGCTGAAATCTGATGTGGCTTTACTAATGTTATTGGGATATTTGCTGGTAAAAAACATTTCTGCAAAGGCCTGCACACGTTCGTTTAACGTTTATAAATTTCCAAAACAATTTTGGATCACTAGCAATATCATTCTCAATTTTTTGTGGTCTTCGATTATGGACCTTAAACGTGAAAACTCTCTTCTACAGGTAGGCGACCCAGTTCTTTCCCATTTAGCGTAGTAGTAATTTTTTGTTTTCAGATTCCTCTTGATATCTGCACTAAACCACGGAGGGAAATTACGTCGAGAATTTCTACATGTTAAGACTTATGGTACCAAAGAGTTGATCATAAAATGCAGAAACAGCATCATCAACATTAGAAAATGCTCAAACAAAAGACCAATCTGTATTTCTAATACTATCATACAGTGATTATTGTTAGATGGAAGATTTCTTGTAGATTTTATATTAGCTATGTCAAACGTTACATTCAACGCAGGATTAAATACTTCTATCTTCTATCTTCTGATACATGCGGATCAGTGTCATGGGATATTGCAATCAACCATGGAACATTAGATAAAACCAAATCAAGTACTCTATCATTACAGTTCAAGATTTCGTTAAATTGCTTCAGGTTTAAAGTTGATAAGAAATTATTAAGTACACATGTTTTCCAATAAGTACTACTAGAAGACTTAAAATTTGGACAGTTGAAGTCACCAGATGTCAATAATTGTTTGTTAAGAACTTCTAGACATAATGAGTCAAAAAGTAAAATAACGAGTGAAAAATAATTATATATACTGCAATGTATCTTTGCGCACAATAGAAGTAGATGAATTAATGTACATACATACTCCATGAACCAAACAAGAAGAATATAAGAATCTTTTTTCTTTTGCTATACAGACAATAGAAGTACATAAAATCTTAATTTTTATTCTTAAAAGTCACATCCTTATAGTCATTTAAGCATAAGGTACGGTAGATTCAATTTATGAAAAAGTAACAAATCCATTTATGTACATCTTCACGTTGGCGGCCATTTTAATTGTCGTCCACCGATAACATGAATGTGCAAATGATAAACTGATTGACAACCATGCTTTCCATTATTTATCACTAACCTAAATCCATTCGGTGCTTTTTCTTTTCCCAATTTCTTTGATACAATTAATAATTTTCCTAAAATATCACCGTCGGATTTCGTTGTCAGCTCCAACATAGGAATCCTCTTCTTCGGTATAATCAGAAAATGGATCGGAGCTTGCGGGTGGATGTCGTTAAAAGCCATGCATATATTGTCCTCGTAAATTATATCAGCTGGAACTGTCTTGGCGATAATTTTATCGAAGATGGTGGGTTTATCAAATTGCTGCCGAGCTTGTTGAGCTTTTTTTACTTCAAAGCTCATCTTAATAATAAGGTAATGATAAGTTTCAATTGTGATGGGGATTGATATGGAATTTTTAAGGTCTGTCACCAGTGACGTTCTACTTTGTCATTATAGCGTGGTACAATTGCAGCTGATAAATTTTCAACGATTTATCCGTTTGTGTTTGATTTGCCCGCTTGATATGCATGCATACTGGTACAGTCACAGACACATTTTTTTTGAAACGAGATACGACTAATTTATTAATTGGTTTAAAAGAGTTTGGCTGTGTATATTATCCTAGCCCCGGACCAACGAGTCGGTATATAACCCAATCCCAAACTGACCTTGAAGGTTGCAATAGCATGGATAGTATTAATTTCTTGCCCTGCCGTAAGACCGTTAAGAAAATGCTTCGTCAATCGTCGCTTGATGCTTTGAACTATTTAAATGTCCCATTGACCAATCAACTGTATTATACTTGACGATCTTTCCAAAGGCTGTCCAGTCGTCCGGGGATGGGCGCGGCGGGTTCCGAAATATGATCCTTCCCACCCGATCGTCGTCCAGCATTAGGCAACTGGACAGTGATTCCTTATTAAAGATTTTAGTGTGGCTGTGGTAGCACCTTACATCTCCTAATGACTGAACTGGATCTCAATCCCGTGGATTCTCGCACTACCAACTACATTATCAATCCCCTGATATGATGAATATCCTCCAAGACTCTCTTTTGGCTTTCCTAATCCCCTGGTTATAGTTTGTTAAAGCGTGTTTATAACGGTTTCAGTTACCCAATGTCTTGGCCCGATTGGACATCTTTTCTAACGAGGTTTAATTTGTTATTCCATCAGAGTTCCTCTTTTAATGTGCATGCAACAGCAGAAGTAAGACTATCAAGAAATGAAGAAAATTGTGCTCTTCATAGGTAAAGGTAAGAAAGATACTTTTCATTTGTAGTGTTTAGCCGATGTTTCCATGTAATTTTGTAATAATATCATGTACTCGATTCTATAAGAAGGCTTAATATTTGTCCGTTCCAACAAGATTATTTCATACTGATGTCTGACGGTGTTTTTCTTGTTTTAGGAATAATTTATGTATGTATAAATTTAAGTTATAATAACTAGCAATAATATATCAATCGGCCCCGGTTCTGCTTACCAATGCAGCCAGTGCCGAGTGTACGTATAGGTGACAGCAACAATTCTAAAGTACTTGTAACCTGGTAGGTTTGAGGGCTTTAGTAGATTATCTACATTGGATGCAACTAATAAATAATAATCGTTGTATTTTCGGAAAACTTTCAAAAAGTTTTCCAGTTTTCTTATTGCTGTGCAATCAACTTAATGTTCTAGTCAAGGCAAAAGGATTGCCGATGCCGGTGAGATGACTCTTAAAGCTGAGGTGGAACCACTTGTCCAGGAAATGAAGGTCAGTGACCAAGAGTAAGGCTGATATGATGTTTCTAACTTTGTTGATAGAGAACTGTCAAGTGCTTTTAAAATGTTAAATATCTGCTTTCGCATACATCTATCTTAATTACCTCTCTTTTCCTTCTTCTATTATTAATAGACTTCTCTTTTTCTTTTTCCCTATACTTAAAGTGCATTTAGGTATTTTTATATTTTAAAATGTAATGTTCTGTGTATATAATAAAATAAACTTATGATTGTTATCTGTTGCATTCTTCGTTAGGAATGCGAAAACAGATGTTTAATAATTTAAAAACACGTTCATGAGGTACTTGTCCGCGGAAAATGTTTTCTATGCAAATAAGTGCTGTACATAGAGGTTCTGAAATAAAGTTTCAATAAATTAGGCTAAAATTTAATAAAACCAACGCACACTCCATGTGCAAGCACAAATTCATAAAATTTCCCAAAACAAATGGTAAGTTATATATAAAAAAATAATTAATAATTAGTTAATGATTGAATTAAAATCTCAAAATTTATATTGTAGGCAATTTTTAAATGAATATGTTGAAAAAGGATTAAAACAAGATTCCGAAACGTAAATCGATTATTATTTAAAGCATACCCAAACGAGTAATTGTCTTGTAGTATCTCATAAGGTTAGTATCGATTGATTATGTTGTTTAGATGTAGAGTAGTAGTAGTAGTAGAGTTCGGAAAATGCTCGAAAGTGCACAGATAAGAATAGGGTGTCTGATACACCATTTTACCAACATTTGGTTGTTCTTTCGCGTCCATCCGTAGTTCGAATCGAAGGAGTTAACGCTTTACAACACTATCGCCTTGTAAGCAAAGTTGGATTAAACAAAAACATTCATTGGGTGGAAACTTTCTTCGTTTCAGTGAAAAATTTTCCCATTCCTGCGAAAAATGTCTCCGTTTCGGCGAAAAATTTCTCCGTTTCGGTGAAAAATCGCTCCATTCTGTGAAAAGCTTCTCCGTTTCGGTTAAAATTTTTCCATTTCTTTTTATTTTGATACCTTATTCTGATAGATAACGTGCTCAGCAATTTCACCTCGTTAGATGCACATTACCCATCAGTGCCGAATGGAAGCTACCTACATCTTTCTTCACTGTTAGATTCTTATTGCGCAGCTGTGCTCAGAAAGAAAGCGCAAAATGAATAACGGTTTTAATGGTTTTAACTCTGCTTAGGTGAATTTTTAACAAAGAAATGATAGATTAACTACACAAAGTATAAAATATTCAGCATTATATATAAAAGTATATTCTTTGCGATGTTAAAACCATGTTAACTCCTTAATGATAAACTAGAATCACAGATTTCACTGTTTGGGATACTAAAAAAAGCAACTAGTCGCTAGATAGTTACTTTTCACACCATCGGTGTTACTTTAACATAAAATAGGTGACAATTTAACTAAACTGTGAGGTACATTTACACTATTACGGAGAAATTTAATAACGCCCCCTTTTACTCCGAGAAATTGTTATCTCTATGTACGAACTCGCAACAAATAGAAAGAAGCTTATTTGTTAAGGCGAGAATAGTACCTACCATGTCTCATGTTAGTTACTTTTTATCACAACGATGCTACTTTAACATAAAATAGATGATGATTTTACTAAACTACGGAGTATATTTACTGTAATGTTATAACTAACGTCTCGGAGGTTAGCTGTCAACGCCACATACATCTCGTCTAGTGACTTCAGTGACTTATCCACCTATCCGAAGTAAAGGTCTCTCTAGTGGTTGAGACATCGATTTCTAGAGCAAAACCCCTTTTTCTGCCCTATTATCTTTAGAGCGTGGGTGGTAGAAGGATATTATAAGTCCAATCAACGACGATAGTGATGAGATAGTGGCGAGAAAAAATTCTTTTGCATTGTATTTTCCCATGTTCTCTAACTTCTAAATTAATGTAAAATCTTTCTGCGATAAGTTTCTGTGTAAGTTTAGACATTTCTACGTGAAATGTCATCAATTAATTCGGTTAACCTTCATCAAAATTTCAATAAAAGTTTTACGATATAATGTATGTGGTGTAAAACCACATTCAAAAATTCATTTATCTATTCAAATTAATTCTAAATTGCCGAAAGAGTTCTCCCGAATTCCAGGACCCCAAAATTTCATCCTTTTAATAATAACACAAACATTACTGATGCATACAAAATATACATACGTATATGTATACAAAGAGAAAAAGAATACCTCAATTGGCGAAGTCCAGCTAATGCTGATCTACTCAGCCAAAGAAAAAAAAACACAAAAAGGAATAAAGCTACTCAGTAGATTCTAATTAGTAACAGAATCTTTGCAATTAATACTACAACTAAAAGACAGGTGCAGGAAAAGCAAAAAAAAAGTACGTAGTTTACAACTAAAAGTAAAAAGTTTAAAATGTATAATGCCCGGGCGCATATGAGATTTGATCAGTACACCAGAGGATTTTAGCAGAATGTGCAATGAAGTCCTGAATACTTGTGAAGACAATCTTTAAGTGCGATAGAATGGAGTCACACATTTTAGCTATCGTATAATTAAAAGATCGTCTAAATAGTGATAACCTCTGTACCTTCGATTCAGGTGGTACACGTCTGTCCAATAAGTGATTTTGCTATGTAGGTAGATAGTACCTTTTGCAACATGCTCTTGTGAAAGAGGAGAGAGTTGTAAAGAAATCTGCGCTGTTCCATGTTGAGCCACCCTACATCTTTAAGCTTATGTGTACTTTCGGGTCCCAAATATAAGACGTAAACAAGAATTTTGAAGCCGTTGTATAGCGTGCAGCAGTAGCAACTTCTAAACAGGGACCGTAAATTGTATCACAGAAGTTCAAATGAGAAAGAACCATGGAGTCACAGAGGTATGTCTTTACTTTAGTATCCAGAATCTGTCTATGAGGATAAATTAATTTGAGAACATAGAAAGCACGTTGAAGACATTTGAAAATATGAGTTCTAAACTGCAGGGAATTATCCATATAAAGCCCGAGATTTCTAGCGCCATCCATAATCGGCAAGATCATGTCATTGACTGTAACAACAACATCGCCAATGCTACCAATGCTAAATTTTCAAATTTTTTCAATTTTTCCCTTCGTAATACATTACATAACATTATTACGAGGGTATTTAACACTGTCCCTTTTACTCCAAGAAGTTTTCTGTGTATGATTACGTTACGTCTAACGTAATATAATCGCAAACTTAACTACAAATTTTCTAGTGCTTCTAAGGGGCGTAAAACATAATAATAATATGTAAATATATATATAATAAATATAATATAAAATAATAAATCTAAAAGGTTAACTTTCAGTATCTATAAAATCTAATTTTTAAAAACCTTGAAACTCTTGAAGACACTTAAAGCAACAAAAAGTTTTTTTTTCGAAAAATAACACAAGGCAACGTATATATTTGAGAAAATAACAAGGTCATATACACATGAACAACTTATTAGTTTATTCTACAATTACTAATTACCACTTTACCTCAAGGTAGTGACAATCGCAACTCATGCAACAGGTACATCTTCAAAAACAAAAGTTATTCGTCTTCCAAATGCTAGAACGCACTATAAATATCGTTCGAGGAATAGTGCAATATCCTATCCCATTCATAGTGGTAATGATGCAGCATATTCGTATTGTTACAACTATATGCATCGAAATTACTGGCTCTCGTGCTATTGCGAAAAGGATTTCCAGATTCGAAATTAGTTAACAGCGCATATCAAAGAACAAAAGTGCGGCAATATCTGATGTATTTTTTTTATCTTCAATTTAACACTATCGACTTTCATGCTAGATTGAAACGTTCTGAAACAGTTAAATAATAGACAGAAATTAATCAGCTTGTATACATAATTGTCATTTGTACAATTTACAAAATTCAGCCTACAATCACTAGCAAACTTTTAGGGACGACTTGCTATTCAATGTCTTTTGTCCAAAAAACTTCAGAGCTAAATCGGATTAAGTTTATCATTTAAGTTTGTTTTATATTGTGCCACTAATACTACCACACCGCTAACAAAAATAATAATAAATACAGCTCATGGTATTGGTGGAGTTACTTACGGCAAAAACAATGTGAGAAGAGAACGGTAACCCGCGGACATGTTTCTACCTACCCGGCGCCATTTGCTACATGTAATCATAAGCATTATTTTGTATTATTGTTTATATGCACGCTTCTGATTTATTTTTATGGCAATACGCTAACAAGATTACATAACCGAGTTCCTACCAAGCTAGTTGCATTTCTAAAAAAAACGCGTTATAATTTAATATTTCCTTAATATCTTATGATGACACCGTAACAAATACACCTCTGACGATGATCAACTTCCGTCCTCTTTCATTACGTTATGAATTGGCTGCACCGATACAAAAAATTATTAATCTAACGATTTCGATTTGCACATTTCTGGTGCTGTGAAAACGTTTAAGAATTGTGCCAGTATTCAAGAAAGGCGTGATAACATCTGTATCTAACCATCAACCAATATCTATTCTCTCGAACTTTACCAAAATATTTAAGCGTTATTTATGCCATGCCATTTTTTTCTCGCGTTCGTTCATATATATCTCCTAGACGCATGAAATGACAAACCTTGCAGTCTTCTTACAACACGTTTCGCAAATTATGGGTCATCAAGATCAATTTAATATTATATATATACTGATTTTTTCCGGGCCTTTAATTCAACAGACCACCAACTCCTAATCAAGAAACTGTATTCGTTCAGATGTACCCTTTCTTCTCTTATCTTTATGACATCGTATCTCAAGGGCCGAAAAAATTATATTTATTACAATGGCTTCCACCTATTTTGCTCCACTTGCCTTGCGTCCACTACCACCTATTTTGCTTCTTAATGATCTCCTCGTCGTTTTACTTCGCAATGCCCTGGGATATGCAGACGATCTCAAGATTTTTACGTCTGTTTCCGAAATGGGGTGCCCTTTCAGGAAGGTATTGACATCATTGTTCAATGGCCTGAGAAACGCAAGCTGCTTTTAATGTTAATAAACGTTTTATGTTGTATATGCAGAAATGCTTCTTTTTCTATTAACTATACAATTAATAGAAAAAGAAGTCCTGAAAATAGCTTTTAAAACCAAAGATTTTGACATGGGTTTTGATTCTTATTTGACATTTGATAGAAATTTTTAGTTACATGTTTAGTTGGTTGGCAATATCTTTTTACAAGCCTTCAATGTCCCCCTTCTTCACAATAATGGAATCCCAACGGCTTGGAAGTTTTTCAATTCCAACTAATACGCCTGCTTTGTTCATCTGCCGAATGGCTCTGGTAACGGCGACAATAAGCCAAATTCAGATAGATTCATAGGGTTTGTGTATATTCCTATTTAGTTTTGGAAGGAAAGCACGATAATATAGTCCTGTGACACTTTGCCCGCACGGAACTTCGTCTGCAATGATTGCGACTTGGTGATCGTAAGCAAAAATCTGCACTTCAGCGAGGTTGTAGTGTAGATGTTTTAGTTTGTAGTGTAGTAGTTTTGCATCTCTTCAGCAGTCAGGTAGTGAAGGACCCATCATGCACAAATTTGTATCTTATTTCTCAGAATTCGGAAAGCGGACGTTGTCGATATTCCTGTCGCTTCCGAAATTTTCCCCCACATATCGCACAACGATCTTCTGCAACAAATCTGCCACAAATTTGACATTTGGCTCATCATTTCCTGTTTACTGGCGTTTTGACCTTGCGTCATCATGTTCACACGACCTTCACTAAAGCAATGAGCCCAAAGAGAAACTGTACTGTGGTTCATTGTTAACTTACCGCACACTTTAGGCAAAGCATTGCGGACTTCAGTCGGATTTTTGCCGCGTAAGGTTTCAATCTTAATGTACGACCTATGATATAGACCATAGACTCGAGTCCTACTGGCGTCTTAAGCCAATATACTTAGCTAATACACTATGTGTATTATTCCTTTGTTTAAATTAGATATGATTTCATCAGATACAGTCACGTAATTTTAAATATGATGCAAATCAAACACCGTAGTAATAGAGCTTGCGCAGAAAGACCCTGATACGAAACGCTTAGTCAAATCTAAGAACAATCCTCCTACTAAGCAGTTATTTTCAAATGCCTCTAAAATACAATTAGGGCATTGCATTAAGAATAGTTTCGCATAGAAAGCTCTAATAATTTAGATCTAATAAACCATGTTTCTTGAAAATAATAAAAACAAAAATAATTTGAAAGTAAAAAAATTTCAAAGTAATATAAACCGACATATAGGCTGACTTTCAATTTTTTTTGTGAATCTTGATTTTTATGTAGAGGTGTGACGAAGACGTACTTTAAATCTAAAGGAAAGCCAACGGTTGGTTGATGATATCACACCAATGGATCACAGAAATACTGTACGGTAATAATACTTAAATTTGGATGAACAAAGTGTTCAATTGATGACCTTGGGAACCCATCAAAATAGATGATTTTGTTTTATCTACCTAATGTTTAATTAACAGTTTGTAACAAACTTTCCTTTTTTGTCTGTATTTAGACATTTAAGTTCACAAAATATATAATTTTAAACCAAGTCTCCAACAAAACGCCACATTACCTACATACATGTATACCGCTCACGGATTTCCTTTCGACTGATGCTTCATTAAAGCTCTCGTTATTTAAAGATTGCACATCATACATAAATAGTAACACCTGCAAATGCAAACTACGCCATATTTGGAGGTGACCAGCGCTTAACCCATATTTCAAATTAGAGCACTACAATTTTGCAATCAACTTAGTTTTTGCTTATTACGAAGTTCGCCAACCTCATGGAGGAATAGACGAATTATGTCATGGCCTTCTAAAGACGACATCGGGTTTATGTATAAAAATCAAACAAATAAACATTCCGCTTTAATTGGATTTAGTTTCTTTTTTTAACAGGAATGTGTTTAACATAGAAGCCTTGAAAGATTAGTTTCATATTCGGTCACCATTTATATATAGATCGATTTAATCTGCAGTAAAAGATGGAATTTTATAGTATTTATTTAATACTTTTTATAAAGTGAACGTATGCGACTATAGGTGCCGGTTGATGTTTATAAATTGTGAATATTATAAGCGATCTGCTGTGACTGTGCTAATAAAATTGCGGATATTGTACAATCGAGTGTAGCGGTAAAAATAATCGTAGTAGTATAAACACAGGCATTCCTTCCTCGTTGCGTATACTACATAAACAGTTCTAAAAACGGTTACCTGTCATAAAACTTTATGGCTACTCTTGAAAAATTTGCGAATACTTAAAAACCCTTTATTTCCTATTCATTAATTAAACGAGGTATTAAACAAAATAATCGATTTTCTCAAGTGAAAGGTATTTTTTTCTAACAAACTTCTCTCTATGCTTGGGCAGACTAGTCTAGTTCTGGAACAGAGTATGCAAAAGAAGTAAAAAAAAGAAAATCGTTCGTATCGTGAAAAACATCCTTCTAAGCTTCCTAAGCTAGGTTGGTGTAAATAACCTTTCATTCTATAGGCTACAATTCCATAAAATCGGTTTGGATTTGAAAAACAAAGCTACCAAAAAAACTAGAAAACGTGGTCATGATCAAGGTCAACTTACCATTTTGTTTCTCCTTTCATACCAAGCAGCCTTGACACATCTATTTTCCTAAAATGCATAATTTTCGAGATACATATACAGTTCCCCAAATTTAAATGGCTTATTCTGCACTTTAGGAATTGCTAATTTGACTGAGCTGTAGACCGTAAATGAAATTTTAAGTTAAACTTCATACTTTTCGCTTTTTGCACCAGCAATGTGAAAAGCAACTATGAAACAAAATCCATTATTGTGTTCTTACATTTTTCGAGAAAATCGTTCAAATGAGTTAATTAAACTAAAAAGTTTAGAAAAGGGGGTATTTCAAAAGAAATCCTCCATTTTCTACTACAGTAATTATTCCTAAGCATCGTTGTTGATTCAATGACGTTAGTACCACAAGCTTTTATGGACGATGGGATGGGATTTTAACAAAAATTAACTTTAATCTGATCTTTGACCGTTTGGTAATTTAAGACTTTTAGTATTTGACTTGAAATTAATGTCTAAATACGTTTCCTTTTATCAACATTACGTTTTGATTATTTTCATAGGAAGACCGATGCAAGGATTTCCATATTTTAATGGTTAAAAAATAAGTTGCGACTTTGATGATTCCCTGTAAGTTGACTTTTTTAACAAAGAATTCATCACATAAATAAATAAAACACTAGAATTCAGTTAACAATAAAGGATTAAACAAATTCTGAAAATATAAAGTCAAATCTTCATTTAAATTGAAGTTATAATTATAAAGTAAATTATAATTATGTAAAATAATAGTATTGGGCGCAAATATATACACTTCACCCCAATTTTCCACTGCAGTATATTAGTACTTAAAGTTTAAATATTCGCGTGTTTGTTTTTTAAAAATAATAATAATAATTTATTGAACCCTTAGGCTATTACACAAGAATACAGGAGACAAGTCAAAAAATACACAAAATATAAATATGCATAAATACAATAAACGTCTACATCAAAAATAGAATCATGATACACAATTTGCCAAATAAGTCTCAAACTAGAGCAGCCATCAACCAATACTTTTTCAACATTGTTCTTAAAAATGACCAAGGTTCTAGAGTCCTTAATAGACTATTAAGTATAACTGTTTGAGAAAATATATTGTCACAGATAAAACTTTATAGTAACGGGAAACATCTTTACAGGATGTTCCGTAGTTTCGTCCAAACATTCTTATATTCTTACTGTACGTTTCTAAAGCAAAAACATTCTTTTTTAAATTCCTTGCCCCTACCCCGAACAATGATGCTGAAAGAAGAACAAACTAGCCTCGTCGATTTGTCACAAACATGGTGTATTTGGTTGGCCCACGTCAGATTCTTATTTAAAATTGTTACTAAAAAGGAGAGCTCTCAATGTTGTGATACACTTCATTATTATTGAAAGAGAAGCTAAAGCTTGCCGAACATTTAATTCTGCCAGAGAATTCTACAAGGAAAGGTCTTTTGATGGGTAATAATTAATCTATTATTAAAACACATGGATTCAAACTCACGAAGGGTAGATATTTTGGACTCAACTTTAGTCTCTAGTGATCTTTATCAATTAGAACGTATTTCGACATTATTTTGTAAAAACACAAAAACTGCTATTTCATGATTGAAATTAAAGAATATTATAGTGCTCTCTATTTCGACATTCTACATAATTGTGGCAATATGACAAAAAGTGTTTATTTAAAAAAGAGATTTGCTGCAGCGGCTACTACACCTAGTCCAAGAAATCATCCTGTTCAAATAAAAATTGAAATGAAATGCACGCTTAATGCAACAGGTATTCTGGGCCATTTTGGGAGTATCTGCTCGAATGTAACGTTATGGTTAATCCCGATAATGTCACACAATGCATCGTTTATATATGCGTATGCCGTCAAAACACAAAACGCAATATCGTTAAAATATTGTCACATTGTGAGGAATTAACGGTATTTATTTGTTTTCAACAATTGCAACCGAAAATACTAAAATACCTTTTTCATCAATTAACCATAAGCGATTATTTACTTCACGATCAAACATATAATGTATAAAGTCGAAGCTACATAGAACGTATTGAAAAAACGGAAGCCACAGAGGAAGCTTCTATCAGGCAGTGTTTCCCACTCCCACGCGTGGCCCGTGCTTTACAATCTCTGTTGCTGTTGTATACGCATATTTTCCTATTTTACAGGTCACACACTAAACACGATCTGAATCCTTTATATATTTTATCAATGAACTCGTTTAGGAAATGTACAGATAGATGATGAATTAAATATTAACTACAGTTTCCATTTTGTAATATGTTAAAACGCGATAAAAGATGTCTTTTATGATAATAACGCAATATCGATATCTATCGATAAAACTATGTGCTACAGTGATCAATTTATTTAAATATATTGCAAACAATCAACTAATCAAGCTATCCGTAACTTCGCTAACCAAACCCTACCACGATCGCCCGTATGTTCTCTACCACACAGAAAAAAATCCTAAGAAGGTAATTGCGATAACGTTCTAGAAACGATTTTGTCCAAAAAATGTTGCTGCCCGGTACTATAATCAAATCAAAAAAAGAAGTTAAAAGAATTTATATTATCCTTCCTGTATTTCTGCATTGCATTTTATAAAAATGTATGAAATAATAAGAAAAATTACTTGCATCAAGGTTGTATGTTCGTTGATGTATTTTTCTATCTTAAGATAAATAATAGAAAATGAGTGAGTTTGTAAGTAAATCGTCATTTATCTGTGTTTATGGAAGCCTGTTTAAAGGGATGAACCAGATATTTCTTGCATTAGGATTAGACCCAGATAGCATTAGTTATCAACCAATAAATCTCGCAATGAAAACTATTTTCCTAATAAATGATCTATTTTTATATAGTTAAAGCATTTTCATTGGGTTCGTAGTTCTCTCGGTATAAAGTCTTCCGTAGTTTAACTTTTTTTCTCTAAATTTGCCGAATCTGTGGAGGTACGATCACACGCATCTACTAGCGCGGTTGTGTAATATTCTATTCTGAAAAGTATGCAGTTTTATGATAGCAAGCGTTGCAAGCCTTGCGCCGCTCTTGCTTACATTTTGTGTGGTTTCGTTTCCAATTTTGGAAAAGAAAACATCAAACAACGGGGTGAAGTCTATCACGTGGTTCTCACCAAATTTTGCTCGATGTTGAGGTTAGCTTTAGAGCAATTGATTTCATATGATTTTTACGTTTGCTATTGAGTGAAATGTGCTCGTAAAAAAGAGTGTTTATGGTAATCCATTGTGTTGACTGTTGGCTGTCGATAGAACTTGACATGGTGCAGCGCAGAAGAAGCTCCATGCAATAAAGGGGGAAACGTCGTACGTTTGTCGTGGTTTCAATCTGGAAACGTTTCTGAAAAAAAAATCAATGACTGGCGGATCATATAAGGGAATTGTGTACTAGATTATATACAAATTTTATTGAGCATAATATTTCAGAAGCTTTCTCTTTTTCATGAAAGGCAAAAGTGAACGACGAATCGGGGCTACAGTTAAAGTATTTTATAGTATATAATACTTTTTGGAAAACGTTACGTCTCTACATTTAGCGATGTTTAGATACAGTATGCCAATTAAATACCGACTGCAGCCTGGGGATCTTAGAAGGCATCTTGGAATCCTTGAAGATCCCAACTTAAACTATCTGATGTACATTGCAACGAACACGGTTCCTGTGCAATACAGTTTTCATCAGCCTTACAATGTAACCATTGAAACCCGTATTGAGTGGGCATCCGGTGAGCCTTAACCCAAAAGGGGTGTATGCGAACAACTCGAGAATAGAAGATGTTGGAACAGGTGTAGGCATTAGTTGGCTTAACTGCCATTTCAAAATGCCTACAGCACTCCACCTCAACATATTTCAAGCAGAGATGTACTTTGAATCTGTGCGCCATAAGAAACGCAACAATAAATATATTCAGTGATAGTCAGGCAGTTCTAAAGGCCATTAAAGCCTACACATTTCAATCTGGTCAAAGACACGATTGTGTATACAAGCTAAGGCAATAACCACCTTACTTTGCAACGGATCCCGAACAACCAAGGAATTGAAGGAAATGAAAAGGCATATAAGCTGGCCAAAGAAGCAGTGAGCATGCCTTTCACTGGTTCTAACCCCTTCTGTGGTCTCAAAAAGAGCCATATAAAACAAGCAACAAAGATATGGGACGACAATGAAAGGACTTCATACTGGGAAAAAAAAACAGACGGAAGCACTCATATCAGACTGGCCAAAGATAGCAAAAACAGTGTTATCGTTCAGCAAAAAGGGCCTTAGATTACTGACAGGATTTCTAACAGGTCATGTGGCTCTAAAATATCACTTATATAAACTAGGAAAAGCTAAGGATCAAATCTGTGGTCTATGTCAAGGAAATCTAGAGACGGCAGAACACATTCTGCGGAAATGTGTTACTATCAGTCGCACACGATACCATCATTTCGGTAGGCCATTTCTTACATCTACTGAATTGAATGTAGAAGGTCCCAATGGCACAATAGATCTATTAAGATCGCAGTGATAATAATAATAATAATAATAATAACAATAATAATGATATAGGTATGCTCGAACAAGTCGTTAATGAACAATAGGAACATTAGAGGTACTAGAATGGAACCCTGTGATAGCGAGAAGTAGGTTACTTAAATTTGTTACAATAAACATATTGTGTTTGATTAAAGCTCGTTCAGAGAACAAGTGTTTCTTGTTTGCTAATATGTTGCAAATGTTGGTATAATTGTTAAATGTACATACCTACGAGAGCGGACTAAAAAGTGAGATAATTATCATAAAGTTTCTAGTTTCTTACCTTTATTTTCGCCACACTGCCTTACATTTGCTCCACCGATACTCAAGTCGCCGAATCTCATCACTATAATATGAAAAATCAAAACCATCAACAAAATCGTTTGTTTCTACAATCACCTCTCCATTTGATGAAAATCTTTTATCACCAAGTCAATTCTGCATGTTTGGAAACAGGAGAAAGTCTAACGGAGCTAAATCTGGACTGCGAGGTGTATAAAAAAAATTCGGACTCTAGTTCCTCTAATGTTGCGCTGCAATTGCCGATGATCGTGATGGAACAACATTTTTTTCCAGCCAAATTAGGTCGTGTTTCCTTTAATCTTTCATTCAGGTGGTTCAATAACGACGTGTAGTACTCTCCTGTGATAGTTTTGCTTTTTTTGGCGATAATCAATAAAGATAATTGGTTTCTTCTGTGTACCGCAACCGGCCTCTACCAATTGTTTTGATTGAATGTTCGTTTGGGTACTCCCACGACCATGTTTAAATTCACTCACCATTAGTCTTTTTTTCTGTTAATATAAAAGCGTTGAATAATCGCACAAAATTCTTTTTTATCCATATTTACAAAACAACTAAACTCGTCTGTTTATAACTGTACAATTCAAATGACACGCATGTGTCCATTGTGCTGCCATTTCTGTATTACTTACCTCACGTTTCAGACCACCCTGGTATATTATTTCCAGTTGATTAACTAACGAAAAACCGTTCCAAAGTGGGAACTGTGTAACTATTTTAATAATAAGAGGAATTTTAAAAAAAGTCACTCTACACCCCTGATGCAGTGACCAATCGACAGCCTAAACGTCATTTTTAATTACATTCAAATGGAACAATTTGCTTTTCAGTTATCTAATTTTATTTGTTTATTTGTTTGTGTTTTGTTGGGTAACTTTATTATTTATTAAGGATTTTGTTGGTTTTAAGTTATTTTATTGGTTTAAGGTTTTTCACTGTAGGAAACAAGTTAATTATTTATAAATATAAAAGCACTAATTAGACCAAATTAGAAAAAAGAAATTACAAAATACCCCTTCCGCATTATGCGCATACACTGGCTTGGTAGATATGCACAAGCATATATGTAATATGCAAATTAACCTTAAAAGTTGAAAGAAAGAGAAAACGTAAAGTTAAGCAGACGAAGTGATAAATCATTTTGATATTTTTTTTCTGAAATGGACTGCGAACTAACGTGATTTATTTAAACGATCTTCGGACGAGATTTAGTGGCCTATTTTATTGCTCGATAAATACAAGACCAACTTTTATACTTGCGCGCACATTGAAGAACCCTCAAGTAATGTAAAAATTACGTTATATGACCGCGTCAACTATAAATAATAACTGACATAAACTGGAGACTTACTTTATGATATTACAGGTACGGATGGATACAACAATTGCTGCGATACATACATACTTTTGCAGTAGTGCGAAAAATGTTGATGTTTCAAATAAAGAAAATAACAGCATTTAGGCTGTTACATTTTTTTTCTTTTTCTAATTTGTAGTCAGTTGGCGCCGTTACCTTTAATAGAAAATCCATAAAATTAAATTCGTTAGATTATAGGCGACTACGACGGCTATTTTTTACAGCAACACTTATTACATTAGAAATGTTAATGTATTATTGTTAAGAATTAAAAGCACCTGCGTTTTAAAATTGATATTACGTATTTGGTGTACCCAAGAAAAACGATATATTCAAAACAGAAAAAATAAACATAATTTAACAAACAATATACTTCAATACACAAGTAAATATTTTATTAACGTTTAAATACTACAGAATGCTAGTACTGTACAGGAACTTATTTAAAATATTATACAAATAAATAACTCAAGTATCATTCGCAATTTCTTCTGCCATACACGTCAGCCATAGGTCCATCGTAAATAATTTTCTTCTCTTAGTTCTTACATTTAATGTATTTATCACTAGATAAAAAAAAATATATATATAAAAATAATAAATTCTGTCGCCAGAGAAGGAACGTAAATATGTAACATGAAAGTTAGGAACCCAGAAAAGGATGGCTTGCGCCTATCAAAATCGTCCAACAATAATTTTACAAGTAACATTTGAAATTAATGTTCACGCTACAGACGTTTAACTTAATCTGTCACTGAAATTGCCGTAATACTCGTTTAGTAGCGATGCATCATCACATCCCTTTCGTGGCTCCGGATTTTAGTATTAGTGTTTTAGTAACCAATTTGTTATGGTGCATGAGTTGAAGCTTACAATAATTAAGCAGTATTTACCGTGCAAATCATAAAAACTTTTTTAAATAAAAAATTGAATAACTTCTTAATAAGCTCAAATTAAAAAAGGACAAAGCGTGGGTGGAAAGTAAATCCTCCACGTAGTTGCTGCTATCGGGATGACGACCAAAATAAAAAAAATCATTTATCAATCCAAGCAATATACGGGTCTGAATATTTCCAAGCCTCGATATGAAGATGGCCTTACTCATTCTCGCAATATAATTACGCTGGGTTGAAAGATAATTGTTGTTCAATGGTCGTTTGAGTCAATCGACGTTAGTACTTCCATAAAAATAGCCAAAGCGAAATTTTGGGCAACGTGGTCGTATTAGGTTGATTGACGATGAAAGCTCAGGACGACCAATAACTGCAACCACTACTAGACGGCCGCCGAATTAACAGATACTGTGAACATCTCGAGAACGTGTTCGTAGTTTATTGACTAGAGATTTGAACGCGGCACCCAACGCGCGGGTACCCGGTACGCGCCCAAATGAACATTTTCAAAGCCCCTGTTGAAGCAGTTTAGATAAGATATAGTCGAAACAGTGGATTACGCTGGGTGATTCGGCCGTGAAACAGGCTGCTTTTAAAGATAGTCATGGAGTTGTGTTAATTGAAAAAGAAAGAACAACAACGGGGGTATACTACGCGTTATTACTTGAGAAGCTAAAGGCATTTGAAGAAGAAGAAAGTTTTGTCCCTCTAAGACAATTCCGATGGGCGCTATGGTTAAGATTCACGAACTGAAGTTCGAATTGATAGACCACCCACCTTATTCGTGAGATCTGGACCCCCAGCGCCTTTTTCTCTGTTTCCTATGCTCGAAGTTTCGCTCGGAGGATGGAGATTTTCATCGAATAAGGAGGCCACCACATTTGTAAACTCCTTAGCAGAACAGGATGCCAACTATACTTGGGCGGAAAGTGGCGAACTTTACTTATGACCTCAATGAGGCTTTACGATAGAGCAAAATGTCAGTGAACTTTAAATGAGTTATTTTTTTATTTTTGGTTATCATGAAGACAGCAACAACCACGTGTTAGCTACGAACGACCGCCGTACTTCTTGGTGTTTGATAATTCCTCGTCGCAGGCAGCAGTTTGGAGAAAATCTTCAAATATTAGAGAAAAGTCCTGTATAACATAAACATTCATTATGTTAAGTTTACACTGTATATCACACAAGATTTTTTTATTAGGTCATCCTGTATATTTTTCTATTGTTTTTTCATAAACATTTCTCTATAGGGCCAAGTGGTATTAAAATGAGGCAACACCTGTGTGACAATGAGTTTAAGGTAGTTTAATCCAATTGTTTGAATAATCACATATTAAAGCAACGATTTTCAAGCACTTAGCGCTATTATAACCGAATACAACTCGAATCCACCCTCCGACTTTCAAGTTGCACGGTTTCGTAGAAGCAAAACTTTTGTGTAAGAATCTCGACCCGCTTCGTACTAGGTTCTGTCTTAAGCACACGCAAACTAGTCCGCTGCAAGGGAAAGTTGGAGGGAAATTTTGGGGCACTCTTGCAGATATAAATGTGTAAATTTCAAACAGCAAATATTTTATATTTCTACTGTGCGATCAAAATACTTCTCATCTCGAACTCCAATTCGCACGCTGCAAGTAATGTGGATAAACCAGCAATGAACAAGGATGTTGAAGATTATGCCCTGATCAAAATTTCCACAAAAGAGAAAATTGCATTTCTGTAGTTCAAAATATTGTTGAGGAAACTAAGATTCATGGTTCCTTCCTAAGATAGAAATAAATACGTTTACCCGATTGTTCTAGATAACAAAGGCGAAGCCAAAGAAACTTCTCCCTCTGTTAATATATGGTGGAACATCGAGAACCTCAAAAACAGCGGCGCCTGGTACACTGTAGTTGCAGAGCTGCAGAACATACAAGAACAACGCTTCGATTTCCTCGTGTACTTTTTGTCAAGTGCAACGGAAATACACGAGAGAATCTTAGCCTTGTATTTAACCTCCGATTTACGTCACTGTTAGTCTTTTCTGTAGATTGTGATAAATGCTTTATTTGCTAGAACGTTCCATACCATTTTATAAATAAAATAGAGTTAAATTTAAGTGTCTCTACTTTAAAATTTGTTTTTTAGGTCCAATATATTAAAAACAATAAAATTTTGTTTCAGTTATATGCAGCGATGTTTCACTCATCTCGAGATCTCGAGACATCATAATGACTTAATGGTATTCACCATTTTTTGACGGGCGTGTCACATTTTCACATTTTTTTGCTGAGTAAACGTAAAATGAAAAATTTTAAAAACCATATAAATACGACTTTGTTGATAGATATTTACCCCGCCATGATCAAATACCATAAACTTTTGTTTCTCTAAAGATTTTCATAAAAAAAATAAAAAATATATTTGTCCATATAGCATCATATCTAATTGACTAACAAAGAACACATTTTAAATATAGGGAAATTTTTGCAAAAAAATCTGGAATTTCTCTGCCAAATTCCGGAAAATAATATAAAATGTTCCATTACAAAAAAATAAATCGTATGAAACAAACTTGGCAATGATTTTGATGGCCATCCTATAGGTTCTAGTTGATATAAAAAGGTTCCATGTATCGATAGTGAAAACTATGATATATTCATTTGAATAAAATGTGTATCACTACTCTGGCATGTAAGGCGTTTGAGATATCGGGCGTTAAAGAAACAATACCATTTTGCAAAAATTATTTCCAAAACTAAGCCAAGTAGGTATATGGAATTCATGTGCAGCACAAGCTAAACATCAAGTAACCAAATAAGTTCGTTTTTGACCAGAATGACCTTTTGCTAACGTAACATTAATTTTTATACGCCGGTGGTAGAGCTTTACGGATTCTCAAGCAGCAAATTGATGGACTACGTTTATTACATCAGTTCAAGTTTGAAACTGTCTTATCTCATACCGTTGTCAAGGGACAAAAAAGGGTAATAATCACTTGACGAAATATTAGGAGAATCAGGAGAGTGTGGTCATATTTCCTGGCCAAGCTCAGAAAATTTTTTCCGAGTCACTTCTGCGATATGAGGCCTGGACTTTCTTTCGATTAATCAAAGAAGAGCGTTTCTCGATGAGTGTTGCTTGTATTCACTGAAGCTATTCACGGAACAAATTAGTGGTGAAGCTTTGATCCGTCTCCAAAAACTCATAATGGACAATTCCGACTGCTGTCCACCACGCACACAATACATTTTTGTTTGAGTGCAAGGGAACCCGGAAAATGCGTGGTATTGAATTGAAATTTGAGTATAACGTCCAATTTTCGTCGCATGTTAACAACCGAATGCGTGATAAGACGGTTGAATTTGTTATCATGATGGACAATTCATCTAGGATCTATTTGCTTAACTTCCCTAGCTGGTGAAAGTGCAAACCAATATCACTCACAGTGAACCCAAGCACATTGTATTGAAATTTGCCTCCACAACATGCTGTATATCCTGGTTGTTAATGATCTTGCGTCTGCCAGAGCGTGCCTTATCGGTCAAATTGAAATCTCCTGAACCACTTCTGTGCTGTTTGATCCCATACAGCATCATCTCCGAATGCGGTATATATATATACGGCGCCGCTGCAATTTGGTGCCGAGTTTGTACTCATAAAGTTGGCAACCTCGAATTCAAGGTTTATTTATCGCCATTTTAAATTATTATAAAATATAAATTAAACAATTATCCCCAAAAGTGTATGTATCCAATGAAAGAAGAATTAATACCAAACATGTGCTATCGATCAATAAATTGAATAATATTCATGGCAATCCGATGTATACAAAAACCGCACTAACTTATTTGGTCACCTAATATCTTGTATGCATACATGACTTCAAATAACATTTATTTGAAACCTTTTTCTATAAATTGGAAAAACGGAAATTATCTTCCACCCACGTACTAGATGAATAAGGCGTAGAGTATCCATATAGATCGGTAAAGACTGCACGAATGTGAGTAGAATGTAGTACAGGTGTAACTGGTTAAAAAAGCAAAAATGAAAAATGACATACTCGCGTCCGTCTACCTGCAGCTTGCTTTCTCTTATTGTTCCTTAACTCAGGCGCTGTTTTCTTGTGTTCTTCTTGAAAGTAGTAAATATGAAGGTAATCCTCAAATGTGCTTTTTGGCGCTAGAAATAAAAAATGTAGATGTAATGTATGCGTAAATCCACCCATCCCATTTCAAATTGCAGATACATATTGAAAGTTACTACACTATTAGGTAATTTACTGTACAACTGACATGTTTTGTATATGCTGCTGTCTAAATACTTGGTTAGCGTATGAATTTAATTACTAATAATCAGAACAATACTATTCAAAGGCTTGTTAACACACCGATCAAAAATCTATATACCATTCCGGTTGGTAGCAAATGATGTGAACGCTACATAAGATCATACAGATATCCCACTTGCTCCAGTCACCTCTGATGTTCTTGAACGAACCTTCGTTTTTTTTTTTACCAATTTGAACAACTCAACTTACATATATGTAACAAAATAGCAGTGGAAGCTATCTTCGGTCATTTTTAGTGTGTACTGTACGGTGGTTAATATTAGAAGCTTAGCACGAAAAATATCCCATTTTTTTAAATTATTTACAAACGAGTAAAAAATTTTTTCTAAGCAATAAAACTTTTTAATTCAAATAAAAAATTAAATTATTCAACAAGATATCAACCTTAACGAAGAGAAACAAAGTACATTTTATGACAGAGTAATGTCTATATAAATTAAATTGGAAAAAAAAACTGAAAATGCCGAGGACCTCGTTTCATCGCTCAGAAGTTCTTCAGATGTGTTGCTCTCTTCGCTACTACTATCGAAAGCAAGACTATTGCCATCGTCATCCTCAATATCATCCCTGTTACTATAATCACCAATCACCTGTCATCAATTTTTGCGACTTATGCTGGACAGTATGCGATCAGACGATCAGAAGAGGTAGTTGAACAAATCCTCATTGTTCACAGTCCTTGACATAATGCTCCCAGAGATATTTAAAATCTTTGCTTTTATGATCATTGGGCAACGAATTAGCAGTTTATGTACAACACTACTTGACATGTAGTACCAAAGATATAATAAAACAAAGAGTCTTGCAGTTTCTTTAGCGTACACATCGATATTTCCAAATCAATTCAAACCACTTGAAATAACACTAAATCGCTCACGCCAACAATCTCTGAAGACTTTCTAGGATGCTGAAAATACCATCGTGCTATATTTCCACCATTTATGGATCCGCACAAGCAATCCTAATTCTTTCCTAAAGTTGCAAAAAAAAAACTGCTACATTTATGTGATGGGCTAAATAATAAACAAAATTCGGGCACATGTAAAATTAATATAGAATAAAATTAATAATTTTTCCCCTTTCGTCACAGTAATATTGTTGCAATGTTATGTATAACGTACTATTAATGTTACGTTCAGATGATTTTTGCAGTAAAGTTTCATAATTTGGAATCTATTTTTTACTCTTCCTATATCCGAAACAATGTGTTGGCGTCGTTTAATTTTATTTTACAAACGAATGCAACACTATCGCTCTAAATATCACTACAATGTAAATAAAACTGAAGCCTATTTTTGCTCTTGTACTATCGTTAGAGCCGTAAACAACCGAAATGCGGATGACTATTTCTTACACGTAGATATCGTGGTCGCGGTGGGTAGAATAACATTTACATTAATCCTACAAGTGGGACATCTGTATAATCTGGGATTTAGCGTTTAGTCTTTGAAATTGAAATTGCTCTACGTGTGCATAAACGTGTCGATCAATTGATTATAGAATCTCATTCCATTTGCAAACGTGGTATGGGCACAACCTTGTATACAGTTTGGATTATAAAGCACTCTATTTGGAAAACGCGAAAGTTTGAATGGACCATCAACTGTATATGCAGTTTGAAAAATATTGCCTGAAAAATAGTAACCAAATCAATAAATATTTATATATCATGTATTCCATGAAAAAATTAACCTGAATGAACAAAAACAAAAATTCAACGCCATATTTGTTACAGAAAAAAATGTTGTGTCGAGTGTCTACTTCGAAGTATTAAAATAAACCGTTTAAATATAATCTTATACAAATCATTAATGCTTTTGACCGTGCGGGTGATTTGTTGAGACGTGCATTACCGCACAGATCATTTTGAATGTTTGAATTGAGATTTGATATCGTATTAAGCAATCGGAGACTATTTCTGTTGCTTCAGAAACTTAACGTTTAATCAAAAAATAAAACGATTTGAACTGTAACACGGTACGTAACACATATAAAAAGTGTACGTAACAGTTTCAAAATGACAAATACAGGAAAAAAACCGTAAAATGAGGCTATTTTTTTATTCTTAGTGTTCGGAATTTCTTTTTCTATTATATAAATATATATTTTTTTTGATATACAATATTAGTTCACAAAATTATATCCAAACTTGTAATTCATTGCAGTGTCAGCTTTTGACTCGTGTACGTAACGCATAAAAAAATAATTATCTTTGTTAAATGATGATCTTCATCAAATTAAAGGTAGCATCAAAATTTAGAACAAACAATATTTCAAAAAATTTAAGTACAAATTAGACGTGTGCCTAACCCGTGGAATGCCTGATATATTACTTTTCGACGGTAAAATGTGAAAATCCATGATTTCCGTGTTTTCCGACGATTTTTGAAAAATATTAACCCCGATAAGGAATCAAACCTAACATCTCCCGTTTGCCGGGCAGGCGAGCTAACCACTACACCACGGGATCTATGCCAAGAATGAAATCACTTTGTAATACCTAGATCTGATGTGGTTTACGCTTGTAGGTACGCCTGTAGTACAGTAGATAGTTGCGCAAGTATACACACATACGGCAACATTTTCATTTGGTAAAGAATAGTGAAATAACAAGAAGTGAAACATCCCTGTACGCGCAATTATTTTATGGGACCATAACTCTTTCATTTTATTGAACTTTAAGCGTTTTCTTCGTTTTCGTTAATTTTATTTTATCACAGTTATCATTTCTACTAGAATCGGATTTTTTTTAATTAAAAAAGTTTTTTTCTGCTTTATTATCTATCAGAATTGTTTTTTTTTCTTTCTTTTCTGTGATCGTAGTAAGCATTAGTTAGAAATTTTTATTATATTATATAAAAGAGAAAAAACGGGTTTTATGCTGTAGAATATTGTAACCTTGTAAACAATTTCCGTACGTACATTTTATTCGATTCCATCGCAGACAAAAAATATTTTATGGATTGGAAAAATATGAATAGAAACATTAAAATTAATAACACCAAAACAATTTTTAAACATTACGGAAGTTCTTTACGTTCTGCCTTGCAAATTACGTACAAAGAAAATAGTCGGCTAAATAATATTTTAAAACATTATTCATTTTCAAAACTATTTATTTTTGCATTACTGCAATGCATCGATTTAACTTTCGGGACTTGCTAAACTACATCTCGGGGCTAAGAACTTGAAATATGTAACCAGACGAAATGGCGCCAAGAACACCAATTGCGTCAGAAAATGATCAAAAGTTCCGACAAGAATTTCCGTCCTAGTTTTTTTACTATTCTCTGCTAGATCTGCGTTCTCGATTAGAAATAACTATGCGCTCCTAGAGGCCGAGAGGTGGGAATTACAGTGAAGCATTGAGTGTACAGTTTGATTCCTGTGGTTAGTTGAGCATAAATTTCAGGAAGGGGGTTACAATTGAGGGATTCGTGTATTCGTCGGATACAATCGACGTACTTCGGTAGTAAAAAACGTATCATTGGTTAATTATAGTCATTCGAGATGATGAAGAGTTTCTTTGAGAAGTATGTACATGTCTGCGTCTACCATATTTAGTTCGTTTTAAAGAGTTTGTTGATGGTACAAATAATTGTTTCTATACAACTTCTTATTTAACTATAAATATTATAATGAATGTTACTATTGCAGTCATATGCATCTAGGTATCACTAATCATTATCATAATTTAAAATCATCTAAAATATTTGAATTTGCAGGCATTAACCTATTGCAACATTTTTTAAGTCGGTTTTCATTCACAAAAAATAAATATTTCCTATTTACAATGTGTTTTACCTCATATAAAGACGCCTAAATAAATTGTAATTATAATTGTTTATTAATAACGCAATGAGTATAAAACTTTTACCAGTGATAGAGCCATTACTAAATTACTAAACTAAAAAATAAATCCAGCGTTTTAAGTAAAGTCATAGTAACGATGAAGATAAGAGCAAAAAACTATTTAATTTTGTAGTATTTCTATATTTTTGTGGAAACAAAAAATTCTTATTCCAAACATCAAATGTGCAAAGCACAATCAAAACGAATGAAAATACATTCAACATTAAATTACAATTTTATTACAACACATTAAATAGCAGAGTTTTCAACTAAGTCGCCCTGAAACATAATACATTTATCTACTCGTTGCAACATTTTAGACGAAATTTTGCGGCAGGTTTAACGAATCCTCTCACATAGGTCCTCTCTATTTCGAGATCTGAATGCATACACAATATTTTTAGTTGTTCCCAAAAAAAAAAAGGTCGAGTGGAGTAATATCAGGCCATCTCGGCGGTTATTCCATTAAAGGACTATTATGACCTATCTATCTTAATGGAAAGTTTTCGTCCAATTATACTCATACTATCCTTGCGTTATGAACTCAGGCTCCATTAAGCGGTAAATACAGTTCTCACCTTACCAACAAATCATCAATCGCATTCACTAATTCGGTATTTGAAACATGTAAAAATCTTTCTTTTAAAGAATTTGGGTTTCCAGGCTGTTGTATGAAGAACAGCAGCTACGCAACATGCCGCAGCCAAGAAGAAGCTCCATACAATTGTGAGCGAAACGTTGGCATTCTCATGCAATTACGATGCGGTTTCAACCCAGAAAACAAAATTCTTTAAAAGAAAACAACGACCGCGGAGGTCCACAACATGTAATAATCTTGTTTATAGCATATGGGAAAAGAAAAAGGGGACAATGATCCTTGAATTTAAAATTCCAGGCCGCTTGTGAATATTGTCTTTTACAATTAATTACAAAACGTGGGTTTTCTGTTGCCCAATATCTGCAATTTTGAAACTGCTTATGAAACTACGCCCTTAGCGGTAAACATAGCTTCATCAGTAAACATCATTTTTTTTTCAAAAATTCTTTATCGTTTAAAAAATTACCATGACACCATCAGCAATACTCTTCTATGCAAATCTTCTTCAAGAGTGTGCAAGGCTTGTATGGTGTGATTTTATGTCCATGAGAACATCTCCAAGTTTTAGTTTGAGATATTAACATTTATAGTCACACTTCGTAAACTTATGCGAGATTATTACCATATAATGCTAGTATTACTGCGATTAAAATGTACAACTACCCCACAATGGATAAGTGGACGTTGAGGATGTCCACGTTACAGTCTAGAGCAGCTTCTAGGCTGGAGTTTACATTATCAATAACAAGTCGATTTGAAGAATACTTAACCGTCGTAACAACAAGAACATGCCCCTTAATTAAATTTTGATAGCTGACGTTTCACACAGTGTTCGATTGTTTTGATTGTGCGTTGCACACTCGATATTTAAGAGAATTTTTTTAAGGTATTTATGATTGTGAAATTGTAGAAAAACAAGTTACAACATTAAAATTTGTCAACGAAACTTCGTTTTTAGAGTACTTTAGTGATTAGCAACAACTTTTATTCAATACATTTTTGCTCTACCTTCGTCGCTACTATGACTTTACTTGAAACACTTATCGTAGTTGGCCAGATTTAAACTCAAAAAGAAAAATCATTCCTACAAAAATATTAATCGTAATAGCATTCATCAATGGTAAAAGTTTTTAATAAACAATTTATATAGGTATCCTCGTGTAAAGTTAAAATATTGTATAATAAACCGTATTTTAACAACTATTAAGAAGCTAATATGTAAATTAAAAATAATGGAGGGGGGTCAAAAATATACCATGAAAAAAAAACAGTACTTTAGAAGAATATAAACATTTGTTTGCGGTATATCTACGAATGGGGACTTAAAGAACCAGAGTCCTGTTCAGTTTTAGGATGTGTAAATACTGTAAGTATGCGTAATTACTTTCCACGTCTTGAAACTGAACAAGAAATATTTTCCCGGTGGTCATCCGTTGCCACGTATCTTAGAGAAATGGATCCATCTGATATCATAATGAAAAAAACGAGTGCTTGTTTCATTATATCATCATCTTTACATCTTAATCAAATATATCAAAAATAATAAAACCTGCCAATCTGAGTGGTTTCGGTATAAATATTCGGTTTTGTCTTTATTAAGCAATAGAACGATTAAAAATAAAACCACGACCTATATCTAAACAATAAAAATTTATATATTACTAGGAAGAAGTACATACTTAGACCGAAACACTGCTCAAAGATTCGCCGACTTATTTTTTATTCGGCGCATTGAAACTATTATATTTTACTTGAATGAAAGCATTCCGCATAAATATTACATTTAATTTTCGCGCAAAAGAAAAAAATTGATGCCAAGTATTGGTCATTTTTGAAGAATATTTTATATACGCGCCCTCCTTCGATTCTATGCTCAACTAAGGTTACCATTAGCAACAACATTATTTCTACAAGTTGCTTTTCTATTCTGGTGTTTTCTATGGGGGATAATAGTGATGACTAGATTTTACTCTGGAGCAGATGGAACGTAAATAAGCATTCGGACACTGCCTTAGTATCAGTAAATCTCAGCACCATTACCTCTACGAGAAGTATCCCTCAAGCGAACAGAAAAACGTCTACTAGTGGTTTCTGAAACATAGAAACATACAGAATAATTGTATGATCAAAATAATTTACGCTACGTTTGACATAGTTTTATCTGCATTTCATTAGTTACCCAGCATATATTAATTTTTGTGAAATACATATTTTTCTATGATATATTGCTTAAAAACTCAATGAACGTACAAAATTATTCAAATTGATATTGTGTATTTATTGCGAAAATAGAATTTTAATTCCCGCATCTTTTTTAATCAACTGAGGAATTCTTGGAGTTTTTCACAATAAATCGAAAACATTTTTACATCAACCAGCGTGTACAAGATGGCAATCGAAATTGTTGCCATGCTTAGTTATATCATTTGATTTATTTTTTTATAAATATTACCCTATACCTAAATTGCACAGCATGCCACTTAGCAAAAAATGTTTCATTTAAGAAAATTGAAATAACATGGTAATGATTTCAATCGCCATCTTGTAGAACTTACACGATTTTTTTTAATGTGCTGCTCAAACCTCCGAGAAATACTCAACTGAATAAGAATGAAATCAACTTTCTAGCTGATAAGATGTTTAAGATTTCGGGTGTGAAAGATACAACGGTATTTAAAAAAACATCCTAAATTATCTGAAACACTAAGCCAGATAAGTATGAGAGATGATGAACAAAATTAATATAAATTGAAGAGAGGTGTCCAAAACCGTAATAATATACAAGATGTTCCTTTAAAAAACATCCATGATGAAATTGAACATCATGGATACCTGACCAGAATTTTATTATGTTGTGTAGGAGTTGCCTCAGAATGCGTTTTATGTGAAAACTTTTTCGCTACTTTGTTTAGGGAAGGAACTATTTTCTGCCAACACACTAGTATTCTGACAAATTAATTCTGGATTTTTATATGTACATTTATGGGTATTTTTAAGTGTACTTTTTTTAACGGGCTTTACACATAGAGATGGTGATCAGGTGGAACAAAAAAATGAAATTGTATATACGTTAATCCCTTGCGAAGGAAATATTCTAAGGTGTCAGTCAGCGATCAGATTGACACTTTGGCAAATTTGTAGGTACCATAGAGTGTTGTAGAACACCGCTTGCTGTTTTAGTTGAACCTTATGTAGGGATGAAGTCTATTACATCCATGTTTGAAATGAAGACACAAATTTTAAATACATATATATATATGTATTTCTCCAGATAATTTTTTTTAGGAAGATATAGTATTCACAACTCCCCGTCACTCCTTTAATCCCTTCAAAAATACGTTTTTCTAAAGTCATCAAAATAAGCTTCCGCCTCAGTGGTGATCCCTTCATTTGAGTTAAGCACGTTTTCATATTGGCGAATAAATGATGTCCCAGGGCGCACGTCGGGCGAGTAAGGAAAGCGAGATAGTAATTGACAGCGTAATTCTTGCAATTTGGCCGCCACAGCTCTGGTTGTGGCTGCAGCATCGGGTGGAGCATCGTTGTGGTGGAACAAGATATTTTTCTTTAATAAATGAGATTTCTCATTCAAGCTTTCTCACTCCCAACTTTTGCTGAAAAATATTAATTGCCGTTTGGTACGGTACACCTACGGTCTCTCCTCAGCGAGAATCATGCCGTGGACTTTTCAATATCATCAGCCGGGCAACTTGAGAGCTCTTCAATCAAAATCGATATATGGCGACGTTTAAATTCGTTAAACCAACATCTAACAGTTGTTCCAAATTCCAAATTCGCTTTAATTTTTTTCGCATGTTTTTGCATCCAAAAACAGAAAGCGAATTACTGAACGATACTGTTGTAGCACAAAGGAATACAATACAATACAAATTTACTTTTTAGTATACATATATAAAAACACGAAACGTGTCTAATACAAATGGCTGTCAAATCAAAACTAACCTATGAATCTGCCTCAAATTTTGTACGGCGGTAACACTATTTAACTTCAACCACCGATATTTATTGATCAACTCTGGCATACCAGCAAATGCGTATTTTATCTATAAAAAAAATCATGTACGCTAGTTCGATACCGAAAAGGCATATTGTTTTTTATCGTAACAAAAGGTGTTAACTTGGTTGGTGTATGGGTGTAAAAAATATAAAAAAATCAGGGATAGATTTCACTCCCTAAACATAAGGTACCGATGAAATGGTAAGCAATATTTCGCAATACTGGAAGTACTCAACAAATCACCAAAGTTTCAATCCGATCAGTGATTGCCATCTTGGAATCTTTCATTATGATTATGGTTATACATAACCTAGGGTTTAGCATTTTGTTTTTAAAATTGAAATTATGTTGCAAGTGCGTAAGCCTGCCGATCGGTTCATTATAGAATCCCATTCCATTTATAAACGCCACGAGCAGAAATTTACTACGCCTTTAGAGTATAAAGCACTATAATCGGAAAATGTATCTATTTAAAGAAACCGTCAACCGAGAATGCAGTCTGAAGAGTAGTTGTGTAAGAAACAGTACACAAATCAATAAATATTTGTGTATATTCTACTTTAGGATCAGTAAATCTAAACATTTTTACCTGAACGCGTTTTCCGCCTTAATAGTGAATCACCAGCATTGTTAGTTTCTGGAACATAGATACAGCAAATAGAACAATGAGCAATAATTATATGATCAGAAAAACTTTATTTACATTTCATTAGTGACCTGTTACGTATTTATTTTTGTGAAATATGCATTATACGAAAGGTGGTTTGAAAAGTCTGTGCAAAATCAGAGAAATGGTAACACTGGTGAGTTTTAAGGTTAATATCAATTAGCATCTCGTCAAGAGACTCACACCAACCTTCAACCATGTTGATTTATTTACTCTGTCTTGAATTTGAATTGTGCAAATCAGCGATTTTCAAAAAATTAATAATAGTGTTTCGTGTGTTGATAAAATATCTATAAATGTTGTGATGAATATGATTGATTTATAAGTAATTTCCACATTTTCGGAATAGCCACTTGACCATAAGTGAGACAGAACGTACTGGACGCCCTGCTGAAACCAGTTTTCCAGAAATTATTGATAAAATCCATGATATGGTAATAGGTGATAGAAGAATGAAGATGCGACGTTTTGTCACTGTGGACGATTGGCTCACAAAAAGGCCTTTTCCATCACGACAACGCACCAGCTCATTGCGGTCGCGAAATTGATAAAAGGAATTAACAAACTGGAGCAACGTGAAGGACGAAGTATAAAAGCCTAAGAGGAGACTATGTTGAAAAATAAAAATGGTTTCTCGCGAAAATTACTACTTTCAATATTTGCACAACCTTTTTAAATCACTCTCGTACATTGACTAATATTGTAATGTATTTTAAAAGAATTAGTAAAAAATGGTGTGAATTTGCCAGAGCTGAAAACAAGAAGTTTACAGAACATTTTTTAATTCAAGATTAAATTGATCGCGAATGAAACTTTAATTCATGCCCAAATTTATTACTGTTTACAGAAACATTATGATCTGGTTTAATTCGTTATTAGTCAGTCGTTAGTGTTTTATACGATACATAGTAAAAAAAATGCATGTAAATCGGCAAAGCAACACTGGTCGAAGTTTTTTATACACAAATTCTCCAAGGCACACACAATTAATCTCTTAACAAGTAAAGAATCTATGCATAATTATGTATTGTGCAAAACAGCATTTAAAGTAACAACTGATTGGGACAAACACCACAAAAACATGTTAGCGTGTTAACGACTATTATCATATTTTTCAGATGGTTATGCTAGGCTGTTACAATGAAAAGGTAATAATAGAGTACCGAGAAAGAAGCAGAAATTTCACACGAAATGAAAAAAAAGTTATTTTGTTTGTTTGTGTTGTTGTACTTTACGGGAGTTACAAAAAGAAATACTACTGCTATGTTATGCAAAACTACAACGGTCCACATTTCAGTTCACAAGACAAAGTAACGAAACTGCTGACGATTGATCAAGAACGGAATCGACTGATAACTTGAAAGCAATGCTCGAACATACAAGTGAGGTTCTGCGGCAGTATGTGACTATAGATACGGATATATCACTATACTCCAGAAACCAAAGGTCAGTTGGCAAAATTGTTTTCTTCCGACGACTGCGTACCAAAAAAGGCGGAGACGATTCCATTGGCTGGAAAAGTTTTTGGGATTCGCATTGGGAGAAGGGAAGGACAATCACGAGACAGTACATGTTGATTTACTGGACCAATTCGACGCTAAACTAAGGAAGAAACGATCCCACCTAGCAAAGAAAAAAAAATCGCTACCATCACGGTAATGTCGCAGCCCACAAGTCGGCAATAGCGACAGCGAAACTAGTCCACCATATTTGCCAAATTTGATCCCCTGTGTCTTCCTTCTTTTTTCAAACTTGAAAAAATGGCTTGGCGAAAATTAGCTCACATCAAATGAAAAGGTCTTCAACAAATCCTATTATTTAGAAGGCTTAAAAAAACAGCAAAGAGATTATGCTGAGAGATAAATTTAACAAATGCAAAGCATTGTCTTCCTTATCAAAGATATTTATCATACTATCTTCGTATACGGAAAGGAGTCGACTTCTCAACGACATGTGGACTATCGCTGCACAGAATACAAAGTAGAATTCTATTACGCACAGCATCCATCCCAATCGTCACAGCTATTGAGACAGTGGCTCCAGACTAGATAAATTTGTAAAACGTAGGCCTTTAGATAAAAAATCAAAACAGGCGGATTAAACAAAGCTTTAAAATTATATGAACATGGTGCAGCTCACGTAGTAATGCAAATTGTAGACGAGAAGAACTTAATAATAAAGAAAGAAGAACAAAAAGAAATGAGAATTCTGAAAATAGGACAATCACACGACAAAGGAATAGAAGCGCTAATCGGGTTGAGGCATAATCTCGTTTGTTAAAATATGTGAATATATTCAAAATGATATTAGATTCTCTTGGAACTAATTATTACGTAATAAAATGTCGGAAAATGTTTACAGGGAAAAAGCAACAAGGTCCTTTAACATCAAATGATGAAAAATATGTACTTCCAAGTCTCAATAGATGATTTTTCACACTTTGCTATTATAAAGTTACTGGAATCGAAGAGTAAATATAAAAGTATTCATAAGCCTTACTGGAACAATATGATTGATGACGTAAATTTACATCAAATCATGGTATAGCAAAAATAGTATACAATTGAAATATACAATACAATGCAAAACGATGAAGCCAAAAAGAATAAGCAGACCGTTAATGCTTAAAGTAAAAACAAACGAGTGATCTCAAAAACAGGCCAAACATCACCCGTTTTCGGTAGCCTGAATTTTAAACCAAATTGTGCGCCAAATAAGAGTGTATGATGGTACCTGTATTACTCCTATGAAAATTTCAAGTTGAATCCACTGCTCAGTTTCGAGTGGGGAGTTAAAGTGGGGTAAAACAAAGGTTGAAACATTCCATAATATATATCTCCATGTACATTTGGATATACATAGTTAAGGTATCTTATAATAAAATAGTCATCTCATTCATATCATTTAAGGAAGCCTTCATAAAAAAGAATGTTCTGAATAAAGGTTTCGAGTTCCAAAGGGAGGGAGACTATGACTTTGAACTTGACCTTGCAGCTAATTCAAGGTCATTGCAAAGTCATAATTGTTTTTTTGTCATAAACTATCAGAAATGGTCATTATATATGATGTTATCTGTTAATAGAGCTATTTCATGGTGTTATACGTATGTAGATATTTATTATGAAATGGTACTTTTTTCTCTGATATATTATACGAGCGTATCTGTACATAGAATGTACTAACGTTTGGAAAGTTCACTGTATTTTTACCTCTGATTCAAAGTGGATATACCTTCTCCATTATTCTACTGTTACTTTCACTTTTTAATGCTCCACTTCTCAAAAATGAAAAGTAGACTCAAAATGAAATTTTTACTAAAAGTACTACATTTAACTTGAATACTGATGTTTTGCTCTCCAATTAATTTCTAAATTACATATTTGATAATATAGTTCTTAGGAGGAGTGTACCTGTCACCTTAAACTTCTAATTACAGCATAATTTGGTTCTAAATTCGGCATACCGAAAACAGGCGATTGTTTAAGTCACTGTTAGCAAATACAAAAGCACCAAAAACGCTATGGGGAGAAGCAATACCGTTCGGCATTTGAATTAAATTGCGATGTGGAAGGCAACATCTAATAAAGCTACAAATATTTGGTTCAAATGTGTGACTAACAAATTTACTAAAACCTACCTAATTGGATCCAAAAGTGAGTAAAACCAGTGGTTATGGTTGGATACTGCAACGGAGGCTAAAGTATTTGGGATCTTTCCGTAACGAAGTAATTGGGGCAGTTGATATAAAAAAAGTTAGTAAAAAAAAAAGAGGATATGATAAAGATAAAATTCCATGTTAAACAGATGTAGGCATATTTCTTATAAATTTGATAAACTTTTAAAACTGTAAGGCATATAATTTTAAGAATAACCACCATACCGTCCGGATTTAAATCCAATAAAAATAATATGTGTTACTGCAAAAAAGAGCAGCAGCACTTTTAAAATGGATATGAGAATATTAGTGAAAGAAAAAATTGACGAAATTTCTGTTGAAGATTGGCAAAACTGATGCCAACAAGCTATAAAAACTGAAGACAAATGCTTAGAAAACATTTTAGTTGACAATTATACAGAAACTTATTATTTATTTCTGGAAATTGATAGTGACAACGATGATTTCAATGAATTATCGGATGAAGAGCAGCAGCAGTTTGTATTTTATTTATGTAAAAGCACTACATTTAACTTGAATACTAATGTTTTGCTCCCCAATTAATTGCTAAATTATAACTTAATTACATATTTGTTAATATAGTCCTTAATAAAAGCATTGATCAGTAAACGTATTTTAATAATAATAATGTTTGTATTAAAGAAGTTGGCAAATTTAGGAAATAAGTAAAATAGAATATTCTTGACGCTACTAATAATTAGAAGTATATTCAAGACTCAATCGCTAGGGTCCCTTCCCCCATCCTACCTGCAAACAGGCACCCCAATCGCTCGCCAACGTATAGGTCGATTGGTGTATCTGAATATATTCTACCAACATTTGATTAGTGATTGTCACTGATGTATGAAAGATTATTAAAGTTACTTATTTGACATTTTTATGACTACTGAAACTTGCATCTTAGATGAAGTGTGCGTTTTATTCTAAAAATACTCAGAAAACTACAACTACCTGGAAATGTATGAATTGAAGAAAATTGAAAGTACATAAGTATATTGATGAGCCCTGTTTAAGTTGAAATGCTGTTATGCCCGTTCATAATGATGCAACAATTTATATTTTAAATAGTCCGTGGGGACTTCATGTGTGAGATAATGATTAAGTTGGGGAAGTTTAGGAAATTAGACTAGTGGTTTCGCGTTTAGCAAACACATCATCAGGCCAAGGTAAAGGGCAGAACACGGACAGGTTCAATGAAGTGTGTGTAAATTTTTTAAACTGCAATTTTTACACACACTTTAATGAACCCGTCTTGGTATTGCCTTTTAGCTTGGCCTGGTTAATTTATTAGACACGAAACCCGTCGCATAATTTGGAGTAAAAGAATTTATGAGAAAATTTTGAACCTTTTTTCAACTTTCACAACTTAATTTATATATTTAGTATTAGAAAAATTACGTTTTGTAGGACACTGTTATTTTGCCTTCTGTTTAAATTCTAGCTTTAAATAATTAAACAGGAACGTTAACTACGTATCGTTCGAACAATTTTCTTACAGCCGTGAATGAAAGGAAAGAAACTAGGCGCGTTTAACGTTTTACTAATATATATCTAATACTATCTTCTTAGAAACTTATCGAGAAAAAGTTGTTAAAGGATTTTAAAAAAGAATTGTTCCAATTTTTTAAATTATTTTAAAATGTGAATTTAGTTTAAAATCTGAGAATATTTCTTTCTTATTGCGCCAGATCCTAATTATCCTATTGGAAGTAACAAGAAACAAGCTGTCTAGTTCTATCAGTCAAAATTTAGCAGCGGTAACAGGAAATATCGTATAGGTGCATACTGTTACCCCGGTATGTACTTTCCGGGACTTTTACTTTTATTAATTTTTTCTATAGTGATCTTTTTTTTTCTAGTAGGCGTCGAATATCTTGCAAAAACAAGGAAAAAAATTTATGCTTAAAAAAACGCAACTGTCAATCAGTAATGGTCAATTTATGGTAGATTAATCAGATTAATTTTAAAAGAGAAATATTTTTGCAAAAAGTGTAAGTAATGCTAATAAACAACACATAAGTATCGGCACCCTCCGCACCACACAAGTTTAATTTATTATATAGTAATATAATAAATAGTCCGGGACGGCCGTTTCGAGGACACGAATGGTCCTCATCATCAACCGGTGACCGAACCCGGACTAATTATTATATTACTATATAATAAATTAAACTTGTGTGGTGCGGAGGGTGCCGATACTTATGTGTTGTTTACCATACTACGCCACAGTCCTTGCTATCATTATTGGTAATGCTAATAATTTTTTTATTATTTGTGATCAATGAATTTTTGCATTTTTCTCAGATTTTTACAACCATAGAGAGAAACATAAGAAAAGTGTATTTTATTACCCCTATTTCTTATAACTCTACCATCCGTAATAAACAAACAGCGAATGATACCAAGATTTCAACCTGCAATTTCAATATTAGTAACAATAATAATGCACATGACTCGAACCAACACTTTGTGCAATTTTTAAAGTAAAATCTTGTTACGTTGTAAATAATTTAATAGATTAAAGCCAGTTAAAAATTCTGCATTTTTAACCCTCAAGTGCTATCGTGGGGTGTTTCGGAACCCCAGAGGTCATTTTTTTTTAATTTTTTCTAAAACTATTTTTGTCACATTTCTAAGGTTCCAGGTATTCGCCTATGCAAATGAGATATGTAATATAGTGTAATTTATTATTTACCATATTCTACAGTTTTAGCAAAAAATAGCTTTTGGGGTGTCTCAACACCCCACGATAGCAATTACGTTTGTTTTTTTCAAAAATAGCGTAGTGTATTCTAACCAATGATTTAGAATTTTATAGTGATAATAGCCCTCGTCCTCTTTTGGGGAAATCACAGATGTTGTTGTGCATGTAAGTATAGGGGATTCACTTATATACGTTCCAATTCGGCGATTTTTATTATAGTACCTACATGTACAGGGGATTCACTCATTTATGTTCGACTTCGGTGATTTTTTACAAATCAAATAGTGGCATTTCCCACTGGCAATGGTAGACATTTCACGTGTCAACAGTTACATAATTTTCTTAGCCACTTCAGACCATACAGTTAACATGACACGAAGAGAATTTTATATTCGTCTAGGAAGAGAACTCGTCAATGACCACGTAAAAAGACGATACCAAACAAAAGAATTGTCAACTAAGCTAAACTCAATTATCAAAAATTTACTAGGCTTAGAAACACCACAACAACAGCCACAAGAAGCAGAACCTTCAAGAACCTACAAAAGGTGTCACATCTGCGGGCGAAATAGAGACAAGAAAATAAAAACCACGTGTCATAGATGTCATCAGCATGTCTGCAAGGAACATTCTGAGCAACTTGTAAAATGCGCAGAATGCTTACAAAGGTAAATTGTAAGAAATTTATAAAAATCTGATTACATGAAATAACACATTACATGTTTTTTGTCAAATAAAATGTACGCCTCACAACGTCATTGTCAGAATTTTTATGTGAAATGCTAATGGCATTTTCTTTTACAGGGAGTAAGACCATAGTTTCCAGTAACAGAAAAAACCAAGACATCTTAACAATACAGAACACAATTTTGTAAAAAGAAAAAATTGTACGAAGAAATACTTTTTACATAATTTTTATGAATGTAACATTTCCTCCTAATTTTCTGTTTTGCTTTAAATAAAGTTTTGTTTTTCCTTACAACAATCGCAAGATAAAGGTCTAGTTATTACACTGTGGGTTTAAAAGTGAAAAAAAAAAGATAACTAACAAAAAAAAGCTAAATTTAAAGAGTGGGGTGTAAAACACCCCACGATAGCAGTTGTGTTACCTGAAAACACGATAGTACTTGAGGGTTAATGTAAATTTCGTTGTAAAAAATAATTTAGGTTGCACTTGGGCTGTATGTTTGTAATTTAATTTTTCCTACTAGCAGCTATCTGTATAATTATCTATATAATTAATCTGTATTATTACCGGTATTCCCAGGTATATTTTCTAAAACGTTATATTGGGTACTTTCTTCACTCTTTTCATCATTCGATAATTTAGTCTTATTATTCTCTTGCTTCTCGGTAATATTTATTAACATAGAAACTTCACTGGTCCTGAAGTTAAGCAGAAATATTAGATCAAAATCACTTTCTATTACGTTTTGTTATACATACGGATCGTCTTCACGTTCTTGCGTTCCAGCTGGTTTCTGGTTACTGGTTTCTACACCAAAAAAAATCTACATTCAAATTGAAAGTATCAATTTTTAATTCAAAATTAATACACCAAAAATTAAGTTTCCGCAAATTTATCCGTAAACACACATAAGCTTATATTTAACATATCGATACAAGTAAAAAGAATATTCCCTAATTTAAACAGATATTTTAACCCACATAGACGCGAATCGATTGTGCAGGGTGCAAAAACAAACTATTACAATATGTTTTTCTTGCTAGTATAACATTATACTTTCTTGTATGTTGTCTTCCCTTATACTGTGTCGGTATCATATATGGATTGGATGTTGAGAAGTGCGGCTGTACTCGTTACAAGGGATGGATATTGGGCAACAATCACTGAACAATTGAGTGTTTGTTTTTTTTTCTTTGCTGCTTTCCCTAATATCGATCCCTTGTGAGCATATGAATCGTATCTTTTTGGACTTAAAACAATTGTATTCCAATAACCACTTAAGCTTGCACACTAATCAGAATTGATTTTAACATTTTGGTGGGTACGATCCAAATAATCAAGGATCCGACTTTGACAAGGCTGCAAGAAACATGCGATAGAGTAACTGATGATGATAAATAAAAGCAAACGTATATTTAAGTATAATAAATACATAGCATTTGTAGATGCGAAAAGTTAACAGCATTACCATATTTGATGCCTCCTAAAGGTCGGAAATTTTCAACTTTAGTTATAATAGAAGCTATTCCAAAACTAGTCCAAATCAAGATAATGAACCACCTAGTATGTTGAAAACGCGGGTTGCAATACAGAAAATGAAAATGCTTAATATAATGTATTCAAAAAAGGCCTAACGTTTACCAAACGTTTATGGATGAGAATGCTAATGAAATATAAAAACACCAAAAAATGTCTAGAGACAATAGAGCCAAAGCAATGTGAGCAGAGAAAACGCTAACCAACGGACATGTTTCTGCCTAACCGGCGTCATCAACGTTGTTCCATTCCACACCTCACATCGCTTTTTCTCTCTTGGCTTACATCCTTCCAAACGACGAGCCAGATATATTTCTTAGCGCCGTGTAGTGCCAAAAGATGCACATCTGCCACCTGGAAAGCAGCGACAAAAGCAAGAACAATTCTTAAACCAACTACCCTAGCAGTTTTTGGACTGCTGAACTCTAAGTAGTTGTACATGTAAATGATTCCTCAAGGTTGACATCATAAAATGCCTAAGAGAAGTTAAATATCGTTTATAAGGACCGTGCACTTTCAATGACTACCAAACTAGTTTAATGAATTTAAACGTGGCCAAATAAGTCGTCCCATTGAGGTGATTACGGACGATATAAGCAAGATTTCTAATATAGGAAGTATCTCGATTAAATATATACACAACCTTCATGAAAAGCGGCATTATGTGACACGGATACATCACTATATGTCAGAAACCAAAAGTCTGTCAGCAAAATGGGTTCCCAACGAACGTGCGCCAAAGAAGACGGAGACGATTATCAAACGGAAAAGTTATAGCGACGATCTTTTGGGATTCGTAAGGCATAATCTTAGTTAATTATTTGGAGAAAGGAAGGACGGTCACGAGACAATGCTGATTTATTAGATCAATTCGACGCCGAACTAAAGAGAAAAAGCCCCAACTAGCGAAGAAAAAAAATCTACCATCGTGATAACGCCTCCGCCCCTCATCGGCAATTCCGATAACGAAACTAGTGCAGATACGGTACGAATTAGTGCCTCAACCACTATATTCCCCAGATTTGGCCCCCTGTAACTTCATTGTTTTCTTTTCGAAATTTAAGAGCGGCGGAAAGTGCTTAAAATAAAGAGGTCATCGCTGAAACAGAGGCATGTTTTGCAAAATTCGACAAATCCTATTATTTGGATGGTTTAAAGTTGGAATATCGCTGGACTAAGTGTTTGGAGCTACATAGATAGATAAATGTAAGGTACAACCATTTTCCCAAAGATCTTTCAATTAGTTGTTTAATCTATATTCTTAAATATGCTGTAAGTGGTCTATTCTACTAACAATACAATACCTTTAAAATGAATATCTGTATAACAAAGCAAATATATACTTGATGTTAATAATGCATAACGCAAATTATAAACTTAAACAACACTTATTTAGGGAGTAGCTTATAGCTAATATTTGGCGCAAGTCTACGGTCAGATTAAAGGAATCGTATCATAGTTTAATTTCAAGTAAAACGACTATTTAATAGTCAAGAATTCTGATTCTTAACACAAAAAATACTTTATTTACTTTAAGAATTCTATGATCTTCAATAATTACATTTCAAATATACCATATGCTTATGTGAAATATATGCTTATACCAAACCAATCTCCGCATAATTTTAAATTGGGAAAATTGCTTTATTTGATCTGAAAATAACTGCTTAAATTATTTGAAGAATGTCATAAGTTTGAAATAATATATCTATTTTTATTAACTTTAAATTTATATAACACTTAATTGAGATCTGTAAAAATATAATGATCTTGTTTTGATTTATTGTTAAAATTGCTCATATGGAAGATAACCGTATATATAAATCCAATAAACTTTTTTGTGTGTAGCGCTTTTCTATAAAATACTTAAACAATACAACCGTTAGTAAATCAAGTAGGATACATACCATCTATTTCATTTGAGGACATATTCGCATCTAGTTCATCGATTGTTTCAAATAGTTTATCCAGTATAGAATTCCTATCTAGGGCTAAAACAAATTATTTATTCATCATTTTCAATTACATATTTGCTGCAAGCAAGAGATTGATTTAAAAGTCCTGCGTAAACTTTAATTATATGCTGTTAGCATTCTGATTCATATATCGATATTTCATAGTAAGAAATTTCTCTCTTACAGAACGGCTTCCTTGCAACATTAACATTACAGAAGTTGACACCGGCCGCGGATATACCTTTGTTATAAGTTGTAATCAAGAATTAAAAAGAAGAAAGCTCTCGGATTGGACAAATAACAACGAACTCACCATCTAAAAGTTTTGACAAAAATTATTAATGCAAACTTTTAGCCACTCGATCACTCTAAAAGGTTGATAAAACGCGCACTTTTGGAAATGGGACGGTACAGCATCAGAGAATTGGTAAATCGCTACGGCCGCCTGGGATTTTTTATTTTATTTCTATGTCGTGTTTGTGAACTATTTTATTTGCATGTCTTTTTACTCCCTTGTTTTTTTTTTATTACTGTGCTCTGTCTTGGCGTGAGTTTTATTTAATTTACATACATGAAATAAATGTTATTTTAAAGTTGGAGCGCTCGAGCAGGTCAGTTTGTAACCTAAAAGGTACACCTAAACGAAATCTTAAATATAAAGGATGATTCATGTAAGTGCAGTACAAGATACGTGTTTTAATCTGTTCCAAAGGGCCGACATACGTACATGTTTTAACACACATACATGCATATGCTTTCATCACAGTCAACTAACCAACAAAGATTTACACTTTTTGTATTTGAAAGTTTACCTTTGCCACTAAGTATCCACAAAAACAGAAGCTGCCACCAAACACAGTAAAACGAATAATTCAGAATTTGAAACACTTGGAATCGGTAAAGCCAAAACTTTCAAAACCTAGCTTTTGCAAACTTATTTTAATATGGTTTCAAGGGCGCCAATTATTTTTAGAAATTATCGGGACGCATGAAGCCAAATTTACAAGAAATGGTCTACTTAACCAAAAGTATTCTCATTACTGGAGCATCAATTTAGAAACCAAAACTTCCGAGAGAGTTGGCAATTCAACGTTTCATCAAAGCTGGATAGTTTTCTAATGGTCGTAATAAATTTAGATATCTCCAAAGTTAGACATTTAAAAAATGACATAAGCTATAATCTCATTATGCAACGTATGAAGTCAATTAGAATCAAATTTAGGCTCTCAGTCGGGAAGCTGGTCACCGCCATCAAATTTTATTCGATGGAGTATGTCGAAACTTTTTTTATACAAAGTAGATTCTGCAACATATTATTTAAATTTTTAATAACGAAACATCTTGTATATTTTTCAAGAACCTGAGATCTTCTAGAGACCTTTTTATTCGCATTCAATCCCAACATTTTTTATTTGAACCTCAAAAATACTCAGAGATAGAATTATATTCCGCTTAGGCAGTAGGTAGACACGTTCTATATGTCAATCGCTGACAAATGCGAGATATGAATTTAACGAGCAAAAGCTGGATGTTTGCCCCCAATCTATCAATAGCACATGTGGTTCGCTTTTTGAAGATTCTACCATTAACGGTCAGTAAATCAATTCAGAGGTTGAATCAGATTAGGTACCTAGTGCTGAACAAATGCCTTTGGAGTGTAAATATACCCAACACAAACGTAAAGATTCTATTATATGCTACAGAACAAGGCCTAGAAAGGCATAAAAACGGCCACAAGGTACAATTTAGGATCCATCTAGAGCAAATAGCCAAGAAATGCACTATGTCCGAGACCATTAAGAGAAAATCTGGATCTCCCGAGTCTGACGGGTTAGATCATTTCCAACTCACCCGACACATTCTAAAGGCATGTAGCCTTGCACAACCTATACATTTATAAGGCTTATCTAAAAGACCACCTAAGTCAGGAAATCCAAAGACGCAATCGTGGAAACCGGCAAGGTCGAGAGGGACCTCAGTCGAGAAGACCGCTTATTTTATCAAAACAGAATGTAAAACAATATAAATGCATACAACATCGGGGCTTCAGCTATAGAAAACGACCAGAATTTAGCCCGCACTTAAGCTTCTCCAGAATGATTTCAAATAATTTAACTATAGGGTTTATCTCAATCGCGTCTAGGAAATAACCCATTTCTGTACACTATTTTACTTACTGACAAGGGCTTCATCCAGCATTTGTTAGTTTGTTCTTAATGCAAAATTCGAGTAGATGTATATGAAAACTACAAGCGAAAAGCATTAATACCTATTTTTGTTAAATTATTTGTTTTAAGGTACTTTCGCCTAGCAACCTATGTAAATTAATTAATTAATTATAGTAACCAGTGGCGGATGATCAGGGCTGATAATGTATGCAGTTCCCACGATACTCGACCAAATTTAGTCGACTATATCGAGTTGATTCGTATACCTGCGATCGAGTAAATTTTTAATGCCTATTTATTATTTTGCTGCACTGGAAACAAAGGATCTAATTTCTATTTTGGCACAAGTATGCGGCGTTTGTAAGTAATTTGTAATTTGGTGTGGTTGGTTACATCACACAACTTCCAGAAACCACACTCGGACTTTACCGCTGATGAAAATTTAGGTGCACATGTACCAACGGTACCATCAAAGATATGGCGGATTTATGTACACATTGTTCAGCATGACAAACAACACAACAGTATCGACACACTCGGCACCACGCAAGTTCAATTAAATAATCCAGGACGGTCGTTTTAAGGATGCATGGGATCCTCATTCTCAACCGATGACCGGCTTATCGTGTCTCCCCTCCATCGCATAGTCTAATATGCGAAGCATAAGTTTGCGCATATATTATGAATCACACACCCAAACGACTACTTCCATACCGACGCCTGTGAACCGCACGGAATGTGGCGAATTAAAGTAATTATACGATTACCGAGTATTTTTTTTCAAAATGGATTTTACACAAAGGTAAAAGGATTTTTCAATAAAGCAACAATATTAACCATGAATTCAAGACATATGCGGTTCAGAGTTCAAAAACAAAAATTTATTCAAATTTTCTTATGGTGCCCGAAAATTCCGGAACAAGATACTGTAGTAAACCGATGTATTACCAAGGTATAGGGAGAATACAGTAATGATACTGGACCTATTTATGAAACGCTCGTTCTAAATCAATGGAGGACCGATTTCTGGCGCCACGGGCATACTACGCTTTAAAAAATTGCTTGACTGAAGGTGGCCGACTATCATTGCTGTATTCTTCCTATATTACTGGTACTACTGCGTAGTATATGTTTGGCAACATTTTTTAGAATAATCTAGGTATATACAAAAAGAAGGAGAACACGTTTAATAGACGTCTCTTGGCAACCATAGTTAATAGTACTAAGAAAAGATGGAAAATAAGAAATAAAATGCAGGCAAATTTCATAAAATAAAGATCTGACAACAGTGATAAGTAAAGTTCGCCACTTTCCGTGCGCTTCACGAAATTAGCAGAGACTAAACAGATTCGTATTTATTCGTCGCATGAGAATGGGTTCGTATTGGCTCCTGGTTTTCCCCGAGAGTCGACAAAACACGAGTCTCTCTAGTCTGTGCTAACTCGGTGAAGCGCACGGAAAGTGGAGAACTTTAGTGATAAGTGTGTGTCTAGCAAACTCATTTTCTATTTTATGGATACAACATATAATTTGTTGTGCATTCGGGCTGTGCAAGTTTACCATTTATATTATAATAATGATTAACTTACCATCTTCCAATAGAGCATCAATTTTTTTAAGCAGTAATTTCTTTTTTCTTAAAATTGCTTTCAGGGTTTGTACATTTGCTTCTTCCTTTATATTTTCTTTCATAATGTTAAAATTTTCTAAGGACATATGTACTTTTATTCAATTTGCTAATACTGCAGGGTATCGTTACCTTTATCAAGGATTCTTGATGTGTGATATCCAAGAGCTTCTTCACCAGAGAAATAAGGACTTTTTAAAAAATTTTGACACCTGGAATGTGACGTTTCCTAAAAATACATTTACTCTATTAAGGCGAGTTCATTTATTTACCAGCCGATTGCCGCGCTTAAAATGCGTTTGATGACAAGTGATATATGGATTGCGGTTTATTCAAAACTTTAAATACGGAGTACTTTTTTTAGGCTGTGCCCTTATGTCCTTTAATATCCATAATTGTACTGGTTTTTTTTAATCAAACTCAAAATTCAAATATTTTTATCGTTCTTTTTAAACCAATTATACTTAAATCAATGTTGAGTTGTGTTAAATACGATAGGTACACAAAATTAGAAGCTGAAGGAAATAGTGCATATCAGGTACATCGGCAGAAAATTCTTGGTGGAACGATTAACACATATTTGACATTTTATTTATTTTAGCCAACTATTTTTACACGACGGATACTTTACACGAAAAACTTACTGTTACTGTACTTTTTTCCTGTAAAGAGATACGGCTACCATAATTATATAGTTTATATGCAGTCCGAAAACAAGTTAATGAACATCGTTATTTTGAAAATCGTCAACCCCACCACATAACCATCAAACCCATTAGCAACTACTAAACAAACGGTTTGATTTAAGCATTTAATCAATCGGTGCATGAACAAACTTGTCTTCAGTTAAATCCATATAGTAAAATATATGAATCAGGGATAAATTGTGTGGAAAATATGTTCGTTATAGTTACTTCATATGACTTACTTCAGGGAGATCACAAAACGGAGAGATCGCATAACGAATGCCAAAGGATTTTCTTTTCACTTGTGATATGCTTGTGTAGTTTGAAAAGTTCGACTCTGGAAAATAGATAATATAGTTATTTATTTTTTAAATTGTCCAGTATTCAACGTTAATTGAAAACATACCGGTTTCCATGTTTGTTAAATAATATAATCTACAATATATGTACATTAAATTGGATGCAAATAGGTTATTTACCTATAAGTTAAATTGAAGTTTTTTATTTTGTGGTTGTTCTTCGCTATAAAAATGAAAAAAAAAAACACTACAATAAACACTATAGAAAACAAAAATGCTACAAAAGCAAGTACTGTGAAATGCATAATCGCAGTATTTTTGAAATTAACGGAAAAGTAACTTTCTACGATCACAGTATAAAGTAAGGCTCAAGTTACAGTGAAACCCCAAAATTAATTGTTTTGAGAGAAAGGTAGCCAAAAGATATTTCTTTTATTGATGTTTGTCTATATGCATCTGTATAACATAATTCCGTATAATCTAATTTGTTTTTAACAAGGAGAGAATGTTATTTGTATCTTATATCACAGTGATTTATAGTTTGGCGGGAAAAGCACCCTATACGTACATATACGTGTTTTAGGAGGGTAAATTGATATAAACGTAGCGAGAAATATGGTTATAAACTAGAAACCACACCAGCAATACAGTGATTAACATTTTTGACGTCAGTTAACGTGGAATGTGTAGTGGTATATCAATATTAAACTGTGTATGTTGAAATTTTATTGTATTTTTCGCGAACTTAGACGTGAAGAATGCCTATTATTGAAAATTGTTTAACACAAAATAGAACTTGTGGCAGGCGAACAAGATACCCAAGAGATAATTTGGAAGACGATGATTGTAAATCGATTTGTTCAACGATAGAGGGTAGCCATAGGTTGTCGAAGACTTCTGCTTCTGATGAAGACTCGTGTCAAGTTGAAATATGTACTTCATTTAATAAAACAAGATCTGCTAAAAAGATAGGTCAAGATCGAGAAAATATTTCTAATGACACTAGTAACACTGAATATAAATTGGTAACTCCTCGTAAAACAAAATCTACATGTAAACTTGATGCAACTAATGTAACACCTCCGAAACAAAAAAGGGAAGATAGTTTAAAATCACCGTTGACGCCATCGACGCTTTTAAAGAATCTCAATATTAGCTCTCCCAAAGCGAAATCGAACACGATAGAAAAATTTGAACCCAAAAAGTTATTCGAGCAGAATATATATCAGGATGCAAGGAAAGCTTTACATAGCACAGTACCAATGTGCTTACCAGGTCGTGAAGATCAGTTACTAGAATTAAAATCATTTGCTCTTGAACATTTAAATACTAAAACAGCTGGCACAATATACATTAGTGGACCACCAGGCACTGGAAAAACAGCATTGTTATCTATAATTTTAAATGATCCCGAGGTTTGTTTATGGAAATTATTGTTTATTATAATCAAACCATATGATTTTTGCAGATACATCCAAAATTTCAGAAGGTATATGTTAATTGTACGAGCATAAAGTCATCAACATCAATATATTCAAGGATTACTGGAGATTTGAAAATAAAATGTAGTGGTAGAGCTGAAAAGGATTATATACACGCAATTGAAAACTATATAACAAAGAGCCCTAAAATGATGTAGGTATTGTTTTTTAAATTTATGTAAAAAAATATTTTTAATCTAAAGGGAATCTGCATAATGAACCAAAAATCTAAGTAGAGTTTGATATGTTAAGAAATATAATTGACGTTCTTCTTTCTCAAAACCTTGCTACTCTAAAGGTGTTGGCTCACTGACATTCTTAATAATTAATATTGAAGACATGAAGGCTCATTCATAACAATGGTCTATGGGACATGTTTGTGAAAGTAATAAAAATATCTCTTCGAACTACTGGCTATATAAATCAATCATTCCTTGCCTGATTGAAGGGACTTGTGATTTACAAGCTATTTACCTTAGTTGCCTTTGACAGTGGGATGTAATGGAATGTTACATCCTTAAGGATGTAAGTAACAATACAATTCATGAAAATTTTTTCTTTCATAAATGAATCTTTATATAGAATTTAAGGTTGCATTTTCGTTTGCGATAACATACTACATACCACGTGAGCGCCAAACGATTCATTCATTCATTTCAATTAATTTACTGTTAATAAGTAGAGTGGGACACTTTTGTATGCATGCCAGGACAGTACTAACTACTTCATACATGCATAGATATTATATTACTAAATTACTCATTAGTATTTAATGCAAGTATATATCAGGAAAGAGTAATGTTAATTTATCTGTTTAATTATAAATACTATACATAACCCACTTGCGGAAAAGTTTGCAGCATTAGATGTTTCCAGATTTGTCTCGCTGAACTGCGTTCGTCGTTATGAAGACACAGTCGTATTTGTATCAGCAGAATAACGGTTTATCGTAAACTTTATACACTATTTTAGCACCATCATATAAATCCGAAAATTCACTGATATACTTTTTTACATTTTCAAGTGATGATCGCCTTTTGCGCTTCTGTACGCTCGACATACTATGAACTAAACAAACAACGTTCGACTAACTCGCACGGAGATCCAAGATAAACTAATACATGACGTGACTGCTTCGCTTCCCGCGTTGCGCGTGTTGTGTACTGGATACAGTGCCGATATACAGACACGTCGGCCCACTCTATTAATAAGCGTGAGTGGTTGTGTTACTTGTTTAAGTTTGCGATTATTTACGTTTATTTCTAAATTATCACAAAACAGTCTCATTGTTTTCTGAGTAAATTGCTGGCTTTTCGATTCGAACTGAACTGTCAATGTCAATTTTTGATATCTCCCAACTGTCTACGCGAAACCTGCTGAATACACTGCAACGCCGTAAATTTCCGATTTCCTCTCTAAATTGCGCCAATTTTAAAAAGCCGGAAATTTCATACGGAGATTTTTACTTAATGGAAGTAATTTGCCAATATTTGATATAGTGAAAATAGTCCATTATGGAAGTATATAAGCAAATGTCAAATATTTTCCCAAATTGCTGATGGCATTTAGAGCCGATAAGAAATATATAATGTGACAATAGGATTGTAAATGTTTACAAGTGAATGGTAATGCATTGAGCATTTTTACTTCTCTTTTTGTTTAGCCGTTTAGTCGTTATTCACCCTTATACTTATCGCAATTTATGTATTTATATTGTAATGTTAGTAAAAAAAACGACGAGGTTAGCTGTCATCAGCGCCGTAGTCACTTCTTCTTTGTTAAGTTCACATTGTACACCTATCGGGTATGAGGGTCCATCTGTTGGTAGGAAGCCCGATCTCTACAGAAAGATCTCTGTGTTTAGTCGAATACTTATGGGGCGTAAAAATAAGAAAATTAATATGTCCAGCCAACGACAATCGTGGGGAAGAGTTATATTTACTTATATATATCATTTTCTTATTCGAACAGTAACATTAGCAATTTCTATAGCAAGTTCTAGGGCATACGTTAGTGGTATCTAAATTCTCAGTACAATTTAACGTTGTAGTGTTGCATGTGTTCAAATATGTATCCCGGATTCACAAACCCCCAATTTTAGTAAATTTCTGACATTTGTAAAAATTTGGAAAATTTCTTTAAATTAATCTATCAAAAACATTACAATATATACAGAGTGTCACACAAGGAACTGCATTGATCATACACTATTGAACTCAAATATCTTTTATAATCTAACAATTCCGATTATACCGCAAGTAGCTGTTAACTGTTATTTTAAATTAAACGTCTAAATTGTTGAATTTCAAATTTAATTTCATGGTATGTTTAGTAAAATAATTACGTTGTATTTTTCTAACCGCATTTTTTTTTTTTTTTTTTGGCGGATGAACCAGTGCATTTGAACTTTTATAACTGGGAAGGTAATATTAAAAAGCGAAATAATTTTTCAAATTTTTGAACATACAGCGAGTCCGATAATTACGATTAAACTTTCAAATGGAAAAAGTATCAAAACTTAATTTTTCTTAAATGCAACTACATATTTTTCTCTTTATCAAATTGTTCTGACAATAAAACGAAACCAAAAGTAATATTCATTACCCTTTTCAAATTGGTATGTTTTAAAATGATTTTCTTCAAAAAAAGAGTATCCGCTAATGAGAGTATAGCTTATGCAATCTTTTTAAATGTCATCCAACTTTGGAGATCTCTAAGTTAGTCATGACGATTAGGAAACAATCCAGCATTGATGAAACGTTAAACTGCTAACTCTCCAAGTTTTGCGTTCGAAATATGTAAGAATTCGAATTACTGCAATGATGAAAATTACACCATTTCTTATAAGCTTGGCTTTATTCGTCCAGATGGTGTCTAAAAAAATCGTATTCTTGAGATTATCTTAACCTTTTCACTGCTTTAAACAAATAAATTTGCCTTACCTTAAACTACTCTATATAGACGAATATATTCGCTCTTCCAATAAAAATGCCACAAATTTACCATCCAGGACATGCGCAATATAAAAAAGAGCTGCAGTTTTCTGGTGGTGTTCTGGAACAAAGCTTTTGAGTCGCGCAAGAAAACATCCGCACAGAGAAATGATTAAAATAAGTTCGTAAAACCTGTTTTTGAATTTTTGCCTTGCCTAGTCCGTTTTACAACCTTTGCCGGTCGTTATCCACAAAATAGAAGTTGTTATCAAACAGTTAAACGAATAATACAGAATTCGAAAAACGAATCGGTCGAGGCAAAAATTCAAAAACATAGGTTTTATGAATATATTGTAATCTTTTCAAGTGAAAAAGTCAAAATAAATTCGCAAAAATGCAATAATATTATTGCATTCTCCATAAATAATAACAATCATCGTTGGCATGATTTAAACACATGGCAATTGTTCATAATTGAAAACTAAGTGACATACAGGATATCTCATCGGGAACTGCATCGATCGATATATGATAAGAAAAATTTCTGAGATCTATCTGTATTATTTTCTAATTCAAGTTATCGATAAATACTTTAAGAAGTTAAGTAGTAGATGATTTTGTTTTATTTCAGATTATTAGTCCTGGACGAGATCGATCAACTAGAGAGTAAGAAGCAATCAGTGCTATACACTATATTCGAATGGCCGTCCAGACCTAAGTCCCAAGTTTTATTAATAGGGATAGCAAACGCTTTAGATTTGACCGATCGAATATTACCACGATTACAAACGCGTTGCGAGTTGAAACCGAAACTGATGCATTTCGCCCCATATACTAAACAGCAAATTGTGACGATATTTACTGAAAGACTGAAAGAAGCTGGAGTTTCTCACGTTTTCACTCCGGTAGCTCTTCAAATGCTTGCCGCCAAGGTAGCGAGTGTGTCTGGTGATGTTCGTCGGGCGTTGGATATTGGAAGACGAGTTATCGAATTGGTCGAACAAAATAGAGAGCAAGACATATTACCTAAGCTAGGAATTGATATAGAAGGTGTCGAGCAATTGGAAGGGAAGTCGGTAGAATTAACTCAGGTTGTAAACGTGCTAAATGATATATACGGTACCACAAATAAATTAAATAACGGGGAAGAAGACTCGTTGCCATTGCAGCAAAAGATTATCCTATGCACCCTTCTACTAATACTAAAGCATGCAAAAAATAAAGATATTACAATTGGCAAATTGCACGACGTGTACAAAAGAGTGTGTACGAAACAAAATATTTTAGCGGTTGACCAAGCTGAATTAGCTGGGCTATGCTCGTTGATTGAGACTAGAGGAATTATTAGAGTATCGGGAAAGAAGGAACCGAGATTACATAAAGTGCACTTACAATGGGATCAAGAAGAAGTAACTTCTGTACTTAAAGATAAAAAATTACTCTCTGTGATATTACAAGATGATTTCCATTTAGGAAGAATTTAATAGTTGACATTAATTTTAACTGTTTAATTTAATTTTTATCGACTTCGAACATTTTTATTTAAGATTTATTTCAAGATTCCATTCTTAATTCTGTATTCTTATTTATAATGATTTTATTAAATTCAATTGAAATAATAGTTATTTACATATACACTAGACAAGACCTAACCACTGTTGGGCGCGGTTACACATAATTGTTTGAAAGAGAGTCTACTCGTACTTCGAAAGAAACGTATTTATTAAGAAGTTCTTGTATGTAAGTATAAAAAATAAATAATTGAATTTAAAAAAGGGAACAAGTTTGGACAACTAAAAATTGGGATGCAAATGCAATATGTATATGAATGCAGGTTGCAGGTATATATAAAGCAAACAACATGGGCAAAAAACACCATGCAATTAGACGTTACGCATAATTAAATAATTATGGATAGTAGGATTATTAATAAATCAAAGTAATTGCTAGAATAATGAAAATCTGTGACGTTTTTGTCTAGAGTAAATTTGCAATTATCGATAGCACTATCGAAAACTATTGATGGTATCCACAGTACTATCGATAGTATTTACCCTCGATACTGTCGATAGTTGATTCGACTATCGAAGCACAATAACCAGCGATAAAGTTATTTCGCTCAAGTTTGTTTGTCGCTTCGTTTTTGTCTATGAGATTTATGAAATACTTGAATCGGCGTTTTCTTGTAGAATGTTATAAAGAAATTAAAAAAAAGAAACATTAACGACAATCAATCACCGTCAACCTTTAAGTAATCCTGTTTGTACAAATGTGACAATGATGTTTATTGAGACTATTTTAGAATACAAAAGAAAGATTACCTATTATTTTATGTACAGCACCTTAGGCTATTTGCGATAGCCTTACAAACACTGATTGTATTCAAACCAACTTCAAATAGATATATTTTTCAGTAAAGCTGAATTCGGCGCTTCCCCGACTCGTTTTAATTTGTTTTCACTCGAATCCATAGGATCCGGTCGGTTGCTAAAATACTTAATACGCATTTAAAAATAGTGTTACAATGTTTAGATTAATTTATGTTACTTTAATTTGCTGCTTGAAACTAATTTGATTATAAAAAAAATACTCACCGGTAAACATAACAGTAAATAATTTAATTCAGAAACATCTAGACTGAATAGAAGCAAACCTAGCGACAGTAGCACTTCAGCTTCTAGACGAGACCGCTCCGCTACTCTCGTCAAAAATCTATTGCCTATTTTCAACATTGCGTGGACTCTCTGTATATATAATACCCCTTGCGACTAATTATCAGATTTGCCTTAACTCTTGCTTAGTTTAGTTATTTACTATTTCGTTACCGGCAAATCTGTAATAGTGGCCAATGCCTTCGTAAGATGGCGCACCAAACCACTCAATTTATTTGTAATTCCAATGTTTGTGTATAAACTTTACTTTTTCTGCAAGTAACTAAACATTCATATTTTAAAAGATCTATTCGAAGTACTAAAAAAGCAAAAAGAAGATATCGTCTATATTATTGCAGTTTATTACATTAATTCAATAATAGCAAACTCTCCCAACCTAACCTACAACTTCCATTTGTAGATGGCGCAATCTTAATATTAATTTAGAATTTTAAAATTTGAATTTTGGAAAAATAAACAATTCGATTGGGATACATACAATATTTACATGAACATTTGTTTTATAATTAATCCATCGTACCACAAAAAAAACAAAAAAATCAAGATTAGCACTAAGAAACTGTAATTCCTGCAGGTTCAAGCAAGTATAATAACTATAACCTTCGTTGTCGATTTTGTTCAAGTCAGGTCCGAATTGTAGTCGTTCCTCAAATCTTCCTTACAATTTCTTGTTTTTAAATGAATGAGATCCAAATTATTCCAATTTATAATGTCAAACTTTTACGTATACATATTCTTAGATATGATGGTGTGGTGTGATGGATATTGTTTCACTATTCACAGACAGGTCGAATTCGAAATATCATACTCTAATTTCTTACCAAATGTACTTCGTTTCTGCAGCAACGCGTGTCAAAATTTTATCCGATATGGTATCAATGGCTACGATGTTTAATTTAGACGTTCTAATACTGCGTATGAGTACAAGGGTGGTTCAAGAAGTCCTTAGGAAATGTAAGAGGTGGCGCTCATAGTATCGAAATTGGTCTCTAGTAAGGATCATCAATCACTAGACTCTCAAAGTCTCAGTTATGTCCATCACAAGGTTTCATTTATATTGTCGATTTAATCACAAAAATTTTTGATTTTTACGTAGAAAAATGCAAAAAAGTGAGTTTCGAGTGGTAATTAAACACTTATATTTAAATTGCGTAACATCGAAAGAGATCACAGCTGAGCTGGACGAAGTTCATGGCACATCTGCTCCTGTGTTACTGTTTACAAGTGAGTAAATGAGTTTAAATCTGGCAGTACATCCACAAAAGATGAACATCGTTCTGGACGACCTGTGGAAGTGACTACCCCCGAAATGGTCGATAACATTCACGATGTGTTTTAGAAGGCGAACGGGTTCTGAAGAAGGCGAAAACGGTGAAATCGGTCGGCAAGGTGATAGCCTCGGTTATTTGGGATGCACGCGGAATCATCTACACCGATTACATGGAAAAAGGACAAACAATAACTGGAAAGTATTATGCTTCATTATCGGATCGGTTGAGTGAAGAAATCGAAAAAAAAACACTTTTTTATTTGTTATTGGTTATTTGAAAAAGAAAAAGATCCTTTTCCATCAGGACAATGCACGGATGCACATCTGCGAAGCTTCGATGGTCAAAATTATGGAATTAAATTTCAAATTAGTACAACATCCACCGTATTCACCGGATTTGACTCCCGGTGACTTCTGTTTCTAAATTTGAAAAGGTGGGTCGGCGGACAACGAGACCGGCGGTTCCTGTCGAACGAGGAAGTCATCGCCCAAAAGATGCCTATTTTAAGGACCTTTTGAAATCCTACTTTTGGAGGGTTTGGAGAAGCTGGAGAAACGCTTGAAAAAATGTATCGAGTTAAATGGAAATTATTCTTGAAAAAGAAATAAAAATCTACAGAAAATACTTTGTTTTTGTTTTTCTAAGAACTTATTGAACCACCCTCGTAGTATTACGAGTGAGCACTCACACTACATTTAATGAAATTTATTTTTTTTAAACGCGCGGTGACGATTCTGCATACCTAGTGTACACACATTAAAAATTGGCTTGATTAAGGATCCGACAACTAATATATTTTATAAAAAATATTTCCCTCTTTTATGGAGTTCACTGCCTAAAATAACATACTTATAAAACGCCTTTTTAGTCAAAAGTTTAGGTACATCAGGTCATAAAGGACCATACGAAAGTTAATGTACACTTTATGATTCTGCCTAGTTTGATGAGGTTAAATAGAATAAATCGTGTATATATGTGATCGGACAAGAACTGGCATATTTATGCTGGTTTGATCGTCGATAAGAAAGAAAAATGAAAATTACACGACGGATACTAAATGCAAATGAAAAATCCTTTATACAAGGACTCGTTGAAAAACTACAATGTGAAGTACCGCGCAATAAAGGACCATAACATAATAAAAAAAGGCCTGATACACTAATGTCCGTAAGCAAGATACAGGAGTTATAATTATATTACATAAATTAATAGTTTGAGAAAAAAAATAGACAATTTATTTTTCTTCAATATCTCATAACAGAAAACATTGCTACTTGGTCGACAAAATAATTACATAACATAACAAAGAAAAACAATGATAATTAAAAAAAATATATATAAGGTACTTCACTCTAAACAAGGTGTTCAAATTAATGGCTTTGTTCTTGTACACACTTTTCCAATCTCTGTGTTAATAATTGACAGCATCTTTGATGTGTGCCTAGATTATTACGGAATCTATTAGCACACTCCATAATTCTGTTCCATAATTGCTCTTCATCATTTAGTTCTACGGCAAACATTTAATTTTTCCCAACATGAAAAATCGAGGAGATTAAGGTCGGGACTACGAGCTGGCCATAATTTAGGTTACCCTCGACCAATCCACCTATTTCCAAATCATTTTTGCAAACATTTCCCTGCTCTTCGAGAAAAGTGAGCTGGCGTGATGTCATGCATGTAGCACATTCTTTGAATAATGTTCAATAAGACATTTTCTAATAATGTCCTATTGAACACTATTCAAGTGTTCAGTTCATTTTCCAAAACATTACGTTAGAGTTCACCTATCAATCGATTGAGCAATTCAAGCCAACCAACTAGTTAATTGTCTAGTAATAAGAGAACATGTTGCTCTTGATTTTGCAACCACTCACAATATGGTACACAGAGTGAATAATCCTGTTCTAATAAGTAGAAGTTAGAATAGTCCTGTTCTAATAAGAAATGAAACAATTAAAGAAGCTGTTTTTTGAGGAGTTATCTAACTGATTCACGGTTCCGTATATCTAAACTTATTATTCTAGTCCTTACTTTCATATTATTTTTTACTATTTCCAAAACAACTTCTTCGTTTGTAAAAGTACGATGAGTTCTTGTAACCTCGCTACTAACTTTTGCTTTCTTGAAACAGCAATCTTTTACCAAGCGCCTTATGAACATTAATAAACATTGTAACATTAGGAATATGTCAATAGATATCTCTCTCGATATATACGTTAATCTTCGGAAGAACTTGATCGAGCTCCACGAACATGTCCCTGTATTCTTGCATATAGTGTAAAGATGTATTTAGGAAAAATAAGCAAGAAAATGGGAAAAATATAAAAACAATAATAGCTGTGGCAAAACAAACTTGTGGGATCACAAATATAGTAAACGAAAATATTAAAAAGGCACATGATGGAATGACAAAGTAAAAATAGGAGCAAAGAAAAAGAAAAAAAAGTGGAGAAAGTACTTACAGACAAAAGGAAGAACGAAGAATATGTAATAGAAAGATCAAATATAAAAAGATACGCAAAATAGATGGAGAGAATTTGGAAAAAATGAATAAAATAGTATTTAACAAAATAAAACAAAAAAGCTAATAAAGTTTCTTATTCTCTGTTCACTGATCCCCATTATTTGCGTGTTAAGATAACCTCGTTTAACGCTGTTTCACTTAGCGTTGAAACTTATTGGAACGTATCCTTCGCGTTAAGAGGTGTTTTACATACAAAAATTTTAAATATTTAGGAGGAAAAATTGACGAAGAAAGGATAGCAAAAGGAGGAAGGTTATTACACAGCATCAAACATACTTTTCTGTGCTAAAGGAATACCGAACAAAGTAAAGTAGCAATACACAAAAAGGCGTGCGCTGATCCTAACGTTGACATATGCTTCAGAAATTTGGGCATTAACAGAAACTAGAAGCCCTGGAGATGAGATTATTAAGACAAATAAGAAATAAGACGAGAACGACGAGAAAAATGGTTTTGGAAGCAAAATACTAAAACGAGAATAAGAAGCACACCGATGGTGTAGAGAAAGATTTAAACGAGCTCTGGGTAGAAGAGGACTGAAACGGAAAGAGATTTGAAGTGTGATGTACGACAGAAGGGCATTGAGAAAGGTATGAAAGGCAGCCACAACAATTCAACTTCATTCAATGGCTCACAACGATGAGGGCAAATAGCCTTTACGAATTAAGTAAGTTGATTTGCAAAGAATCAGTTTTATTTATTCCGGCAATAGAGGGATATATTCGCCTATTTCTTAGCGTAATCTATTATGAATATGTCCTTATTGCCGAAACTACCAACTTAAATCGTCCGCAATGTTAAAAAGATTACAAGTGTGTACCTTGTCCTTGAAATGATGGTGATAACATTAAATTATATTGGAAGAGTACAATATGCCTAATTTCTATCTATTTGGCCTACATTTCGAGTTCGTATAGAACTATAAACGTTTTTGAAACAAGGGTTGTTGTGTCCCAGAGATTCAATACTGCATTCCCAATAAGATGCGCTTGGTTACACAGACAACCCTCCACGCACCAACGGTTCTCGACAGCCACGGTCCCCAAAACACTGTTAATTACACCATTAGATCGACAGCGGAGCTGTTAATTTGATACAGTCGTCAAGCAAGATAAAGCGCATAATTGAAATTGGCATTCTGTTATAAAAAAATATATGAAGATGTCATAAAATAGAATCCGTGTTGTTCTGCTTCGAATTATAACTGTGAGAGATATATTTAGATAATTTTCAATTTTTTTCTATGCAGATGTAAGGAAGAACGTGCCAGGAAAACATTTAACATTTTTGTAATTTAATTAATATTTTGATGTTACAAGCAGGGAACGGAAAATATCATAATTCTAAAATAATTGATACAGTTCGTTTTTTTATTGTTCGTGGGCGAAATATTGCGAACGACGAGAAATATCACTCGTGAGCAAAAACACCTTTACGCCATGGCTATAGAAATTACTTCATGCTAAGCAACTTTCGCTAATAATTATTAACTTATCATATTAAACAAAATATTAGATACAATTATTCTAAATCCGATTTTAATGTGCTTTTGTGGTAGCTACAAAGCTATAAAGATGTTTGTATGTGCACTTAAGGAATAGTTTGCGCTCGTTTTTTTTTATCCAGCATGGTTTTTGCCAATGAAAAAAAGAAAAATTATTGTTGATAAAATGGTTGGTTGCAAAAAAGGTAATGAACTGATACTTTTAATCCCCAAAAACAGGATTTGAATTCCTCTAACAATACTCTATACATAATTTATAACATAGTGGGGTTTGTTTATTTCTCTATTTGTTGAAGATTAATTAATGTGTGGTGCGGAGGTTACCAATACTTTTGTGTTGTTTATCATACTACGCCACAGTCCTTCTTATCATTATTTATTTTTATGAGGATTACATACCTTATAGTTTCTTTCTAAAATTGGCAAATTAACACGATTCTGTTTAAATTGGTCCTATACATTGGAACATCAATGTTTATCCTTCATTGGTCCGCTTGTATGTTTATCATCGTTGCCAACTGTATCTACTACTTCAATCCATCAATAGAAACTTGGATGGACGCAGAGAGCCTCAGACAAACTCTACAGATACGTAATATAAATTTTCAATCTACATGGCAACTGGAGCATTTCTTTGTAAGTAACCAGTTCAACGACTAGCTTTAACAGCCGAGCAGACGCGAAATTTCACAAAATACGTATATTCGTTTATTAGAGTGCACTTTTATATTTTGTGATGGAAAGGCATTGCGGAAATACAGATAACATTTTTACATCGTTGATAAAAAATATGTAGCAAAAGTGCTGAACTATTACTAAACTTTATTATGGATGAAGGCTCTGTCACAAAACAATTTCTTTCGCAGAAGATGTCAGAAAATATTGACCTCAGAAACACTGGTATCTAAAAATCTCCGTTTGTATTTGTTCATAACAGTTCGGATGAAAATGACTTACTTCTTGTACACATTTCTTTCACATTCCACTTCTCATTTTAACTTAACGCAAATTAAATTTTAATTGGTGTCGGAGCAACTGGCCGTTAGATGAGCACCTTCTACTTTTAAAATAAACTAACATCGCAAATTATCAGACCTATTTCTTTTCAAAAACTCATTCTATACAGCTTAAGGTAGAACATAAACAAAAATTATCATCAGTATTACTCGTATCATCAAGTTTAATACTATTTACATTTGGGAAGTTTAGAGGCGTTTTTTTGGCAAAGCATTGGTTTACTTGTTTAAACCATTACATTTTGATGTTGCAACAGTGGCGTCAGAATCGTTAGTGGTTTGAAAACATATATTCATGTTTTGAAACCAACCTCATGAGAATCTTTTGAAATGAGTTCTAAAGGTAGTGATATAGAGGAAGTAAATTACAAGTTGAAATGTAAGATTAAATCATTGATTATTTTGATTTTTGGTGTATTTTTTCCTCGAACCTTTGAGGGAACATTTAAAATGCATCACTATTTTACTTTATAAAAAATGCATCTGTGTTTCTCGAATTGCTGGAGTAACTAAAACACAGCCAAGTACTACTGAATACTCTTACGCAACACCTTTATGTTCTAGATTTTGAAATTCTGTCTATTCACTTATTAATAACAAAAAATATATATAAATACTTTATTATACATCTTCTGAATTTTTGTAATTGTAGCAGCTTCGCGTAACAAATTTATCGATGATAAATTCTTCATTTTCTACAGGTAAAGCTTGCGCCAGCTTGCGACAGATGATGATTATGTTAAATCAGGTAATAATTGGTTCGAGAGTAATTATTTTGTTGTCTCCATAACACGATGACGTTAAAAGAGTCGACAAACTTGTGCCGTGGTCAAAACACGCGTTAATTTCTTTTAACAGATAATAAAAGCTCCTTTGTGACTTTTCTGGAAACGCCAAAGAGCGTTCTTTTATTATCATACATTGCTTTAAAGCAATAATTAATCAGTGACGTCACTTGATAGTTTTTACTATTAAGTGCTAAAGGGTTTCTGATGAACAGAACTCATCTAACGATATTTTTTTACTTAACGTCATATACCATATACAAATTGACAGTTGAAAACTTCCTCACTTATAGCGTATTCCATTGGTAAAGGACCGAGATTGAATCTGTGTGAGGTCATCTTAATAGAAATAATTTGAAAGAGGGTACTTTTTCTCAAGTTCTTTATTAGAAATATATAAATGCAACTTGATGTGCTTTTTCACGAAACTGATCGCACGAGTTGCATGTTCCGCAGGAAAATTTAGAATAGTAATTTAAAGGTCAGAGCAGTCAGAATTGCACTCGTATCAATTTTCATTGTTCCTGTTCGAGGAGTAGGAGCCGATTCAGAGCAATGTGGCCAACTGACAAAAGCTGACGTTTATAAATACATACAACAGCGGCAACGAACCGATGTACTTAGCATCACCTAGGACAGTAAAAGAAGGTGGAAAAGTTAAAAAGACTCGCCATCAACCTATAAATACAAAGAAGAACAGTAATATACCTAGCGTATACACAGGACAGTATTAAGGGCAATTCCCGTCTAAGCGGGGTGTCGTCGTGTCAAAATTAAGCTTGCAGAAACTAGTTGAGCTTCACGAAATTAGCAGAGTCTAGATAGACTTCTGTTTATTCCTCTCATGAGAATGGGTTCGTGTTGCCTACTGGTTTCCCCGGGAGTCGACAAAACACGAGTCTGTCTAGTCTTTGCTAATTTCATGGAACGCACTCGTTTCTGTAGGCTTAGTCAAAATACCGCTTAACAATTGTCTGTCTGTATTTAAATGATAACTTTCTCATTAGACAGAGCGTCGTTGCGCTGCTTAGATGGAAACAATATTATTAAAAAGATAATGCCACGCTCAGCTTAGATGGATAACGCCCTTACTGAAACTGGAGCAAGTACGACAATCAACCGTCTACTGTAGTCGTTCCTTGTCTCACCGACAGACACAACGATTTTCATGACAGCAAGATAGCTTGTGAGCTTCTAAATCAAAATAAAAACAGCGGAAATCAAATTCTTTGATTTTATGGTATGGTATAATTTTTTTTTTAATTTGCGTTCAGATCGTATTAAGAGGTGGAAAAAGGCTCTTTACGCTTCTTCTTATTTCTTTTCTTTATGCGCATAAAAATGTTTATTACATTGTAATCTACATATAAAGGTCCCAGTGACATTCCTTGAAAAACCTGACAAAACGATCAACGAAATGTTACGATAAAGAAATGGAATAGTAAAAAGCGTAGACAATTTATTTCCTCCTTCTAACATGCCCTGAAGCCCAAATTTAAACAACAACCAGTATTCAAAAATACCGAGAATGTGAGTGTTTGTCGAATATGAAAAGTTATATATACAAAAGATTTGATTTAAAGCAAAAGTGTTATGCCCTGAGGATGCTATGGCTAAAAAAGTTACTAACTAACTTGTTTTCCATTTAACACCATTTTAAAAATCTCCCTCAAAATGCCCTGAAAATAAGCATCTTTTTGGGTCATAATTTCCTCGTTCGACGTGAACCATTTGTCCGCCAAGCCATTTTTTAAATTTGGAAATAAAAAGAAGTCATTGTTGGATGTTGTACTAATTTGAACATTAATTCTATAATTTTGGGCGTCGAAACTGCGCAGGAGTGCACCAGTGCATTGTGCTAATGGAAGAGGATCCTTTTCCTTTATAAATGAGGAAGTTTTTTCTCGAGTTTTTCAACCGGTCCAATAATGACGCACAATACTTTCCGGAGTAGTGTATCCATGTTTTGTCCATAGTTATGTATCGATGGAGAAACTCGTCAGGATTACGACGGAAAAGCGTCAAAACAGCATCAGAGTCGACTACATGATTGCGTTTATTCTCCACTGAGAGCAAGCGTGGCACCCATTTTGCCGAGATTTTTTTCACGCCCAATTTCTCGTGTAAAATTGAAAACACCTTGCGATATGCATGTGGCCTCAACTATTTCGCGCACATTGATTCATCGATCACTCAAAACCATATCGTGGATTTTGTCAATCCTTTCAGTGGTAGTCACTTCGACTGGACGTCCAGAGCCATGTTCATCTTTTGTCAATGTACGACCACGTACACCACGTACCCAATTGTAAACAGTTGCTAACATAGGGGTAGATGTGCCATGAACTTCATCCAACTCAACTTTGATCTCTTTCGGTGTTAAAATGTTAATTCGCTAAGTTGTTTCCCCTTTCGAAAATTAGAAGAAATCTTACTGACAACAACAATACTTATACCCGTGCTTGTAAAAGAGATCAGAGATATTGCTTCTCGAACGGCATTTAAAGGCAACGGAAGTTCGCCACTATCACGCTTTGCTTCGAAATTCGCAACACAAGATGCAATTTGCAATTAGCAGCGACCGCAAAACATTTATCGGTCTAATGACCTATATATTAAACTTGCGCGGCGCGAGTAATTTCTAGTGCAATCAACTCAATTTAAAATTTGTGTTGGTGTATCTAGGCATTTAATCTTGTGTTCATAGTTACTTTTGTTGCGATGTATTTTTTGTTCTGAAATCTTGAGGATTCTAATCGCTCTAAATTGAAACATCCACAAGCATAACCATTTCTATTAACAGAACTAACGTATTTGAAACATTTATCATTTACTCGCTTCCTCGCCAAGTTGGTACTACTTTTAGGATGTATTTTATTTGATATATTCTATCCAATATCATTCTTCTATATACAGACACCGACTTGATTCAGGATTTTGTATTTAATGGAAGTTTTGTATATATACCTTTTACACGTTTTTATTAATAGCATATTTTACATTGTTTATCAGCTATGTACTTAATGCAAATACCTACAAATATGCAAGTGGCAGAAATAAAACTCGGCCAAGCGTGTAAACAAATTCGCGTGCCTTCAGTTATCACGCGTACAAATGTGCACGGACAAAATCTAATCGAACAGAATTTATTTCCCCCATCATGCTTCCGACCATGGCGATGCGTGAAAATGCGCGTGTGTGTATGTGTGAGCGCGTATTACGATTGTGATATGTTGTTATATGCGTGTACGGCGTACATACATGTTAGGAAACCGGTGACCGTGTCCGAGTGGCAGCTGTTCCTGACGTCACCTCGGCGACGACAGCTGGTTCTAAGTAACCCCAAGAATAACCTCTCCGCTGCCACTGGCATTCGTATACGGGGAATTACACGTCTGATCTGGTCGCAGGTGAGCGATCAAAAATCCATACACACACGCACACACATATACTCGCGTTCCTGTTCGATATATCTCTTTCGATAGCGTTTGTCGTAGATTTGCTTGATGTGTTTAATTTGTGGACATCGAGGAAGAATGGGGTGAACACAAGGGGGAGAAATAGATACAATATCGTGGGTACCTAACACGAATGGTTGGTTTGGAAGTTTCTCTTTTAGTAATATAACAGAGCGCATATATTTAATATCTTGATTCACATTCAGTTTTTCCAATCAGAATTGGACACATCTTAGGCCATGAACTTGCAAATACCTATGCCACGGATTAAAGGACATGGCGCTGTTAACTACAAAAGTTAGAAATGTACATTAAAAAGACATGTACAGACTAATTAGAAATGTGAAAGCCTACAAAGGGACAGATATAGGGTCTAATCATATTCGAGGGCATGGAAAGAAGCATTTGTAAAATGCAATATGTAATGACTTAATAGAACAAAACCTACCAGGAACAATTAGAAAAAGTTGGATGTCCGAAATTGAAAGCAAATGTAAAAATGGAAAATACGACATGAAGGAAATAAAAAGAACATTGCTGGAGATATGAAGGGGGAAAATTAATGAATAAGTGATATGAAGGTGCAGTTAAAAAACTTGGGTAAAATGAAGGAAGGAGAGAAGGAAGAAGAGATTACGATAATTGGATTGGGAAAGACAGTGTTGTATGAAGATCAATTAGAAAATTGAGCCGTATTGAACGTGCAAGTGAAGGAAGCACATTTTACATGAATGCAAAATTTATAGATAGCATAACGAACCCAGAAAGGTACGTACTGCGTCATTCTTTTTAGTATATCTGTAAGTAATTAAAGTATCCTTGTCTAATTTTGGCGAACCTATTATGGAAGATCTATTTCCTAAAAGTAAACAAAAACTTGAAAAAGATATGGTACAGACGTAGATTTCTGCAGTCGTCAATTCTATGCGGTGCATTGTGGTTACCTCCACTGACATTTCATCCACTTTCCAATAGGACATCTTCAGGGCTTCATGCATTTTCGTAGCGAATATAAGTCATTATCCAAAGAACTTCTAGCAATTAATAATAATGGTTGATGTAACCTAAATACAACATTATACATTTGAAATGGAACATCAATGGGCTAAGGCTGGTGCAAGAACTCCAAAAAAGGCGAAGACCGCCAAATACCCAGCCAAATAAATTATGGCCACTGTCTTCTGGGACTGTAGTGGTAATTCTTCTTGATTAACTTCAAAAAAATAAAGCGATAACAAGTTGCATACCTTTTAGATCATCTCTATGATGCACTGCAACACATAAGGTCCCGCTTAAGTGACTTCAATGGCAAACACTTCGAATTTCTTCTGCATCTATTGTATTCGCAAGGTTTGGGTCTCTGCGAATTTTTCTTTTTTCCTTGCTTGGAGGAAAGGAACGAAGAGGTAATCATTGAAACTAGCGCATACTTTCAAGAGCTTGTCAAAGCTTACATTTTTGAAAAACTTGAATAGTGGTGGGTCAACTAAATATATAAGTTCTAACGAGACTACATTGGAAACTGAAATAACTTTTTAACAAGAAGCTGGTGTTTTCTTGACTAGGCTCACTAATTAATAAGCCAATTTTATAATTATACTGATTGAATTACAATAATAACTGCTTTGTAATTCTTCTGGGTCTTCTACTCTTTTTCCAGTTAATGTCAAACAGTAACTTTCGTCGAGACCTCAGTTCAGAATTTTAATTCCTAAATTACATTATAATAGTAACATTGGTAGTATCCTAACTGATGCTGAATCTATTGTTTCTTCTCTTCCTCCCACATTCCAAAATAAATTTAACTAATTAATTTACTTTAATTAACTAATAATAAAAAATAAAGTCTTAACGAGCATGATTTCCTTTTGTTGATATTATATTACAAACATTTCACCTTCTTTTTTTTAAAACGTAATAAATTTACTACTGACCCTGTATTATTGTTTAGAGGCTTATGAAAGCCAGCTTGCTGTTGTTTAATAGTCCATTAAATCTTATCAACTTTTAAATGATGATAACAGATACACCATATTGATGAGAGACCCAACACTAATTCAAAACAAAACAAACAAATTTATTAATGGCCAATCACACCGATATGTCTTAAATTATAAATAATTTTTAAAGCATTAATCAACAAATAAATTTTACCTATAATGCATATGTAACGTAGGATTTTAGTATTTTTAATGATGAACACACAAAAAGTGAACCGACGCAGTTAGAAAAGGCAATCGAAGGGGATTTTATAAGAAGAACTTAGAACACCAACTAGAAACAAAGAAAAGAGGATTTTAAAGAGGAATTGTAAAGAAAATGCTCACTCACAACACTCCTACAGCTGCAAGTAGTAGCAAAATTATTTATAGTATTGAAAATGAAAACTTGTGATTTGTGATTTTTCTTTTAATGTCATATTTCATTGTGTATATATTTATGGGTGTTTACATATTACAAATTATTATGTAATAATATATATATATAATAAATATATATATATATATATATGTTATATATATATATATATATATATGTTATATATATATAATAAATTACACATTACAAATCATCATGTAATAATGTAGATTAAATGAATATATGACATTCAAGTGATTTCAGATTCACGTGGTAGTGGTGCACGTTATTTCATTTCAAACAACGCATTTCCATCTGGTACTATTTCTACAATGACTTCGATCAAAATAAAAACTGCGAACCCTCCGCTATTCTTGTAGCGACAATAACAAACCAAATCGTACAGAGAGAAAAGAACAATTCTCAATTGAAAGTGAAATTTATGACACAGGTAACATTGTACGCCGATGCATATTCACCAACGAGAGGTGCAGTATCGAGGCACGAGACCGCTTGCAGGGTGGACGCGTGGCTTTGCACCCTTTACCTTCAATCCCGCTTCATATCGCAACAAAAGATTTTTGAGCAGCTGCATCGTCTCTACCAGCGTATCGTGCTAGCGTATTGTGTAAGCGTACATACATATCTAACAAGGGGAGTTCGAAATAGAATTAGATTCATTCAATTCACGAAAGATCTGTGTACTTACGTACCAAAAGAAGAAATATCATTTATGGTCAACAAATGGGTTCAGGAGGTATTAAGGGGAGGAAAATATCGCTTAATGAAAGATTTCGATATAGTATTCCTAAGTACATACTTTGCGAATTAGTAAGTAGAATGTAAGAAGGATAAGACTAAGTGCTTGTGTTTTATTTGCAAAAATTATGCAGAGCTGGCTAACGCACTCCAAAAGTACTTCAACCACTCTTAATATCCACTTGCACGCATATCATATCATAGGTTTGAGATAAACCATTAAAGTAAAATGTAAGAAAGATAAGACTAAGTGTTTGTGTTTTTTCTTTTGCAAAAAGTATGCTGATTTGGCTAAAGCATCGCAAAAGTATTTCAACTTGGTAATTAAAATACTTTGTTGAAGCATTTGTAGCTTTAAAGCATGTCTAAAATAAATGAACCACTTTGAAAGTAATTAAAGCAATACATTCTAACAAAGATTTTGTAAAATTCCTATATGGTTTCGGGGCAATTGAATTACCTCGAAATCATACAGGCATGAGTAAAATTTCTTTGAAGTATAAATACACTAGTGACATTTACTAGTAGTGTATAATGAATACTAAATGTTATGTTATGTAACTTACATAGAAAATTGCTTACGAGAAGAAAAAAAGTTCCTAGCCAAAATCCTTTGGCATATTAAGCTTTACTGTACAGGAAAACATTCAAGTATATATAAATGAATTTTATATAGAAATATTCCTATAATTTGTAATTTATTGATTACACCTTTAGAATAAACAGAATTTTATTAACCGTAGTTTGCCATTAATGTTCCTCTTGTATATTATGTGCTGTAAATTATACTCGGAAAATATTTTTAAATTAAAAATTAAAAAAATATATTTAAATTTTATAGATAGAAATATCAGCTATAAATTGTGCGAAGAGAATGTGTGACGTCAAAATATTACAGTATAGACAAGAAACTATTATATTTACCCTATATACGCCTTGTACTACAATGATTGAGTTTGTATCATCATGTTAACTTTGTTTCACGATCTAACGTAGAGGTTTGCTCGCACTATACATTCGTTATCGATTACTCCATCTACAAAATGTGCGTGTAAGTTCGTTTTCGATTTATAAATGGTACGAAGATCATCGAGAATTGTTAACGAAATATCCAGAATTCCATAGCAAACGTCAATAGCATTAGCATCTAGGGATGATGGCAAAGACCAGTAGCGGATACTAGGTAGAAGAAACTTCTTTTCAGAACGATAGAGAAATAACAAAATGTAATTGATACAGCATGGGACACGCTCACTCTGAGCACTAGACACAGCACAGTTTCGTCTTTCTCAAAACTTTTTGTATGGCGACCACTACATTGTGAACAGTTACATCACGTGCATCTCGTCCAAGCATTATAACTAGTAGATTATGGTCAGCGTATAGAACTCTGTACTTGGTTGCTACAAAAAGTTTTATAGCAGTAATAGTAATAATTCTGTTGTCCAACGGCAAAACCTATTACAGGACAAACTAAAGTAAGTACATACATATAGCTAAGTACAAGAAAAAGAAAACTAAATAACTTTATCAATAACATCAAAAAATATATCATTATATAATAAATCTGAATTGCGGCACATGGTGACGAATGGTGACTTAATAAATTGATTGGAGGGAAAGGTAATGAAAAAGAAGAAGATGAGCGAGCGGATAAACGAACTTGCAGGATCGTAGGACAAATCCTAAAACTTTTGATGCAGAAATGCATATGTTTTGCAAAACTTAATCGGGGATCAAATAGAACCTAGAGATCTCTAACAGTATTAACCGTCTTGAGATAAGTATCCCGTATGGACTAGACTGAAATGATGTAATGTATAGATAACAAGCAAGCACTTACTGACATTTAGTGATAATTTGTATGAAGAACACCAGCTATATATATGTTATAAGTGAACCACATCGTTTAAGGGTTTAATAGGAGAGCCTACTTTCATGTCATCTGCGTAAACGATCGTAGATCGTTTATAAAGAGTACAAATAAAAGGGGTGCCACATGCGACCCTTGTAGTATTCAAGATGAAAGGATGTACTCCAAGGATTTGTAATCCTCTTTAAAACATAAGAAACGATATACATTCAGTGTGAAAAGGATTGATAAGATGTAAATCTATCAGTTTTAATAGCACCTTTTGAGGCGTCGATTTCAAGTTGAAGTCTAAAAAATGTGATTTATATTGAAACTACAACATTAAGCAGAAATGTATTTTTTAAAATGAAAAATGGGAACACTAGATATGACGATATACCAATACAGATACGTTTTTTTTTTGATAGTTTATATGGCATATCCGGATAGGTCTTTCTTAAGTTGCGACATGTTATGGTATATATATAAGATGACATATCTGCAGCATCGTTTATGGTTAAAATATAGTTGTAGTATGAAAGTTTAACATCTATGAGAAATATTTTTTACTATTTTTTACACGCGAAAATGCTCGGTAAAACTACACTTGTAAGTTTGGATCTACATGTACCACTTTTGAGTGTTAATTTTGACATTCAATTTTTTAATGTGTGATTTCAACACAATCTTTATCACACGTACTAAATGCAGAATACTATCTAACTTTCCTAGAACATACTCCGCATTTTGATCATTAACAACTGTGGTTTTAAGATGATGGCGCTCCAGCTCACTACGATTCAATGGTTGAATGCACATTTTCTGAACGATGGATAGGGCGTAGAAGTTTTATTGCTTGGCTGACCAAAACTGCTTGGATTTTCTTCTTTCAGACCAATAGAAGAAGATGTCGAAGTAAACATGCACGAACTTAATCAAATAATAATTAGGTTTAATGAAATTTGTCAAGGTGATGCAGCATTACCGCGTGCTTACAACTCGATGATGCGTAAGCGTCATGCGTGTATTCAACGTCAATTAGGGCATTTTGAACGGAATATTTTCTTACTTAATCATTTGTTTCCATTTTTAATTATTCATGTCCCTGATTTATTAAAGTTTAAATCTGTTTTAGTTCTGTAAATAAAAAAGTAGAACCTATGTTTATTTAACAGTTTTTGTTTTAAATGACTTCCCGGACAAGCGGTTAAAGTCTTCTACACCTTCATAAATCACGGTTTTATAAAATACTAAATTTCACATTGTGAATATCCCTTTACATTCCTCTATTTCACAGTATACAATCCTAAGATACCTGTCCGCACTTGCCGATAATCTTATTTTTAACCTCACAATGGTACACTTGCTTTTAATCCACTAGCAGAAAGGGAGCCAAGATCCTTACTTCTTTCTATAACGTGATTTATGTCTTACTACGGCGTGCACGCGTCACTCCCGGATCTCCTTTCAGTCCGTTCTCTAGATTCCCTCCAACTTTTCTTTCTTCTTCTTTCATCGACCATTGAGCGCTTAACATCCGTGTCCGCAAGAATTACAGTTGCGGAAGGAACAGGTCTTACACAGATATCCTTAGAGCTGTGTTATAAGGAGGGTGAGAAGGTCGCCTTAACGCAGAGAAAAGACCCCCGGCGCGCTGGGGAGTTCTCTCCTTTCAGCTTTCTGCACCATTCGCAACGACCGACGACGTCTTGTTATATTCGCTATTCAAATGCGCCGACACCTGTTGATGGATTTCCGTCTGAGTGGGTCGATAAGTGTGTCGAGCGTGAGTTTAACGATTTAACTTTACGGATATAAGTGCTAATATTAGCTGTTATCGCCTTGTTTAACGACGGAATCCGGTATTCAAATCAGCGGTGTTATTAATGTAAGTAATTTTAAATTGTTCTATTTACAGAAGGAAAGAGTGAGATAGAAGATGATATTTAAGGTACGTACAACGATAAAGTACATTTATAAAATACCACAAAATATAAAAAAGTCCAATCAGACATGAAACGATTATAACTGTAATTGTATACGTGTGTTCTTTGTACAGGAGATAATAAATATCTTTTTGTGTGCCCGGCTTTAGGTAGGTTATATCAGGGTCTCCTTCTGAGGAACCACAACAATTACACAACAATATGTAAAAGAGAAACTGGAATAAATAGAACAAAAGGATGAGCACCAGAAACTTTTTTTTACAAAGTTCCAAACCATATGTAAACGAAATTCTACTGTGGGGCTCCCAAGTAGTAAATTAAAAGCACAGTCACAAATTCTAAATATAACACTTTCAGAAGAAAGTTAAACTGTATAACAAAAACAAAACAGTGCAAGTGACTGAGAGTTCAAATAATTACAATTAAAATATGAGAATTTTCGTGAATTCTTACAACAATACGGTTTTAAACTATGTAACCTTTTGGGTGTTATTAAAAATGAAAACAAGGAAGATTGAAAACAGTTGAAACATATTTTAAATCATATCATCAATCAAAAATAATAAAATAAGCGTCATAGCTTGGGGTAATCTAATTAATTGATTTTTTTACTTGCTGCGTTGCCAAGACAAGAAAATAAGTAGAGAACAATAGAATAACACAGATCAAGGTAAAATAAAGAATATGGCAAAAGTAATCTTGAATATTTAAAATAGAATTCAACGATATGTATTACATATATTTAAGGAAGAGCGTGTTTTATTTCTTAGAAAATACCAGATATACAACTCCATATTAGACACTTATAGAAGGATCAACGGCGTTATGTCACACCCACCCGCAAGTTTTTTTACTGCATTATCCTAATGATTCAAAACCACGGACACAAACTAAAGTGATCGTCAAAAAGCTAAAAATCGGAACATTACAGCCGCGCTCGTAGGAATACTGCTGGTAACAATTCAAACGAAATTTTAATTGTTACACGATAAGTAGGAACAGCTGAAACATTTAAATTTATGAACAGTAAGGACAGTATTAATAAAACACATAACATATGCAATTTACAAATTGCTATTCCTGTTCTAGGATATGATGTAAGAAGCTTTAGGTTTAAATTAAGACTATTGACAGATTATATTGTGTAAAATGGGGTAAATTATATCCCCGTCCAAATTGGATGACCGCACTGTTTCAGTAGTAACAAATTGTCGCTTGTGGTCAACATTGCAGTGTTTCATGGATATTTATGTAACAAGTTTAGACATACAAAAAGGGAAGCTCAATAATGATAGCAAGGACTGTGGCGTAGAATGGTAAACAACACATGAGTATCGGCAACCTCCGCACCACACAAGTTTAAGTCACTGGTTGATGATGAGGACCATTCGTGTCCTCGAAACGGCTGTCCCGGACTAATTATTATAACACTATAAAATAAATTAAACTTGTGTGGTGTGGAGGTTGCCGATACTTATGTGTTGTTTACTAAAAAGGGTAGGCGTTACGATGAATATTTTACTGCATTCAGTCATTATTTGGATGTGGTTTTAAGATGTTCGCTTGGTTTTATGAAAACAAAAATATTTTAAGAAAAAAAGAATAAATAATGGACAAATTTCAATATCTGTGAAATAATCATTCAACAAGACTGTTCATCATAAACGGAGAAATAGACTATTTTTACGATTCTCGGTATTTGTACCTGTTAGGTTAAGATGTTACCATGCACTTATTTTCGAATATATTGGTTCTATACAATGAGACTTATGTAAATTATTATTGCAAACAGATAAAATTTACCCAACTTTGCCCTGCATCCATAAGAAGTTTGCTATACGCTGGGTCCGGGATTAAACCGCGTTTTTTCGTTTTTGTAATCATCCTTTAATACTAAGTAAGGATAATAGGCATGGTGTAGTATTTACTACAGCGTTTAAAATATTCAGCGAAGTATTTCTGTATATTTACAGTAAATAACTCCAGAGTAAATGTCATGTCAGACTTAATTTTATCTTGTCCTTAAAAATACAATTAATCGCAGATCTACTTGGGTAAAGGTGAACGTGATCACCGTGCATGTAGAAGATGCGAGTCAGGCAGTTAAAAAAAACAGACAAGCTTAAAGAAAGTATTTCTGGGTCATTAAATAATTATCTTAAAATTGAAAGTTCCATTTAAGAAATAGACACGGGCCAGACTGAGAAGAATAAATGTGTTGTAATTCTTAGTATAAATTGTTCTTATTTTTAAAATACAAGGGTTCATCTATAAGGTAAGGTTAATAATGAAGATGTGATTCATTATTTTCTTCAACTGCAAATAGAGTTTTACTATAAAACTTGTGACAGCAAGAGCTGTTGAAGTCCTGCAGTGATTTGCAAATTTGCATATGTATGTGAAAAATGTGATTATCGATGGGCACGAACTTAGTGAAGAGAAATGTTTGCTTGGGCTTACGACAGTCATAATGACATTGAAGTACATCACAGAAAAAAAAATTGGTTAAAGTATACACCAATACTGAAATAACTGACGATTACTGCCACCACATCAATAACGGTAGCTTCTGCGGATAGAAGTTTCTCCAGATTAAAACTGATCAAATTCTACTTAATAAATTGAATGACACAGAATCGCCTATCAGCTCCTGCTATTTTGTCAATTGAAAATAATGTGGCTTCTTCTCTTATTTATAGCGATTTAGATATATTAACAATTAAAGGATTTATTGATATAAAGAATACATTTATTAAGTATATTTGGTTTGCACAAAGTAAGTTACGGGTATCTGTTACATTGATAACTAACTTTCAATTTGATAAACGCTGTTCATTATTGTAATAAATTTATTAGTTAATATAAACTGGTCGAAATTAAAAATGCATCACTTAAAAATATTTGCAAAATAATGTTTGTTAGTATCAAAAATGTTTATATTAGTTATAAACAAAAGAAAAGTAACTAAAGTTAGCATAGCGCTATACGCACTATTCGTCTTTAATGATATTCTACGACCGATAGCGTTCCACCACTGCTGAGATAATAATGTTACCGACCGAAACCGGTGTTACACAACCAAGCGCTTCAAAGGAACAAAATCTTCTCGGAGGGTGCTCCTTCTGGGTGCGCCTAAATTTGCTCTATGTGCTTTACAGTCCATGTGCTATGTGCTTTACATTGATTTACAATCCACAGACTCTAACACCACAATACAGACGAATGATTACGATGAAGTCTACACGCAACTTCCCGAAAACTAACCCTGTCTTCATGTAACTTAATAATCCAGCCACGTTCGAAGGGATTAATTGTTTATAAGTACACGTTTTTATTTGCGAGGCATCAGTCAATTTACTTGAAACATACTGCATACATCTTACTAATTTTTGTACATTTGCCACTATCGAATTGTAACAGGTGTTTCTGTAAAAATACGCGCGGAACATCTGGTTCTTTTAAATGTTGGAAAACAAATTGGATGAATGCAATAATAAATAATCGTTTAAGTTGACCTCCAGAATTTTATAAAATTTTAACAATTTAGCGGCGGTGCACTTTTAATTGCAGCCAGTGTAATAATTTTTTTTTTGCTTTAACAAAACGAAGTCAACTAAGACGATTTATTGAGTTCATTTTTTTCAGTGTATCTAAACTAATATATATATTTTTTCTTGGTCTTAATATAATTATTTAGTATTGATATTATTTTTAATCTGAAGGAGGAAAAATGTTTTTGACGTTTGTTCTTTTTTCTTTTCTTTATTACAACGTTTCGTTGATCGTTTTGTCAACTTTTTCAACCAATTGTTTAAAAAGGGTTTTTTGACAAACAATTAATTACATAAATTATTTATTTGGTGTTCTTTAGTTTTTCCGTTTTTTTTTCCCATCTTCTGTTTGTCTCTGATATATGTATACCAGTAAGATCATTATATGATAAAGCACATAACGTATACAAAACAAACAAACAATGGACTCGATGGTCATAAGACGCATGTATTGAATTACCTCCAATTTCTAATTATTTCATCTGGAAAAGAAGAAGACGTGGGTATTTTTATTGCGTTACTATTACTAACATCGTAAACTATGTAAATTATGAGTAATATGAATTATAAAAGATACGTTTAATATAAAAAAGGTAAAAAATGTATTAACCATAGGGGTCTTAAGCATAATATACAATAATTTAATATAATAGTATATTGTCTGCATTTTAGTTTAATTGAAATTAAATTTGGTCCTATTAGGTACGTTATTTCTCTTTTTTCAGAAATAATCTACTTCCCTCAAGCACATTATCCATAAAAAAAAAATATTTACCTATTCAAATTAACTAACGGAAAATTGACTAGTACAATACATCGCCATTAGGGTGAGAAACCAATTAATTAATAAAAAAACGAACCGTTATAGATTCGGTAAGGTTTCCTTTAACAAGAGAAAACAAATCGAGGGAGTTCCGAAATGCATCCAACTGCTGCGGAATCCCCATTAATAGCTAACACCCGGCGTCTGCGTCCGTTACCTAAATCTATTATCTTCGGTTCTTCGCCAAAATAAACCGTATAAAATTCGTTACGCTACTGTTCGAGTTGAGCGCTTTTCTAGCGCTGATTTGCCACGTGCCAATGAGCCGACAATCGTGCCGTCCGGCCAATGCCGGTGCGAGTAGGCGCCCCACCTCGCGCAAGCTCTCTATCGTCGCCAGGCGTGGTTAGAAACACCATTGGAGCTTATATTAGGGTTAACCGGTTCAACATCTTGAAACGGCCCAACAATGTGAGCTCAGTTCGCCGGTGGCCTTTGAGGTATTGGTATGCCTCGAGTCTTATATCACCATGAGATGGAATTCGCTTACAGACCATATCACTATCCTACGCAGCCTTCCGTTCTACAGCGCCTCGGCTTTGAACCGCCCATATTCTCGGCCTCTGCAATTCTGCAACAGCATCTGCAATATTTACACTACACCGAACCGTTGGAATTAACAGCATGTCCTTTGGATTTGTCGATCAAATCCCAGATCCCCATAACACCTCCCTGCACACCATCGCCGGGCCAGAAAAGACAAATCTTGAGGAGTACAACGCCTGAAGTACCGTCGAAAAAGTTAAAAAGTCCATCGACACCGGCGGCAAAAAAAACGAAGGCCACGAGAAAATTAAATTTCGACGAAGATAATAGTTCACCGGTTTCGGGAACCATCATCAGGCAATTGGGGCCCGATGAGACTTTAGTAGTTAGAAAAGGAGATATCGATCCGGCTTTTAATGTTGTTGAGGTTACAGAGGAAGCGAAAGCCGAATTAGCTAAGATTGAAAACCACATTGGGGATTACGTATGCCGTTTATGTCGGGAACTGTACGAAGATGCTTTCGGCTTAGCGCAACATCGCTGTTCGAGAATTGTCCACGTCGAATACAAATGTCCAGAATGCGATAAAGTCTTCAACTGTCCAGCTAATCTCGCATCCCATCGAAGATGGCATAAACCCAGGCCTAGCAAAGAAGTCAAGAACGAAGAGGTTTCCGACAGCGATAGTTCGGAACAATTTCCGTGCGAACAATGTGGCAAGAAATTCAGGAGGGTTGCATATCTCCGGAAGCATCAAGCAACACACCAAGGCGACTGACAACGGCTGATCCCAGTTCGTCCAATACCTAGAATGGCACCGAGATTATGGCGACCGCCACCTCTGCCCCAGTTATCAATTAGCCATAATGGACCTCCGGCCACATCTTTAGAAAGGTACGTTCCCAATGTCACATGGGCACCTCCTTTTTAAACGTTTACGATTCTAGTCATTTTATAGTCATTCTATTTTGCTAGTCATACTCTAGTCATTTATAGTTTGTAGAGTAAAATTTTATAATTAGGTACTTACTTAATGAATCTAGTCATTTAATATTAATTTAGTCACCTTTCGAAAACATGATTATATTGTATAAGTCACTGACAGTCAATAGTTTCATAGTTGGTAACATTCAACGATCCTTTATTCTAGTCATGTTATAATAAAGAAGAAACACTCTTTACTGTTCAAATGTTCTAGTCACTTCATTAATTTTGAAAAAATGATGCAACGATAATTAATTAACAATAATGATGTATATATGTTGTAATTATGTATATCGGGTATGCAGTCGTAAATAATTTTATCTAGTCATATTGCTAGTCAACTCTAAGTCGGCGGGATAGATACTGTCTAATAATTAATCATTTTAATGTGGTACACACTCATAAAGCATGATACAAGAGTCCTTGATCGCTTTTAAAAAAATTAGTTATGTTACCATAATTCTGGAAAACTTAATCAGTTAATTCGTTAATCACATTCGCTTGAAAATGTATTCTGTGAATTGGGGTTTTATAAAAATGAAATTAAGGATGCAGCTAAAGATATACGAAGTATATAGACAGATTCACAATCTCTAATGTGCAACTACACTGAATGATACCTAAAAATGTTAGCATTAATTTTTGATGCGATGTTATAGAAGTCCATTCATACCTAGCTACTGGAATACTAATAAATTTCTTCATTTTTGTTGCATTAGTTACTAAAATATCGGTTATTAATGACGCAAATTTGATTTTTAATTTAATAAATGTGGCATTCATTACGGATGATGCACATACATACATACAGATCAATATTAAATTACTATATACAGCATGGTTTATTTGCAATGTTATCCAAATTATGTAGTATGTTTATGCTAATTAACACACACGGTCAAATAAATTCCAATTTTACTATTTTTAAACAAAACATTCTGTACATGTTCAAAAATTTATTCCTTTTTTTTAAATATTTTCGAGTTCATGGCACATGTATTTAAAAATTCGTTCAATCAGTTATTTTATGTTAAAGCGGTTATATTAAAAATACTGAAATTCTTACTTTTTGACTTAACTGTTTTTTCGTTATTTATATCTTAGTTGGCATTGGAAACACTCCTGGTTTGCTAACTCAATCTGCTTTGTACTATTAATAACAATTAAATTGGATTAGCCTGTATACAGTGCCACACATAAGCTCCGCAATACATGGAACATTTTTTTTAGGTGAATGTTGACTTCGCCATTTGTTTGTGGCATTTTAATATGTTTTTTTAAGAAAATTACATTTTTCAAATTATCGGAAAATAATTTTTTATTCTTTTTACCAATTTTCTAATTTTCAATGCTTTTATTTGCATTTTTGAATTATTCAAATTAAAGTTGATCTATATAAATAATTCAATAGTTCGCAAAACTCCCCATTTCATTCAAAATCTTGTTCCTAAATAGTTTTTTAGTAAATAAAAATATGCTGATGGAACTCTATTAACTTGATGCGAAATTGATTTGGTTTACACAAGCTGATGCACTTTCAACTCTCACCATGGGGATCTTGCTTACTTGGGTGACAAATGACGTTCAAGATTAAGAAAAAGGTCATACTTTCATTTGGCGTTGCAGAGAAAACTAAAGACACATTCTCAAAGCCACTTCCGATCTTCTACCTAATGATATATTCCAAATTCTTATATAATGTTTTGGTTCTTTCTGGCCATCATCAATGTTCTTATTTCTTATCGGTACCATATTAGATTTCGATCTAGAAAAAGTCTTTTGTTCTGATTTCAACTACGTACAACATGTTAACAACAGCTTTGGAGAATATGTTTTAATTAATGAGGAATGCATTTTAAGATTAGATAAGTAGACATGAAATATCAAAACTGTCAAACATTATGTACACTGAACGAAGAGAAACGAGATATGGTAACCATGACGCGGAATTACAAGAGCGAGTACATGGTATTATATCCAGAACGACAACAGTCACATCATTTACCGAGATCATGTTATTAACTTGGTCGAGGATGGATCGTTTACCAAGTCGTATAATGTTTATGTTAACAGGAACTTGAAGGAAAACTAACGGGATATTTTATAAATTGTTGGTGGTGTATTTTTGCAAAGTTTATGTAAATCTTGCACCATATTCACCAATATAATAATAACAGAAAAACAAAACTGTAAACTAACAATTGCGCACACTTTCCGATATTTTGAACTCCTTTTGTATAGTTCTTCTAGGAATTACACCGAAGGCATTCTGGAGTCTAGCTCAAAGTTCTTCAATGTTGTGTGGGACATCAACTTTATAAATATTATATTTAAAACTCCTCATAAAAAAATCCGGCTTTTAATATCTCTGCTTTCCAATTTCCAATTCAACGATTTGGAAACTCTGGACTTAAATAATTCCACACATTTACTGCATTGTGACCTGGTTGGCCATCTTGTTGCCACCATAAAGCCTATAGTTGATTTAATGGAATATTGTTATCTATCTTCACACATAACTGGTCCTATAATATAAAAACGTTTAATTCAAAACGACGTTGTGGCCTTCTTTCCATTTTTTTTGTCTGAAAGTCTGTACTGCTCAATAGTACCCCGTCTTTCCGTTAAAGATTCCAGAATTGGTAAACTTTTTCATGTGATCCGATGATTTTGTTTAAAATAATTCATTGTCTTCTAATTTACCCATTAACTAGTTGCAGTACTCCAGTCGTCTTAAATTATCACCAGGCTGTGGCTAATTAATCTTGTATGTGAAGTTCTCCATACTGGAGTATGGAGCAAAGTTAATTCTGGTGCCACTTCGCGTGTAGATGTTGATGTATTATTATTTATCTAGAAAATACAAGATTTACATAAACTTTCCAAAAACACACCATTTGTAAAATATCCGGTTAATTTTCACTCATATTCTTGTCAACATTACACAGCTTCGCAAACGATCTCGACCAGGCTTTTATTAAGATCTAGAAAAACGATATGGCTGCTGTTGTTCTGGGTATATTTGAAATGCTTTGTACTCACTATTGTTGTATTTGTGGTCGATGAATAAGAGATACTTGAGCTATCTTCTTTCTCTTCGTGGGGACAGAACATTATCCTATTGTACTAATGAGGGGTAACTGAAATGTTTACTACTACCTAAATTAAAGCATAATATCAAAAACGTTTGCTATAAAATTTCGAGTACATCATTAGATAGGAGATCGAAGGTGGTATTAAAAATATGTCTTTAGTTTTTCTCTGCAAGGCCAAATAAAGGGGCTACAGATAAAAGAAGAAAATACGCATTTTTGGGTTTTTAAAAAAATCGCGAACGTCATTCGTTACATGTATTTTTTTTCTTCAGGTTCATAATGCACAAAATTTAGCATCTTTGCCAAATCTAAACCTACCTTCTATTTCCAATAGTAAGTGAAATCTCTACGGCGAGGGTCGAAAATTGATTAGTAAAAGGTTTTCCCATACTATGGGGACTTTATGTGTAACACTATAGATTCGAACTCTATAACAAGCAGTTGCTGACAGTTTTTATTTATTTTTTCCGTAATTCATAATAGATTGGATTAGACATTTATTATCTTCAAAACCATGCATTATTAGAAATATTCAATTAGAATTTTATTTTGAATTGTGGTATTGAGGAACATATAACAATTATGTGCATAATATGTATATAACAAGAATTGTTCCAATTAAATGAAAGCAACTTCCCAGGCATTATTTTGTTAATATTATGTATGTATATATATATTAATTATCTTTACATAAACGTCCTTACAGCACCTTTACTGTACTTTCTTTAGAGCTAACTGTATTTATTCAAACTTTTTAATATGATCTCCAGTTTATCGTGGATCACAGTGTTGTAAATATTGTATTAATTGTATTAAAGTTATTAAGTATAATATAAAGATTAACAATTTGAATGTATATTATCTATAAATACACAGCACGTCCAAAGTAGTCTGGGTATCATCATCAATTTAGTTCTAATTGAGGTTAATAAAGGAGTCGGTCAAATTCGATCATATCTGCGTTAAAATAGACAATATAGAAAAACGTTTATATTTTATTTCGTAGATATTTACAAAAAAATTACAAAAAATTAGATTTGCACAGAAAGAAAAGCCGAATTCATTTTCATATTTTTTAAACAACTTCGGTAGTTTTTTCGTGGCAGTTTTTTTAGAATTTCATTTATTAATTATCTATACGTAATATAATGTGTATGTAGATCGATTGCTCAACCTTCTGGAATTGTAAAATTGTAACTAATGTGTAAATGATAGGACGTTAACATTTTGAGATGATGTCATAGACACCATAAGGTATCATTTAACAATATTCTTATATATACAGGCTGATCAATAAGGCATCTACTTTATTATTTCAAGTTGAATAGCCTGCATATTATTACGTATTTGGTGTTTTTTTTTTTCACTTTTTCCTAATACGTTACATATATTACGTAACTCTTCTTTACTTACGCTCCAATCAATAGTGCAAGATCGCCAGTGTCATGTTTTGTTTATTGCTATCATGGTAACCAAACTATATAAATACTAGAAACCAATTTTATATAATTTTCAAATGCAAAACTCACCTTTCCCTTGAAATAGCTACTTGAGCTCAAAATTTCGCATTAATAGCTTAATAACTAATTTTATATCTTTTGTTTACCATCATCAAGGTAACAAAGCAATACCAACATAAGGAATAACTTCGATGCAATATCCAAATACACAATTCACGCATCACGCATGTAAATATCTTTGCAATTCCAGAAGCTTGAGACACCTCGTATGTAAGTTTACACTTTCCCAGATCGAAAACAAACGCTAAATGTATCGGCATACTCCGCACCACACAAAATGTCATGAATTTTCGAATTCATTGAACACTTTGTGATGTGAAATATAAAACCAACTACACTTTTATGTTGGGTATTTAGGAAGTATAATTCTGTTATGAACAAGTTATAAAGAAATTAACTCCTCAAATTAACATTTCCAATGTATTTTCTAAAAAGTGTTAAAATAACTATTTTTTTAAATTAACTCTTTTGATGTAAAATTTGGTAATTGATTGAAAGAAAGTTCAAGTACTTAAATGCTGAAAGCAATATTTGCTACTCATAAACAAGACAACAACAAGATAAACTAAATTCAATCACCAGAATAGACGTCTTCCTGTTTAATCCGAGGAGAAACATATATGAATGCACAAATTTAATCAGCTTTATGTTTCTATCTATAATGAAGTTAGACCAATTACGGACACGTAATTTTGGACATGCTGTGTATCTACTGTAATGTTTGTAAATATGAAGAAATACACATATGTAGATTAGAAAGAAGAACAACTTTACGTTTTAAAAATTACTAGAATAGTTTAACACGTTAATTGACTTCTTTTTGTTCTTTGAATCTAGTTTTAATCAGCATAGTATGGTTGGAAACTAATTCGGGTAATATGTGAATGCAAGTACTCTATAAAATAGAGCTAAATAGATTTGAGTATGAAAATTGGCTTTTTAACCTGGCAACAAACGTGTTAAAGGTTTTATCTTTCGTTTCCAAAAAGAAAAAAAAAGAAAGATGTGATATTTAATTCTAGTTTTCTCTAATCAAAATTATATTTAGTTTTTCCTGTATATTAATTTATTATTTGATTTGTATTATTTAGCAAAAAGAAACTTGTAAACATTACATTTTAGTTCCTTTTAATTTAAGGTGTGAATTTGAAATTTTTTTCTACAACTAAATGAAAAATACGTTTAATAAATGATATCGTGGTGCGGGCTTGGGAAGAAGTTTGCAATAAGCTCAAAGCGGCAACTTGACCGCACTTTAAAAAAATGTCTATAATAAAATTTCACCGAAGTACAAATTCGAAGATTTAAGGGATTGGTTGCCAGTATAATGTAATTTCTAGTCTTTATTTTACTTAGATTTTATTTAAAATTGATTTTTTTTTGTACACGGAAGTTAAATGATTAAAACACGACCTATCACCTTTACGAAGTGTAAAAGAAATATAATAATAAATACAGAATTTTAAACAATCTGTAGTAAAGCGTAGATTTAAAATGAAAATATATCAAAATTAAAGTACTTAGATAGATATGTATAACTACCTAGTAAAAGAATGTGATATTAATGTTAATAGTGATTTGTCGAAATCAACCTAGTCATAGATATGTACAAAATAAACAAAGGAATACGAGTGTTTTCTAGTCAAATTGTAGATAGCCACGAAATTATGCATGGGCACTTCAACGAAGTGTTATCTTGACGATCTCGTTGTGGTTATGTTAGGATAAGGTTGTATAGATTTTTAGAAGTTGAGATTAGGAATCTTTGAATTACATGAATCGTTTCGCACTGTGCCAGCGTTATAAGATGGTACTCGATCTAAATGGCAAACGTATGTAATTATGTGTATAATTTAAAGAATTCACGTTCTAAATGTGTAAATAATTGTAAAAAGATAATTTATTTCTTTAGGATTTAAGAGAAGGAATTTCGATTAATAATTTATTTTGTATGTGTATAATTATTGTAAATAGGTTTTCTTAAATAAATAAATTCTGCCATTATGTTGTATCTTTCTTACACACCTTTCATGTACATGGTCTTTGAAATTTTTTTTTTGGGAAAAAAATGAGAAACGAGCAGTTTAACTTAAAACATCAATATTTTCTATTCGGTATTAACCATGTTTTGAGATTTATATTGGCAACTCTTTATTTATATAAATAGGATAGGCGACGCACGTTTTTAAAAAGATTAAGGGAAACGTACATAGTGATTTGATGGGCCAAACACCGTGAAACGTCAATCAAGCAATTAACATATGTATTATATGAGCATACAAAATAAACGTTATTTTTAAACCTCTTTTCAAAAATAAAACGAAAGTAACTACAAATGCCAATCTCACCCTAATTGTGACGCGTACGCTACGAAAGAGATAGCTAGTAAAACTTATTAAATATATGTGAACAAAAAACAACTTGCAGTTGCTAACCATTAACATATGCTACCTGTATTAGTTACAGTATATTTTTTCACAGACCAAACAGTAACAGATTGTGCAATTATTATGCAGCCATCCACTGCATTTTACATATTGAATCCAGTCCACTACGGAGGTCGTGTCCTCGTAATGTTCCAAACAGCCCACACACACGTTTTCATCACTTGATTCATTAACTGAAAAGTGTTCTTACTGAATTATTCGTCGTTTTACAGGTTCAGTATTAGCTACGCTACTTAAACAAGCTCTCTTCTGAGGAAATGGTTGTTGTTCCCTAACTTTCTTTGCTGCTACTTGCTTTTTTCTTCTTATTCTTTCCCGTCTTTGCTGCGAGTGGTTCTTTCTTCGCATTCTTTCCCGCCTCTGCTGCGAGTGATTTTTTCCTTTTTAGCATTTTCTGTCTTTGCTGCGAGTGATTCCTTTTTGCATTTTACCTTCTTTTTAGCAATGTAACTATCTGCGGTTAAATTCTGGGCAGATTGTAACCACTATAACCGGAGAAACATTATCCACAATTTTTATGGGTGTCTGAAGTACTGGATGGTCAAGTGTTGTAGGTGAAAACTGATTCGCTTCATGCACGTTAGTTACATTATAACTTGTCTCCTGGTGATTTCCCATAGTATCGATACATTAGGGATACCACAACAAGGAAATGCATGTTCAGCGATTGCAGAAGACTTCAGGGGATAAAAGCCAGTCCAGGCATTAGCACGGAATACTTTTGACATTTTAAAATAATTTCAAAATAAAATTTCAACATTAGCTAACTAGGGGAGGCAAGTGATTAACGCGCAAAATTGAAATATCAATACGATCTATTACAAAAACAGTTGAAAACGAAAACAGTCTCAAGACCAACCTGTTCATTATTAAAGATGGTTATTTTTGTTGGCAAGCAGCGGTGCAGACCGTACAAAGTCTGCCGAAGTTTATATGTACATAAATCAGTTTGCTCGCGTCGTTTCTATTATGTAAATGAAACCAACCGCGTACTATAAAAAAAATTTTGCGTAAGCGACAACACAGATTGCATGGTATACACGAGATCAAGAAATACGTACATTGGTATTCGTTTTTAAAATATCATAGCGGTTCCGTGAAATGTGATACTTGCATTGTGATCCTTATGGGTTACAGCAAACAACTGTGCAAACGGCACGTGGAATCAGGATTTTCGTGACACGAAAAACGAGAACGAATACTAAACGATATATATCTAACGAGCAAAATGATAAATCTATGCAAGCATAATTCCAAAGTTTCCTTTGATACTTGAAAGGAATATTTACCAAAAGCGTATGAGGCCCTAATATGACATTTATTTGTTTATTAAATTAATACAAAAACCTGCAATGTCTTAAATATTTTTAAATTAACTCTGTTTGCGACTAAAATCGGTTATATTATAGCTCAAATTCTCAAACCCGCACTTTGATTATCTAATGTGTCGATTACTATCATATCACGAAATCGTTGTCCGGAAACTGGAAAAAAATTACAAGCACGCGACATAAAAGATAACTAAAACACATCACATTTACATACGACTATCTCTAAATACTGATTGCATTAGATGTTATACGATGCCTCCATTAAAATGATTCCGCACATTCGCTAACGGCGAACAAACAAATTTGAAGAGGTGCTTTTGGCTTTCTCGCCGACAAAGTCAAGGTTGAACGCATTGTTCCTGCACATACATACTGGTAACCACAATCTATTGCGAAAATTTGTCAAACCCACAACGATAAAACTCTACAAGGATTGAACGCATCAATTACATGCATGTAATAATGATTTTTACATTGCTTCATCCAACATGAATAGCATGTTTTCTATTTTTCATACCAGTAGTAAGTACTTTTCTATTACTCGCAAACGCATGTTGAAATGAGCTTCATTACTGATGAATATGTTAGGGAATCTGAAATACACAAACATACTTAACACAATTTAGTATGTATGTACAATTTATTTAATGATGACATGAATTGATATTATTATTATTATTATTACTATTATTGTATACCGCTATACAAATCTGAGACGAGTGATTTTGTGTTATTTCAGGCAAATTATAAGCAGAAATAAGGATTTGTTGAGTTGTTGCATCCTCAGCAGTGAATTTAGATGATTTTTAATTAGTAATATTAGTGCACTGTGCACAACTTGGATTTTCTTCTTCATCGAGGAGGTATCAATCTAATCCTTATCTTCAACAGATGACTTCCATCCTCCATAGCGCTTTATTGTAATCAAATCACTACCTATATTGCCTAAAAGGGAAGCTATATAGCTCAGAATTTCCATCTCTAATATTTTAGATTTTTTATTTAGAGTAATTTGATATGTCTATATTCTTGTAAATACTAGGACATGAAGGTAACATGGAATAAAGTAGATTTATTGGTTTTGCTTTATATTTGAAAATATCTCGCCTTCGGCACGTTTTTCAAATTTGGGACGAGAGCAACAAAATACTATCTTAGCAAACTTCTTTTCATATAACAATAAACCAGCATAATATGAATTTTATCGTCCATTTTTGATTTCGAGATATCTATATGTTGGTTATAAATCGCTTAAACGTGGAGATATCGATTTTCTTTAAGAAATCCGAAATGCAAGTACTTTCTGGCAAGAGCTCTATTACGACCGATAGCGACGAATGGAATTTGTGAAGCTATGGTTCATTTAGAGCAAATCAACATTTGTTTTAATAATGGGAGCGCCTTTTACTGAAATGAACACGTAAACAAAGACAATGTACGGAACTGGAGCAATGTAAATCCCCACATTATAAAAGGATATACATGCCTGCACTAGAATATTAGGTGATTGAATAGTTGGATTCATATTCATTAATGAAACGGTAAATGGTGACATACATTTAAATGTTGGAGAACATCATCGGTGCTCTTATAAATAAGGAGGTTGAAACCCAGCGTGATGAAAAAGGTAATCTAATGAACGACGAACATCAACACGAACAGCTTTTCTTGCAGCAGGATTACACTGCAAATGTCCGTAACTGGCTTAAACGAAGATTTGCAAATCACTGGATTGGTAAACGTGGAGTAATCGAATGGCCACCACGATCACCGGACATGACAAGCCTCAACTTCTTTCTTTGGAGACATTTAAAATCAGTAGTTTATAAGCCTCAACTAGTAAATTTGCGTCGAAGAATTCCCCAAGGAACTTTTCAAAAAACAAAGCAAGAATATGAAACTTGGCTTTACGGCATACGCGAAAATATTTTCTAATGAAAATGTCTATTAGGTATGTTGTCCAAAAACTTTTACTTTTACTTAATATTTCCAGAGAAGATGTTCCGGAAGATCGCTGTACATATCGCTAGCAAAGCTAAACACGCTATAGGCCCAGAAATATATTTACAGTGTAGGTACTTGATTCGGTATAACTTTTGCTTAAAACATTGTGAATAGGGAAGTTATCCCGAATACTTAATACACCTGGTATTTGGCAAACTTTGTGTGGTATTACCAGAGCAAGCTGTTGTTTACTGTATATACATCAGTATGCAACAGGGAAGATAACGTGCGTGTTATTTGTTGTTCGTGAAAATTTAGCCCATGGATACTTCGTGTCTACACTCGTACGTCCGCCGAACATTAAAAATCAATACTCATTAGTGTCAATGTTTCGGTAAACATCGCAATTACAAATCGCGAAGTATGCCGACAAAAATCTAGAACAACAACCCGACAAGCATAAAGTAAACAGTCCATATCGGGTCGATGGATCGGCATCTTTTGATGTTAAATACCAGGGAACCGATTACATGAACGTGCTTATATACGTCAATATTGAACCAACGGAAAAGTTAAGTAGATTAATGACGATTCTGACCAATACAACATTAGGAATTAAGATGGTCAAATGATACTTATTTCTGTATATTTGATTTCACATTATATAAGGCAATTTATAGTGAAATACGGTACCAAAAAGAAATGCGATGAGACGATACCATCAACATGCCGATTTATCTCACAATGTAGTATCGAAATAGAAATATTAATACTATTCATAAATCAGCGCTCGTTGTTTGTACTAAATAAATATGGCCATAAATATTAATTATTTAAGTCTTTTGTTAATGGGGTATATAATTTTTTGTATGGTGACGGTCCAACGAGGTGTATAAGCTTTTAAAGCTTGTCATAATCCTCAGGAGCCTTTTTAGTGTAAATTGTGTGGCCTTGTTACTATCATACCCTCGCCGCGCAGTTAATTGTAACCCAACTGCGAATGGTGGCTCGGGAATGTAGCGGCCTCGCTAAGAAAATTTTTTGATCCTAGCGGTATTCGGACACACAGCGCCTAACTCTGCCCAGTCAATCGCAGGCCCTGTTACCGCTGAACCGCCGAGCCGTTAATTAATAATATTATTAATAATACCATTTATTGCCCAATGGTTCCTACAGCTAATTACAGGATAACTAAATTTAAATGCAAACGTTAAATAAAATGAATCAGACCTTCCCCATAAACTTCGTTTCTGCAACAACACGGCGGTGTTTGAGCGACTACAATTCATGCCTTTCCAATAGCGAATTGTAATCGGTGCCACATTCGGGATATAGACCGTCAATTTTGAGTGATTGATATTTCAAGAAATGCCGTTATAAACCTTTCGGTTACTGGCTGATACCCTTTACCACAACACTGAGTGTAATAGTGTAGTTTTTCAATGTATTGCCTGTAATTCCCCGTTTACACCGATAATATTCCTTTAATTTAAGGATTACAAATTATATCGCCGTGAAGGTTTTATAAAACGCGAAATAGTGAATAGCATAACCCAATGTGCCGGGTCCTTGTCAGCATCTCATATGTACAAAATGTACTGTAGACAACGCCGACGTTGGTATTACGCGATATTGAAGAAAGCAATTAATTGTGATTCCAACGTAGATGAAATAAGAAGTAAATAAGAAAAACACCAGGGATAAGTTAGAAATTAGAAAAAAGTAGGTGAGGAGATACGTAAGAGTAAAGTACTCAGAACAGTCGAGAAAAGAGTTTCAATATAATAAAAAATTGGAATAAGGAGAAACTGTAGAATAATTGAATAGAATAAAAAATAGATGAATTGTGTTGTGAGTTCCCCTCAGTTACCCTTATAAGAGGAACATCAAGAGGATTGAAAGCAGAACTCCGGGTAAGTACCTCTCGATGTATACATATTAGAATTGAGCGAGCAAACCTCTAGCCACACGGGAGCGTGACAATATCCTTTGTATACCCTGTCGGATAAAAAGACTGCGTAGAGGAAGTAGACTTTTTAGGTAATAAATTATCCAATATGCTTTATTGGCTTGTTTAATATTCAAAATAAAAAAGTTGCAATGGAAAGCACTTGGGTACAATGTAGTACCTCTATGCAGAACTTGTATTTAACTCCTTGCTGCACCTTTCTTTATTTGATTAAAAACATTTTTTTGGTGCACAACAAAAAAATAGTAAAAAATTAGTCTTTGGGGAAAATGTTTATTTAAAAACTTGGTTGCATCGAATCTGATACATGCACAATATTTAATTGGTGTGGAAAAATATATTTAATCTTTATTATACATAGATATCACTAAAAAACTTCAAAATATACCATATCAAATGCAGTAAAAAATAATAAATAAAATAAATAATAATTATTAATAACTCAAATAAAGAATTATTAGGTATATTATTACTATATTTTACCAAAACAATTTTTTATAATATTTATAATTATTTAATAAAAAAAAAGAAACAAACAGCATAATTGTATTATTTTTAAATGATCTTTATTTCTTTAAAATTTGCGAGCTTATTAATTTACACCCTGTATACACTTACCTTTATTTCGGACTTACACCTTCAGAAAACGAAATTCAATTGTAATCATCCTGTAGGCAATTAAGGAAAAATTAAATAAAGCTTTTCTCCCGAAATACGTACAAAATATGCAAAAGTATTTCAAATATGCAACTTTTTGCAGTATTTAGCAAATATGCGAAAATATGCAACATGTAATTTACAGCATGGTACCTAGAGGGTATGATTGGGATGAAAAATCAATTTTCCTGGACTTACAGAACAGCATACAGAATATGCAATTGCATAAGAATTCGGGCTCTAATTATAAACATACTTTATAGTTTCATGAAACAATTGGAAATATTTTTCACTTAAAGAAAGCCAGTAAAACATTACTAAATATTTGATTTTGATGTCTGTAGGACATAATCCTTTTCTCCAATTTCACTATGTAAATATTTCTTTTACTTTCAAATGTTTTTAAAGAAATATGTTGCAGATAAATTTCCTACTCGGTGGATCCAGAAGAAATATGTGATGCTATTTAAAAATTACGTTTCTGTTGTTTGAGTTTCGTAACCAAAAGGGCTAGACCGACAACAGGAAATAATAAGTAGGAACGGAGAAGCCATACAAAAAAATCAAGATAGCAAAAGTAATTGGAAAATATGACACACTATCGAAAATGATCAAATGGCTAGCATAAAAAGGAGAGAAATGGATATGGGAGAAATTGAAAGTAGTGAAGAAGAAACACAAAATGCAAAACTAGAAAAACAACTAAGAAAAAATATTGACCGAAAATTACAGGAAGAAGTGATAACCTTCAGGCCCGAAAGACCAAAATGGATAGATAAGTTGGGATAACATAGGAAGAAAAGAAATGTGAATAATAACAAGATATAGAAGAAAGTGGAGAAAATTACTACAAGAGGAACAGACATCCCCATGCGACTGCAAGAAATCCGGAAGAAAAAGAATCTGGTAACACTGTGTGTTTAGAGCCAAGTGTGTTACTTAACCCAAAAGCGTAATAATAAACAAGCGTTCAATTTAAAATTGCAGAGTAGATGCCAAAAAGGCAACATATACTCTGCATATAATAAACAATGTAACAGAACTAAAAATAGAAGAAGGATGAAATGCTCCTGGTATTCATTGATATGTTTGATATACTCGAACAAAAAACGAAGAGAAAGACCAAGAAGAAAGTGGATAGGTAAGTTGGGATAACAGAAATTTGAATAATAACACGAAATAGAAGAGGCTGAAAAAAATTACAAATACAACAGGAACCGACATCCTCATGCGACTCCTGAAAAGGTACGAAGAATCGAGAAGAAGAAGAATCTGGGAATACTGTATATTTTGAAGATAGTTAGATAGAGCCAAGTATGTTACTTAATCCCGTAAAAATTTGCGGTAAAATGTATTTGCAGTTCGGATTTCTTGAAGGAAGTAGGTATCTCCACATTTATACAATTGAAGACAGACTTTGAAATAGACATAGGAAACTCATTACGTAGGTTTGTAGATGGACAAACCAAAAGCGTAATAATAAACAAGCATTTACTTAAAAATTTCAAAGTAGATGCCAAAAAAGCCAACGAATGACAACATATACTCTGTATATAATAAACAATTTAAAAGAATTAAAAATAGAACAAGGAGAAGACCTGTTCCTGGTATTCATTGATATGTTTGATATATTCCAACAAAAAACGAAGATAAAGACCAAGAAGAAAGTGGATAGATAAGTTGGGATAAGATGGGAAGAAATGAAATGTAAACAATGACAAGAAATAGAAGAGAGTGAAAAAATTGATACAAGAGGAACCGACATCCTCATGCGACTCCTGAAAAGGTATGAAGAATCGAGAAGAAGAAGAACCTGGGAACACTGTATATTTTGAAGATATTTAGATAGAGCCAAGTATGTTACTTAATCTCATAAAAATTTGCGGTAGAATGTATTTGCAGTTCGGATTTCTTGAAGGAAATAAATATCTCCACATTTACACAATTAAGGACAGACTTTGAAATAGACATAGGAAACTCGTATTACGTAGGTTTAGATGAATAAACCAAAAGCGTAATAATAAACAAGCGTTTAATTTCAATCCAATTGCAAAGTAGGTGCCTGGTTCACTGCTTATCGATCATCCTGTATATTCGAAAATAATTTTGGAAAGTACTCTAAGACGCCTATTATGTTATTAAAAAATTTTAGCTTCCTACAATAGACACAATTTTGCAACTCCTGGACGTTGGAACATCCTGTGTATCTCCAGCACCTCTAATTTGATCTAAATAAATATTGATTTTGATATTTGTTTAGTTAGTACAACATTAAAATCACAAAAATTCTCTAGTTATAAAATGCGAGCGCTTTACTAGCAATTTACCACTGATATGTAATTGATGACGGTGAATTCGTATCGATATGTGCACCGCCTATGTGTGCGTATGGACTGGCCATATGGCCTCTTCACCACCAGTCAATTACGCACTGATTCTCGCAGTTATGTTCTCTCATCCGAGACCTCTTTTCCCGACCCTATTGTACCTACCGCATTATTCCCCGGCGCACTAAATCGCAATCTAACATTAAATGAAATGATTTTGCGTGCGATTGGAAATAAGAGATTTTTGAATATCTACATTCAGCTTTTCAAAGCTGATTAGCCGTCATCTACTGTTATTAATTGCTGCTAAGCTTATTTCGCTTAAACTGCTTCAACAGGGTCTTGGAAATGTTCATTGGAATGCGTCTTTGGTCCCGAGAGAGCAAGCGCAGCATCTAGCACGGTTAGCTTTTACATTCCCGATTATTCAGTCAATGTATTGTGAATACGTTCTCTTGAGATCCTTACAGCCTCTGCTATCTCTCTAAACTTAATTCAACGGTTGTCTAGCACCATTTGGTGAACTTTTCCGATGCTATCGGTAGCGGTTGCAGTTTTTGGCCGTCCCGAACGTTTACCGTCAATGAAGTTGGTACAACTACGTTTAAATTCGGCTGCTCAAAAATTTACTGTAGCTAATTATGGTGCAAACTCCCTATAAACAGCGTCCATCTCGCCTTTCATTTGTTTTCGGATTCCCCTTGTGTACGCCAAAATGAATTCAAAATATTTATCCAACCCTCTAAGAGTAGCAGCAAAACGAGATCGCACTTCCACTGCCAACTTTCTTATCTTAGATGGAACATCTTCTATATTTTTACATTTTTGAAAAGAAAATTGAGAAATTAAATAGCGATATCACATACAAGATATTTATAAGACTTTAAACTGAAAAATTTGATGAAATGCAGTGATAATAACTTTAATTAATCTGCGTAGAAAGGAATTTCTACGCATGGTTGATTTAAAAGCCCAAATTATCCTTGTTATATGTTATGACCATAAAGTTGAATTCAGAAGGTCCGGCAAATAAGTTACCATAAGAATTTAAGATTAAGATAAGATTCAAATTGTTGAACAGCTTACACAAACATCGAATATTAAAATCGACTCAATTTTATTTTACATGCTTTATATGTAATTAATTTGTTCTTGGCAAAGTTGTGGAGTGCATTAGGGAGAACCGACAGCTAAGAGAGGACAGAAGGTGCCGTAGAAGAAGGAGGCATCATTAAACGTGTTAGCGTATGTAATTGCTGTTGTAATAATAATATCACAATTGAAATTTGAATGATATTGACTTGACTTGACTTAGTCCTTTCCTTTTTTACCGTAAGGTGTAACACATTGTGTGGTTTATTCTTTCGCTTTGATCTTCGCTTTCCATTTCCTTCCGTCCCTCGTCAATTCTCTTGCTTCATTCCAATTCATTTTCCTTACTTCTGCTGCCTCTCTTATCTCATTTTATTTCATGTTTTTATTTCTCTTTTCCTTATTACTTAAGGTTCATACATTTCTTCATCTGGTAAGCAACTAAAATGACGAAATCATCTTGACTGTTCCTCTTACATTTTATCCTGTACTGGTTTCTCAATCATCCCTATTTGTTATATTTCTAATTATACCTCACTTGTTTTGTTGTGTGTTTTTCATAAGAATCTCATCTCCATTGCATTTCTTCTCGATTTATTGCTTTCTGTTACTGTTCAGGATTCACAACTACACAGCATTGGTGGCCTGGCTATTTCATTAATGACATTCGTTTAATGTTATTTTGTAATTCTTGTTTCCCCTAGAATGTTGTCCTCATTGTATTAGATATGCTTCCTACTTTCTTCTCTTTCTTTAATTTATTTCTTTGTGAAACATCCGCCTATTCTATTGTTTCTCAATTTATTAGGATATATATTGTTTTCTGTTCTACTTTACTATTATCGTACTTGTAGTTTTATTCGTATTTATTCTCTGCAGATTTTCTTTAGTATCTGTTAACAACGCTATATCATCCGCGAATAAGGACTCTGTTATCTTTGTTTCCAGGATCTTATTTTGAATTTAGTAAAACCGTTTTTAATTTTTTTTATTTTGTTTCTTGACTTCTTTATCACATCATCCACTACACCAGAGAACAGAATTGGATTCAGTACACAATCTTACTTTAATCCTGATTCCGTTCGAATCCTCATTATTGGTTCTATTGATGTTTGTGTTGTTTTTGTATATTACTCTTACCACTCTTTTTGTTTTATTATCGACTCTCTTTTTTAATGCTTTCCATATAATTTCTTTCTTAACTTTGTCAATCGCCTCTTTAAATTCGATGACACATATGTGAATTTCTTTTTTTACGCTTTTTCCTAGCCACCCTTGCATAAAAACAGGAGTAGATTACCGAGAGCATTATTGCTGCATACTGCGATATATTTAATTTATCGTCGTTATCGTAATAGTTACCCTAGGGTGTCGAGAATCTCTTTCATTTCCTTCTCTTATTTGCCAATAAATTAGCTGAATTCCGTATATCTACGTATTTCCTCTACTTCACTGTTGTGTTCTTCTTGGCCTTTTTCTCCTATCCCTTACCACTGATTTTGCTTTTTATGCCTCTTTACCTGTCTGTCTCAGGCATTCTTTCTACTAGAGTTGCCATTTTAAGAACTTTCCTTGTAAAACATAGTCGCGCCATGGCGCAGATGCCTTTAGTCTCTGTGATCTTAATAGATCTATTGTAACAAAATATCTTTGTGAATGTTAGAATAGTTGAAGGCTTTTCCTGTTCCCTTAGTTCAATGAAGATGAAAAATGGACTACTGAAATATTCATGTCTTATGCAGCTGTTTAATATGTTCTGTCATCTACAGATCTTCTTAGCATGGACAAAAGGTTTGATCTTCCCCTTTTTCTAGCTTAAATAAGTGGCAATACAGGGTACATGATCTATCAAAAATCCTGCCATCACTAGCACTATTTTTCCCCTGGTATACTTTCCCAGTACGAGGCCTTCTGATTTCTATCTTCCTATACCTTTATCGCTTGTCTTATGTGACCTTTTAGATGTCCACAAAAGGGGTTCAGACCAATGAAAGGCATATTCGCTTCTTTTTTAGTCAGCTTTTCATTTCCTTCGAATCCTTGGTGACTTGAAACCCACTGCAAGGTAACCTAAGAGTGTATATCTATAAGCCTTCATAGCTTTTGGAACTGGCTAACTATCGCTGAATATGATTATGGTTGCGCTGCGTATCTCTTTCTCGAGGTTCTTTAAGGACTACTGATGTCCATACCTGATCCAATTACTTCGATTCTCGACCCGTCGCTGTATCATACTAAAGTGCCTCTTTTAAATTGAGACTCACCGGATGTCCACTGAATACGGCTTTCAACGATCACCTTACAGGCCTGATCAAAACTGTATTGCATAGAAATCGTGTCCTTTGCAGTGTGCATTAGATACTGTAAGATAACCTCCAAGATCATCGGGCCTTAATCCCTTGTTTCTACTAAGAATGGGGGCACTTGATAAAGTCTGCTTGTGAATATTGATGTGAAGTGGCTTAGTGATTAGTACGCATCACACCTGACATGTTGAGACATGTCTCCAAATTGATAGGGGATCATCGATCTAATTGTTCCTATACATGACGAGAAGCTCATTTGAAGCTTAAGTACCCAGTTTTTCAAAGCTGCTTTCGGCATACTAGTAATGACTTTTTTCTGTAAGTTAGAGATGTAGAAGTTTCATGTTGTTGGATTTATGCGCAGACTACGATTTGATATCCGATATCCGCTAGAATTTAAAATTTCCTGCAAAAGATACCTGAGTAGAGGTGACAACCCTCGTTGGTGATAACTCTTACCGATACTAATTGTTGTCGTTTCGGATACCATTGCAGCACTTAGTCGTCAACATTTTCTAGGGTGGTCTTCTTTATAAGTAATAACATTTTGATTTAATTAATGCAATGTATTGAAATACATTAAATTAAATTAAACAAAATGTAATCACTATACTTCAACATTTACTCTGTCTTGAAATATGAAGCAAAGTAAAATTCGTTTATCTGTGTACGGTTTTTGGTCACTTACATCTTTCCAACACATACCTCTCCCAAATCACTGTAGCGATCATTGTTGGACTAAAACTAAGATAAACCCCCGTAGGAATAAAACTTATTCTACATATATATGATTTGCGGATTGTATTTTTCTGTTTAATTCTTCTACAACTTTTCCCTTGCCATCAATTACACAAACTTGTTTTATGTCCTCCTCTTTTATTTGCAGCTTAATATCTTACGCTTCGTTGGTAATTGCCATTGGTTTGTCTTTTTAATGCCCAGTAAGAGTTTTTGTTCCTCCGGTACCTTTACCCAGATTTTTTAATTTTTCTTTAAGATTTCTTCTAGCTTTGCCAGTAAATACTATTCTTTCTGCAAACACACACGTTACCAAAATAAACAGGCTGTAAACAATTGTACTCTTTATACATTCTTTCATGTTTTCCTAGTATACTCGTTTTAAATTTAAAAGTATAACATACGCGGTACGTTGGATTCGTTCTTCTATTTTCTCAATGTAGAGGTGTTACATTTAAGAAAAAAAATTAATTTTTGGCGACATCGGAAATAAAATTTAGCTATCGACAATTCTGAAAGTTGGTACAGAAGAAATCAAAATCGGGATGTTTCTTCTAGAAACGCTACAATTGTTACAAATGTGTAATGCCATAAAAAATACAGCGCAAAACTGGTTCTATCATTTAAACTAAAAAAGGAATGCCGCAAGGATTAACAGGATAGCTGCTCTTTCTGTTGGATATATATATCGGCAATCAGCAGAAAATATGAATGAATTATTCCTTAATATAAAATAAAATTAAAAATTACTTTAATGGCCGCGGTATTGCAACTAATGTGTTTTTTGTCAATATGTAGTCATTTGAATATCCTTAAAGGATTATTGTAGAGAAAGTGACACACTCGTGTGTCGTTTTTTATGTTTAATATTTATTAAAAAATTAGTACCAACCATCTTATTCTAAAAACCTTTTCACCAAAAAATGCTGTAAAATGCCAGAGTTCTTAGAAAGTCAGGTTAATTCCATTCCATGTCATAGCAATTATTTTCGTTGCAGAATTGCCAATTGTTTGGATTACAGATCTATGCCATTAAATTACCGCGCGTACTTAATACATAATAAAAGTTGCACCAAATGCTATTTTTAAATGACAGTAACAGGCCCACGTTTCGTGTAGTGCTGTCACTATCGATACTTTCAAAGAGAACATACAAGAGGAGCATGAATGCTTCGCTTCACTGAAACGGAAAAAAGCATGGCACGGTGCGTGTTATAATGACATGTATCAACGACATACGGCTATTTTGATTCATAGAAGATTCTATAATAGTGATTTGTTTTACCTCCATTATTTTAACATAGGAATAAAAAGAATAATATCGAGTAGAAAATGGAAACATCATAATCTGAGATGTACTCCACCCTCCATATGGGCAAATGTGTTCGAGAAGAAAATTGAGTCATCTAGCCACAAAATTCCTTTCCTTATTGGCAAATATTTTCAAGAGAATAATGTGAAGTATCAGGCCATGATAGTAAAGTAGTTAAGCGCCGTCTGCTACAAATAGCTATACTGAGTGGTCCATTTATCTTGGTACACGCAAGTCAGTATATGGCAAAATATTTTATACGAAAGTTATAGGACGTGAAGCGAAAGTAAAATGATACTATTATAAATATTGCCGGAAGATGGCATGAACCTAAAATCTGTTTCTTCAAATAAAACGTACTGTTTTTTAATACAATCTTAAAGAACAATGAATTTTTAACAAAAAATATTAAGAACTCATAGAAAAAAAAAACAAGTTTATGCTGGAGGGAGGTAGCGAATTCGTCTTGTGGCGAATTTCAATACATTACGAGATGTTAGATTGCGCTTTGGTAATATGGCAAAAAGGGTTATTTAATTTAAACAAATATATTATATAAGAACTACAGTAACGTTTATTCTATTACTTATTGCGGCCTGAAGTACTTAAGTGACACTTACTATTATCTTGTTAATACATATTCGCACTTTTTGTTACCACATTCTTTACGAGAGTTGTACTTTACAAAGCTCTGCGAAACATCTAATTCCTGTGCCGCAACCAGATTTTTGATGAGCACATCCGAGAATGGTAATGTATTTGTTCGGAAAGGCTAAAGGAATTATGATATTAAATTATAAAAATGTTAAATATTGAATATGAAATATGAAATACCCGGAATTCATTCCTTGCGTACAGTTTATCCAGGACCCCAGTTGATGTACCAAGTTGATATAAATCTTCTTCTTCAGATAATACAATAGCCAAAACGTTACGAGCAGTTAAGCATCCTCCGCCGATATCAGGAAACTAAAACGATCTGTCCAATTTTAGTTTTAGAGATGTTTGGACCAACTTTGTTGTAATATTTCGGTTGCTTGTTATTTTAAGCTTTTATACCGATGTTGATTTATTGATATTAAGCGAGTTTTATTAACCCTGAAATAAAACATGTAACACTAAGCAAAATGTAATTATTATTTGTGTGCTTTTTCATTTGCCTCGATAGCTGTTCCTCCACATTCTTTTTTTCTGGATTATTTATGAACAAGTTTAGTTGTACAATTCTTTCATTCATTTACGTTATTGCTGCTTACGTCATTATCTTTATTCAATAATTCTGTATCGAATTTATCAATTGGCCTAGTTTCAACACTTCCACCAGCATTGTTTCGAAATCCTGAATCCGACCTATTAAGTGCTATGTCTTCGATATTTCCATCAGCACTGCTTTAAAGTCTATAAGTATGAAGTCTCTTCTTGCAACCTCTCTACAATTTCAAGTGGAAAATTTGCATCATTCAAGCCATTAATAAGTGGAGTACGAAACATAGCGTCGTCTGGTGTATGTTGGATGTGATCTATTTTTACAATTGCACATGTTTTAGCCCTTCCGACCATTTGAATGTCCGATTTCCTGGCATCCGAATAACCAAAATATCCCGTACATATTAGCTTGCTTTTTCAATAGTCAGAATTATTTTCGCTTCATTTTGGCGTATAGCACATCATTTTAAATAGTCTTCAATGGCGCTTCCCGGATTATCACTGATCTTCTTCTATGACCGGTATCTGTGTAACCATTCTCTAAAATCACAGGTAGAGTTTTGCAAAGACCAGTTTATTCTTTTCTACAGTTTCAGCATCGATAAGACCACTAACGATTGCTGAAGTATCATTAGCGTAGATTATAATTAAGAAATTTATTAAAAAAGTAAATATATCATTAATGTATAATGAGAATATGATCAGTTCCATGACGGATCCCTAACAACACACAAAGTAATCAGTAAACAGCAAGATAAATACATTCTACATTTTCAATTTGCACAAATTATGAACGATTTTGAAAGTAGAGGAAAACCATTTAAGGACTGCATTCATAATTACACACCTCTCCAACTTATCGAATAAACGATGGTGGAGAACGCAATCAAAAGCTCCACTGAGGTTACAAAATACTCCAAGAGAGTAGTGTTCTTTTATCGAGGTGCTACTGTTAATGAATATTAGAAAAATAAAGATATAGTGAGTGTATAAGTTCGATCAATGGGAGACAAAGTATCTACAATGTACGTGATCATTAATAATAAAATTGGATGCCCTATTTAATATTTTTCGATTTGCTTGCGACTGAACTATTTATGATCATAACATGACATATGAGCATCTCTATACATCGTAAAGATTACAATGTTTAATAAAGAAATTAAAATTAATAATACTGTAGAATGTAAAACAAAAGATTGTTTACTTACAGCAACATATTTTACCACACATCGGTAAATATAAGTCAAAGTTGCTTAAAAAGGTTGATTAAGATATGTACCTATATTTGGAAGAAAAAATTATTCTTTAACAACAAGATAATAACAATCACCAATTTCATATTCTTCGTCCGTCTTTCGTGTAACATCTTTGAAACTTTCAGATACTTCTACTACCAGCATAACAAAACACTTAACCATTTTAATCAGCGACAAAACTTGAATACACAAAGAAACAATGACACGAAGTTTAAAGACGTGTACAAAGTACAACTTGTTAAAGCTTCTATCTAACAAAAGGGTTGTTCAAAACACAAGATCGTGCCCGAACAAAACCAATATATCTTGCAATTAGGACGACATCCAACCGTTCCCAAGACTCGAAAATGCTTTATATCTGTCGAGAATAGACTGTAGAACCGCTTAAAGAGACGGAACTATATTGGAATCCATACAAGCATGTGTTAACGCTTTAGAGTGGTCTTATCGCTTGGACTCCCGGCGGCATTTACAAGTGTAGCGATGCGGGTAATAAGAAACGTAAAATAACAAAATGATTAGGCGTCATTGTGTGTATCATTTGTTTCTTCCCCTCCCTTCCTATTGTTTTTTTTCTGTCGTTAGAACTCAGCGAGAGGTTATTATTTTGCGTTTTTGTCCTTTCAAAACAGCTACGTTTCAATTATAACGATTTGTCTGTTAATAACAGATGAGGGTACAGTACAGGGTGCCCTTTATATTTAAACCAACAGCCTATCTCCGTTAATGGTAAAATTACAGCATTTTAAATATAAAACACAGCAGGCAAGTCTTCCAAAAATAGTGAAGCTACTAACTGTGACAACTTGTTATAAAAACACAGTTGCATACAGGATGTTCAAAATTAGCGCTTTATTTCGAGATTTTCAAAACAGTAAGAGTTATCTTCTTAAGTACGATCCCTTATGTGTTTCTTTTGTTTTGGAGTATTATAAAATTGTAGTAATAATGAGTTTGAACACCTTTTAAGGCTAACTTGACAGCCATTAACGGTAATTTATATTCTACCGTATACAAGGTGGACATTTAAAATTGAAAGAGGTTCAAGAGCAAAGTACTCTTACCACAGCCTCCTGTCTCAAAAATAAAAAAAAGAATACCTTTATGCACTTCACATTTATAATATTCATAATTGATACAACTAATAAAACACTGGAATTAGTGGCACTTGAGTGTTTTGAGTTGTTATCAAGAATTATTGATATTTACGTAAAAATGCTCGAATTTTTGATACATTTTGTTCATCTCCTCCACGAATTAGGACATGAATGGAAACTATTCTAGAAATTACACTTTCGGATAACCGATAGTTCAAATTATATCTTTTCGTTAAAAGATTTAATTGATTTCAAATAACAGACAGCTATTTCGCTTATTACGTTTGGTAAGTATTTTTTTGAAATTAGTACAGTAGGCTTTGATAACGAATGCTTCAATTCTCGACAATAACATTTACTACATTATTTATAGTGATTTAAGATGGTTTCTTGACAAAACGAAATAGAAAATATATTACTTTTTGGATTCGCACAGACGGGCTGCTGGAATTTCTAACGAAAGATATCCCGATATTTACCAAATCATTCGTACAACTGTAGCATGTCGCGAAAATTTAAAGACATCGATTCTGCTGAAGATATTACTGAAAATGGCATAACATCATTGCGAAAATTTTCTGCAGAAGAACTGCATCAGTGAAGAACTGCAGTTGAATACTAAAAATAAGTGTTTTCGCCTTTATAAACCCAGATCTACAAGCTTCCAAAATGGCAGCGATTTTGTTCCTCCAATTTGACTTTTGTACATGGTTTAATAGTTTAAAATTTTACGGTCAGACGAAGTCACTTTAGGTGAAACGGCATCGTGTGCTCTCAGAACTGCAGGTGGTGAGCCCGAGAAAAACCTCATTTCATTATAGAATGTACGGGCTACTATTGATTTAAAACTAATGTCTAGTGTTATATCTTAAATTGAAAAATAATGGTCCAACGGCTTTAGACGTACGACGAACATTATGATTCCAACAAGCCGAAGTACCCATGGATAGTACCTCACAAGTACGAAATTTCTTGAAGCAAATGTTCGACGCCAACTCGATCCCCTGACCTGAACCCAATGGATTTTTTTCTGTGGAGTTATTTGAAATTCAACAATTATCAAGAACTACCCTTCCGTAATCAAGAGCATCTTGAAAACGTCACCGAACATGCGACATCAATTCTCGAACGTTTCATAATTAACGCTATTAATGATGTTTCGAAGAACCATTATCTGCATGGAGACCCACGAGACACTGAAATGTGGTAACTGATTTAAGGTAATTTAATGTATTTTTGTATAAGTTTTGTTTATTTTCCTTCTCATCAAAGATAAACCATTTTCTCCGCAAAACTACCACTTATTCCTTCATAAGTTTGAACTCTATCGAATAACAGAATCCTTTAAACAAAAAAAAGTTCTAATTTGAAATATTACCTATCTTAAAGAGTAATTTATAGAATAGTTTACATTCATGCCCTAATTTCAATAATTCTTGATAATAACTCAAAATACTTGAAGATTGCCACTAATTCCCGTTTTTTATTAGTTATATCAGTTACGAACACTTTAAGCAGGTTAGATGTTGAAAATGTGGAGTGCATAAAGCGTGACCCAAAAGAAAAGTCAATTTTTTTGGAGATAGGTGGCGATTGGCTAACTTTATTGAAAATTGTCCCTATGGTGATAGTTGCCCAGTCCTAACTATGTAAATTTTTCACGTGCTCGTAACACTTTTATAGGAAATCGTTAGCTCAAACATTTATCATATCAAGTTTTGTTTTAGCTTAAATGCAATTATCATTGGTGTGAAATTCCTTTAGATATCCAAAATACAAAGTAACATGCATTGTGACTATTTTATGTTAAACGGCAAAGCAAGAAGATAATTATAAAGCCCATGGTTGAAGAGAACGTTCAAGTCAGTAGCCTTGCATATGTAGATGTGCAAGGCTACCGACTTGAACGTTTACATAGTTTAGTACGCTTTTAAGTAACTAAAATATTTGATGTTAAAAGATAAACTTTTGGTACTTTGCGGTGTATTCTATTACTATTCACAAATTTAGTCATACTTTAACAATTGCAATTCAAACTTCTACCACAATCGAAGAAGGTTTTGCAACTTTATTATTGATTGGTTCACAGAATAATTTTAAAACTGAGAATATGTTATTTGTACCCATCTGGTTTCCATATTCTCGTAACAGTTTATTACAATTAGATAATACAATATTAAAGAAAATCGTTAGTGACGAAGAAAACAGCAGAGATCATGCAATATTGATGCGCCTTGAAATGACATGCAGGTGTTTATATTAAAAAAAACCCTTATCTCTTAACACCCTGCACACAACTATAATTTCTTTATAATAATTTGACACACCTACAGTCTCTATACCGCACTACCTGCGGTACGTATCTTCATTTGCTCTGGCATTGAAGCCAATTTTTCAAAGAATGCTAGTCAAAAGATTGGATGAAGAATGCATAATTCCATTTGAAATAACATAGATTACAGCGAACTAATTCAATTTCCAAAATATCAGTCCAGTCCAGTAGAAGGGCTATGTCTGAGTGCCCATAGTTAGGCGCTTTGAACCAAAATGTTGAAAAACCATTTTCGGTTAAATAATGCCTACAAGTACAATCACAGTAGTTGTTCCTTATTGTTTCCACCTAGAATATGAATACTAAGCGTCTGGAGAAAACCTTTCTCCCATCGAGCAATTTGGCTAAAACAGGCACAACTACTCGAGAGTATTCGCACACCCATGATGATAGCAAATATTTCTACTTAAAAGACTCTCATATATTATATCCATTTAACTAGAAGTGCATTCTGGAACTATCCTATGACGGCTAATGCCAGCTTTAATCAAGGAAGTCGCAGTTACTACTGTAACAATTCATGTCGGGGCAACATACATACATCGAAGGAATTCTCGAATGTTACTGCAAGATGCCACTACTTATAAATAGCTGGTTTTTCTTTTCAAATGTATGTAGAGAGCCATAAGATTCGAGTAACCCTAAATAAATAAATGAATGTCCCCCTCCCCCTTCTCTCCCAGAAAAAATCGTAAAGCAACGGCTCATACAGCGTATAAAATCAATTTATATATAAACGTTAAACAACAATGAAAATGTGGTTAACGTGTAGAGACATGTATCACAAGCATACCTTTATAGATCATTTCAGTAAATAGTTAAAAATACTGTTAAATTGAACGTAAGCTTGTAATGTTCAGGTTACGTTGATGTAAATGCAACTATGCTATTTAGCACCATTTCAACAACTAGTTAGAAATGCTACAACGGTACTAAAACATTCTCTAATAACAAACTTGTGTTCTAAGATAATTGAAACTATTGAATACTATTTGTGCACAACTATAACGTTATAAAAAAAAGTGTTCCCATTGAGCTAATACTGGCATATAGCCAATTATGCAAAGCCTGGCATACAATAAAAAAGTATCGGTACTCACGGTACCTCACCACACAAATTTAACAAATAAACTAGTTCGGGACGGCCGTTTTGAGGATGAGTGGGATCCTCATTCCCAACGGCTGACCGAAAGATCCTACGCGGCCGTCCCGAATTAATTAATTTATTAAAGTTGTGTGGTGCAGAGTGTGCCGATACTTCTGTCTTGTTTGACATACTACGCCACAGTCCTTGCTATCATTAAATGCAAAGCCTACACCGGCATATTCACAGGCATCTATTTTGAAAACTATTTAAAATAGTAATAGAAAGCCCCTTTACCGACAGATTAAAAATTGTAACTCGTTTACTAAAAAGGGTTGAAATAACTTACCCTGTTAGATTTACCTCATCCGATATAAAATTTATTCATATCCATAAGGACATCAATATCAGTTTCTAATCGTGATTGAGCACGTTCTGTTCAACTCTTTCTATAATTTTATAAAAATAAATAATATTAGATAAACTTTCCAAATTACAGGTACAGATTACCTGTTTTATATGCATGTACAATGATATATATTACCTATGTTAGCGGAACAATTATGTATGATGGAACGTGAGATAATTTATAGTCACGACGCAAAAATAACTAAGTACTTAGATTATATTAAAGAACTTCCGCATAGACGCGTTGTAGATTCCTTCCTGTTATTGGTAATTTTCATCGGAACACAAACAGAATAAGCGGATTATTAACCCATAACTGTGTCCCTTCAAATTACAAGACACAACTACAACGGCGGAGGTAATCATAATCGAGGAAAAAGGAGGAACGCAAACCGAGCGAATTTAACATCAGAAGGTTCAAACACGAATAAAAACCACTCTGTTGCAGGAAAATGATAGCCTCCATGCAGTAGAATATAACAAGAATTTATGTTTATTGTGTATGAATATTAGAGGTTTTCGATTGTACTAAGTGAATTGCAATGAATTTACGGGAATCTTCAATATTTAACTACTTTCTGTCACGAAAGGATTCGTCTAGATTCATGAATTATTACGCTTTCCAGTGGGTTTCAACATACGATGCTCAACGAGAAAATGTTTAATTTGCAACGAAATAAAATTTTCATTATGGGTATGCGTACATATCTGTTTATGCATCGCAATTAAAGTAAGGATAAGTACATATTTGAACTTCATATCAGCGTCGTAATAGTTTGGGGTTGAAAATTATTTTTAGGTTTCTACCAAATTTTCGGGAATATAAAAGGTATTATCGTGGAAAACTTTATGATAAAAGCTATTTATACATAAATCATTAAAATCATTTTAACAATATATGATTTGGATTCAGAAATTCCAGAATCAAGCGGATGTTATACAAGAAAGTTTATCTAGAAACTAGCATGAAAATAATTCTCAGAAATGAAAACTTTAATGTTTCATATTGCTCAAGTTTTTGATCGAACAGTTAAATATCAGAATTCACAATGGTATGGTAGTAACCTTGAAATAATTTTTCCTGCCGTCGTTGTCACTTAATCCATAACATAACTATTAATACAATTTTTGTTAAGGCGTACTAACTGCAGCAATTGGAAACGAAGCATGTATGTGAAATAAATATTTTTTGATCGTACTCATTTCTGAATGTCACATTTTCTACTTACATAAAGGTTGGAATATTTTAATGTTTTCACGAATGGTACGATGCGTTATCCATCACAATTACGGAGTTATGAGGTAACTTAAGTGATATGTTCTCAAAGAGAACACTCTTTATTTTCTTGAGATGGACAATTGTTTATCTACGCTCGAACAGCAGCAATCCATCTTCGAAGAAACCTATATTGAATCAATATGGAATACGATAACCCTTCTTCCTTTGCCTTCAATGAAAGCTTGTCGAGAAGTGGCACACTTTCTCATCATGTCTCATCCAAATATAATATAATATTGGTCTGCTTTCCGTTCTATACTGACTTATTCTGCCAGATTTTATTTAGTGTTGATAGTTCATCCTTGAAAAAAATATGCACTATCCGATGTACAGCATTTTTCACATTGACATTAAACGTTTTCAATTTGAAAAGATGACCGGGACTGTATTTAGATATTCTGTTCGTTCTTCCCAGTTATAAATTCCGATTTCCTCTATGTCCTCTTTTACGATACCATTTTTTTTTGCGTTCTTTTCTTTTCTTCCCTTCTTCTTTTCCATATACTATCTTTTTTACCATTCTGTTTCCCGACATTCTGATGATATGTCCCAGACACCACTACCATTCTTATAACATTACTCGTAGGAGGTGAAAGTTACCACCAAGTTTACTTTTTAAAGGAAAGTACCTGGTAAACATATGTGCACAAGTGAATTTCGCTTAGAAAGATTACCCTTTGATATGTAAGATTCCTTGGTAAGTTTACTTCGTTGGTTAAAGTGAAAGGGGAAATTTCACCAACGACTAAAGTTTATAAGCGTGGTAGTATTTCTGATAACGTAGGGAAATCTATTTTTGTAGAATGCGGCAAATAAAAACTCATTATTCCTTATTTCCTGTAGTGTTATTAATTTATTAATGACTAATGCAAATTATGCAAGAACATTAATAACAGTTTTTCTTCAGGATTAAATGCAGCTAATGTTCTTAATATTCCTTTAATACGTTCGTTAACGTAGCTGTGTTTTAGAAGCAGTCGCTTTTAATAATAAATAATAATCTACGTAGTAGAAAATGCAGCATTAATGCTAAATACATACATAGTTTATGTGTATGTAGGTCCATCGCTTTTTATTGTTTTAGCTATCCACATGTTACTAATGTAATTATAATAAAACAATTCTGAAAAAAATACAAAATTTACAGTAATGCATAATAAATAAATTTGTACGAAACTATACTTATTTTTTTCGCTTAGCAAAGTATAAGTTGAATGCGTAGACATATTTGAATTATACATACCTAATTATACGCATTAATATTACTCATCTCAGATATTTTTGATGATCCTTCACATGTCTTGCTCGGATACGAAAACGAAGTATTCACATTTACAAAACACGTAATCTTTTCAACGACGCGTCGCTACTAACCTCAAGAACTTCTTAGTCATACTCACCAAATTTCTCTAAAAACGCTCAAATAATATGGGTAAAACATTTTTACAAAAACAGGTTATTTAAAATTGCAAATACAAGATACTGTATTTTAGAACAAAACTAAAAAAAACAGCTTCCAGTCAAACACCAAACTGATACGATCAGCTGATTATCGAGTTGCATCTGGCTAAGTTATGAATTATCAATTTAATGTCACATAATAAAGTATTCATAGTTTATACTAATTAAACTTCTGAATGTCATATAAGTTACGCATTATGAAATTTTTCATAATACGTAACCCTTAATAGAGATTTTTTAACTGAACCAGGTAATCTTTATTTTTTCTCCATTTTCTAAGTTGAAATCATCCTCATAAATAATTTATTACCCATAAATATGTTAATTATTCCCTCAAATGTGTAAAATTAACTCTTTACAGTAAAATTACTTTGATATTTGTGGAAATATCACCAAAAATATCCTTTACCGTAAAATTCGGTTAACAGTAATCCAATTACAATAAGGTACTATTTACCACTTACATCCGTAAATTTACCTACACAGTCTACATAGTTTTAATTTTCATAATTGTTCGCCTCCTCCACACTCTAACTCGGTTTCTCATCCCATCGAATGCTTTCCTTAAACCTTTTCATTTCCAAATATTCAATTTGTTTTGGTTGGTTGTTGGTTTAATCAGAGCAAATCGAAGCGCTTACTTTTTACAAGAAAAATTTGAATCACTTCTCCTGGGGTTCACGGATTTTCCCGTTGAAGTAGTTCAGCTATAACTAATCTTTATAAAAAAAACACTTTCACAATTTGTTTATTTACATGAATTATTTTTTATCATTAATAATAACGATAGTAATAATAATTGGAGTATATTTCGTCAATCTTGTTAAATTGCAAATTACATTGTTAAAAGTAAAAAGAACACAAAAAAACAGTAATTAAATGACGCAAGTATGATTAGTTGTTGTTCCACTCAAAGTATAAAATTTTGTTACCATTTGTTCCGTTCTTTTTTTAAATAATTCTTTGGAATTCAAATTTGGAATGTCTGGGAACAATTAGTTAAATAACCACTGGTTGTACAGACTTTATCATTAGACCAGCCGTATACTACTTTAGTTTCGAATTTTTCATAGTCTAAAATCAACCATTTTCCTGTTAGCGATTTTTTAAAGTGAAGTACTTTTACTATCTACAGCAAGACCCAACATCCTAATAGCCCCACCATTAATATTAAGATCAGTGTTAGATCCAGCTGAGTTATTTTGAATACATAGCATGATTTGTTTATATCCATTTATAATTTATTATCGCATAACTGATAATGACCCATTGTATTAATAATAATAACTTTTATTTAAACAAAACAGCCTAACCACTAAACATTTGTTTAAATTTCGCGAGTGGTTTACACCGGCAATTCTGGTAATGTATACGGAATCTCTAAGATAAATTTAAAAAATATTCAGTAGGTACTTATGGTATATACAAAATTCAAGTAATACATAGGCGAAATCGTCCAATTGGATTTACAATTGTGTTGAAGGTGTGTTTAAATTGTTCAAATATTTCTTGGGCGATGCCAACGTTAGGGATTTTTCATGACATCAATAAATGTATCCTTTATATAAATACTTTCGTATACGAAGAAAGTATGTGTTCGTGACCGATTTTGAAAAAAGGTTGTTACATGAACGTATGTTTTTATTGTATTTACGTACCTTTTTCGTTCAGTGTAGTTTGTTTGGAAATGTTATTCACGACAATATTAGTGTCCTCATATTGCATCAATGAAAAATTGTACTATTTGACATATCACAAGTGAGTCGACGCCAATTAAGAATTTAATGTGAAGTTATAAAGCCATTGAGAAGCGATGCAGATTAATGTCATACTTATGTAAAAATAATTCTCTCTGCAAATAAAAATCAACGCGTGTAAGCGAAGTTGGATTTTTTACTATAGAGATATATAAAATGGACCGTTTTAAAAGAGTTTGCCAAAGTAATACTAGCATCTACTTAAAATATACATAAAAACGAATATCTCCAAATTCCAAACTTCAGGGAAGACCTTCGAATACTTTTATAATTGGTACAATCCTTTTAAATGTTGTGACGACATACTAATAATATCAATAGCAATGTCACATAATGAAAAGCAATCTGTATCAATTTCGCGATGAAAGTTTAATATCCGTCGAAATTTATAAACGCGCCGTTATTAAATTCGACACATCGTCAGGAACGTATCGAACGACTTCTGCATTATTCAGTCGCGTTTCAGCGAGCGCCCCGTTACCGGTTATATGGCATTCGTGAAACGTCCATAAGAGACACTGTAATTTACTAATTTCGATTCAAAACGTTCCGTCAATTATTAAATTGTCTATAATTGCACGTTCCGTATCCGTGTACGCTAAATTTGATTTAGAAAGATTGTCAATCCTTTTACCATCATCGACAACAGCAGCACTAGAATAATAGTGAACTTATTTCCGGTTGTGAGACAGTGTAATTAGCACTGCGGTCGGTATTTACAAGAATACGCAATTGGAACGGGATAGACAATTAGAACTATTAATTGCTTATGTAGTTAGAAATGATTTTCAAAATGAAAGGCGTATATCGTTGATTTAAATATTCACACATATAGGAGTCCCAACCTTCTGGAATTGTAAAATTGCGTTTATGATCTAAATAGTGCCATGTTATAATTAGCATAACATAATAACGTTATAGAATATCTTTCAAAAATATTTTGATATATACAGAGTAATCAATAAGTAGCGAACCAGGCACTTACTTTATTACGTTAAATGGAACCTCCTTTATATTGTTACGTTTTTAGTGCCTCCATCTAGAAATAAATTATATATAATGTGGGATTCATATGTCTATTTCTAAAATCTCGCCTCAGTCATCCAAATTTAAATGTTTACTTCCTTCAAAAAACCCGAAATCCAAGTACATTTTAGTGTAGTTTTCTACGAGATTCAACTACTTGCCTCCATCCATACATGATGTTAGGGTGCTTGTTAAATATACAGGGTGTTCAGTGCCGAACACAAAATTTTACTAAATTCAAGCACCAGAAACATAATTTCTTTTAAAAGCACCATTCATGGCATATGTATCTCGTTTTTCTATAATGCTGCGGGTTCAACAGTGAAAGTAAAAGAGATATTTATAGTCAAACTCGAGTCCTGCATTTGGGTATTACATCCAAGTGGTTTCTGATGTTAGTACTGTTTGGTTACCATAACACCAGTAAACAAAACATGCTAACATCGACGTTGATTCAAAATTTTGAATCCAAGTAGCTATTTCCAGTCAAAGGCGAGTCTTGCATTTGGAAATTGTATCCAAATACTTGCAAGTGTTAATATAGTTTAGTTACCATAGCAAATGGAAGCAAAACATACAAACATTGTCGATTTTAAACTAATTGGTTTAATTTATGCATTAGGGAAAAGTGAAAGAAATTGCATGATTTAGCTAGCAGGATGTATAAGTTGTGCTATATTTGACTAGCGATGTCCACAACCCAAAACATTTATCAAATTGAAGCTAAGATTTGGTGTTTCTAGAAACGTTCATGCTAGTGACATAGAAAAAAGAACAAAGCAAATAACATTTCAATACAAGTTCAGACAGGCTAATAATAAGTCATGTAAACTTAATAACTTTCATTGTAACTTTTAATGCAATAATTAGTAGCCATATACTTATCAAGCTATCTACAGCGAATGCTCGAGATTCCTTCCTTCCGCCTTGACACATTTGCGAAGGGTTAATCTTCATTTTTTTTCGTACATTAACGGCTAGTGCACCGACACGAATTAAAATTTAATCTTAAGTTAAGGTGACACCACAGGTAAAATGTGACAATCTTTCTGCTTACTTGACTGCAATTGTCACCCTGCCGTTTTAACTTAACCTGAGATTGAATTTTAATTCGTATCGGTGCAACTGGCCATAAGTGTTGCGCTCCAAAATTCCTGCGTTATCCTTAACTAAGTAAGTACTTCATTTCGTAAATAGCTACTCAGCGTTAAAGTTTTGCAGCAACAGTAAAGAACAGCAATGTCAGTATGTTTTATTTATTACTGTATTTAAAATTGCATCCAATATCGTATTTAATTATAAATATCTAACTATAACTGCTTTTGTCCTGGAACATTTTGTCGGTACGAGGTCTTTTGATTTTCCTACCATATTTTAATTACTTCTTTTATGTGGCCCTATTGTAGGCCACAGAAAGGGTTAGGACCGATAAAGGGCATATTCGCTGCTTCTCTAGCCAGCTTATGTGCCTTTTCATTACCTTCAATCCCTCATCGCAAAGTAACATGATTTTTGTGTTCCAATTGCCTTAAATTGTGTATACATTCGTGCATCAAACCAGATTTGTATGAGTAGCCTTTGATAGCCTTTAGAACTGTCTCACTGTCAATGAATATAGTTATGATTGCGCCTCGTATCCCTATCTCGAGGTTCTTTATGACGCATAAGTTCAAAACAGAGATCTCTGCTTGAAGTATGTTGGTGTGGAGTCCTGTAGGCATCTTAAGGTGGTAGTTAGGATCACTATACCTGTTCCAACACATTCTATTCTTGAGCGCTCGGTAGGGCTTTCAATGATCACTTTATAAGGCTTATCAACAAATAATTTATGTTGGGATCTTCAAGTATTCTGAGATACCCAGGCTGCAGTCCTTTCATTCATTCCAAAGAGCGAGGGTACTCAATATAACCTGTTTCTCATTGTGAATGTGAAACGGCGTTAATGCCAGCAGAACTTTTAGCGCTGCTGTGGGACACGTGCGCATCACATCTATGATGCTAAGACAAGCAAGCTTCTGAATTTGTTGAAGCTGTTGTTGCACAGTCTTCTGAGTTGTTTTTCGCCACCAAACCAAAGAGGCGTAGGTGGTTATGGGTCTAATTATTGCTGTGTATGTTCAAAAGGTCATTTGACGCTTAAGACCCCAGTTCTTACCAAGTAGTCTGGCCGCAATGGCTTTTTTCTGCAAATTAGACATGTGGGAGTTCCATGTTAGTTTTTTGTCGAACGCGACTCCCAAGTATTTAATTTCATCGCTGAAGCTAATCGTTTTCCCTTCGATGAGGGGCGTTTTTAGACAGACTTTCATTTTCCTTGTGAAAGGAACGATTGTAATCTTTTTATAGTTTATGCTGATTATGATTTTGCCACCGGTATGTATCGCCGAGAGTTCTTTGCATAAGTTGTAATAGAATATTCTCGCATTTTCCACGGATCATGATTACCAGGTCGTCAGCGTACCCTTGCACCTCATATTCGCTGGAAGTCAAGTTCTGTAAGAGATCATCTGCAACAAGGCACCAGATCAGAGGAAACAAGACTCCTTCTTGAGAACAGCCTCTGCCGGCTCTAACTGTTGTCGTTTCCGGTCCCAGCATGGCGCGTATTCGTCGACTTTGGAGCATGGCTTTAGTCCATTTTGTAGACGACGGGTGAAATCCTTTGGAGAAAGTCGCTCTTTCGATACTCTCGAAAGAGATGTTATCAAAGGCACCTTCTATGTCCAAGAATGTACAGAAAGCTATATTTTTGAAGAATATTCTGACATGCCAATTATGCCATCAGGTTATTTACACAGTAAGCGCAACTTACTGTTACAAAACTTTGGGACAGAAGGTTGGGACGCGATATGTATATATACTTATATTTCCCTAACATAGTTCGGCATAAGAATTAAATAGACGTTTATCCGGTCATGATACATTTCAAATCTGATGAGAAATTTGAGAGTCGACGTAAAAAGTTGGGAGCGACATATGTTAGCGTAAGTTAACACAACGCAATAATATTCTGCAATTTCTTGTTCTTTTATATTGTACACTTTTGCAAATTGGTTTTTAAGAGTTTTATAGAACTCGAAAAAAGTACGCGGTGCCCACGCATAAATTATTTTTCTCACTATCGGCTAAGTAATTCAATCATTACTGTCCTGATTGGAGAGACGTAAGTGGGATTTGCGGGTTCTTTATCTGGGTTCCCACTGACAGCGAGATGTAATAGAATCTTACATCTCTAGGAACGTAAACATTAATACACCAACTTTGACAATTGTGCAAGTATATAATTATGTAATTGTCAAATATTTTAGCAAAACATTGATTTTTTCGAAATTTTGGGCCAATGGTAGAAAAAATGTAGCATGTCTCGTAAGTTTTTTGCGGTCTTAGGTGCATTGAAACAACTACATAAATAAGTATGATCGTAATGGTTGTATGGTCCTATCCATTCCTCAGACGTAAAGCTCGTATCTTACAAATGTTTTTTAAGCCCATAAAATAATTAAAAGTCATACATTGCCAAATCAGGTGAGTACGGTGGACGTCCTATTACGTCTACCCTTTTTTTCAGCCGAATATTAAATCGTGAGATCCGCGGGACGATGCGTTGCGTTATCTAACACCCTTCTCAGAAACTCTGCCACTAATACCAAATGCAAATATTTTTAAGTGTTTTCTCTTGATCTAATTTAATTACACATATCAGGCCCATACTTCTAAGAATACTGCATATATATGTAACTTTCATAGTTCGCCACGTCTTTGTCATCTTTGGTGTTTCTTCGTCTTTATAGATCCATTTACTAGTATCTCGACGGATAGCCACTGTTTTCGTTACCTATTAGAAAGAAATTGGTGTACGTTATGCTCAAAAAAAAAATTCGTGGCAAATTCTCACATGTTCTGACATTAAAAAAACAGAAAGTTTATGCAGGACAAGACGAGTGACGAATTTTTTTTTAATGCGGGTGATCATATATGATTGTCTTAACAGGTAATCTTGAATCGATCTTGAATTGATGTTCTTTTACAGCATATGTGACTCTGTTGTCCTCTTTAATTATCATCAGCAGCAATATTTTCTTCTGTGATGGTCATACGAATATATCCTTCTCTTTTCTGATGCCGATTAGAACTTCTTCCGCGTTCACTCATAAGCGCTTAAAGTTTTTTTTTTTAATCATGATTCGAAAATGCTCGCTAGTTTTAATTGGATTTTTTTCACTTATGTTGGCACTTAAAAATTAAGATCTTCGATTCTAGCTAAGGCAATTACAACATCTAAACCTTAGTTTACAAGTAGAGAGTTGCCATAAACAACAGTGTATGGCCTACTGGACTTATTTATTCTTAATAATATCGGCTTGGCCCTCGTATAACACTAATTAGTTTATGTGTATTCGTTTAAACTTTGTGATAATTTATATAACTTTCTTGATGCCACAATTAGAATGAAAACAGTAGGCATTTAATATCTAATCATGTTCATCTACTGTATACTGTGATGTTATTTAACACTAGGATTATGGATTATATTTAACACTAATAAGTGGTTTTGATTCGATACTATTGTATGCGAGATTTTCCTGTATACAGGTGCCACTTTAAACAAAATTTTATGTAAGATTTTTTTTGAATAGAAGCAGCAAGAAACAGAAATAATGAAAATTACCGTAACTTCTTTAAAATCGTCAAGACGGGACCGAATTGCACGGTCTCTCGCCCGTTTCGCAATTAATACTACACAGCGTAGCGCTAAAGAAGAATTTAATTAACTTTCGCCAAGTTAATTTTCTTACGAGGTACTTGATGGACGGGGGCTCGCTCTTCACATTTTAATATAAACAAATTAAACGGCAGTTTATTAGACGCAAATACGAAAGAGTCGTGTTTATTAAAAATTTGATGTGCGTCCATTTTCCATCCACTAAGGTGATTCGACAGAAACATGAAAGATGTGATAAACTACAAAAACTCGAAGTAATTGACGCGTAAAAATGAAGTTTCCAACAAACAACGTGCAATAAAGTTTCGAAAAATATTTTGACGGGTTGCTTTTACAGACGTTACTGGTCGTCAAAGGTGTGACTCTGCTTCTGTTTCATTTTAGGCGACGTCACGTACTGTGGTACAGATCGACCAATACCATCCCAAAAATCTATATATTGTTTTTACTTGTTGATGTAATATTTTGGAATTTATAATGCAAACCTTCGCTACACATATTGACGTAATAAAACCATGAAATTATCATTTGTATTTATATATTTATTGGCCAGGAAAATATAAACAAAAATGCAAAAAAGTACTTAAAACTTACACTTAGAACATGAAACCTGAAATGTTGAAACGCAGTTAATTATTCCCCATCATGCTAATAGTTACTTGGGATTACATCGGACCCATCAGAAAAATTTGCTATTTGACCCTAGTAGGATTCGAACTCACAGTGCTTAACTCTGCCAGAGTTAGGCGTAGGCTCTCTTATAACTGGTCCATTGAGCCGTTGTAGCTATTGAGCACGGCAAATAACGACAAATTGGCAGAAATCAAATGTTGGTAACTCGTAATGTGTATATAAATGGTGCATTGCAAATTTTATTCACCGTGTGAATTAATGGTTATGACTAATGACTAAAAGTGTATTCATAACCATCAGCATAACTACGTGACAAGTGACTATATCTTTAACCACAAACGGGCGTATAAGAAATAATTGATTACGTGTTTGTCACGATTAAATATTGATCATGAATAAGGCTTACTCATGAGTTGTGACTCATCGACCGCTAGTCGTGATTAACCATTATTTATGAATTAAGCTTAGTCATCGGTCATGGCTAGCCATTATTAGTTGCCCGTTGGTCACGACTGACCATTACTTACTATGAACAAAAATTAATCATTAGTCATGACTACCGGTTAATTATGAATGACCATTATTCATGAATAAAGTTTAGACACTAGTCATGATTAATCGTTATTCATCGACAGTTAGTTTTAACTGGCCATTATTCATGAATAAAGCTTAGTCATCGATTATGACTAGTCATTATTCATCAACCGTTATTCATGAATAAACCTTAGTCATTACTTATAATTAATCGTTAATCATCGACCGCTAGTCATCATTGACCATTATTTATGAATAAAATTTAATCAGTGGTCATGACTAACCGTTATTCATCACC
>LR737382.1:11419873-11505617 GCA_902655005.2 Marronus borbonicus
GTCATGATTGACCATTATTCAGTAATAAAATTTAATCAGTGGTCATGGGTAATCGTTACTCATCGGCCGTTAGTCATGATTGACTAAATTATTTATGAATAGAACTTAATCATTAGTGACGACTAATCGCTATATATAGATCGCCGGGACAGGATTTCCAAAACGAATATCAAAACAAACATATATACAGAATACTCACTGTAAGTAAATTAAAACTATTTTGTAGAAAGCATTGAAAATAAAATAAAATAAAAGTGATTTTTCATAGTACTTAAATTATTCCCAATGTCAAAAAATACATTAACCTTAAGATGCCGGTAGCTACTGCTATGACAACAAACAGTAACCTCACTACAAAAAGCCACTTGTTATTAAGTCCTTACACTATAGACACCTGTTTCAAAAGTACCGGTTCAGATTCTTATCTTGAAAAGATTTCCTTCCCTACCTTACGCTATTCTTACCACACCATTACTATATAACTTACTACAGCCTGACGTCACTTCATTCACCTCCTCAAGGAGGAGGTTGAAGCAACACGAGCGTATCGAATAGCGGCGAACCGACAAGCACCAGTGCCCGTTACAAAGCGATACGAACCGGTTCACCTTCAACCAATTTAAATATTTCCTTGCTTGAACAAGCTACGAGGCGAATAATTCCGTAGAAACGGAACAAAAGACTCTCTTTCACGGTCATATGCTATAATGGCTTCGCTAACGCTGGTTCTCCACTACATTTGCATATTACTAGGTCCGACAATAGTGTAGAGAGCCGTATAGGTGACATATATGCAAGACTAGGCGGGCAGACGTACGTCGCGGCATGTGTGCGCTTTTAGAAGAGGGGTGCAACCCTACCCAGCTGTCGAGCACGTGGACCCCTGCATTGCAAACCCTGATAGATCAAAACACCTGGTCCCATCATCCTACGATTACAAATATTGTATATGTGTATATTTTTTGTGCGTACCACGCCGTGATGTACTGCGTTACTAACTAAACGCTGTATAGGTACTTGGGCGTCTGTTATTTTCTGAATTACTTGTTTTTTTTTATGGCTGATAGACGTTAAAAAAATTATTCCGCACTGGAAGAATTTAACAATCGGAAATAATTGTATTATACATGATATATAGCTTGGTTGTATCGTGCATGGGGAAGCCAGTTTGTGTCATCTGTTAATACCATGAATCGGGAATCAAAAGATTCTAGGCGAGAAGTGAGCTTAATATACATGACGAGTTTATTACGAGTTATTCTCTAAATGAGAACTTCTGCAGACGTGTACAGTATCATTGCTTGATGATTTGTTTTGTTTATTGTATTGTATTCTACTCTAAATTACGAAAAGCTTTTATTCAAGGAACAATGTATCTTACTGTAATAGTCTTGGAGATATGCATGTATTTGTAATTCTTAAGAAAAAACTGTTTTGCAGATAAAAAGCATATGCATTAGAAAGTAAACAAAAACTTTCATACCGTAAATAATTTATAGCGAAAATGTATAAACAAACAAATATATATGAATACATTACAAAAGCTCTTCAAAATGGTCGCCCTCAACATGTTTCGTGTGTTATTACGGAAAAATCAAAAGAAATTCTGTGGCTCGTATCTGTACCTGGAATAATCAGAGTCACCTGTAGACAATCTTCTTCGCGTAAAGCCATAGAAAGAAATTTAAAGTGTAGCATAAGAAGATCTTGCAGGTCATGCTATTGGTCCTCTTCGTTCAATCCACCTATTTCTGTAACAGTTGCTTTACTGCCGCATAGTTGTGGCTTGAGTCTAAATCTGTTAGTTCATTAACAACAAAATTTTTGCATATTGCACCGTTTTTGTGGCCATCACAGAATATGGTAATATCAATGATACCCCTTCAAATATCGATTTATTTTGACGCCGAGTTTCGAATGCTGTGTGGGTGCTGGATTCTGGTCTGGCAATTGACAATTGTACTTTATTAAAATTGAATTCTACATTTCCGCTAACAATAATTGCTTTATACAAACGGCTTGTCAATAAACAATGGCATTGAGTTTCTCCAATAACACTTCTTCAAAAAAAATCATCTCAAAAAACAGCCAATTAACACAAAAACAAGAGATAAATTACGAAACACGAAGAACGAACGACAATAAAAATATGAGAAAAGTAAATTAATCTTGAAATAATACAGGATGCATTTTAGGTTCCATGCCAATGTTTTTTTTTGAATAACTTTTAAATGAAAAAGAAATGAAAAAAAATTTACACTTTTGAAAAATGATGTCGGTCAAGTGACCACCTATGGTTATGGCACAAAGAACCTTTTTATGACATTCTCGTAAACCTCGTTATTTTTTCAATTTTGTTTCGAATGTTGTCCTTAAGCGTCAGGATTGTGATTAGGTTGTTTGTACACGTTCAGGTACCCTCATACGGGAGCGGTCAAATCAAGGGGTTATGGAGGTCAGTCGATATCACGATTTATAGGCATTATTCGGCCAGGCAAAAGCTTCTCACAAAATTTGCATCATAGCACGAGCTGTGTGTGACGTGCCATCGTTATATTGGAAGCATACATGCACTCATAATTGGTTTAATTTGGGCACAACAAAGTCTTCTAAGATGTCACAATAATGATTATCAGTTATGTTATATCTGCTATAACAGTTATATTAACTGTTACAGCATCACATCTCGTATCCTCGGAGAAATATGCCACAATAAATATGTGGCTCGTTGCTCATAATTATATTTTGCCAAAAATTGGGGTCATCTGTATCAGGGTGTAAAACCAAGTTCGCCGCCGTTCATGGTCTCATATGGGAATAAATACAAATCTCTTTTGAGAATTTTTAATAAGCATGTTGCAAACACTCCGAATTCCTGTGCACAACGTCACTGAGAGGAGCTTGGACGTTCTCAAACACTGTTCCTCACTGCATCAATATTTTCTGGCTGGCTACGTTCTCGCCCAAACTTTGCTTTATCTCTCAGTGTATGTAAATTTTCACCGTAGAACTCACGCAATTTTCTTTGCATATTTACAATTGAACACTTACTTAAATAAAATGGTTTGGTAATTGCAACGCGTTGTTGCGACGTTAGATGCCCCATAATAAATTACTATCGATCACTCTCTACAATTATCAAATATGAACTGTGAAATGATAACCAAACAGAATTTAAGATTAGTTTTTACTTTTTTGCTAATTTCGTTTATTTGGAAATTGTCTATCTCTCATCTCTGCACTAAACATAATATAACACTCAAAAAGTTTTAACTTTAGATCTATATCTCAGTCCTATGACTGAATAGAGCAAAAATATATAAGGTATTCTATTTGAAACTGTTTCAATGAATGTTACCTTCCTGAACACCATGTATGATAAAACGCGGATATTCTTGTAGAAGAATGATCAATAGAACACCGCAAATGCAATTTTTTCCTTTAAAAATGACTATCTCAAAGTCTGTTTTAAGTATATGATGTATCATACAAATTTGCTTTATCTGTTATCAAGTGATCTAAAAATGTAATAATTTACAACCAATTTAGTTTAAAATAAACAAAAAACGTAGCAGAGAAATACCTTCTACAGTTCGAAATAATTTTCGGTTAGAGATCACCGGATTTTAAGCAACTATTATTCTAAACATTTTTCCATTAAGTAAGGTTTCTAACTTCTTACAGTTGGATCGAATTATCGAGAACTCGAAGGTTACCAAATGTTACAAAGAGATGAAGCGTTTTGGTTTGATGAAATCATCATTGCTGCGAGTTCGTTAAGTTTTTAGTTCCCTATACAATAATTAAGTAGATGATAAACACATTTAAACACTACTATTATGTTTGTTGTTATTTGTTTCAGCGATATTTACAGACAAAAATTCTGAAAGTAGTTGTGTGTAGGCGAATGATACACTAAACGAAATATTAACAGGGCATGCTAACATGATGGCTATGGAAGAAATAACTAATGGAACGTAAGCGATTTATAGGTGTCAATGAACGTGCGCTTATATGCACATTCAGCTACAGATGTGGCTTGTAAATGTAAATTTACCGCATTACATTTTCAATATTTAAATTAGCTCTTCAGTATACGAACGCACGAACATCTGTCCAATCTCCAATTATGTTTTACTACATAGTTTCCAGGAATTTGCAGTTTTCGATAAAAATAATAACGAAAATCGATTTTCTAGGTGAAGTATTGTAATCGTAACGCACCTAAAAGCTTTATATCGGGTTATTTATTTTCACATATCTGGGGGACGTATCCGTCCGTGTTATTCGGGCGTCTACGTACGGTTTATTAGCTCACGTAACTTTGGGGTATCGAAAGGGATTTCGGAAGACAAGCGAGGGTTAACTGAGGCAGGTGAGGTACGATGAAAAAAATCGATACAGACAGTCGCCCCGTAACGTGAATCATTTTCGACCGCCACCCTTACCTGGATAAGGAAAACGGCGAACTGTATGTGTTTTACCTGATGTTTCATCGTGGCGAATGATTTTTTTATGGTCCCTCGAACATGAAATACTACTTGTTTTTTCCTGATACAATCAATTGTTTGAGTCAAATAAACACAACTTTTAAAGAAAATGCTATTTATCTCTTCTTTTTCCAAACTTTCAATTAAAATAAACTTTTTAATTAAATAATTTCAAGATTATACCGATAATATTTAGAGATTAAGAAAATAAAAGTATTATCGAAATACTAGGATTTATTTTCTTATTGAGCATCAAATTCGACCTAACTTGATCATGCTCAGACTAATCTGGAAGACAATTGACAACGTAAAATATAAAATAAATTAAGGATTTTTATGTGTATACATACATGCATATACATATATTCAGTTGAAATTAGCTTAAAATGGTAGAAGAAATAAACAATTAGGAAGGTTCGATTCATTGGAATTTTTCTTCGTAAAGAAAAGATATTTTGAGATGATTAAGATAGATAAGGAATAAAAAAACACATCTCCAAGGAAAAACAAATTAATTTATAGAATTATATTAGATTGTTTGGGAATTTGCAAAATTAAAAGGTTTTCATAAATAAAAGAAAAAAAAACAAAATATTAGGGTACTTATTGCAACTAATTCCAAGTGTTTCCACCTCGGGCCCTTCTGATGGCTTGCATGACTCACATCATGAAGTTAATTAATCTTGAATATCACTTTGGTCCATTGCTCCTATTGTACCGCAACAGGTTCACCCAAGTTGCCTAGACGGGGTATACATACACAAATTTGTCTTCCTAGTCTGTCTCGGAATGCTGTAATGCTGTATTAGAGTAGACTCCAACTAAATATTCGTTGATGATGCGAGAACGGTGCGGACGCGCATTATCCTCCATAATAATGAAACTAAGCGCTATAAATTGATAAAAAGAGACCATGTGCTCTTCCAAAATGATGTTCATGTACCTTGCAGCCGTCATAGAACCTCCATCAACCATCACCAATTCAGTACAGACTTCGCTATATATACTAGCCCAAGCCATAACGGAGCCTCCCCGGTAGCTGATCCTTTCCACAATATTGCATTGAGCAAATCGCTCTCCCTGTCTTCTCCAAATTCTTTTCCGGCTATCTGGTGATCTTAGGTAAAATCTGGATTCATCCGAGAATACTGCGTTGCTCCAATCGGCGTGATTCCAGTTACAAAAGCTGGTCGAGCTCCACGATGTTTCACAGATAGCTGTGGATATTGCACTGATTTTCTAAGCATTAATTTGGCCTCGTCTAGTCGTCGATACACATTTCTTACTTCGCTCAGTCGATTTGTCACCTCAACCGAAGTCAAATGCCTATTTTTCAACCACAAATCAATCGTCTTGTTTGGATGTTGCTCTTCTACGGCGTGATCTTGGCCTCTGAGTATAGTTGCCGGGTTCATTAAAACGCAGAACGGTTGTTTGGATTGCTAAACACCTAGTATACTTAAGCAGCATAATATTGGCTACTGCCATCTTGAACTAAAGCTACTATTCTGGCTGAATCTGTTGAAGACATTTTTTATAAATAGAACTGAAGAAAACTTACCCTTTTTAACTGTTAAGATATTTAGCTCAAAAAATAAATACAAGGCACACCGGATACCTTTTCTATTATCGACCAGAAATTGGTTAACAAAAACATCATTCCTCGTTTCTTGGTAAAATGAAAAACAAAAAGTCACCAGATTAATATCTTTTAACAATACCAATGTCAATCTAAATTTACATATGTAATCATATCGCAAGTCAAGAATTTTGGAAATACAAATAAAGACAAAACAAGTAATGGATCGAATATTTTGCACCTGATTGTATTATGGTAAAACGATAGGTATAAATAATGTGTCCACCTAGTGCGTGGGTGCAGAAAGTTTTTGAATTAAAATATTCTGAATTAAGTTCGGTACAACATAAAATTATGTCCCAGTATATAAGGTATTCGGTTTTCGCAACAAACAGTAGAAGTTTGTTTTTTTAACGGAACAACCTGCATATTACTGCGGTTTTGGATGTCTCGCCTCAATTAATGTGAACTTTCCTCAACACTACCTAGTTAGCCTAGTTTTTGAGATAATTTGAGATTCTTCTAGTTCTTTAGCGGTCAATATTTTAAACACCTTACACGGGGTAATTTAAATTCAATTCCGCATTTCTTGGAGTTTTCGGAGTACATCGAGAAACCTTTTGTATTAATTAGCGTCTATAAGATGTCCATAGAAATTGTTGGCATGTTTGATTCAAGCTATTTCTTTTTTTTTAATGGACCAGGCTGTATACCTAAAATGTGTTGTTCTTTCGTAAATTAAATATAAACTTTTGCAAATTTGCTTTTCGTTTAAAAGCATAGAGTGCAGCAACAAAATACCATATTCGTTTGTTTCACTAAAGATATAATGTCTAGTTAAGCATAATTTTTCTTCATACTTTGTCTAGTTAGCAACCAGACTAATATTGTTTGGATGCATCTACTCTAATAGTACAGTTAGTTGACTGATGGTTGACCTTCATTGGTACAACATCGCAATATCCGTGACGGTTAGCCACGGTCGGTAGAGTGTCAGTAAGATATGCAAAACCTATGGTACTTTTCTAACGTTGGATATCGATTGGTTCTAGATCAGCAAAATCAGTTAAGCGTTGGTCGACAATTTGGAAATGATAATCAAACTGCGTTTGGCAGTAGTCAGTTGAGTGACACAAGCAAGTCGATATTGAACCAATTCAGTTGATGCAGCGTCGGTTGAGGATTAGTTGCCAAGCGTTTTAAACATATAGCATCACGATTAGGAGACAACACACAGTGAGCTAATATTCAGAGAATGTTCGTTAGTGGTTGGTGTGCGCCCAGAGATCATGTAATGTTCGTCCAGAAGTGTAAAATGTTCACACTTTCATGTAATGCCGACATCGCCGCCAACGTCGAGCCAGCGATTTGTGATCGGGAGTCAATAAAAAAATTCAGTTCCGCTGTATCCGAATTAAAGAAAGGTAAATTAGTTTCTAAGGGCATTCAACGTTGCCTTAATACGAGTTTCTTCCAATTATTTCTACAAATTCAAATATAACAATATGCTTATGTTATATTGCAGAATTTGGACTAAAGACGAGGCGAAAACTCCGTGGCAATTTCTTTTCCTTTTTGTTCCAGACAGCGAAAACAGTCCATTATCAGTAATAATTGCTTCGTCTAGAAATTTTCGAATCTCTCTGTTAGTACTAGAGCTCTATGCTAAAACGTGAAATTGACATCTTTGATATTCACGTTCAGGTTTGCTGTCAGACGGCTTTATGCAGTTATGCCTTATTTAGAACTGACTGAAGAACCGAAAGAGAATACAATATTTAACAGGTCGACGAGTATTTAAGTATTTAAGAACTTTCATATCTACGAAAGTGTACAAATTTTAAAAAGCTGTTAACTGTATAGTGTAGGAGTAGAAACCCAATGAATTTTTCGAAAGTATCATACAGCATGTCCAACAATTACGATTACAATTTCAAATGGAAAAAGTGCAAAAGTGATTCTTTTAATACAACTACCTACTACTTTTTCTCGTGAAATTGCTTTAAAAACAAGCATTACGCATCTATAATTGTACTTGAAGATATTTGGAAAAATATTTATAGCACAGATTGTGCGAACTGACGACCGGCTCTATCACCAACCCTTAAGACAGAGTGGAGCACGATATTCGTCCAACCGTGGCATGCATATGTGTTAGGGAAGTGGGTGCACAATCAGACGATGTGTTTGTCTGACTACAGTCGCTCAACCTAAATGTAAAATATCAGTGGCGTAGCTATATCGAACGAAAAGCATTGCTTAATTCATAATATCGCAAAATGGTAAACAAAGGTAAACAGTTTCAAAAGGTAATACTTTAGAGAAGTCACGTTAGAAATAGCTTATTAACATTAATCACTAAAACATATTCTGAACTTTCTGCTGTGAAATGTGTTCGTTTACTTAGTTGCGAGTAAAAATCGCATCGTTTCTTTTTACACACAGAGGCACCAAAATCATCAGAAATATTCCTTAATTTGTTATAGCATCTAATACTTCAATTCCGCCTTTCAGATGTATTATTTGTGATTCAACGTATTTTATTTCTTGAGGTATATCAGGAAAATGTTCGTTAATAAAATATAGATTACTTTGTAAAGATGGATCCTATAATAGAGTTTAAATCCTCATCCTCGTTTAAATTGTTTATTACATAAACAACATTCTCCAAACTGTCTGAATATAATGAAGAGGCTTCTAACCACGTCCACCCATCTTGTTACGACTGCAGAAGTCGAAAACAAAAAGAAACAATGTCGAAGAAACTAAAATTTGCTAACCTTATATAGAAAAGGCATTTAAAGAAATCATAGTTAAGAATAGGAAGCAAATACCAAAGATAACCAGCCTTTCTAACTACTGACGATTGACTTGCGTGAAGCGCGGAGCAAGAAGTGGGTAGAATAACGGATGTACGTAAATCGGAACGACTATGTACGACTCTCTATGCGAAGTGGTAGAGGCGGTTATAGATCCGCAGTCTAGTCATGACCATTAAGCATTGATCAAAAATACAGATTGATAGTCGCTCCTATCTTGATCGGATGCGGGTGGCCCGTTACTGAAATATGTGTTAACTCAGTGTTGGTAATTGTGAGTTATTTACAGATAACGTTTGGGGCAAAAATTCAAAAACAATTGTTCATGAGCCAAAGATTACAGCAAATTTACGCTCGGCTAAGTTACGTTCCTACCTGAAATCACGCCAATGACGAAAAATGAAGGATATCTCGAAAAGTATACGTAATGCGCATGACATTTTTTTATTTTTCTGTAATAGCAGTTTGACGAGAAAGAGAAAAATAGGTACTTGTATTTACAAAAATTAAATTTTTACACTTTTTGCATTTGAAAATTTAATCATAATTTTTAGACACGCTGTATAATGTTTTTGGAAAATTCATTCGGTTTCTAATCCTACCCTGCACTTTAAATTTTAGTTTTCTAAGTTAAACACTTTCACAATTCTAAAAGTTAATATACACTTGTCCATTTGTCAAAAAATCCGAATATTTCAAACATAGATAGAAGTAGCAACATAATTGCGTTGTCAAGCGAACCATAAAATTAAATTGGGAATTTAAACATATAAATATATAGGGTAGCAACGTTGACAGCTACTTCCGGTATAACCGGAAGTCTTGGATCACCCTTAAATTCTTAGGAGGCCGATGTTTAAACATGATTTTATGTAGTAGATTATTTTATAAATTATTTCTTCCATTTAATACTCCGATCGCAATATTTAATTCAACAGTTAGAAAGGACAATCCAAATACCCTATACGTCAAAAACCTGACATCGTGTAGATACGCATAGACGCACATCAGCCTCTTATTTGAGATTGTGCGTTTACGAGCGTAGAAATGCCTTCTTTCGCTTTGTCCTCGTTTTATTCCTCCATATCCCCTTCCTAGGATGATGGGAAAAAATAGAATACCTTCCGTATTACACGTACGGGAGAAGAAGTCCGAACGAGGAGAAAAAATATAGAGAAAAATAATCTGTGGCATCGGCAATGGCTGTACCTGCACATATAGATGGATGGATGTATGTTCGCCAACCGACGTAGAGCGAGATGATATAGCGCTGACACACATCAAAGGGCCAATCTGATCGGCTTTGCTGGTCCCACGCGCCTGATAGATATTTGATATAATTTATTCATGGGACGGGTGCAGCGGCAGCACCGGCAATATGCCACATAAGAGGCTTACGACTCGAGACACATTAAAATCATATCAAATATGCATATCGCCGCCTGCATTTACCTCGGATTTCGGTTGAAGAAGAAAGAGGCAGCGCACACCGACGAACGGCTGAGCGCGGTGTTCCGTTCTGGATTTTCTAGCCGGGAATCGTCGAGCAACGCTCTTGCGATGACGACGAGTTCCATTGTTGTTGTTCGCTCGACGCGACAACGCAGTTTTTCACCAACGCCGGGGCATGATCCGTTGTAAACATCAAATATTTCATCGGACAAAAAAGACATCCGTAAATACAGACGCTCTGATATACACACATACAAAATATGTTATATACTTATGTGTGATGATTTCAGCAGCTTCGAATTCTTTGATATATTTGTTTAATGCTTTTTTTAATATCCATAAGACTAACTAATCTTAAAAGCTAAAAGCAAAGAATATTCTTGATAGTTAATCAAAATAAATCTTATTGTTACCAATTAAAATTATTGATTAAAATTGTTGATTAATTTTAACATATTGTAATCGATGTTATAGTGAATAATATTAAATAATTTCCTTACTCTAATGTAAGTATGATTACTTAGTTTTTTAATGTGTCAATTTTTCACTGATGACGAATCAAAATAAAACTCGAAAGCTCTTTAAGAGAGAGTTTTATTTATTTCTTCAGTTCAATTTTGACTGTATTCCACAATCGTTTTTCTTCGATCCATGCCACTCTAAATTCTATATCAATATTGTTATGTGTGTACAAGAATTTGGTAAAAAAAATGGAATAATGCAAATTTTTCAAAGAATTACTAAAGGATTCAGGAAAATTTGACATATCAATCTTAATCAAAAACTGGGCATCTTGGAGATATAAAACCGTTTCTGCTGCAGGGTGTCACTACCAACATCTTTATTTTAAACGGAACACTCTGGATGTTTTCGAAGATTTTAATAGTCTCCTAAAATCGTACTTGAAAGAGAAAAAGTGTTATGTTACTTATAATGGATATTATTCCAATAACTTTGCTCTTGCCTGTGGCGTTCCCCAGGGATTGAATCTGGAACCATTATTGTTTGTACTTTATATCAATGGTCTGCTCCTGAACATCAATCTTCCGACCCTTGCTTACGCAGATGATATTGTGACACAGGAAAACTTCAGAGTGGTCTTGATGTACTGGTAAAATGGTATGAACGTTTCAAGATCAAACTGAATGTTAAGAAATGTTGCGTACTTACGTATTCCCGTCCTTCTTCTTATATTCTTATATTCCCCTACCAGATCAGTGGTGCCAATTTATCACGTAATATTGAATTTAAAGACTTGGGTGGACTTTTTGATACCTCTCTCACCTTTAAATCGCATATTAACAATATCTATTCTGAAGCCATAAGATCTCTTGATTTTATTATGTGTGTTTCTAAATACTTCAGGAATACAACCTTATTAAAATCATTGTACTATGTTTTTGTACTAAGCAACCTAGAATATGCTGCTCTGATCTGGTATCCCCCATATGCCTGTGATTTTCTAAATCTGGATCGCATCCATCGAAAATTTCTCAAATTTCTCTCATACAAGATTGATGATATATATCCTGAGAAAGGTACTTCGCAGGATGGATTACTAGAAAAGCATAGCATGCTAGCTTTGAGCACAAGAAGGGATGGTGCCTTTGAGAATTTTCTGCAGAAATTGCTGCGAAGTGCCACGATTACATTCAAGATATGATAGTAGCTTCATTCTTCCATTCGCGAGGACAAACGTTATGCCTACTACATTAATCTACTTACACCCTTTGTAAGGCGGCTAGGAGATGTGACTTGCTCAAGTAGGGAGAGGTCAATTAGTTATTAAATCTTTATTTATAATAAAAAACTAGGAATTAGGATGAGAATAATAATAATAAATGTTAGTTCCCCAAAAAAAACGACATACGCAGGAAAGTCGGTAAACAATAGAAAGTAAAAAAAACTAAGTTACTACTAAACCAAGTATTATAATTAATGAAATCTTCGATTTTGTACAAAGTGTATTTACTATAAAATTTGTTTAGTTTCCTTTTCAAAAAACGATACAGGTATTCCTTTTTATTCTATTTGACAATTTATGAAACTTTGCTTTTACTGCGTTAGCGAAATTCTACGCAATAGAATTATAAAAGCCGAGTTTGTTTATGTATTATAACCATAAGTGTCTGACTGTAAATGTACCTTTCTTCATAACCATTAAACAGTTAGAAACGAACAGGGGAACTGACCATATTTGTCGTTGTTTAAAATAATGTTTAACAACCGTTCTATTACTTACATTAAAAATAGCTCTTGCATATATTTTTTGAATTTAAAAAATATGTCCCCAAACTTATTTGGCTGTGCAGAATATGTAGTTTGTACGATTTTTTCGGATTTGAACAACAACTAGTTTTCGGCTAAGGAAAGCTCCAACTTAATGGAGAATCAACTATATTCTCCGCCTTTCTTTATAGTCCAACTCACGTTGTCAAAATCCTCTAAAAAACAATGTTGTGTCATTCGCGAAAGCACATATCTAAGTTACTAGATAAATCGTTTTCGTAAATTGAAAATTAAATTAGTCCTATTTGTGGCCTGCAGTGCTTCACAATTTCATTCTGTTCGTGAAAATGCTGCTGTTTAACCATAACAATCTGGTAGTTAGGATTGTAATATTTGTAGCGTATTACCTCACAATTGTAGCATATTATCCCTTCTATCTATAATGCAAATACTAGATATAGCGTTTAGGTAACTGTTTAATTTTTTTTTTAATTCTTCGTATACTTTGGAGGTAACAGGTAACATAAAAATAAGGCGGTAGTACTCGCTTTTATTGCAATACAACATTCGCCAATTTTAATTCTTTGGGAAATACATTGGATTTATGGAGAAAGATATTTCGATAATTATTTAAAGTGTTTTTGTTGCATTTGTGTATTTCAAATAAAATGAGTAGTATTTGTCCTTTTCAGATAAGGATATGATTTCTAAGTATCGAGAGGTGAACTTCTGGCAATTTGATTAAGAACGCTAATGAAATGTAGATTAAACCTATCAGATGTTATCTGAACTATTTCGGTTTTTAGACGTAGATGGTTTAAGTTTTTATTCATAACTTCCAAGCAACTTTGAATTTGTTATCCACGTGGCGGGCTAAAAACTATCTGTTGCAAATTGTAGTTTCAACAAATCTATACGAAGTCTAGACAATCGGTATTAATATTTAAAAAATTTAGATTATCACCAAGCAAAATCACCTGCGTGCTGAATGAAATTATTTCAGATAATATATTTCTAAAACTACTTCTTCATTAAATTTCTTTAAAATGTCTAAGTACCTAACATGAGGTATTTTCTAACGTATACAAACACCACCATGTTTATATAACGATCTAGAAAAACTGATAGTTCTTAACAATATCAGCTCTTATTTGAAAGCTCATTTAGAAGTCGCTCTTGTTACATTAAGTTACTGGTTAGGATTGTGTTTTCTTTAAAAAAAAACAATTGAAGTAATTTCTTTCACTTGTATTGAAACGCTGACTTCAAAAGACAAATAAATATCGGGTTTTTTGCAATGCATTTTGTAACACTGGGAATTATCAAATCCTCTTTCTTTCATATACGAGGATGGTATGATAAATACCTGTGTTAAGGGAAGAAACGCAATTGTTTTGGATTTAGTAAATTCATTTTTGTACGCAGCTTATACACGTAGTCCAGCGATCTTCCAGCTTTTTAAGTTATCCAAATAACATAAATAATAGGGTTTGAATGACCTCTTCATTTGACGTGAATCGTTTTCCAAGTTTGGAAAAGGAAAGAAGTCACAGTGAACCAAATCTGAAGAATATGGTGGATGGGGTACCAATTCGTACTGTAACAAGTTTTGCTGTCGCAATTACTGAGAGGGAATTTTTTCTTCGCTAGGTGGGGCCTTTCTCACTTTAGTTTAGCGTCGAATCGGTCGAATAAATCAGCATAGTACTGTCCCGTGATTGCCTTTCCCTTCTCCAAATAGTCAATTAAAATTATGCCTGGTCAAAACATCGGTACCACAATTTTTTCGGTTGATGGAATTCTTTGGTACACGTTCGATAGGAAATCCCATTTTGCCGGCGTACCTTTATTTTCTGGCGTACTGTGATATATCCATTTCGCCAGTAGCTTTCACAATTTTTGGTGAGGTATGTTTTTAATAATTCTTCACTCAGTGGACCATTTTTTATTAATGGAATCTTTATGTTCGAAGTTATTACGCAAAGACTACAATTAGAAAAAATTTATCCGGACCGAAGCAATATTCTGTTTTAACGACAAGACGCCCCCACGCATTTTAGTTTAGAAATACGTAAATTTTTAAACCAAATGTTTCCAAATCAGTAGTTAAGAAGAAATGAAGAAAGTAAGTGCCCGCCGGATTCCCAGATTCACTTCTTTGACCTTCTATTTACGGAGTGATTTAAAAAGCAAGGTTTATAAAAATAGGCCGCTTAATGTCAAAAATTTAAAGGTACGAATTAGAAATCAGATACTTGTAATTCGATGGGACATCTTTGATAATATTTTACCGGAGTTTAAAGAGAGTCTTAGCTATTACTTAGCTAACAGTAACAGGCATTCTGAATAATAACACTAATAATAATAATAATAATAATAATAATAATAGTAACAATAATAATAACAGTAGAAACAATAATACGTTTATTGCTGTGGATCATAGCAAAAGTAAAAAAATATATAAACATATATAAAAAACAGCAAAAAAATAAAACAGAAAATAAAAACAGAGTATAGATTAAAAAAAGTAGATAGTACCATCATTTATGATTTACAAAATCTGGTGGAGCGTAAAAGGCTTCTTTAGTCAGGAAGCTCATAAAATTAAGTAATATTTTCGCATCGCTACCTTTAGCTTTAATGTCGTGTAGTAAATTATTAAAGCAACATTTACCAAAATATCCTCTTTTCAAACAATGTTGTTCTGTACTTTGCAGACCATAAATATACTATTTAATTTAGCACAATTATGGCACTTACTTGATTTTATTTGTATTCTAATGTTTTTAAAAATACAAAATCCCTTTTTGTTCCTTATATAGGTTGTCTCACTGGAAACTGCATCAATCGCTATATGAAGGACTATACATTAGAAAATTCTGAAAGCTTGCCAATACACTAAAGTCGACATGTGCTATTGAAACAACCTATACATTATTACATTTTTGAATTTCTAATTCAATTTTAAGGTTTGTTTGATGAAACAACTACTTCTAACCGCATTTGAAATATTTGGTTTTTTGAAAAAACACATGTGTTGCAATACACATTTTCCTCAAAAAAATTTTTTATAAGAGCAATTTCATAAAAAATGAAAAATAGGTAGTTATATAAAAAAAATAAGTTTTGCACTTTCTCGATTTGAAAGTTTAAGCATAATTGTCGGTACGCTATATAATATCCTCGAACACTTTATTCGTATTCTATTAAACACGGTTATAAAAATTTGCGCGCACTCCTCCATCAGTCAAAAATTTCTAAAAAAGCCATATACGAGTATTCCATTTAAAATAACAAACTTGGCAGCTATTTCCGGTATAACCGGCAATGTCGGAATATTAAAAATATTTTTGTTCAATAGCACATGTCGGCTTTAGTGTATTGCCAAGTTTCCAGAATTTTCTAATGTATATTCTTTCATATATCGATTAATGCAGTTTGCGTATATTTATTGTATATTTATTTCAATATTCCGAACCTTACGGCAAGCAAATATTTCCTTTCACAGTTGTTTTGTAGCCAAGGTCATATCACTACAAAACTATCACATTTGCCAGATAGACAACAATAAAAGCTTTCAAATATTAATCTGACTTGATTCCCGAATGTGTACAAAATTTAAAGCAAGTGAGACGCAAAAACCAGCTACGAAAGCAGGAAATCAAGAAATGGGAGAGAAATTAAAAGTCCCCGTACTGGCTAAATATGCCACTCCAAGGCATTTTCATCAAGATCGCAAAAAAAAACAAAGATAGTGCTATCATTCAGCAAAGGGGATCTCAGCTTACTGATACCTGGTTTAAAAAGTTTTTCACTTCTTTTAAATACACTAAGAAAGAGCCATATTTCCTTGAACGCCATCTTTGATATTAGCCATTATTTTATTCACACACCAAATCAACTATACACCCACAGCTAATTCTTTAAATTCTCTCTGTAGACACGAAAGCACGAAGCAATTAGAAACAATAACAATGAATTAATACGGTCTAATTGAATCTTTATGGAGAGGTATCACGGACGAGAAATTAAGTTACAACCGACAGACTCGAATGGAAGTTGAGCGCTCGTGAATAAGACGAAATTAAACGCTCTTGCTCTAATTGGAAAACTTAATTACTTATCGTTACATATATAGGTGCTCGTACTGTCATAATCTAATTTTGCTCTGCATTATGTCCGCGTATTTTCATGCTTTATCTCATAATTCGCTCGTAATGTCGAAATTAATGATGCAATATAATTGAGATTACTTAATCCAAAATTAGAATTACCTTTTTTTTATTTTAAAGAATCAGGTTGTTTATGTTTAAATCTATAATTTATTATTAATTAATAATTATTATATATTTGTAACATATTTTAAAGTTAATTAATGAAAAATAGTTTACCTTTGGAAATGTTATATCTATAATAAAATGTATTGGGGGATAAACTATGAGGTAGAATTATAAAATTGAATGTAGATATAATCTAAAATATTCGTAGATTTAATGCTGATATGCCGACGATGTATATAAATATTGGATATGTTTACAGTTCTTCCAAATAAACACTAAATTATATTGAAACATGATATTTTAATGCGTACAAATTGATGCCTCTGGCACTGCTGTATAAAGTTTCAGGTATACATTCCGTTGAACTTTACCTGCGCTGCTATTAGTGGATATTTTGACTCGGTATCTATTCCTACGGCCATATTGGATTAACACAGGGATGGTACGATAAATACCTGTGTTAAGGAAGAGAACGCAAATTTTGGCTGAAAACGCCATCTGTCTCCATTCTCGTAAGTAAGAAAATTTACGTGCTCCTTATTCAGGAAAATAAAATCCATTGCATGAACTCTTGTTTCCAGGGAGGGTACTCCCCGTTGTGTAGACAGGTCTCATCCCCGGTTATAGTTCTATAGAAGAAGTCTTCACCTTGGGAGAAAACAGTTTAATTCTCCTCGAAAATTTGTTATCTACACCAGCGGTCGACAATCCTTTTTACCTTTGGATCCATAAAATACGGTTGACCAATCACGCGACCCATGGTCAAGCTCATGTACAAAGACTACCGCAGAAAAGTAAACGAATTTTGAGTATTTAAAGACGGGAAATATGATATGGTCACTACAAATCCTTGTGCTGGAAAATTATAGCCTATTGGCCCCTCCTCTTGCCAACTTTCCCAATTTAAACAAATATGCAATAAGAGAAGTAGAATAACTGCACGAATGTTTTTTCCACGACCCATTTTTCAAAACTCACGACCTAATGGTTACCGTCTATATAGTTCTTATTCGAGACTAAGCAGCCTGGGAATTCATCGTGCCGACACTTTGCTTATTCCCAAATCTTCGTATAGAATTTTAGAAATACTCGTTTCTGATATCCCTATTTCTCTAGCAATAACTGAATTTTTTACTCGGCGGTCAGTCAACACTGGATCTTCAATTTTACTGATTCCATGATTCATTCTTCAGAGGTCTTCCACACTTTCGATCATCATGAATGGATTCCCTACCCAATTTGAACTACTTGCACCAATATTTGGCTTCCAAATAGGGCGAATTATTTTCTCTATACACTGCTAACATTCTCTCATATATTCTTCGGGCTACTGCCTTCCTTTGGTAGAAATTTCATGATGTATAAATAACAAATATTAAGAGACTTTAACCAAATTTGGAGAGAACACTATAAATTGTTATGAAGCTCCCCTCGTATAGTAAATCTAGAAACTGTACTATAAATTTCAGAGCTTCATCTTAGACCAGGGGTCTCCGGAGTCGCATTCGGCTCTTTTAGTGCATAACTGCGGCTAAAAAATACACGCAATAAAATTTTAAATTTAAGTAAAAGAAATAGAATGCAAGGAATATGTCTCCACATTACTATTGGCGTCATTTCATAATAACAAGCTGTCTAAGTATAGCAAAGTACAGCTGAATGGGAATTTTTTATAATCTAGATATTTTATAAGACATCCGCTTAATGCTAACGGAGTGTATGTGAATGGGTGCCCTGGCAGAAAAATCACCCCTGTCGCGTCGTAAGTTGTAACGTGATGGTGTTGCGTGTGTTTAACAGGAAAACGTGTGATTCACCCCCGACCGTTGGTACTACCTGCGTACTCGTAAATCGTGCGAATGCTCCAATTCGTTCATCATTGATACATCCGGTATTTTAAAATAATTACAGTTTTTGTGATTATTGTCACTAATGAGGAATAACGTCCTATATGTGCAATGTAAGACCTCTTAAATGGGAAAATTCCGACTATATCAAGAAAATTTAGTATGTACGACGAATCAAATTAATTAGTTAAAATATTTATTAAAGTTAACTAAATATTTATTAATTAAAGTTAATTTGGTTGAATGAAAAATTAACATAAAATGTTTTGTTCTTTCAAGACTTGAATGTTAAAATTATTGATGTAAGTCTGATGCCTGCATGAACAAAATACTTAGTTGGATTTTAAATAAAATTCGCAATAAATCATAGTTCGGGAACTTTTAACTGGAATTAATATTAATGAAAATAATTATGAAGTTTAAAGATTGCCCAAATTTGATACAACTATTTCTTCCCGTGCGCGTCCCATAAAGCTTAAACAATGATCTGTAGATTCTGTATCTACTTACAAATGGAATGACGTGATAGAACAATAATTATGCAACGTGACTTGCATAATTATTGTTCTATAAAACGAGAAATACAAATTCGTTTAAATTTTTGAGAAATTAATTTGAAAATCAATTATTTTCGCGCTGTTACCATCTATTATATCTTCGGGAAATTGAATGTACTCAACATTACTCCCACCTCCCTTATCCCCTTTTTAAACCTATTATTAAAATGTGCGTAGCACTCTTTCCAAATCGCATTCCTTTTATAATAATTGTAGTGATTCCTTTTACGATATCATTATGATATCAGAAACTTAGTTTTTCCCACCTTCCTACAATGTTATTAGATGTGATCGTAATTTTTTTAGAACTGGTCGGAACGTAGAAGGAGGCGTTCTAATAGTATTAAGAGATGGTATTTCTTGGGAAATTATAGATGTATGTAATACTTTACTTTCATACACCTTAACCTCATACGGCGTAAATGTAATAAAAAGTCCTTTGTTTTTTATTTGACGAATTATTCTATTTTTTTGAGATTTTAACTTACTTCGCTATTTTGACAACGTAGCTCCAATGTTCGCAATCCATTGATTACCTTCTTTCTTGATTTTTGTCTATGATTAAACCTAGAAGAGTTTAATAACATTTTTAAATGAATACAATACACAGAGAGAAAGGAATTAATTCATCCATCAAACCAGGAAGTGTTGCACATTTATGAGTCCATTCAACTAAAAATATGTTCATTTAAAACTTTAGCGAGTATGTCCAACTTACCTTGTAACTTAATAGAACACACTAGCTTTGGTTCAATTATTTAAATTTGCCTCGCGCTATAGCAAATAGAGTTCCATAAAGGCAACGTTCTTTATTTAAGACAACACGTATTCAGATTTGCACAATCGGCGTTTATATTTACTTTTCTTTTCGTTTTCAAGAATACTTATTTCCTCATGCACACGTGTTCAGTTTTGATTATACGCATGCGTTTCTTCGCTTTCTACCAGAATTCTAGTGTAGGTTGGTTGAATATTCATTCTGAAGTTGACCCAATTCAAAAGGTTTAACAATCGCATGCTGTTTTTTCAAACCATATGGAATGTGGAATATATTTAACAAACAAAGTTGATTGAGTCAACCAATTTTTTCTCTCAGTGTAGACTCTTGGATTTAGTGTTGTCAAATCTCAATTGTCTCACGTCCAATACCAGAAGGTATATACCACCCTGCCACTTACCTACAGTCAGGTCCCAGAATTTAGGTATCAACAATTCCAGTCCACACGTTAATTAATTAATAATAACTAACTAATTGATTTTCTGTATTGAGTGTGCCTCATCTGTGTCCAATGCGGATTCTTTGGCGTGCAGTACTTACAATTTTGTCTAATCGTATAACTATGAAAGCAAATCGTTGCCTCGTCAGAAATGTTTTTGTTGTCTTATACTCTAATTGTTTCCTGGCAAAATTGGATTCGTCTTCAAAGTCGCCTTCTGACAACTCCTGCACTAAATGTATTGTGTAAGAGTGCTACTCCCGAAACGTATTAGAAACAGTTCCAACACTAGTCCAACACCATAGTCCCTTTATATTTGTCGCAGAGTAACGTGAGTTGCTTTTGCACTTGCATGACTTCTTCCGTATTTCATTTACTACATAGCTGTAACGGTAAGAAATTTGTAAAATTCCCCTTTCACACATCTCGAAACGTGTAAGCAGGGCGTTTAGGGGTCAAGACATGCAGTTCGCCTAATGCACTAAAAAATCCTTCTTGGCAATCCGAAAGATAAACCGAACATGGAGGAAAAGTCGAGAATTTAAAAAATTGCATGCAGTGACTGTTACAAAGTACAAATTGGTCAAACAAAAAGAGTGACAGGCACCAGATTCAAAGAACACATCAGGTCTTATCGATTTGGTAGATAGAATCGTCAGGTGTAGCACAACACATAAACGAAACCGGGCATAATATTAAATTAGAAAACTTGGAATTAATTAAGAGCATAACTTCGTCGCAGGAATTAGACACCTACGAAACTATTTACTTAAAAAGCAGCACAAATTGGATGAATAGAGAGAACGGACCGTTGTCGTACTCAGTTCTTTTTGATTTATTGGAGTAAGGCTGCACATGCTTTATGTTTTGTACCACAATGACAAGACACTCTCCCATCTATCTGTCCGTGTTTTTTCGCATGTCTTAGTTTTAGGGTATGTAGGCAGTAAAAGTCGATACTTGTAAATAATATTTGTTTCGAACATAGCGATAGAACAGCTATGTTAGATTTAGAGGTTTCTCCCATTATTCGGTCACCGGTTAAGAATGAAGATCCCATGCATCCGCGAAACAACTGTCCCGGATTAATTAATTAAACTTGTGTAGTGCGGAGTGTGCCAATACTTTTGTATTGTTTACTATATAGCTGTTTGCGATGAACAACCTCAAAACTAATCATAACGTTGACTGCAACCTGGGAAAATGCTCGTTTGGTCGAATGATGATTAATCTCAGCATGTGCAATTTGATGTCTTGCAATTCTTTGCCGCGAAACAGATTGGTAGCGACTTGTTTTTGTAACAATAAAATCTATTAATGTTATTGCTGCATCACTTTTAGTAATTCAACAACGGTTTTGTCTGTTAGTATCAATTTGAGGAAGAGACTGTAAATTATAGTTTGTCTTCTTGCTTGAGAATTATTGTTCTATTTGGTGCTTAGTACTACAAGAATAAGCGTAATTAATTGTTTAATTTCTTCTCAGGATTGAAATCTTTGTTATATTTGTAAATCACTCTACTACAGCATGTCGTTGCGCAGCATATTGTCCAGTTTACTTAAATCTAAACGTCTCTTTGGAACTATTTTCCTTGTCAACTTTCCTACTATTTTTATCTCTGTTTAAAATTCATTTTTGTATGTTTGGGCTATCAAATCTGACATATATCAATGATAGTTTTTTATCCGCTCCTAGCTTACGTATTAGGTGAACACTCTGTATAGTATATTTATTTTTACTTATAAAAATTTTCAAATTAACTTGTTTGTTTTGTTTACAAGTTTAATAATTAGTTATAAACTTTACTTTTTTACTTTTACTTTTACGTCTTATGGAATTGTTAAAAATAATTGATCAAACACGTTATTACCCACATTACGTTCGTCATATTAAATATCCCACCCTGCATTAATCATAAACACACCGTACATACCTGAATGGTTTATCACGGCGGCATGCATTACAGCGTCTACAGTGGCGTCATTTATGACTCACTATAGTCAGTCAGCCTTATAAAATCTCCCCTTCAAATCCGAAGAGGCCGATGACTATACTTTGGTCAAACCTACATTGTGTTTTTTTTTATTCATACTCACGGTCGATAAATCATCACGGAAATATTTTTCGACATAAGCAATTGAAATGAAATACGTAAATAGGAACGATTATCAAAATTAATTTTGTGATTGCAGCTCATCCAGGTTTTACTAGGGACCGTTTGAGCACGCAATTAAGCATCAATATTCAATAAACATGCAAATTGCTAGGACGCAAAATTTGTCCAACTAAAAACATTATCAATATATCTTGCCCCTCGTTTTCACATAAGCATCGCCTGAATACAGTTCAGAAGAGGCCAATTTAAAATTTCCATATTCAATCTCTGTCGTCGAAACATTTCCCGCAACGACCTATCCAATCTGTCTATCGACCCATAAAATTCATAATCTTCTTCTAACCGGATAGAAATTGTTTTATGGAGGCGACGCGAATCAAATGTCGAGATGTCAACACGTAAATGTCACACATAAAAGATGCAAGTTGTCAGGTAAGCAGCCAATTCCGCGATAAAATTGCATTTTAAATATTCATTACGACGGAGGACATCTATTTGAGATATTGAACGGAACTATATCCTATTGGACAGCTACTAATTTAAAGAACTGGATATCGATTAAATGGTTTTATATGTCAGTTACATAACGACAATGGAGAACTTGCACGTTCTTCAACTTCTTGACAATAAGGAAGTGCATTAGAATCGTCCTCAGGTTTTCTACGTAAAATGATTTAATTTGGGAAAACCTTCTTCGTAAAAAATTATTTAAATTTTCTTTTTTTAAAACGGACCCTCGACTTCCCATTGAAAATTTACTGAAAAAAATGTCAAAAGGAAATATGAAATCGTTTGGACCACTAGTTATAATATCTTTACAAAGATAGGTAATAGAATCCTATAATGACTTGGAGAAGTTAACCGTTGCTAAATAAGTATTGCTTGACCACACCTCATACGGTATCTGCTTGAATTGCGAAAAATAAGAGGAGGATACTTTATTTCTTTTTTATTTCCTTTCTGTACAGTTTACACAAACTTGTTTGCATATATTTTTCTTACTTGACTTATACATATGTAGGTAGATTGCATGCCTTTGTTTTTTGGCTGCTGCATTTATATTTACATTGAGCATGTTTTCTTTATTATACACTTTTCTTCAAATTCAATTTTCCTTTGTTACTAATTCGTAAACTGTTATTTTTATTTTTTTATAATTCATTAGTTGGCCGAATTTACTTATCTAATTCTTACATTCTTAACACCACGAATTAATAAATTGAACTTGAGTGGCCGATACTTTTGTGTTATTTGCCATACTATCTCACAGTCCTTGCTATCATTATTGATATTGTAGCTATTACGAGGACGAGGTTGACGCTGGATATTCACTTTGCTCTGGTTGCATTTAATGGGTTCACTCTGTACGTCTAGATAGCGCTGCGCGTAGTGGCGGTGTTACCTTTTACATAAAATCGGGACTACATTACTCTACTTTGTGATCATCCAGTTCCATTGAGCAGTTATGGATGTGCGGGACGCTGGGACCTTAGTCGTTGGTGTTGTATATCGACCCCCTAACGCATCTCACTGAAATTCTCTTGATGAGTAGGAGTCTTCTTTTCCAAGCTTCTTACCTCTATATGACAAACTATTTTGTATGGGAGATCTAAATATGGATTTACTTAAACCAGATAATGTTTCATCTATTTTCTTGATGGAAGCACTTGATGCAATAGATCTTAAACAATTTGTTATGGAGCATACTGGAAGTACAGAAACTTCTGCTTCGCTTATTGACTTGATTATCGCTTCCGATCGAGTTAAAGTGAGTGAGTAGAACGTAGAACTTTCACATCAAACAAACGGAGCTCAAAATCCAGAAAAGCGATTATTTGATCGTAAAACGATATTGCGATAAGATTAGTTTAGAAAGTTTCGTTTGCTATATCAAGACCAAAAGAGTACAAGAAGAATAATAAAAAAAGGGAAGAACTAGTTTTACTTTGTTAGTATCAATAAGTGTGTTTCCTTGAGAGAAATTTCGAATGTTGATGTACCTAAGGATAGAGTTTCAGGAATTCTACAGAAAAACAAGTACAACGTCAGAGAATTGCAGGAAGCAGTGCTTGAAGCATTTCAAAGCACTGCAAAATTAATGGCAATACTATTCAGAAACGGTGCCAAAATTGCATAGAAAACAATGGAGGTTTATTTGAATAATTTATTGTTGTTAATTATTGTATTTGTAGCTTAGTTGGTTTATTTTGGTTTTGTTGGTTTGCGCGTGTCTTTTGTATCGGGACATGGTGTCACAGAGAACTTGATAAACAGAAAACAAAGTTTTTGTCATCATGACACTAGTGATTTCTGTTCGTAAAAATTTAATTTGTTTCCAAAATTTTAAAGACGTTTACATATTATTGCACCCAGAAAACACCCTCTCTTAAAAGGTCCAAAATAAATTGCATAGATCGGCTTAAAACTTCGAGGTTAGGATAGATTTCTAAAAATTTGCAAAACCTAAATTGGTTTTATCAATTTCTAATAAAAGTAATTAAATTACCATGAAAATTAGTTCAAACTGCATCGCAATCTCTTAATTAATAAAAAAAGTTAAGGAAACTAAAATAAATTAATAGACTTTTTTTAATTCTAGCCAAATAGGCCACAGTAAGTAATATTTGAAAACGGATTCTTAATAAGCTCTCGGAATATCACCTTTTTGCTAATTTAACCGTCTGTTTATCTCCCCAATTGTCCCTACGAAAACCAAGTACACTTTACTATGAGTGTATGTTTGCGCCATCTTAATGCAGAAAGTGCGATCTTGAGGTGATCAATAGAACAACTATAACTTAGATGGTCAGGGCACTTAATGACAAAGTTTAGTAAAGCGCCTAGAACAGTCCCAAAACATAAACCCTGAAAAAGAGCAGTGACTTGAAAGAAAGAGAAGAAGCTTGAACGAAAGGTATGGAACTTCACACCGAAATATATAAAATAAAGGTTAAGTGTGTTTAAGAATTGACTAATGTATTTCCTGAATCATTTCAATATTATTAAAGTACCATATTCATCTTTAATTGCAGGGTTACATATTAACACTTGCACAATTTTTGTCACGTAGCGCAAAAGTGTGCGATGTCTTATACATTTTAAATGAAATAAATTAGACTTCATAACCTCAACGATGCTTGTCGTAACGTATTTTCTATAAAATCCGCAAAAACATATATTCGAATACATCTGTCAATTCCAGAAGAAAATATATTAAATGTTTCAGATGCGTTTTTAATAATAAATTACTAAATATATAATGCATACAGGTAATAAACCAACACGGAGAACCAACTTCCTCGATTTAATTCGATCCATTTAATTTTCATGACCGCAAAGGGGTGAATAATAATCGGTGAGAGTATGTACTATACGCTACTATTATCGTCGTACCGCGTAGGTTACCGTAAAGAAAGTGAAATTATTTTTCCCTACTACAGAAAACTACCCTAACGCAACGCGACGCGATTGTACATTTCGACATGCAAATACTCCACGCCGAGCGACCGGGCCAATGCTTACGGTCCGACGCAGTACGGACGCCGGCTATACCTGATGTAGTGGCCGATAGACAGCCGGACGGGCGACACGACGTAGGTATGAATGACGCCGCACGCAACGGTTAAATTTGTACAATTAACGTTGCATAGGATGTCTTGGCATTAAAAATATAAATAAAACGGAAAAGATATCACAAATAATAATATTGCTTAAAGTTCAAATGTTTGTCAATATCAATATCTAAACAAAAACGTTATTTGCCTGAATTTCAAATTTATGGCTTACAGACGATTTGTTTCTAGTTTCTTCTTTGCATTCTATCCCAAAAGCAAGTCTTTCCAAACGCAGTAGCGACCCATGGTCAAAGAGACCACTTTCTTTCTCCTGTAATAGTCAATTTGTTCATGAAAACATTTGAAGAAGAAGCTTATAGCTTATAGCTCGAGCGAAATGAAACTGAAATGCTGGCTGCGATGTGTCGACGATACTTTTATAAAATGACAACACGGAGAAGTGAAATTACAATATTTCTTGGAAAAACTCAACTCACAGCATCCAGCCATTAAATCCACCATGGAGCAAAAAGAAAATGGAAATCTGCCCTTCCTTGATGTAATGGTGAAGAGAACGGAAGAGAGAATACTGGAACGCGCGATATTTAAAAAGAAGACGCACACCGATAGATATCTACATGCGAGATCTCACCATCATTCGATGCAGAAGACAACGCCGAAACCATCTGTGATGAGCTACATCTACCCAGTGAGAAAATACATCTGGAGAAAGCACTGAAGAAGGATGATTCCCGCTAAGAACAGGACAGACAAAAATCGCACAGAAGGTATCTACATAATAATATGCCAATGCGGGCAGTGCTACGTCGGACAAACTGGAAAAGCTATCGCAGTAAGTAACTTTCTTTGGGAATTCCGGTTTATTTTTAAAAGTACAAAAAATTAACAAAAGATAAAAAGAAGAAAAAGAGAGATCTGCAACTTTGCATTTTTCCACCGATATCACCAAAGTCAGTTCATTCGATATTTTTAAACATCATCAAGATTAAATACCATTTTAAGGTAACAAACTCAACTAACGTACCAAAGGAACTCCATACCCCGTATACTTTCATTTGATTTTAAGAAACTTTTATTCTAAACACTTTTTGATTAAATAAATAGATATGCTGTAATTTACCGTGTATGTGGATAGTTGTCGCATTCAATGTATACTTCCACAAGTTACTTTTAATCGGAAATAACAAGCAATTTCCATGCTGATTACCCCACCACACAGAATGCCAGCGCTGTATTTAAAGCCTATTAAATTATTAGCATTAAGCATACCTTGATGTGCTATAGAATGTCAAAACTTTTCGCATAATAGCAGAAAAAACTCTAGGAGAGTGCTTTAGTTACTTTCAATACTTATACTCCAGGCATGCATACAAGGGTGTACACGTTATTCAAAGAAAAGTTTTCCCTGCCAGATATAGAAAACCGAGAGCTTATTAACTTCAAAGCAGATACAGATGTGTATGCACGCGCCCTTTAAAAAGAAATATTTTTTTTTCCTCGAAATGGACGAATAGACATGACGATTTAACATTAAACCTTGTTTCATTTCCGTTTTCCTCTTTCGAAAATCTTTCCAGCATGTTTACGTTAATATAATTCTTTCATACGATGGGAGTTCAACAAATACCTGGCCTTCCCAAGAAAATTCATTTTATTTTTCAACATAGTCGCTTTTGAGGTCGATACACTTAGTCCAACGTTTTTCTATCTTTTGTACCCATCTAAAAAATACAATTTGTTCAAACCTGCAAAATAGGCGTTTGTTTCTGCAATCATTTCATCGTTTGACGAATATGGCAGGTGCAAAAGTAATTCGTATCCCAAAACTCATGAAATTTTACCATGGTAACGACACAAGTATGCACGCGTGCATTGTTTTGAAGAAAGAGAATTCTTTTCTTCCCAAATATTGCCATTTTCCTTCACAGCATTGTTAAAAAGATCCAATAAGTTAGCATTAATACTCGCCATTAATCCTTTTGTCATTTTCAAGGAAATCAACGTGGATTATGCCGCGTACATCCCAAAACACTGCGGCCGGTCGATAAAATAGTTTTGGCCCTTATTTGGTGCTGGTTGGCCACGAAAAACCCACTGTTGGGACTGTTCTTTAGTCTCTGGCGGCACCCATCCTGCATTCAGATGAGTTGCTGCAACTGATAATTTGGGATGTCCACAGCCTCAACAATTTCACGCACGTTCTACTCAAGTCTATGATCGTAAATCATTTGTACGGCGGAACCGTGTCCAATATTTTATGGTCAATAACGAAGGTATAGAATCCCAAGTTCACTGAGTTCCACTTTTATTTCATCACCATCTTTAAAAAAAGAAATTAATCACAAATAGAGTTTATTTCATTCTAGTAGCATAATTTTTTGCAGAGACCGAGTAATTAGCGAACTTCCCCCGGCGTATGATTTTTTATTACATTTTTATATTAAATTTTACAAGATTAGAAGAATTCAGAAATAATAAATGCTTTGTTCTGGCTAGCAACCACTTAGGCAAACATTTGAATCCATTCGGATAGCAATTTAACCATTCGCAAATCGATGAACAAGAACGTTATTGTGTAGCATGCAGGGAAGTCCCTTAGATGTTTCTATTCGCGCCACAGTTTATATTAGGAGACCATACAATCTGGAGGAATTGAGGTAGAAAATGTTTGATGAAATGCAGACTGATTATATCTGTTCACTGTCTGCCATCAATTCTGCATCCACTACTAAACTACTACCATCCAGACACTATTCCATGCATCAATTCTAAATCGTAAAACAATTCATTAGAATTGAGATTGAATTAAAATATCAAAAGCAGGCATCAACATTATTGAAAGCATGCACTCTTCTTTCTGCCAAATTTAACAGTATATACAGAAATAGTTTATCAAATAACTTTCTACTTCATCTGAGAATTTTTAATCAAACAAAATGTGGTTTTTGCTATCCATTCCATGCTGACACATGACACTGTAAAGTAACGGTTGTTTGTTTAAAATTAATTTGTCACATATACAAATTTAAATACGTTAATCATTATGACCGCTTGTTTAAAGTCAATAAAAATATAGTTTTGAAATTCTAAATAAAAGCAATGAAAAGAAAATTGTATTTTTCTAAATTATTTTGTTATAACTTAATACCTAGCTTTATTGGTTAACTTGTAAATGGGTGTCAACTTTTTTTATTTTAAATAGAATATATTCTGTATAATAAAATTCTTTGAATCTCCTTTTTAAATAGAAATTCATCAAAAATCTAGGATGTCCAATTTGGAGAAATTTTGTGATACCAGTATTGCACAGTATTTATTAGCTCTAACAGTGCCAACATTGGTTTTTCTAGCTGGACTTCTTGTGGGAGGTCGAAAGAATTTTATTAGTCAATTACTTGGAACGTGGCCCGACAATCACGGGTCGATATTACACTGCATTAATTAATCAATTTCGTAATTGAATTAAAGAAGTAATAAGAGGTTATCGCGAGGTACCGTCTTTCATGAGGAAAATGCTCCAGTGCATAAAGGCCTCATTTCTTTTACGTAATTTATAAAATACATTTCACACTGATACTCACCCCTCTTAGCTACTACTGATTTTTATTTACTTTCAAAACTAAAAGAATCTTTCTCTAGTCAAAATCGTGAGTTCTTTTTCTAAAAGGTATAAATATGTTAAGTGGGTTGCAATAACAAACATACTTTGAATTTTAATGATGAAGGCTAATAGATCGTTAATGGCATGTGATAAAGGTTGCCCTGGAAGAACGCTAATATCTGCTGTTACCCATCTCTCCCGTTCTCGTCAACAACCTAATAATAAAGCTGTCGAAAGAAGGCCTCTGTTGCTTAAGATACGCTAACGATCAAATTTGGCGCGAGAAAGAATGTGAACTGCCATAAATACCATAGACAACTGGCGTAAACAGAAAAGGCTTACAGCCAATGGCCAAAAAACCAAATCATCATATTCATGAGGAAATTCATCACTGCCAAATACAGATTCGATAAAAACGGTAATACCAGATACAGAAGAATGGAAAAAAAAGGTTCACCTACTAAAGTCGAATCTATATAGTACACGGATGGCCCAAGGACAGAGACTGGGGTCGGAGTCGACATTTGTGGGATTATACCAAAAACATCTAAATAAATTCAAAGCGCCACAGTATTTCAAGCCGAAATAGCAGCAGTGTTGGAGTGTATTGAAGAATTAGACAGACAGGAAGTTAATTATCGATTGCTGTCTAGTTAGACAGTCAACCAATGATAAAAGCACTAGAATCCACACAAGCGATGTCGAAACTCGTGTAGGATTTCATGAATGTGCTCAATAGGCTGAGAAGTCGAACTAAGGTGACCCTGGTCTAGGTAGCAGAACACGAAAGCCATCGAGAGAATGTCAAGGCAAATGAATTAGACCCAGTAACCTGGTTACTTGCTAATGAAAGCCCAGGGCACTCTGTCGGAATAGCATATACGGTAGTACGGTAAGAAACTGCTAAACTATAGAAAGATAAGAAACCTCAAGAGTTCCATGTTAGAAACAATTTCTGATTGGACATAACTCTACATTTACCTCGAACCTACCAAGCAGGGACAGGAAGTCCGTTGAGACAATAGTAGGCCAGCTAACAGGATTGTACACTGTATACTCAAGAAACACATGAGCAACCTAGCTCTGGCGGTTCTCAAAAATGGGCTCGGAAGAGCGGAAACCTACGTAGCGGGATCACTCACAAGGCTACTAGTTCTAGTGAATAGGGCAAGGCTAACGTAATTGATCTAATGATAGAGGAACTACAAAGGTTATAAGAACCACCTCATGTACTAATCTAATCTAACAGCACTTTTACAAATCTTGAAGATATCAATATTTAGCGAAGTTCAGGAAAATAATAACAAAATTCACACAAATTTATAGAACTAAATGCATCTGTTAAGCATTTATTTTCAGACCAATCGATTTATTGAATATCTCTGTTTATAGATGTTTTATGTAAATATTTCATAATTATATAGATTTAATAATTAATTACAATTAGTGAGTATTACCTCGTGTATATATGCGTGTATTATGCAAACTACTTCATCCTATCCAAATACTCCTTACATCGTTTATAATTTAAGCGACCGTATTGTGCAATTCTACGTCTGAAATAATACAACAACTAATGAAATATTTGTTGGAAGCAGTTCAACACGCTGTAAATTAATCCCAACAATTGGAAATTATAATTTTTAAAGTTAAAAAATGATTTATTCCTTGCTTAATGTTATCACACAACCTTTTTATCGCCTGAATCAAGTACCAGCCGCCAATACTCCAAGCGAAGGTAAACACGGGCCCGGTTATTATGTTTTGGCTCTACGGTCTCCAATTCAAGAGTAGATTATTGTAAAGAATGTTTCATTTGCCCGGTTACACAAATACTTACTATAATAAACAGCAAACCGTTGTATTTTAAAAAGAAAAATTTATAATAATAGTAATAGTATGGTAAATACCTTTATTACGTAAACATTTTAAGTGTACAGAAGAAATGCAAAAAAAAATACAAATGAGTTGCATAACCTCAGGATGGGGCTCAATTACATCAAAATGATGTGCATTGCTTTAACCCAACCCCTAATTAAAAAATAAAAATGGGAAAGCCTACAGACTAGCCTTAATTCTTGAGAAGAGATAGAAGAATGAAAAAGTAGCTGTGCGCGTGCCAAATGAAAGTAAACATTACAATTATATAAGGAAAGTGCAGCTATATAAGTTAATGCAGTGGTTTTCCAAGTACACAGTAGACAAGCAAACAAATTAAATAAACAAAAGAAATATATATTTAAATGTTTACACTTTTGAGCACGTGAGCGCATACTAATTCTCTCGAGTCAATTCAACTACAATACATCTGTTTGAAGGCATGAGCAAAACTTGATTTCAGGTTCTCTGGAATATACGTAATGAAGACATTTTGACCCTCTGGATACGATACGACGTCGTATAATCCAAACAAGAATGATAAACTTTATAGCAATATGTACATGCGGAAAGCAGGTAAATTTCACAAAGAATTTATACGGATATAATTCTTTTTACTAAGAGTTTAACACGTATATTTAATCCGATAAAATATTTAAAAAATTACAATTGGTTTAACAACAACAAGCGATGCTATATTGTTATTTTAACTGTATATTTTCCTCCGTGTACTTTTGGATTCCTTATTTTCATTACCTACAGGGGTAGCCGTATACAAATATGTAATAAGCAGCGTACTATGTTAAGAAGTCGTCGTATTTCTCGACAACGCAATTTTTTTCTCGGTGAAAAAGAGTGTACCTGACAGTGTTTGGTTATTGATAGAAGAGCGCATTATTAAAATACTGGTTTGACAATTCGATACAGTTATAACTTGTTATAAAGTAGGTTTCTTATTATTATTACAGACGAATTTATATGTAAGTATACATTATATTGTAATGTTATATTTTAAAATTGAATCGAAGTAATAGATTATTTTTCAACGGTTTAAATAGATAAATTGAAACAAATAAAACTTTATGAACGATGAAAACTAAACGTGTTCTGGGTTTGGACCGTGTTATGATTAATCAAAAGGTCGTGGTTTCGCCCACAAACATATGGACCTTCTTCAGCAGAGGAAGAGATGGTAGGCCACAGCACAGTAACTCAACGTGTAAATCACGCCAGAGTAACTCTACCAGGTAACCCCATGCCAGAGGTTAAAATCAACAGCTGATGAATTAATTATAAAACAAAATTAACCTTAGTTTTGAGGTTGTTTTTTTTTATAATTAATACAAGGTGCACGTAAAAAATAGTTTTATGACCGGATGGGTTAACCTGAATTTGAAATTATTTTTTAAACATTACTAACATTTAAAACAACTAATATACAACACGCAGACAAACACCTCTTCTCACTGACACAGCTCGTGTTAGCAGCTAATTACGATACACGTTTATTATTCTTTCGCATTTAACACTTACTATATGACTTCATACATAACAACTTGCGGTGACATAAAAAGGGGAGCCATAAGAAGGACAGAATCGAAAAGGGCGTCGGAAAAGTGTTATTCTGATATAGATATCTGGACCGCTCATTGCTGAACAGCATTTGTCGTGGCACTAATGACAACGATTTTGTATGTAAAATTAAAATAAACGAGGGTTTGCTGAGTTACTCTACACCAATTTTTTATTGCAAAATATAGAAATGATAGTACTTGAAACTTTCTAAACGTAGTAAATAATAGAATTTATTATTCTCCAATATTTTTTCATGCTTATTTTGGAACAATACCTCAATTAAATTCTGTAAAATTGTCGAAATTGGATGGATTTCTTACGGGAGCTTCTGTGCGGACAGTACTTACCATCTTATTACAACGCTGGATTTAATATAAAAATTGAATACCCATATATTACATATTAATATAATTATATTAATTATATGACCGTCCTTACCGTCCGTACTTTATGCCGTTCTTGCTGTATATACTTCCTCCGAATCCAGGCTACCAGATGATATTTATTACATAGACAGACGTTGTATCATCTGGCAACATCCAAAATCAAATCCTTTGTGGGAGATATTTTTATTGTTCCCTTATACATGCTTTCTGTTTTATATTACAAAAGTATGATCGAAATTTAAAATAATCGAAAAAAAATACTTTCAAGATTATGTAGCGCCTATCCAATTTAACGTCCAATCAGAACGCGCAAAATGAAATGTAATAAAAGATTCCTGATGACCGGTATTAATTTCGAGAAATTGCCAACAGATGTTAATGTTAATCAATCTTCAGATAATCATTTTGGCTGTATTTACCTACAGAAATAATTTAAAATAGGCTAGCAGACAACTTCGGTGTGAACAATTGTACCTACTAAAATGTGTTTGCATACTGGTCTACCTGAAAGTTACCCTCGCATTCCCGCTGACTCGACTTCAGTCGCGACTGGCTGTCTGTTTCGAAAAGATGACGACGCCCGCCGCCGTAGCCACCCTCGTCGCAACTGTCGCCGTTATTTCTTTTATTTACGTGTAGAAATACCTATCTTCGAAACGGCGGCAATTATCGGCACCCGACGTGTACGCTGCTAGGCGCGTAATCGCGAACGTAATGAGTATCACGTCAGGCAAAGACCGAGCTACCCTCCTCACCTTATACCTTAATGGATACGTATCAGCTAACATGTGCTATACAATACGGATTAGTCGGTCATTAAAATACATGGATTATTATAAGAAGCTAAAATAAAATAAAGATGTACCTTCCCATGAAGTACAATTGTTCCAAGTTAAAATTTTGGCATTGATATACAGCGTGCACATCTAGAACATAAGTAAAAGACAATTTCTTGAGTAAACGAAATATGAAGCTAGAGACAAACATAGAATCCTACGACGAAGTAATAAAACTTTTTATTCCTCTAAAGATAATAAGTAGAGCGCAACAAGTCGATTGCCTAGCAGTATCGTCACTACGCTGGGTTAACCGAAATAAACCTGCGCATTATTTAGAACAAAAAACAATAAGAGAATTTATCAAAAGGCAAACTTAATATAGTAAACAACTTACCGAATATGCTTAGATGGCTGAAAAGAAATCCGGGAGTGAAGCCTTCAACACCTGTGGCATAGCATACGTTACTCCAGTGGTCTCTTTGAGACACGTCCGTTGCGGCGTATATATCTGCTTATAAGCAGAAAAAGATCGTTCTACATCTAGTGTACTTAAAGTGGTCTTTGAATTTGTATAACGGATCTTCCGCAGCACCATTGTTAAAAAGATGGCGTAATTTAGAAAAATCAACATTTTTACATAATATAGTATTAAATTTGTCTCTGACTGAAACTCCTTTTTCGTCATTTAAAATACGTAGCACTGTTTGTACGTGGTCAATAATTTCACACGAATCCCGTAAAGACAACGAAGTGTTTTGCAATTTTTTTATTGCGTCAGCTACTGAAACTTAATTGTCGTTAATAGTTTTCAAATCTCTTGCAATTTGAGGTTTTTGGAATTGCATTTAACTTAGCTTTATTGCAGCTGCTTCTTTAGCGCCCAGTTGCAAAATCACTAACTTGGTCTTTTCAAATTGTTTAAAGTAATAGAATGCTGCCTCTAACCATGTACTTCATCGTGTAAGAATTGGCTACGGCGGTTCCGGTATGTAAGGACACTGTGAACTAAATAGCCGAATACGTTTCGGTGATTTAAGAAAAACCGCTTCGCCTGTGCTGTTAGTTGATCCACATCGGGATAACATTTTCGTATAGTGTCTGCTACAAGGTGTAAAGCATGAAGCAGACATGTTATGTGCAGAAATTCGGTTGAACAGCTTTGAATAATTGAGCTGTGCGAAGCATAACTGCGTCAGCATCGGTAACCATCATTAACATTTGCTTTGTTGAAATTTCAAAGTTGTCAAGTGTTCTAACTAATACATTATGAACAGCTTCGGCTGTACATCTTTGCTGTTTTTTACAGGTTAGCAAATAAGGGTGTGACGGTCCTTCCAAGGTCATTGTCCGTGCTACAATCGATACTACGGATTCCAAAACTAACGAAACATTGACTGTCCGATTTTTGCAAACGCACTTAACATCATCGTTAAATCACATAGAAATCCTTTCTCCTTCCAATTTTTGTTTATTTGTGTGTTGCGCTATTTACATGGTTCCTATACATATATGGTTTCCAACATAAACTTTTATCGCAAACTAGACACTGATTTCTTTACCATTATATATTATGTCTGGAAATTGCCATAAATACGTGTTTACCCTGTTAGCAGACAGACAAATTGATGCATTTCTACGCATTTTCAACATTTTTAATGCTTTCCGTTCAGCTCCGACAGTTATCAACTTCGCACTGGGATACATATTACACATAGCACACAGCATAGAAAGCCGGGAGGTGCCGACATATAACAAAGCAGCTCTGTATCCCCCAAATCTCTCGCAGTTAAACACCGCTGGAAGGCAAGCGAGAATGTTGCGCTCTAGTAATTAGTTGTTTTTCTAAAATTTGCTCTAAAAGGTTAAGAACATCGACGAAACGTTGCAAAAAAAAAGAAAAAATAAGAAGCGTAAAAGATCGTTTTCCCTCCTTGCAATAAACGACCTGAAACGCAAAATAAAAGTAACAATCAATACTAAATAAATAATAGATTAAAGTAATTGTATATATAAAATAATAAATAAATAGGCACGTAATAAAGTATATATAAAAAATATAATCTGAAGAATTATGCTTTAGTGTTATTAGCAAATCGGCTTTTACTTTAAATTTTTAGCAGGTTCGGCAGCTGGTTGTACATGTTTACGTCCCAGTATACCTCGGCTTATTGTCAGTCGATGATGGGGAATTACAAATATGTCGCGGTTTTATCATTCATATTAGTTATTCGAATTAAATAAGTAATAAATAGTAATTGAAATTATTATTAATTTTGTTTTTTAATACTAAGAACAATAAAAATGAAATTTATTTTCATAAAGAATGAATTCTTTGAAGTAGGACCAAACAAATTTGACCAACTCCTTGGCGATGACGAAGCGATAGACCAGCCCGGGTTCGGCTGATAAATCGGCACAGGAAGACCGAATTGATCTGTTGATTTTCTTTTTATATTTTATCACTTCAATTTTTGTTTCCAATAAAAAGCACGCAGAGGATTTAATTAAATGCTTCTGTCGCTGTAGAATAAAAATTGATACTATAAGTGAGGAGACGTTCTTTATTTGTATAGACTTTTGTCACAGCTCATACATAACCGCATCGTCGTGTGGGAAAGTTGTCATCACCCCATGTTCACGAAGATTACTATACGGTCTCTGGACTTCGGCACCGCACGTGCCTATTTCCATCGTCGCAGTACGACCGACAGAAAGAAAAGCAATGGGCGCATGCAGCACGCGACCGTGCGCCAATACATCTCGTTCTGTGTTGTGCCGCCTTTCAATCAACCGGAAAGCACTTGCCGACCGCTCTACGCATTACGACGCGACGGTGTTACCAACCAGCGTTACTACTACTACTACTGCTACTACTCACCATGCGTGCATATAGTATATATGTAGCTGCGCTATCCTTATTCTGTAATAAAATTAGTATTCCCGTGTGATGGCGGATGCTTTCCCCAGGGAAATGGTGCGTAGTCGAGGTATGATTCTATACGTATGTATTTACGTATATGTATATATGTACACTTGGCGAGGGCTTGTGGGAATGATGATGGAGTATACGAATGCTAAATGGTGTGAGAAAGTTTGTTTTGCAACCGTGGCAAACCTATTATCTTTAAAAAAAAATGTAGTTTCCTACACACAAAAAAATAATGGTAACATAATACATTAACTTGTATATACATAGTTATTAAAGCCGTGATACATCCACGCTCCGAAAAAATCATGCATTCACTTAAGAAAAAGAAGGTTAATTCAACAACATATACGGCGAACAAATATTTTTGTTTGTAGAAACAACACTATTTGATGATATCTTAACATATATTTTCCGTTATTACAACATTCAATACACGTTTCATATAATTATTGTTAGGTATACACCAGAAAATATAGTTGCAAAAATAAACACAGTTTGCTGTAAATGTATCATGTGCTCATAATTAAACAGTATAATTACGAATGAAAGAACACTAGGCCCAACTAATAATCCATTTGTGGTAGCTACCAAGTTTCATTTGGTATTTGTAGACAAGCCCACAATATTTGCGGTAGGTGATTTCATTTCAAACTACTGGAAACTAACAGATTTCTGTCGTAAAATTCCGTTTCGCGGGTCATTCGTACTCGCTCCCCACCATCCACGTTTTCGTTTTTTTGTTGTTAAACAATGCCAATGTAGCTCTACATTTGTTTCGTTATGTACCATAGTGAGCCGAATTAGCTTGATCAAATATCAAAAAGAATTATTACAGCAATGACTCTTAACGCAGTCTTGATTTGATATTTTATTTTTTGTAATAGTTCTGTGCAATTCTCGGATTCTTTTGTATCATGTTTCGGCTGCAATCAGGTGGGGCTTCTTCAGGAGAGAGAAAGATGGTAGACTGCAGTTAGCACCGTAACTCAACGTGTATTACTAACTGCTAGCAGTTGATTTTCGCCTCTGGCATGGTTCACATGTTGAGTTACCGTAGTCAACTGCTTTCCACTCAGTTTGTTTCGCTCCTGGCGTGGTTTACACGTTGAGTTATCGTGCTAACTGTGGCCTACCACCTTTTCCTCTGATTGTGGGCGAATCGTCGAATTTTCATTTAACCATGATACGGTCCTAACCTGGAACACGTTTAGTTTTAACTGACTCTGGCGGTGGAAGCCTACGTTATTAGTATAACTACGAATCAAAGAATACTACATGTTCGAATCTCGAACTATTTTGTAAATTACGTTTTATACCTTTAGATGTTTTCCTTACTGGCACACCTGTAAAGCGGCTTGCATACACCATTGCTTTTACTATTGGGAGGACAGCGCAGTCGCATTAGAAAACACACTCAAAAACACTCTCTCATCGAGCAAGTGTCGTGTATGCACTCCAGCTAGTGCAATTTCATTTCATTTCTCATTATTAAGTTGTTAGCGTTTTATTGAAATATACACTTACTAGTAATTGCAGTCGTTGTGCTTTATATCCATTACTGAGGAACCAGCGCGCCAATTCCTACAAATATCATACAGTCACGTACACTAGGCTCAAGTAAATAATGCATTTGTGGTAGCTATCAAGTTCCATTTGGTATTTGTAGACAAACCCACAATGCTTGCGATAGTTGGTTTTATTTCTTTATAATAAGCTATTTGAAACTAACCGATTCCAGTGATCTGTCGTAAAATTCCGTAATAATACGGTCCCTCCATTTGTACATTATGTATCACGGGAAAACGTTTCGCGGCTCATTGGTACTCACTCCCCACTATCCACATATTCGGTTTTTTGTTACTCAACAATACCTATATAGTCTCTACATTTGTTTCGTTGTGAATCATTATGGGTCGAATTAGTTTAATCAAATATCAAAATGATAAAAGAATTATTGTAGCAGTGACACTTGCCGTAGTCTCGATTAAATATTTTATTTTCTGTAATAGTTCTGTGCAGTTAGCGGATTCTTTTGTATCACTTTTACTTATAAAATCAGACTTCAATGCAGAGCAACCTCTGAAAAGACGCAATTTATAATGCAGCAGTGGTATGATCCGTAATTATGTAATTGGGCCTTTCATTTTGGAGAATAGCCTCATAGGAGAGCACTACGTATTTGTTTTTACAAAATGAATTGTAAGAACTACTGGAGGATGTTCGTCTAAGTATCAGTATGTATTACCTGCATGATGGAGCTTCTACATATTTCTCTCGCCAGGTCAAATAACATTTGAACAATAGGTTTCCAGGGCTTTATTGGTTGTGGTGATCCTATCAAATGGCCTCCAAGAGCTCTAGACCTCACACGACTAAACTATTGTTTATGGTACTTGTTCAAAACTGATGTTTACAAGGTAAAAGTCGACGCCCGCAACGTATTAGAAATACTACAGCCAATATTGAAGAAAGACATGAAGAGGTCATGGCGGTGTTTTGTTTGTATTAAAAGAACGCTATAATTAAAAAAATGTTAACGTATGAAATGTTATTTATTTGTAATTACGCTATAACTTGAAGTCATACAAATATCGAATAAGAACATATGAATTTCGTCGTTTGGTCGGTTGCTCCTGACTCGCCGTATATAATGACAATAATTACCTAGTTAAAATAAAAAAATCATATTGAATCAGCTAAAAATCTGCAATATTGCGCGTGTTTGCAAGTGTTTCCGTAAGCGATGTCCGATGCGTTGAAAAAAATTTTCTTATATAAAGAAAACTATCCTTCCGCATCTAAAGTATAGTTAAAAAGGTCTCTTGACTTATTTAGATCCGTATCAACACTGTTACTATAAATATCTTAGTCTGGCAACAGATTTTTAACCATCGAACTGTAAAACCAATGGTTTAATTCTTTGAACATTTTACAAACGTAATTCATCAGGGTAATCTCCATGTATTACACTGTTTACATGCCTTATACTCAAATATTTTTTAAAAGCTAACAAGCTTCGTTTACAAACATACTATATGTGACGCATTATATTTTAAATCAGGAAATTCTCACATAAACTCTTTCACACTATAATTAAACAATTTCCACATATTTACGGTATACCCAAACATCATTGATCTTGAATCAGGAAGCACGAATAGCTTATATATACTATAAGTTTTGCTAAGGTAAAATTTGGAAAATTTTTGGAAATTTGTCGAAATTCTAAATTTTCTTTCTTGTTGACAGCTAACCTCGTTGTTGTTATTTTATATAACATTACAATACCTATATTAGGGTTATACTTCTGCATTCAATTCCCCCTAATGTAAGCCACTGCTGTAGCATTCATTGATGGCAGCTTTACGTAAAATGTACCCTGTGCGTTTCAATATAATTTATATTTTTACAAATTATAATAAACCATTTTTTCCAAATTCATCCATATTAGTGTTAGTACAATTGTCTATAAAAAAAATGGAAAGAATAAGCACTTCACATTTACCGAACAATTAATTTTATTTAATTAATGACAATATGAGACTCGTTTAAAATAAACAAAATCATTTCAATTGTTTCAAAATGCTCGGGTCTTTACCTCCTGACAACATACAAGACTGTTAGGAGATTCCTCAGTTACTTTCTCCAAGAGTTCTTAATTCACTTTCAATGACCATTCTTCGTCTCAACCCCTGGAAAGTAATTGATGGTCTAACGTAAACACATGATTTAAGATAACCCCAGAGGAAAAAATCTAACGGATTAAGTTTCGGAGAACGTGTAGGCTACTCAGTAAATACTCTATGTCAATCCATCGATTTGGAAAAGGAGCACCCAAAAAATTTCTAACTCGTCTATCATAGTATCCGCTATGATAGTTTACAATTACTATACTATAGTTATTACTATACTATATACTAATAGTATACAATATACTGTTGCTTTCAACAGTACTGTTGAATGCCGACATTTTGAGGTATTGTGTTGACGTGTAGGAAACTTAAATCGAGAAAAGTATTTGGATCTATTGAATTAATTTGGTTATTCAATAGATCCAAATACTTTTCCCCTTTCAAATTTCCATCAATAAAAAATGGGTCTATAAGGCGGTTTTTTACAATTCCTATCCAAACACTCAGCTTTTGTGGATATTGAGTATGGGGTTCATGAATACAGTGAGGATGCTCACTTGAACAGTGCCTTGAATTATGGCTATTAAGTGTTCCACTTAAACAGAAAGTTACTTCGTCAGAAAATTCCACATTAGTTGTTCATCTACATTACAAATTCATCATCCATCATTCTTTCATAAAACTCAAAGGCTTCGGCCAGGAACATCATCTAACAATTCTTGAATGAAATGTACTTTATACAAATGGTACTACTCTCTTTTCAATATTTTTTCTACAGAACGACGACGTATACTGTAGCTCCTTACCAAAGTTATGGTAGAAGCTTGATGTGATTCCTTTAATTCGATGGCTATGTTTTCGCTAGTTGCGGTCTATGGTTTTCCAATTTTTGCCAAATTTTTAACCATCGTAGTCAAATTAAACCGTTTTGGTGTTTTAGTAACAGCTGAAAGTGTTGTATGATTTTATGAGGTCTAACACGATTGCGAATACCGATCATCATTAAAATTTTAAAACGTTTGTTTTCACTTAAATTCACCATTTTCAGCCGCACAATTAATAATTAGACAGACGATGATAGACTCGACGAGATTAACTAAACTTGACTACTCGGTGATACACGTTTGTTTTTACTAATTCATAAAAATTCAAGTTGCTTATATCCACAGTTTTTATTCTAATGTGCAAAAACTAAACAGCAATTGTGAAGAGCTTTATCTTCACATCATTTTTCAATTAATGGTACTAAACCCAGTACGGACGAATCCGGCAAATTACGGGTTATTATAATTTCTAAAAATATACAAGGTTTTAATAAAAAAGTTGAGGATACTTCCGGTCAAACAGCACAAATCAGACGTATGAGCTTGGTTCTATACTTTATCCCAAGTTACATGGCCCTGAATGCATAGAAAGCATCAGCTCCGCTAGGCTTTGGTTAGAGCATCTCATTTTGAGCATAATATGCATATGCATAATCTTTACTCGTAGTTTCAAATTAGCAAGAAGAAATGGAATAAATGACACCGCATTTACAATAGCTCATCTATTAAGAAGATTATGTTTGGCTTAGAATTGCAATTATTACCATTAATTTATATATTTATATCATTTACATATCTGACTTGATTTTTGTATTAATTGCGGTTCTTTCAGTGCTTTTTGGTTCATAAAACTTCACGGTTCTTAAGAGTTGTAATGCTAAGAAACCCGTTCAAAAAGCATACACAGTGGATCCTTTTATTATTATATAGCTCTACCGGACATCAAACATACTTTCTCGAGTAGCGAACGGAATAGAAAGACGCCCTTCCATACATACACGTACGTATTTATTACATGTACACGTGAGCATGGAGGAAAATCCTTGCAGAGACGACGTCGGCACATTCGGAACGCCTGCAAATCCCCGTTCTATCCCGCTGAGAATGTTCGACCGCGACGGCTGTGTTTTCAATACATGTTGACTCCTTTCACATCAAGAAGAGAGAGGATCAGAGCAACCTGGACGCGAATTAAGGACGACCGGTGCCATTGTCATCCTTCATAAATTTAATCAAATTCAAGTTCAGGAAATTGCATTCGTTCCGCCTTTTCTTTCATCGTGCCCGGCCATCATCCTTTTAGATATGCTCTGATTAGATTTCCTCATTGTTGTGAGTGCTGTTTTTAGTTAGGTTAACGTTGTGCAGACGAAATACAAGATTGGAATAGAATTAAATAGATTTCTACATCTACTCAAACGGGTACGCTGATTATTGCAACTATCGATACCTGATTAAGTTTCAAAACTTTGAACATTAATTAATTTTACTTGGAGATATCGACAAACACAAGTGGAGAGCTTTGTATATCTAATTAACGTAAAATGACACTACCAACTCAAAAATTTACAAAAATGCAGAACATTAGTTATTAGCAAAATTGGCGCGCTAGCATCGTAGTAAGTATATACAGTAATCCCTTATTATCTCCCGGGGCTACGCTCCTACAATGTCTTTCCATAATAAGATCTAAATCAAGCGCTCGATAACCCAATTGATCTGCCAAAACTGATCATCTCTTCTATGTCAGTTTTGGTTATCGAATCCAAGCCTTCTCCTTCTACATTTTGTTGCGACATATACAATGTCGGCTGTGTTAATGTGTAGAAGTTCAGCGCCGCCCACAAGTTCTGGCCACAACTTACGCCAAAGGGCATTTGTTGTTGTTGCTTTAATTTCGCCGAGAGATCCTCTAATGTCAACAATTAATTTTGCGATACCATCATTTTTTCAGCTTTGAGCCACCATCTCTATTGCACTTCATACACACTTAAGAGTCCGCCACACATAATATGCTTTAGAAGCAGCGATTGCACCTTGATGCGATGCCTGTAAAGGAGATAGTGTTCGATGACAAAAACACTTCAACATGATGTTCAAGTCTTAATGATTAAGGGTGGCCAGGGACAGTATCGATCAATAAAAAAAGTTTAAATTCCAGGTTTATTGATTTTAAATAGTCCACGACTTTTTCAACAAAACGAAACTAAAAAACTCTGCTGTGACTCAAGCTTTATGGTTTGCTCTCCAAACCACTAGTAGGTTATCTTTACATTTATATACCTTTTAATGTGTGGATTCAAAAGTTGTACACAAGCATACATATATCCCCTTACATTTGTGCAAAATATCAATCTATGGCAAAAATGGCAGTTGCCAAAAAGACTATTAGTTTTATACGAAACATGATTGGAGACGACTCATGTTACTGCCTACAATTGACACCGTTTTACACAAACACTTGATAGTAAGTACGTCCATTGCATTCCCCACAATTTGACTCCAGCTAAAAGAGATGCAGATCTACATCAGATCGCTTTGACAATGAATCGTCTCATTCGGTGTACAACATCACCATAGGTGATGAACGCTGGGCATACTAATAAGATCCCAAAGAAAGCAACAGTCGGCAGTTCAGGTCTTTGAGAGTGAATCGGCTCTAACGAAAATGTTGTTTGTGAAAAATGCGGAAACAAAAGGATGGTCGCCACATTTTTTGGAATTCTCCATAAAGCACTGAGGGATCGCCGCACTGTTAGAGCTGAGTGATACACTACAGTTTACTTGTCTCAAGTTCTCCAAAACGTTTGTGAAAAACGTCTAAGAAGGAGAAATACTTTACACCAAGACAATGCTCGGGCGCACACTACTGCTCAAACGAATAGTGTATTGGAATGCCTAAAACATTAAAATAATGGATCATTCGGAGTATAATGCAGACCTAGTACCTAACGGTTTTTCTTTATTTCCGCGTATAAAGAATAAGTTACTGAATTTACGTTTTACATCGCTCGAAGAAATGAGTGGCGCATTTAAAAATGAAAATGCGGGAAGACTGTAAAAATATTTGGAAGATTGGTTTTTACAGATGCAAAAATCCAATGATTGTGGAGAAGAATGCCTTGGAAAATTATAAATAAATATGTTTTATCAACAAATTATGTATTACATTAGGCTCAGCGAAAAGTGACCAACGAACCTATTAATACACCTAATTATAATAATTATTTATTTATATAATTAGGTTTATATATAATAATTATATATAAACCTAACCTATATACAGAAAAAGAACAAATAAAATACGCACGTGAATACATAAATTAAAAATGTACTTACAAAGGATCTCTCTATATAAACATACGCGGATCTCTAAAAGTTATGTGGCTTTATTTTAAAGCACCCTGTATACATCAGTATAGTTCTTTTGCATATACGCGAACGAAGGGAAGGGTTTTAGCTCCATTTCAATTAATGCTGCGTCTGTCGTATTTACCTTGAAATAAATTTACTCGAAATCAGATATCCGTGCAAGTGTTGAGTGACTGTGGACAGAAATTGATTTTATTATGTTTATTGCGACATAATAATTCGTAATTAATATTTTTTCGTTATACTAACTATACTAGATATTACTTTAACTTTTGCTGTTCCTTTCTTGAGCAGTTTAGAGAAAAATAGAAAATAAAATGTATTCGTCGACATGCTTTGCACAACTTAAAAGGTATCTAAATACAATTAAATGACACAAAATACTCTCCAGCGTGAGTAAATGAAATATCATAATATATCGAAATTATACTCTTAAATTACCTTCTACGCATTATTTTCATTGAATATCTCTAGAAAAATAAAAATCTAGTATTTGTTTGCAGCACTATCTTTGCAAAAAACAAATCCATTCGAAAAATTGAAATAGTAACACTGAAACATGTCAACGATTTCGATAGATCTTGTACATGTTAGTTGTATACTTCAAGAAGTACTGGAATAACATTTATAGTACGTAAGGCGTTTAAAATATCGCTAGTTAAAGAAACGGCATTGAAGGAGATACTCATAGGCTGCTACACATACGCAATCCCTGTAAGTATGTTATCTATCGACTTCAAAGCAGCATACAGTTGGGGATATGCTTATAAAAGCGCTCCAAGTACGCAAAGTGCAGGAAAACATCATAAGGTTGGTAGTAATGGCATTAGGAAAATCTACATGCGCACTGAAGTTTGACGCAAACTTTTGATGTGAATAGTGGCATAGGCAGGTAGATCGCCAGTCAATTATACGCTCTTTATCATCAGTGGTTGTTATATAGTGACAGGGGAAAAGGGGGTATGAAATTGGAAAAAGTATGCTTTTAATTAAGTTAGTCAATTTAGAAGTGATGAAGTTTGAGGGGATGTAAGAATATATCTACCGGGTAGTTCTTATTGATAACAGGTGCAAACCGGAATCGAAAGGACTAAATAAGATACAAAAATCTCAGGGGATTTCAATACTCTACACATAACTACAAGACATGAATAATAAGATACCGCACAAAGACTGGGGGCACAGTAGAGAAAAATATTGCGGAGAATTCTGGGACGGAAGAAAACAGATGATATTTGAGTCAGAATGACTAATGAAATAAACGAGCTTTACGATGAAATGATAACAAAGTTCATATAAAAAGACGTCTTCAATGATTAGGACATTTGCAAAAAATAAGAGATGAAACAGTTTAAAAACTTTATACAGTTATGCCATAGTTAAAGCACATATCTGTAACAATAGGATATCTAAGTAAAACTTTGTTAATTCTATAATGAACATACATAAAATATACATAGAAAGAATACACCTGTGACGTGCAATTAATACCATTATACAATACAACAATAAAAAGATCAACATACTTTTCATATAGTTAGTAACTTTTTTTTTGTTACTATTGCATCGAAATATGAAACTAATGATTACTAGAGATGGTGATTTTTGTTGACACGCAGCGGTGCGGACCGTACAAGGTCGGCCGATGTTATATGTGTATGTACTGTAATGTTATTAAAAACGACGAGGTTGGCTGTCATCAGCGCCGTAGTCACTTCTTATTTGCTAAATTCACATTGTACACCTATCGGGTATGAGGGTCTATCTGTTGGTAGGAAGCCCGATCCCTAGGGAAAGAATCCTGTTTTGAGCCGAATAATAGGGGCGTAAAAATAATAAAGTTAATATTAAAATTAATAGAAGTCCAGCCAACGACAAGCGTGGGGAAGACGTACATTAACTACTTATATATATCATTTTCTTATTCGAAACTTAACATTAGAAATTTCTACAGGAAGTTCTAGAGCATATGTTAGCGATACCAAGGTTATAAATGCCAATTGAATGTCTTTCGGTTCGTATCATCTAAATTCTCAGTACAATTTAACATTGTAGTGTTGCATGTGTTCAAATATGTCTTAATAGAACACAGAAACCCGGCAGCAGTTGCGTCCTTGTGTCACACTACAGCAAAATCGTTCGTTTCGGAATCCAATTCAATAATCGTATATTTTAAATTGTTAAGAATTATCAGAATTATATATATATATAATTCTGATTTTAGTAAATTTCTGACATTTGTAAAAATTTCGAAAATTTCTTTAAATTAATCTATCAAAAACATTACAGTACATAAATCAATTTGCTCGCATGGCTTCTACTGTGTAGATGAAACCAACCGTGTACTATATGTTACGTAAACGACAACACAGATTGCGTGGAATACACGAGATCAAAAAATACATACATCGATATTCGTATTAAAATATCATAGCGGATCCTTTTGTTTTATAATGGACAACAGTGCAAGCGACAAGTGAAGTCAGCGAAACACAGGGAATATGTAAAAAAATAAAAAGTACCATACCGGATATTCGAGACATATTTTATACTCATGTTAAGTGTTTGTAATATCCCCCAAAACCATTGTGGAGCAAGAGGCAATGCATTCATTTTGGGAAAAATATGTTCCTGCTTGGAAGTTACCCAGCAGAAACTAACTGCGATGGCATTTTCCGCGGGTAATATTACAAGTTAGAAATGCCGTACAGGACATTATTAAAAATGAGAAAATATGGATAAATGTGGACGAAACAACAAACGCTAACAAAGACAGTGTAATACATATTACTCGTACAGTGCGGACTCTAAACTATGATAGACCCTCGGTACCATTTCTTTTGTGCAGGAAACGTCTTATAAATACGAAGGCAGAAACTATGGTGCAAGTGATAAAAGATGCTATTAATTTAATTGGTGTACAGCGAAGACAATTAAGCATATTTGTCAGTGATGGATCCGCAACTATTGATGACTAAGATTGGCAAATTATTAAAAACAGGTTTTTCACAGCTCGTACACGCAACATGTTTACTACATGCGTTTCATATTATGGCAGATACCATCAAACTCGGCTACCCAAGAGTAGACCAACTCAAAGCTAACACAAAGAAGTGTTTCTCAAATCCTCTAAACGGATTCGGCAATTCAAGAACTTCTGTCCAGGAATTCTCGTATTACTGTAAACATTTTCAGAGCCTCAAATCTTTTATTTCGATATTGAAACCATAAGATTCTGAAGAAAATAGGCCAAGAACTGTTTTCGGATCAACAAATTGAAGCAGATATAGCCGAAATTTGCGAAAAGTACTCTGTTGTTGGATAATCTCGTGGGAAATTGCAAAATAATGCATTACACTTATCGGAAGCACTTAGCACTCTCGATAAAATGAAAGCCGCCCTGAAAAACTTGACGGATAATAAATATAGTACAGAAATTTATAACCGTTCACAATAAAAATCCAGATCTGCAGAAAATGCGATTTATAAGCGAGGGTATAAATAACACACCCGATAGTAAAAGCTATGAGATGAGGGATTTTAAATACGTAAATATTACTTCAGTAGATGTAGAACGGTTATTTTCCAAATACAAGGAGGTATTTTCATCACGTATCAGAAGCCTAAATGAATTTACAATGAATGCAATATTAATATTGCAATTCTATGGCAATTCTTTACGGCATGATACACTTCTGCATCCAGCCGTCAATAAAGAATGGTAAGCACATACTCCGCAGGCAAGGCGTGTGAATCGATTTATATATATTTCTATACATAATGCCGGCCGACCTTGTTCGGTCTGCGCCGCTGCGTGCCAACAAAAATCACCATCTCTAATGATTACAATACAATTCTCAGAACAATACTATCATCAAAAATACTCACAAAAGAGAATTGTGCGAAGTTCAAATTTAGCCTTTTACGATAATTTACCAGCTGCTATAAAAACAATTATAGATTTTTAAAATTTTTTAAATATGTAATCGCCAGAAATATGTTGCATAAAAGATCAACTTGTATCTTTAGTCGAACCTTTAAAAAGTATTTGGTTTAATAGGTCTATATGATCGTTTAAGTATCAATGCTTGAAATCACTATCTTAAAGCTTATAACTTCCTTTGCGTACAAAAAACTACTAAACTCCTACATGCCAACTGGACGCATCGAGTCACAATGTTAGAGTAACAGAGGGCGCATCTCACGAGGTTCAAACTTAGAAAGTATTCGTATAAGGGGAGTACGCATACCCATAACGCTTCTCTCGCTAGTCGCTTAGATGTTCGGGCTATTACTTCTTCTAGTTTACGTAAGCCTACAATCTCTAGAATTTAGGGAAAAAATTTTCAAGTTACACTACGACAAGTCCTACATAATAGTATTGTATTCAAGAATATAGGTTGCTAAATTTTTACTGCACGCCATATAAGCCTGTTTTCTAAATGGAACATCCTGTATATATCTACGTTTTTAGGTGCCTAGAATTTATGTTAGCTTTCTTCACGGTTCCCTATACGCATCCAGAGATAATTAAGATAATTTGGGATTTTTGTAAAACACCGATCTTTCTGCAATGAACTTATATCTTAAGCACCCTAGATGTTAAAGAGATGATATTTTCTATTGTAATATCAATCTTGTTTTAAGTTTTCTAATGATTTTTAGTTTGAAGTGAAAATTTGCTTATTAATAATTTCCAGTTGATTATCATATTTGTATAAATTCCATTTTCATTTAAAATAACATTCGATGAATTCTGACCTCCTCTGTTTACATGTACAGTAACCCGGTAAAGTTTTGCTCTTTTTCCTGTAACCCTGAACAATTCTCGAACAATAGCTTAATAAACATGTTGCATATGTGCCTACATAAAGTGCATACATGTATATTAAGCGACGGGTCTGTACAGAATGCATGTCTGCCATCATTTAATTAATCAAGCTAACTAATTGAACTATATTGCGAATACCTGCGATATTATGTTGCGTAATGTGTGTCTCGCTGATGTGTTCAGACAGCAATATTGAAATACCACCTGTTAAATAACCCATGCAAGGCCTCTGTAATTTTAGGCGTACAGCCGCTACGATCTAAATTCGCGGCTAATTGTCAAAGCTGGAATGCAGGTCAAAATGTTCCGGAGCACAAATTAACCGTAAAATGTGTTCGTTAGTGGAGAATGTCCGTGCCGATATCGTTATATTTATGTAATATTTAATTATAATATTAACAATGGCAGTGCATTGATATCGTAAATTATGTAAAAACATTGGCCTAACAGTAAATTTTATTTTTTTGGTACACTTCTATCTTCTAATCTCATAAACAATAAATAAAATAATTTTAAAGTTTGTAATTTGGGCCCAAACAACATTTATTTAATTAGGCTATAAATAAACTATATTAATACACGCAATAATAAATTGTTTTTTATAATTTCACAAATTAAACAATTATTCGTTAGAAATTTAAATGGAGATATTTGGATTTATCGTACTTTTCGTCACTAAAATGTATTATCTATGATAATGAGACTTAACTCAAAATACCACAGCATTCCAGGCGGTAGTGCTTCAGTGTATTGAAGCAGTAGATAAGTATAAACCTTATAAATAAGCATTATCCACACAATGAAAATGCAGTACAACAGCCGCAATTGTTGAACTGCGTGCCATAAAATCACTGAAATCAACCAATTCAATTGATTTGGACTGTTTACCAACGTACTTTATCAAATTGTTGGCATTGCAACACCGCTGACCAACGTATTTATTCACTCAGGTTGTACTGGACGCCAGGTCCAGGCACTTGAACTTAAAGCTCTTTGTACCAACCCCAATGGAACACAATTCGACTCGAGCAGTTTCGTGTCTTCTATAAAGGCCATTATCTTGCCCAGAGAATAATTGAGTACTTTCGAAGACTCCAATACGTCCTCCCCGAAATGATTCTGCCTGAGTACCTTTAGTTCCTCACAAGCGCAGATCACATGCAAACCCATTTCTTCCTGTAATTCGCATCTTCTACATCAAGGTTCACCCACTCGATTTATGTTATAGATGCAGTGTCCCGTCACCAACTTGATAATGGTTTTAATTTCTCTTTTGTTACATCTAATTAGGCTAACAAAAAACATCTCCAAAGGCTAATAGAGCTTTGGTGTGGAGTTGGCCTTCATGTCTTTACTCGTATTTTATCTAACCAAGACCATATCTACTTTCCATCGGAATCGCTTGTAATTCGACACACGGACTCTGGGCCCATGAGGTGTTTGCTACAACCCTCCTCAGCTAATTCGCCGACTATTATATTGCCCTTAGTATCCCCATGTCTTGGCGCCCAGATCCAAGACACCTTATTGTTTTGTGATAGTCTTTGCTAGTTTTGATGGTGGCCTGGCCATTCCTAGGTTAGGTTAGGCCATTCCTCCTCGTACACCCAATAATAAAAACTAAGGGTCAACAGAATCGAGTATGGCAAAGCGTAGTTGACATTAGGTAGAATTCCCTGCTTTAGGCTAACCTTTAACTTTAAGTATTACGTTACTACCGAAACGATTGAAAACATGTTGGTATGTAATATGTTTTGGTTTCCGTCGGTAAATTATGAAAGTTCATAATTTCCCTGCTATTTCCTATTTATTAATTAAGTTGTAGCGAGCCGCTGATCGTTACAAATTCAAAGACCTGGAAAAAGAGAATTTATTATTAAGATAATAACTTTGTATTTATTTTTTTAATAATTTTTAGAAATCTCTAGTTATATTTTTATGTGAACAAACTTTTAGAAAACTATAAACTTCTTCTAGATGACAGTGCTTATTTGTATAATTTTTCGATTAACATTCTTTTGTACCGTACGTCATTCAAAAGAAGTCTCCACATCATCATCCACGAGGGTATATAAACCGCTCAAAAATCTCATTCGAGAGGAGTCTTCTCCTGCCCGCATCGTAGTCGGTGTACAGCACCTAAATGACCTAAGCGGAACCCTCTCCCGTATTGCGGTGTACTACACTGGCCTAGGCGGAACTCATTCTGTATCGTTGTTTATCGGTGTTTAGCACTGGCCTAGATGAAAAGCACCCCCGTAACTGTAATATTCTTACTTACTAAGTTAAATTTAATTTTTATTTAATTCGCGATAAGTTTGTTCACTGCAGTTCACAGTTTGTAAAACTAACCGTGGCCCGCAATGTCTGTGCCCAAATAAAATGCATAATCGTTAACTTTAAATGCACTCATTATCAGTTTCTCATAGAATAAGTGACTGTATGTAGCGCTTATGTAACTGTTAGTATGTAAGTGTCGTTATTAAATCGTCCAAGTAGATTGATTAAGTTGACACAATAAGGGCAATAATAAAGTTTCCTATAAATCTAGGTGCGTACAAGAATTAATTCATTCCAAGAATATTTTATCTACTTTCACACAATTCAATCGTACCTTTGTACTCTACACAAATTCCATTTTTTAAGCGCTGTATGCAACCATATTGTATATTATTCAAAAGTACTTCACATTGAATATTGTGATTAAGACCACAAAGATTTTTGGTGGAGGAGCTGGTATTTGGAAATTTCGTCTGTATCGTTTTACTTATTGCTTTCTGAAAATCGTCACTATCCTAATATAAGCTGTTCATAGGATGCAATAATAATTTTCTGAACCCCTAACCTAATTTCCCCGGTTTTATGAAAGGGAGCATATCCGTCTACGTATAAAGAAGTGTATTAATGTATGAAAGCGTGAGTGTCTCTCAATTCAGAAGGGAAATCTAATAAAGCGCGCAAAACTGAGAGGATGAAGGCGACTTGTTGAATGCGAATTCTTTGATGCCAAGCGCGAGTAGGGATAGGTAATGTTCGACGTCATTTTCGATGTTCGATATTTCCTCCACCATAATTGAAAAGGTGGATTCTCGTAGTAATAAGGTAACCTCACTGTGCCAGTTTTTCAATAATAAATGAAAATGCATTTTCCATTGAATTAATTAGGGAATATTATATTTGAAAATTTATATTCGATAATATTGGGGAATCCGCAGTACAGTGGTGACTTTATAAATAAAAATAAAGTAATAAATATTAATTTAGTTCTAGTTTATGCACTTACTGTATATGCATTCTTGTTAATTTTAAAAATAAAATTCAATGAAACCTCTTAATTCGAGACTGTATTTTGTTTACTTTACAAATAATGTTCAATCCTGCCTTTTTCATCTACTACTTTCCGTGTATTTCAGACACATTGGATTTTGAATGTATCTAGTGCTAATTTTTAAGTTTTATTTAATTCAAAAATTGTTATCATTTTTGATTTCACAATATTTTAACTCAAGATGCAATTCAATTTTCGTGATTCTCTTTGCGAAGGCAAACATCATGAAAGGGACCCAAGTTAGTTTCTATTCAAAATAATGACGGACTAGATGATTTCTTCAGATAAAGTAAGAATTCTAAATCTGTCAGGAAAATTTAATATCTGTAATCTACAACTTCCTAGAGCGTAGAAAGACCTAGCGCAACCCACAGTTATTAATAATGATAGCAAGGACTGTGGCGTAATATGATAAACAACACAAGTATCGGCAACCTCCGCACCACACAAGTTTAATTAATTATATAATAATACAGTTATTAGAACATTTTTTGCATAAAATTTGACTAATTGGAAGTTATAAATTAATTTTTAATTGAATTTCCTCTTTTATTTGGCCAAATAGTAAATTTTTGGTACTTACACACTAACGTTCTTCAATGAAGGTCCGACTTCTATGTCCGATCTTGAAATGTTGGGCTCGAAGCTGCACCCGATTTACAACCAAATTTTTCCTTTTTCGATTCTTGTTCCGGGATTGAATAATGTATACTTTGTAAGGCGTTTAAGTTTTTCGTAGAAATAATCATAATAACTTGAAACTTTTACTGAAATATTTTTGTCGAGTAATTTTGAAAATAATCTTATTGTCGAAACTTGTTTATTCCATCTATTTTTCTTTCCAATTTATGATTTAAATCAAGTAACGCCCTTAGAAATCCATTGAAAATATCTTTCGCTTCAATGATGACGATGTCCGAATGTCCAGGGATGGTAATATCAGCTGCAGAAAAATTGAATAGGGAGAAATGGGAAGTCATCAACACTGTTTCGCCTTGTAACAAAATGGAACTAAATGTAAACCCATGTCAAAATAAAACACTTTCCAATATAAGTAAATAGATATAACAATACTTTCGTGTATACGTACATTTTTCCTTGATGTTCATATTGAGCATTGAACATGGATTATTATAGTGGAAATATTTGAAATTAACTAATAAGAAAGAAAAAAAAATTAAAGCTGTAGCTGTACAATGAGAACATATATTTATTATACAGCGTGTCCACATAGTGCATGGGCCCTGAGCAATTTAGAGAAAAGTTTTCAAACCAAAAATACTCGGATTCAATTTTGCACAACATCAAATTATTTTCAAGTATAGAGCGTGTCTACACCCTGCATACAACGCTTTTGGATAATAATATTCCCAATACCCAACTATCTTAGTTTTTGAGATAATTAAGATAATTTGAGACATTTATGAAATGCTATTCTATTTGATTGACTATTTTGTGGAGTTTTCGACAATATACAAAAGAATATTTTACATCAACTAAATTTTAAAAAGCCATTGATGTAGCTACCAAGTTTGATTCATGCTATGTTTTCATTGTAACACCGTGTATATATGCTAAAATCTGAAAGCTGTTCTATTTTCTTATAAATATCTCCCTATAACTAAAATGCGTCCTTCTTTAGTTACTTAAAAATAAAGCCAGTTTGCAAGTTTTTTCGTTAAAAGCAAAATGCTACGTCGAAATGTTACAAATTTTTGCTTTGCTAAAGATTTTCATTAAAACTAATATATAACGTTATCTCTTTTTTACAATTCCCACATCTACGCAAAGTAATCATTGTTTTCCTGAAATGGTGATGTATTTGGTATTTAAATTAATTGAGGAACGAAATTATGCAAGCAATTCCAGCTTTCTTTCCAAATCCAAACAGGCCTAATCATCCAAACGAAAATATTTGGTTCCACACTGAAGAAAAAGTTGCGTTTATTGAACGTAAAAGGCGTTGCGTCAACATTGTTTTATGTTGGACTAACACTAGATTTTTCTTAAGTGTGCGCACACTAAATTTAGAAAACAACTAGGTCGATGTGCATGCAAAAGATTGCTTTCCGCTTACCGCTATAATCCAGAAACTATAACATGTTTTGTGCTACTTAGCCACAAACAGTCAAACCATTGCACTGCATTATATTTGGTGGGGACAATATATTATTAGCAATAAATTACTGTTGGATCAAAATAAAATAGTGTTGCTTCAACACAAAAAGTAGCATCGAATCAAGTACAGTTAAGTGTTAATTGAATTTTAGGTTAAGTCAATGCACAGGAAGTAGCACAATTTTTTGCATTGAATTAACGAAATCATTTTTCTCGATGTAACAGGATGGAGGTTTGTCACACTTTGCAGGTACTGTTCGTAATTGTTTGAACGAAATACTTCCTGAACGCTGGATCGGTGGTGCCTGTACCTTCACTGGATTTTTTCTTATGGACTCACTTGACTCACTTGAAACGTCAAGTGACCACGTAATGTAGAAGAACCAAAAGAACGAATAATTGAAGATAAATGATGCAAGTAACACAGAATGCATTTTGTCGATCGATTACGTCAGTTCTAACTTAGACGGAGCACAATTTGAACATTTATTGTAGTCTCAATCAAATTTCACTGTGTTTTCAACTGAAAGGATTGTGAAAATATTATAAAATAATAACAGTATTATTGCTTTTTAAACGGCAAGCATGTGCTTCTTGGCACTAGCGGGCTAGTCGTATCGAATGTTGTGGTATTAACTGTGAGACAAACAGCAAAATAAGGTGGAGAAAAAACACTCTCGGAACCACGCTGATGGCGCCGGGTAGGCAGAAACAGGATTGTGAATGGTGTGGTTTTTCTCTCCTAGCATTGCTGTTACGGTAAATGATTCCGACAATACCATCAGGAAACTACATTAACATTATTTTTTGGTTATTGTTCTATGTTATAATAAATTCGTTATTTTTAACTAAATATGGTATAATTAGTTAGAAGGTTTAATAGTGTTACTATAAATGGAGCTCTGAAATTTTGAAATAGGTATTGATAGCATCGGACCTATTAATTTAAAATATTTTCACCTACTTCCGGTTGAATCGGAAGCAGTTATCAACTTTTTAATTTCAAACATAACGCTATACTTTTTATCAGCTTAATCGATTGTACGAATTGCGTGTAAACAATTTCAAGTAGGGCACACTACCCCAAAGTCAACTGTTTCCTAGAAATTTACGACCATACTAAAATCTTAGCATTTGCACCACTCTTGTTAAAATGAAATATTTAAGAATGTCATGCAGATTAAGGTATTTACTTTTGTGGAACGAAGCGGAAGATCATACGTATCACGCCTTATCATTATCATTACTATAATTTACACAGGATGTTCAATTATAGATATTTATATCGCCCGCTACTCTGAAATAATTTCAAAATTCTACTTGTTGCCCGTTCTTTTCCAAGCTTACCGAAAGCGAATCATATTATTTTGTTTAAATAATATTTGTGAATCCAAGTAATCTTGAAATCAGACTTTAAGAATAGATAAGCAAAAAAGCAAACCAGCTAAGGTTAATAGCGAAAACGTTTATTAAAACAATGATAACAACGATCACAAACAGATATGCTAATTAAAGACGAAACGCCAAATTGGAGCTGTTGATGTATTAAAATTTACACGCAAGATCTGCATCACTTTATTGCTGTAAAATCAATGACACAGAACCAACAAGTAGTCACGTTAAAGGCACTTACCGCCCGTTACCACAGAAGCGGGGTCGTCCAATTACGGCAGTTGACGTCTTTAGCGTTTGTTAAGCTTTAATGGTTTCGTGTAACAGGTCTTAGCTACTGATTTACATGTTCAAGTTTCTGTGGGTAGGTTATGTTATACTTGTTAGGACGTGTTAAGTTAAATATGACGTTGACCACAAATAATTTTGAACCTTCACATGCGAATTAATAGAGTAAAATTTAAAATTACCAAACGATTTTTCCAAAATCAGTGCCAAGCGATTTTTTATTGAAATTTCAAAGATTTTTGAGAAAATTGATTCTATCGCAATAAAACGATAGTTTCCTGGTTCCGTTTTGTCTCCTGTCTTGCGTACTGGGACAATGTTTGTTATTTATAGTTCGTTCTTGCAATAAACATTCGTTAAAGCAGAAAGCTAAGAGTTTCGCGATATTTTTTTTTTTGGGAAGTTTTACAATTGTGACTGATAGACGATATATATCTGGTGACTTGCTTTTGAAGTCGTTGTTTATTGTTTTCATTTCCTCTTCCGATATTGGGTTTAAAAATATTGAGTGCGTAACGTCTTTGTTATTCGTTCTTAATAACTCTATAAAATTCTGAGTTGAGCCAGGAATGGATAGGACTGATTTCTCACCTATCTATCCTACAAAAATATGTACTCAATATATTTGGCTCAATTTCGATCGTGATGGTTATTCTTTCCTTCTTTCGAATAGTTATTACCTTCCTATAAGATACCTTTTATTCTTTGTATAGTTTTTCTGTATCGCAATAGAAAACGGACATTGCAGTGAAATTATATCTACGGTGATGAGTGGTATAATTACAAAACGCTAACTTAATGGGAAAAAGAAATGAAGGAGCGATTTCATGAAGGAGACAATGGGTGAAGTTGGAGTGATATTTCGCACTTCTTCCAATGTCCTCGCCTCAAATTATCTAAACTGTTAAGTGGCACGAAATAAACTTTTGATTTTAGATAGCTCTACAAGAAATAATCCAGTGAACTAAGATCCGGAAATCTGGCAGGCCACTCGATAGTATCCCTTCATTCAATCCAATAGTTGTCGTACTTCGAATGCATAATGAGATGGAGCCCCGACTTGCTGAAACCACTCTTCTATTAAAGCAGGGATAATTTGCATATTTAAGAGGTCTAAATAGATTTCACCTGTTAAATTATCGTTCAATAGAGGGAGTCCGATAACCGTGGCTTCGTGAATACCAGCCCAAACGTTTAATTTTTGGGGCTTGTTGAATGTGGGCTGAAGAAATAAATAAATGTTGGATACAGCCAACATTTATTTATTTCTTTACATAATAGAAGCAAGCAGAAGAAATTCATAATATTAATGTTCCTATATATGAAACATAAAAACAGTATAATTGCTGCAGATAATTCTTCTATAATACAGGTATTTCAAAAATTTATTCTGAACCTTTTCTATAAGAGCGTTGTCCTTTTTCGTTGTTGGATTAAACTCCAACTTAGATCTCACGAATGTATTGAACAATATGATAATTGAGTTTAATTTGGAGAACTTCGGTGTACTTCGTTTCGTAAAACCCAGATATTTAAATGCATCATTAATAATAATTGGTATATAATCAGTGAAACGAAGACTCTCAAACACAACACCTGAATCTCTAATTGAGGGCGTCCGTAGCAACAACGACCAGGCAACTCCATAATCAAACCACAAATAGCAAAAACTTTGAATTTTTAACAAAAGTTGTCAATATCATCAAAAAATATTTGGGTTATTTTGGAACCAATAGCAACAATTATGTCGATGAATCATGCCCAAAAATTGTTTAAAGAAAATTTAGCCTCATTAGATTTATTGCACAAAATTAGGATTGCGCTGACAAATCTACATCATAATTTTACAAAATCCAATTCTTCTATCCATCATCAATAAAGCTCGCCACATTCCGTGCGCCTCACGAAATTAACAGAGACTAGACACGCGCGGAAAGTGACGAACTTTAGTCATCAAAAAGATCTTTCGCAAGACGAGAGCTATGTGGATATTATTTCTTTTTTAAAATTCTTACTACTGAGCACCGACTGAATATGTGCGAAATTTATTACAGGTCTCTCAGCATTGTCTCATCTATCATCATGATATTTTATTGCATAACGCTCAGTTGTTTTTTTGCTTTTGAAATGGCGAATAAATGCACAAGTTCTGTTAAAATTAGCTTTACTAATTTACTAAATAAATAAATAAAGCGAAATATAAAAGTATAACACGACCGAGAATACATGTATTTAATTTAGCATGTTTGACTACGTAGCACTTGTCTTCTGGACTGCAAACTGTTGATGATATGCGTGAGAAAAATGTTTAAACGCCTAGGCTTCGTTCGTTCGGTTCTGCCTTCAAAGAGTTATTAATTATGGCTTAAAAGAGTAGATTGTTCCATGGTGCTAGACTAAACTTCGACGATACGAGATAATATTCTACGACGTGACCAAGTAGTTAATATTAAGTACAATGAAATGTATATTATATGTCATATGTTCATGTGAATGGTTGCGATTCCAGTTCACACACGATTTGTGCAGAAGATCTTCAGAGTTCCGTATTGGGTCCTCCATTGTTTCTCCTATATATTAATGACCTGAGTGATGCATAACACCAATGTTTTAATAGTCACACCTAACAATCAGGAGTTACTAGGAAAGTTATAAGGAAGTAGCAATGTAAACAAGAAACAATAATTTACATCTAAATCTAGAAAAAGCAAAAATTGTGCAACTTGGTAACAAGCAGATATTTCGCGAAGATATCCCGCTTTGTGTGCCTGGATCTCTTTTGGTTCTTGGCCTCACTGTTGACCGTCATTTAATATGGGAAAACCATATAGACTTACTTTGTTCTAAGTTGGCCAAAACAAATTTCGCGCAATGGTCACTCGCACATCTAGGATATTCCAGGAAAATGTGATTTAGATCTCCAAATGAACCTTCGCATATATGGTACAACAAGGCGAATCAAGTATTCAGATCTTATAAAGGTAAGCTGAAAATTGTCCACGGTTGAATTTTAGTCTAGCAAACGAAGAGTGTTGTAATTGACATTGCTTTTATTTTTACCGAACAAAATAAATTATAATTATTGTTACATTGGAAAATACTAGATGAAAATATACTGAAGCGGTAGCTATAGTGAAAGAAAAGCAAACACATAAAGAAAATTCGTGGAAAATAAGGATTACCTAAGGACTTCGGTTTCTTAGTAATAAGAAAGACATCTATACAGGATGTCACAGGATGAGCTTACGTTAGCCAATTATCGGAAACTAAGCCGATTCAAAATTTGTAAATTTACAGACTTATTTTATTTGAGGGAGCTAACTTTTACAAAATATTGGCACGTCTATTTAATTTCCGGTTTCACCGGAAGTAACGTACACTTCATTTTCTTAAATAGTTTGCTGCAATTTTTACAAAACATTTGAATTCAGTAATTCATTTGACGTAAAATCAATGTATTTCGATAGTACCAAACTAAACATTATTGTTTTAAAGCTAACCTGATTTTTCTGAATATTTCGGTAAAAATCATCCTAGTATTTTATCTCTTATTCCCTCAGTATGCAAAAGTGTTGATTAACCAGTTTTCAAACAAGTATCTATAGGAATACTCATCGCTGCGAACTGGCCCAAATATGTCGTGGAAAAGACTAGATTTGATGTCATGTTAATATTTATTTCTAATTTACTTGCAACAAACCAATCTTCAGCATCCTTAATGACATCTATTGATTTTTGACAGAGCTCGTTTAGTTCGATGTGTTGTAGTATGAGCGAAATATAATCTGTATACATACATATCTCAACCATATCAACATTAGGAAGATCATTGAGGTAGATACCGCATAAGTACATTATTGTAATGTGATCTGTTTTGACACAATTACCGGACGCTAGGGGTCATCTTGCTTCAAGAACATTCTTTTTCTATTTCATTTCGCATTCTATTGTCTTCTCGTCTCTCCGCTACTTCTTTCTGAATAGTAAACATTTTAATCATTGTCTATGACTAATAGTAAGACAGCCGATATACTAGTCATAGTTTACAAATAAATAAGTGTTAGTAGAGTGAATTTCTTTTTTTTTTACTCAGTACCAAATGAACGCCTAAATTAAGTTGTTATAGATGCAGATTACCAACACATTTTGATGTGAGATACGGCATTGCCGAAAAACAAATTCAAAGAAATTCAAGCAAGTTAACAGTGCTCCAGGTGATACATGACTTATACTTCTTTAATTTAAACAAGTACCACTCGTAACTATTCATTTTTCCATAAAAATTGTTTCTTTTGATGCCCTTATATACTTAATCAAAAATGTTCAGCCTGGGCTTAACAAGGAAATAATGCAAAATCTTTTCACTTCGAATCTTTTATCTCTTTACACGAATTCAACGAAAAAAAATCGCTACAAAATATCTCCTGATATACCATCGCATCCATCTACGTATAGTGTATATTCTTGGAGTTAAGAGGCTTTTTCGCAGCACATCCCATATATAGAAAAATTCAATTCACATCCAATTTTGCGAACTTTACGCTACAATAGAGTTCGTAATAGGCTAGAATAAGAACTCAATTTTAACGGGCGACCGTAGGCGCCCGCCACCGTCAAGTCGCATTTATTGTATAAGCGCCTGTGAAAGCTGGAAGTGCGATGAAATTTGTGACGGAGATCGTGCATCGGCGTTGACGCGTCATCACGAAGCGATGTGAAAAGCGAGAGATCTTCGCCTCCACTTCGTATGGCGCCCGTTCGAGGTATGAATGCCCAAGGGACGACCTTTTCAATCATGGATCTATAGAACCGAGATATATCATTATGTAATAAAGGCTAATAATAGTCGCACATCAAACGTATTATGAATTTAATCCCTATTGTGTTATTTCTATTTTATGATACGCATTCATCTGAGGGATCTTTTGCTTTGCGTAATAACTTAGACGCTAAAAAATTCAGTAAATATTTTACGCAAATGCAATCCAAGCTAGAGTGGATCCAAGTTTTAACACTACCGTTAGAGTATAACCGACTCTTAATAGGCAACTTAAACTAACTACGAAGAAATAAATTCAATAAAATCCTAGCAACCCTTTTTGACACCTCACCATATCGGCTTAAGAGAGTAATAGTAACTGTGTAAAATTAAACGAAAACATAAATTAACTAAGGCAGTAAATAAAGTCAAGAAAATCACTAAAACATGCAAAAACTGTACGCATCTAATTAAATTCAAAATGCGTTTAATTGAAAAAGAAAGAAGAATATAGAAGAATAAAGGCTCTTACAGTAGTTGGCTTCGGAGATCGATTACGTGAGTACATATTCGATGCTTCTGCTTGAGTAAACAGAAGTACACTTTTTAAATAGAAGCATACCGACTAACATGCTGTATGTAATGTAATAAAAAGACCATGTTTTTATTTATTGTCGTAGAATCTGAAATTATTTCAGAAATTAATAAAACGAATAGAACAAGCTCTTTTGTCACAGGTAACAATTGTGCTTCAATATTTAAAGACGCTAAACATCATTCCAGAGGAGTATATTCGCTTCTTGCTTTAAGACCAAAAACTTTAAGATCCAAAATTCTATTACTTTTCTATCACCAGTCTCATTAACTTCTTGTGTCTGTAAAATCTTGAAATATGCTGTGTTAATACGATTTCAGTTCTTTGGGGGCTTTCGACCATTTTATTGTTACGTAAAGTAGAAATTCTTAGAGTTAGAGGTGTAAAACTTCAGTGGTTTGCCTTCTACGTGTCTGATACGTTACAATTTGTACACATTTCCATAACAACAACAAAAAATACAAAAAAGATAAACGGTGGAATGAAGACATTATAAGTAAATTTGTTATAACAATTCCATATAAACCGATTAAAATAGTACATGAAGTTATATAACAGTCTTGAGGAAATTTAAAATATTTCCTACTCCGAATCCTTTCCATCCCTTCCGATCGGCACAAAAAAAGTACTTTAGGTTTTCTTTACATCAAACGCACGATATAGTATGAACGCAAACGAACGCGAACAAACAGGAAATCCGTTTACCGACAAACGGAGATTGTTTTATGTTTGAACAGTCGTCGCATCACGGGCAACTAGATTTAATAGCGCATGTGTCGCCGTGTTTGTTCTGGGCATCTGTCATACCGCAATGCGACCTAAAAGAATCAAGAGACGCCACCCCCAATCTGCTTATTTACTTTACGATAGCCCGCTGCCTATTGTTGGATCGGGTAACGAAGGAGACCTGGCATCGTCGAGGGCAGCGAAGTCGTCATAAGCAGTTGAAAAGAGGTAATTGCAGAAAGGGTGAAGAATTTCTTTTTTGGCTTGTCGTACACACAGAAAAATATTGACCCTTAACAAAACTGCATTGAAGTAAAAAACGCAAATCATTTGAAAAATTACAAATTCATTGTATTATAGCAGGATAAGGGTATCCGTCAAAATACGCAATTTAGAAAATTGCAACACATCCAGGTATCAGATTGTTGTTTGATAGGATGTCAAAAAACTATTTGCAACCAGGTTGTTTTTATTTATTAACATATTTGTTTTTGGATATCTTTAAATCTTAATGCTATTCATAAGAAACCAACCATCAAAATGTGAGATTACTTACGAAGATAGCAATACATTTCATTACGATAATCTGTAGTAAATTTAAATATTTAATGCTATTTAAATCTACTGCGAACTTGAATAAAAGTAAAGTATATATTTCTGGGTGCTCTCAGTTTTGATGCTATTTGAATAGTTATTTCGTTACTAATTCTGTCATTATAATCAGTAGAATTATTTAAAAGTATTTTAAAATGATTTTTATACGATTTAAATAAATACTAAAGAACTTTCCTTTAAAACTAACATTCAATACCAGCCTATTTACCTTTCGTTTTCATTGTTTTTTAGGTGCTTTGTCACACAGTAGTTTTTACGTTTATTTCTCGTGTCATTCAGAAAATAATATCAATTCAAATTCAAATTCTCATTCCTTTGTAATCACTTTTTTTTTTGTTGCTTACCGTTGGCCTTGTTTTGTTTACAGCTTCCTTACAGTTTCCTTATCTTTATTTTGCAAAATACGTAAATAGAAATGATGGTTTGCTTTGCTTGTTGTAGCCCATTCATTAAAGATTGTGCTTACAAACTAATGTAAATACAATCTTTAGCTTACTACAAATAGAACGACTAAGTTCTATTCGTAATAAGTAATTAAGTAAGCCATGTAAACTAGCATGCAACTCTGATTATGGTGCTACTTGATTGTGTCGCTCTTGCGCCAAATTTAACAAGGCCTTAAATGCATTAAATTTATTAGTTTTGTCACTACGGAAGGAAATAATAAGTCAAAGCAAGTACTCAAAGTGCGTCAACTAATCCTCTGGTTGACTTTAAAATTCTCCAATTATTTTTGGTGTTAACGAAAGTAAATCTACCTCTAAACAAGAACAGGGTATATTAGATGCTAACGTAGTAAAGAAATATCGTTTGGGCAAGTTTGATCCCTCGAAAAAAAATCGAATACGTCCTGTTAAAGTCTCTCTTCCTTCTAGTGATGTCGTTAACAGAATCCTAAAAAAGAGACCGTTACTGAAGGCATCCCCTGATTTCTCCGGTATAATTTTGACACGATCGTACACCAATGCAATCAAATATGTACAAATCGGTAAGCGCAAATCCTTTTAGAATGAACGGGGAGGTCAATATTAGAATTAGATATAATAAAGAAATTCCTGAGATTGTCAGGATGGAAAACTGAAAGATTATATTCTTTGCATATTTACTACCAGAAGGTGAGAGGATAACGAAGCATCTGTCTTATACATCTTGTATTTATTTCGGCTGCGATATTCCTATGTTTTTTAGGCTTGGCTATGCGATATTGTAAGATGTGATATAGATTTGACTGCCACTGAACGATCTAAAGGAAGAGGAGTTTTGATTGCATAATGTTGTTGTGTCTTGAACACCATACCCCGATAAAATAGGCGAACTACTGCAGAGACATAATATCAAAACACCTTTTAAACTCCCGTTAAAGATCTCCGACTTATTGCCGTTAGTCGAAGACAAAACTTCTCCTTTACACACCCGGTGTGTTTACCGGATCCCTTGTTCTTGTGGTAGTGTGTACGTTGGGGAAACAAAGCGATCGGTCAGCACACGTATGGCAACGAGCGTTGAACTAGACACCCAATTGTTACGGATATCCGATTCTGTATTAGCGAAGCACAAGCTGGAAAGCGGCCACCAGATTTTATTTAATGACCCTACTATTATTCCAGAAAAATCCGAGAATTCGTCGAAATCTACAACATTTTCAACAATCTAAATAAAGATTGTTGTTGAATAGAGGCAACGGTTACGTGTACATCTTCAGTGGAAGTCTCTCCTATCTAACTCCTCCAATTACAACTCGCCTCGTACGCTCTGTCTGTATGCTACCCAACCTTATAAAAGTCGTTCCCCGAGCGACCACAATCATTTTTTTCACAATAGCGACTCAACATGCAGCAGCCCAGAAGAAGCTCCATGCAACTGAGAGTGAAACGTCGGAAGGCTCATGTAATTGCGACGCAGTTTCAAGCCGGAAACCTAAATTCCGTAAATACCTTAAGCTTCATGATATTCTCAAATATTTCATTTCAAGAGCCGTGCAAATGTTAAAATTTCAACATGATTCTAAATATCTCGAAAACAGTTGATTTCAATAAAAAGAAACCTTAATTTATGTATATGGGATACGTACAGTCGATTAAGCTGATAAAAAGTACAGATACCATTGTACTTAAAATAAAAAAGTTCTGGCTCAAGCGGAAGTATTTCGTAGGCGAAAATGTTTTCAGTTATTCATGCTATAACTACCTATTCCAAAATTTCAAAAATCCATTGATAATAACATCACTACAACTTCTAACTAACGAGTCGCGTGAAATACCCAGTATATATTGTAATAAGACAAAAAAATGAAATTTTCAGGAATAAAGGTAATGAAATACTAAATGTGAGGTATCTAACTAAATTTGATTTTTCGAGTAGAATTAAATGAAAAGTAAACAATTTTAAATTCAAAGAGTTTATGCAGTGCTTATTATACCTCATCAATAACCTTTCTTGCCAAATTTTTAAATTTAATGGTTTCGTAAATCAATCCTCGTAGTTGTTCTTATGAATTTATTTCATTAATGTTGAAGTTGTTTATTTATTTGAATTTATTTAGTCGAATAATTATTTTTAATTATTCACTGTAGTTCGATGCCCTTCGTCCAGCGGAAGTCTTCCCTCAACGCAACACCCAATTCATATCCAAATACCTTCGTTCCTCCTTAATATTTCATAATTTTGATATTGGATGATCCAAATTGATTTACTATGTTGTTTTTAAACTTTAATGTTGATATAGCTTCATAATTTAATTTACTTGAAACTACTCAATTAATCGTAGAATTTTAGAAAGATTAAAACTAAACGTGTTCCAGGTTCGGACCGTGTCATGTGGTGTGTCTGGTTGCAAACTTTAAACTACAATAAATTACAATGATTACCTGTACTTACCGTGCATTGATACGCCCTGCATGTAAATAATTTGGAAATTAAGAAATACAATTGAACTTTCCGTTAGTCAATTTTGATGCTTGCATTAAACAGTGTTTACTGGACGCTACTTACGTAGGACGTATTTATGTTAAAAGAGTATAAGACATAAATGGAAGGATGAAAGCCCTACCTCAATACCCCCAAAATCTCATCAAAGACGATGGTGAATACACATTTACACAGAGTTATTACATTAATATGTAATTGGTCCACAAACTCTACCTAGCCCACTAAATACCTGTATCTTCAATTTTTAAATGGAAATTTACTCGATGAAATTCCACCAGCAGCTAGATTACATTATTGGTTCCAATATGATGGTGCACCGGCACATTATAGAATACAAGTGAGAAATTTCGTGAATGAAGATTTCTCTGAAATGTGGACTGGAAGAAATTGACCTAGATCACCCGATCCGAATCTAATGGATACTTTTGCTGAAAGAAAACTTTACCGCAAATCTATGAATTCTGAAAATGTAGCTCATATAGGCTGCTGTCCCGCCAATTCGCTACAAAGAACTCGCGTTTCAATGATAAATCATGCGAATGTTTGCCTTGAAGTAGGAGGCATTTGAAAACATTTTATGAAAAAGGATGCGGAAAATAACCTGCTTTCGAATATTATTTTTTATATAATTAGTTTTTAATAAAGTTTAGTTTTTATTGATAACTCGATAACAAATGATCGATTCTTCACTCTTCATTTCCGATTTCCTTTAGTTTCTTGAATGAAATCCCCAAAACATGGACGTCAATCTTACGACATCTTGTACATGTTTGGAATAATCAAACTAAAACAACAAAATTATTTGTTTGAAATCCCTTATTGAAACGTAAAACTTACTTGGCTTAACTATAATTTGGTTAACTCAACAAAATTGGGTTTTCAGTTAGTTTAATTGATATTAAATATGACTTTCAAATTTAAAGTGATTTTGTTCATTTATTGTTACAATTCACTTCTATTTTCTATTATCTCTTCTTTTCGAAGAAATAATGGAATACGCATTTGTAATTGTAACTGCGAATGTGTGTGTAAAAGACTTTTATATGTATGTGTACAATATTTAACGGAACCAGTGAGCAATAAACGGCGACTTGCACGTTTAGAAAAGTTCTGTGAAAGCGAGGGCTCGTTACGATTGTCCGGACGCTCTGCGGTCTGCAATTATTGACACTTCAAAGTGGTTCCGAACGCCAATGTTATTTCCCCAGTTCTAAAAAGAACTAACGATGCATCCCGCAGTCTTGAAAATTCACACACGAACGGTAATTGAAGTGCTTCTCATTACAACGTTTAACGAATACAATTGTATATGCTGTTTGTTTTGCTTGACAGTTCGAGGATGCCAATTATGGTATTGTAATGACTGCATATAACTGTACGGGCTAACTCCGGAGTAACACACCAAACTCCAGGAGCGTATTTTACACATGAAAATAATTCAACAAAACTCAAATGTTCTCATCCGATTTTTTTTATTTTTGTTGCAATTTTGTTACTTATTTTATTTTCCAAAATTCTTGCTTCACAGTGCTAAAATAAAATAGTATATTTCTATTCATTAATAATTGAGCTGGTAAATTTTAAAACTCCGCTGCAGCTGCATTTCGATAGCTTAACAGAAATAGTTTTATATGTCGTTTAGTTTCTTGAGCCTTTTTTTGACATGTTTTTGGCGATACCAACCGCTTTTTCCGCAAGGCCGTTACTTTGTGAGTGATGTGGACTACTTAACATTAACACCCTACGCCCGAATGTGATTATTGGTATTATAATTGTGAATAGTAATTATTGCAATAGCGGTACACAGCATACCTACATAAGTGTTGAAAACGCAGATATTGCTTGGACCATGAAGAACACACAATAGAATCTTCTTTACAAAGGCGTAGACTCGGCACCTTTTGCAAAACAAATCTCGATTTTCAAACAATTTTCTTCATTATCTTCCTTTGATCCACGCACTCAAGAGTATTTCAAGACGTCGAAAAATCTTGGTGAAGAAAAGTGATGGATTAATAATTGCAGCTTCATAACATTATTTCTCTGTATCAGAAAATTTTCTAGTAAAATTATTCTAATCTAGAGTTTAAAACCAATCAACAGAAGACTGTTTGGTCCGAAATTTCGAAGCAAAACATCTGTTAATCAGATTTCGAAATAATTTGAAGTGAGCTTTCCCGACGTTAAAGAAGAAATATACACATTTAGGGGTTTAAACAATGATTGCGCAACTCAAGACGTATTCGTAGATTCGTTTTAATATCAAAAAAGATGACGAAAGTAAGCGTCGCTCTGCAGCAGTAGTGGTGGATAATGACGTAAATGGAAGTGCGCGGATAACGAATCCATTTCCTCGGGTATTTCCGTTGCATAGTAGGTAGTAACATATGTGTTATAGAGTTCAAAGATACGGGGTAGCCGGCCCTGGGTTATATAATTCTTTCCGAAAATAATGTAGGTCATCTTTGAGACTATGTAATATACTTTAAATTATGTTGTAGTTTAAATATTTAAAAATCTTGTGAATTTTGGGAGGGGATTCTATCCCGAAAACGAGCGATTGGGCCGCTAAAAAAAATTGTGTTAATCTTGAGATACTCTTTCAGTCCTTAGACTTTCGTAGAATTCTGAATCTAAGATAAATAAGATACCATTTGGCAAAACTGCTCCATCTCTTTCTAACAAATATAGCATTTAATTATCTACAAGATCCAATTCTTTTTTTCTGACTTCGATAGTTTAATCGGAAAATAAATTAGAGACTTTTCAAAACGCTGACTTGAACGAAGATATTCTTGGATTGGGTGCTATATGGCCGTGCATCGCAAAAGAACGTTATAAAACTTACTTTATTAATTTTGTCCACTTTAGAGCTTTCGTAAATTTTATCTGCAGATAGAAATGTGTACGTAAAGCAATTATAGATCTAATACACGAGAAAGAGATAAACGTCAATGCTTAGCGGAAGTAACGGCTATGACAGTAATCCACTTTACGACGTAAACTATGATCTCGTCTTGCCAAATTAACGCAAGTCACTGGGGAATTCGGAAGCCGGTTGTGTACGGAAAATAATTGCTTGGTCGGATTATATTTCCCGAAAACTGAATTTAAGTCATCTAAACATCCTTTAATTAACGTAAAAACATCAGCGTATTTATTAGTATCACCAGATTATTAATATGTTTTTTTGCTTTGAAATATAGAGTGTGTATTATATGCAATACAGATATATTAGAGAAGCGCGTGTAATTACTAAGATGCACGATATAAATCAAGAAAGATAATTATTAATTTTAATAAGTAAGATTTATCTCAAACAACACAAAGTATCGGCACACTCCGCACCACATGTTTAATTAATTAATCCGGAACAGTCGTTTCGAGAATGCGTCAACCGAATGATGTGAAAAAAAACTTTAATTCTAACATGCCTGCTCTGTAACTACTCTCGAAATTTCTGTAAGATTTATTTTTGTGATGTATAGAACCGTATTTCTTGAATAGGTATTTAAATGCAGTAGTATCTCGGTTTACGGAATTAATAATGGAATCAAATTTTCTTAGAACACATAAAGGAAATATAAATAATTCGTTGCCACAACCAACAAATAAATATGCACTTTAGGTGCTAAAGTAATCTTAAATAGAGAAATCAATAAAAGATATATGATTGAAATTAAGAGAAAATAACTTTAGTGACTGTTTTTGACATGTAGGAGATGATGAGGGTGAGATGAGTGTTTCATTTGGATTATAATATTAGCGACGCAACAAATAAGAGATTTATTGATAGTAATTGCAGATCTTTGGAGTTTGTTCTTTGAAAATGATTTTTAAGTAAGGATAGTATTAACTATGGTGTAGTATAATGCGCCTGCGCATAACGGACTATACCTATTATGTATTTTCGTGTAGAGAACTATACTGTATCCCAAGTTAGTTAGTAACTAGTAGCGATATATATTAGTATATGAGTGTGAATAAATATGTTTAACAGAAGTAATACTTCTCTATGTTATTACATATCGATTCGAAATAAATGTGAAGCAATGGAATAGTGGGAGACTATCTACATAAACGGTCACATTACATGGTATATAATTATCTCTTCACAGGAAAACACACAGGAATCGCTCGAAAATTCTGTTCGTATCCAGGAACACTTTTCAATTTCCAAAAATTCCGTATATGTTAAGTTGTATTGCACAGTAGGAAATGCTTTTGATTCTTCACTATTCTGCGCTAACTATTTTACCCAACAGTACGGGGAAATTACACTGCTTTGAGGCACCAGAAAAAAGGAAAAATACATTGTAGAGGAAAGTAAAGCAACATTCAAAATGTAAAAAAACAGCGGGTTATCATTTAAAATCAAGTCAGTTGTTATTAAACAGAGACAGAACATTTAATTTTTATTACCATTATACAATCTTTTTGCCAGCTTATACATGACTACTAATGAGTTCATTTGACAATTTTGCAAAGAAGCGAAAACGAATATAGGTTTCACAAATACATGAATCATGTCGTCGTTTGGAAAGTATTGAAAATTAATCATTTTTATTAAAACAAAATTAACATTTATTTTTGTTGAAACACCTCACTAAAAGCTTTTTTTACACTTTTTCTTGTCATCTATGGTTTCTAGGTCTCTTTATACGTCATCTACTATATGAAAGCCTTTGTAATGCTGTGGATAGCATTCATTATTACTTGGTAGTTATTGAAAAGGGTTTGTAAATCAATTTGAAATTCATACTCTTCAAATTTCAATTGATTTGCTTTGAAAACAGCAGCTTCTTTTGTATCAGGTTGTAACATTAGAGACAGCACCGGATTAAAAGTTTAAAACCTGTAGACCACAGCTTCCAACGACGTTCCCCATCTAGTCAAAACTGGCTGAGGGATTCTGGGATATCAGAGCATTGAAATTGCCGAATTCGTTTGGGAGATTTGACAAATACTGTTATACTGTGTATTACCAGTTCATTCTGGATAGTAAAACAAGATACAGTAAAACTTTGATTAACCAGCAGTCGGGACCAGGGCTGTAACGGATAACCGAATAGACGGATAACAGAAATCTCTTAATACATATGTACAAATATTTAAAAGTAAAAGTAACATAGACATATTTAATTTTACAAAACGTGCAATATAAAAAATATGAGAATAATAATGCACATAAACGTACTGCAATACATACTATGAACATACATTACATTAAAATAATTTGTTATCTCAGCTTTCTGCGCGCCGATGTTTTATATCTAACGTAAAAGTAAGATCTATCTCCTTTTGCATTTCAATCCAGTCAAGGCACCTTGCTAACATTGTTTCTGCTTCTGAGTGGCTAGTTGTAGGTTTTCAGTTAAGAACTGATCCTTCATCGCCATCAATTTCTTTTTCTTCATTGATAGCTACACTAGAAACAATTTCATCACAGCCTCAGTTCTTTCAATGTCGTTAATAGGTTCAGACAAGAGTCTATGCCTCCCACTCTTTAGGTAAAGTCCGCGCAGACAGTGACGACTTTGAAAATACCGTTCTTTATGTTGTATCTCTTCCAAAATTCGCGGTCATGGCATCATCACATGAAAGCAGGCCTTCGATAAAAGCTCTTCTGTAACGTCGCTTCATATTTTCAGTTACACTCTGGTCCATAGACCGGATAAGTGGAGTGGTATTCACTGGGAGAAACGGTCATATTACTTTGCCATCACCACTTTTCAGTCCACAAGTATGGTGCGTCGGGGCATTGTCCATTAACAGCAGTACTTGCTGCGGCAACTGCTTTTCGGCCATATGAGCTCTAACTTGGGGCACAAGAACGTTATGGAACCATTCTGAAAAGAATGTTTGGTCCATCCAAGTACTTTTTTGAGCATAATAGTTTACAGACAATGCGTTAATATTTAGGTTTTTGAAAGCTTATGGTTTTTTGAATTTACTGATATTAGTGATTCGATCTTTTTGGACGTTAAAACTTGGTGCTGATTTTTCCGAAAGTGAGGCCACTATCTGTTGTGACACAGCTTGCCAATTGGGTCCGGTTTGAAGGAAATGAAATTTGTTTTTAACTTGTAATTTGGTATGTTTGCTCATATATGTATTACTTATTGACTTGAGACGATGACGAATAATAGAAACTGACGGTAAAACGAGTGGCTATTAATCGAAGTTTTACTGTATAACACATGCAATGTATACGTTACATACTATACATAACAAATTAGAGAAAGTAGGTTTAAGCAAGCCAGCAGGAAGCACGATCAGTCACAAACATAAGTTTTGAATTGCCGAAATGTCAAATTGTTGTAAAGTGGGTAATACCACGTTTCCACCATGGTTTCACCCGCACAAGATTGAAATCATATATTGGCTATTAAATATGAAGGTGACGATTCACTTAGTTGTAGCATTTGAAGCATAATATGCGGTGGAGTCCTCCTCATTAGGTCAATTGGTCAATGATCTCCCAAAAATATTTCCAAACAACTGTCAACATGTTAAAATAAAATGCAAAACCTGTTTACTCCTTACAAAATGTTGCCAGTTATTTAGAAATATTTTTGGAAGAACGTTGACCAATTGACTTAATGGAGAAGCCGCTGCTGATAATTATGGACCAACAAGTTTTTGTTTGAATCCCTTGATTCATCTACGGTACTCCACAAATATCTACCGCGTTATATTCACACAAATTTAGGTAAATAATTTTGCAATGGTGATTTAGTTCTCTCCAAACGGGCTTATATTTGTCCCAAAACTTATGAACTGTTCTTTTTGGTATTATTAAATAGAATGTTACAAACACTCATCAAAAATATAAAATTCTTTACAAATTCGGCATAAGTCTTTGACTGCGCTTTTTCACATTATTATGTTTTTCGCATCGTGATCGTTTCAAAATTAGTAAAGCCCTATTGCACACTAAAAACCTCACACAAGATCCATTAAATTTCAAAATCTAAATATTTTGAATAAACTTTCGAGCATTGGTCACTAAGCAATAATTTATTTCTTTGCTCATATTTGCTACTAAGCACGGTAATATCGAACGAACCGAACCAATATTCATTACACGATTACTTACCGACCCTAAGAACTCTTTAACCTATTTTTCTCGGCTTTGGATCAGATACGTCGATGACATCTTTTACATTTTTATCACCAGCGGATGATTTCTTAGAACAGCTAAATTCAAAATTTCCTTCTATTAAATATAGCCACAAAGAAGAAAAAGACAATAGGATTCCATAATTAAATGCATTAATAATAATAAGTAGAAATAAATTACATAGAAAACATAGCGATAACAAATTCATCTTACAGGATTCTAATCACTCGTCAGAATACAAACTTTTGCTTGACTTTTTGGTACCTATACATCATTTGCTCAGTTTCCTGTTAACTAAAGGCAGGTATCGAAACGAACTCAAAGAAGTCATTAAAATTGCTAGCATTAGTCTATTAGGAAACAAAAATAGAATAAGAATTAGAAATATAAACACACTTGAACATATTGACAACGGCAATAAAAAATATGTTAAATGATCCTTTTGCCTAAGTTACACGAAAAGTAAAAAAATCTATTCTAAAGCTGACCACAAATTAGCTTTTTCATCAAATAATATCCTCGAAAGAGATCTAAAAACGTTGTAGCCAAGAATCATAAAATTTCGTATAAAGATTCCGATCAAGTGTATATTGGGCAAACAGAAAGATCAATCAGAATTAGGTGCAAAGATCCTGACTCATTTTAAATTCATACGGTTTCATAATGCAAATAATAAAAAATTTGTTAACATCATAAACAGCAATGTTTAATTAAATTGTTATGAAGGTATGAACATTTATAAAAACTAACATAATTTAATGAATTTAAATTTAGAACCCCAAATTCCGGACTTGCATATTTAAATTAGTTTTGGTTTAGCTACTGAAACGTGCATGCAGTACTAGTGAAATGTTATGGTAAGGATGTCAGTGAAGTGTTACAGTATTCCAGTGCCACAGTGTTTGTAGGTAGGCGATTTATTTATTTTTATTAATACCAGAACGCTGAACTAATGATTCCATCTTATAGATCTCTTTCTTTTTTTAATTTCTAAAAGTTAATGTTTCAGTTTAATTGCTGATTATTCTCTGTTAAGTTTGTTTTTCATTTCAGTGGTAGGTATAGCAAAAATTCACGAATTGGGGTTCAATTTGTTAGACAACCTAGCCTATTCACCAGATCTGGCCCCAAGTAGTTTTTTCTGCTTCCTTGGTTCAAAGTTTTATTCGGAGAGCAGAGCTTCATCGAATGAAGAGGCCATCACATTCATAAGCGTCTATTTTGCAGAACAAGATGCCAACTACTATTTGGATGAATTAAATAGATGGGAGCATTGCTGGAGAAAGAGCATAGAGAAGGAGACTATGTTGAGAAATAAAACTGAATTTGTCAATATTTGTTTCCATATTAGGCTATAAACTCTTCAGAGTACCCTTGTATTTGCATCACAATTTCTCAAGATAAGTTAACTGTTCCTGCGTATTTATAAAGGCCGCATACACTTTATTTTTTAAAGTACCCCACACATAGAAGTATAATGGGTTAAGATCTGGCGATCTTGGAGGCCACAGCACTGGTCCTAAAGGCCCAATCCAACGTCGTGGATAATTAATATTTAACCATTCTCGCACTATTAATCCATAATGGTCTGGTGCACCATCCAAATCGTTTAAAATATTGCTAGAAGAAACTCGTAAAATAATTCAGAGTTTAATCGTGGAGGCAAGAAATGAGATCCACAAACATTATTATATAAAATTCCCACGCACACTGAATTCGTTTTGAAAAGAACGTGGTCGAATTCCATGTGGATTTTCATGCTCCCAGGCATGAAGATTATGACTATTAAACACTCCGCTTCTAGTAAATGAAGCTTCGTCTGTTCACAATTTTTTTATCCAAAAAATCGTTATTGTTTTCGGACTGGTGTATGAGTCAGTCGCAAAAGATTACCTTTTTTTCTGCATCCCCCCGCTGTAAAATTTGGACAAGTTGGAGATGATAACATTTTCTATGATGCGCCATACCTGTGATTGCGAACATTGCACTTATTGAGCTGCTCTACGAGTACTAAATCGCCGGTTAACGTCGAGTAATTGCAAAATTTGATTATTATTTCTTCCGACCATTGGAATATTGTTCCTGTACTCGTCATGATTATTACGTAAACCCAATTCACGAAAACGACGATGCGTGTCGATAAAAGCTTGGGCATTTGGAACTCTCCACCTTGGAAAGCACCTTTCATATTAACAAACCGATGCTTCGGCTTTTGATAATCAAATCACTTTCACAACTGAGTGTATTGCTTTCGGTTTGACAACTAGCCACTTTTATGTAAAGATTGATAATTATGTTTTCCCTTAGCTGCGGCGAACGGTCTTGAGTCCCTCCACCGATTTCCCCGCAATGCCTTCTGCGCTCGTTACAATATGAAAACCTTCAACAAGTTCTAACTCAAAAACGAAACATTTTTATTTATACACCAATATGGTGAGTAGAATACGCCGTTTTAAGTTAAAAAAAAAAATTAATCACTATATTTTTGTGCTATTGTCTGTAATATATTTTATCCGTACATAGCATTTAGATTCATTTAAATTGTTAACACTTCCTTTTGTCTTATCGAATTCCAATGAAAATTCAAACAATTAAGAAAAAAAGAAAATATCTAAGGAAAAAGAAAATTTCATTATCTAATACTCAGAGACATCTACACAATAAATCCCGATTTAATGTTGTCTCTTCTTATCATAGTAAAAGTGTTCTATATGAAAAATAGCTCTTGTAGATATCCTTAAAAAGTAAAATAAAATAAAAGGTGTTAATAAATTTTAATTTAAATAATTAATTTCTTCTCTGTTTACAATGACCATTTGTTGGAAAGACGAACAAACAATGTTATCTTTAGAATCATATAAAGATGACGATCAATATAAATTGAAACAACAAAAACTATCACAAAATAAATGTGTGTGAAAATCCATACAAAGACGGCGACGTCTTTTTTTATTGACTAAAATGTTACCGCATTGTTCTACAAAAACAAAACTAATTATTTAAAATCCTGAGCTTACTAATTCACTTTTAGTCATTTCTAAAACGCATGGAGAATGGGGGTAAGTGTAAATTGAAATCCAAATGAATCATCAGCACTGCACATCCGAAGTGCACAATGTAAATTCGCTTTAAACCTTTTGAGTGGATGAATAGGAAAGAACAGTTTGGAAAAATATTTTCAGAAACGTGGAAAGTAGATACTCGGAATTCGTTACTTTACAATTTTTTGTTGGGTAATATTTTAAAATGAGTGAAGAAAACCACAGAATGTTTCGTATTAGAAAAATATCTTATTTCTCGAAAAATAAATTTAACAATTGATGAAGCTATACAGGTTCATGTGTAAATTTGAATGATATAAGAAGAATTTAATCTACTTTTAATATCAATAGCGAATAAGTAAATAGACACTAATGAATAAAATAATAATAGAATTGAAAAATAAATGACATCAGTCATAGAATAGAAACCGCAAGAAGACCAATGAAAAGAAAGAAAACACATGTGCAGAAAATTGGTAAATATTAGCCGTATTAACGGCCACATGTCGAAATGAAACAATATTTTTTTTATTGCGATTTATGGCACAAATTTATGTTTGTTTTATGTATACTCGTATAGGGTGTTAAAATCGCACATTCTTATGATAAAACTAACACTTAAACATAACTTATCACTAAGCCTGCAGATGATTTTATGGAGTCCCATGTAAGCCTGACGAAACAAGTACTTTCGCAGTAGCGTACGGCCCGGTTACTATCAGTATTAAAAATAATGTATGTAATTACTCACTGTTTTAGTTTGATTGTGTTGTTGATGTACTGACACAAAAATTCGCTGTAGTATTGTGTCATTTGCATGGCTTCCATTAATGACTCAGTCATACTCCTACGGCGATGCGAAAATATGTTGGTGTATTTGGAAAATGAGCGTTCTGCGTCTAAGAAAGTGATTTAGTACGTGATTTAAGAAAGTGATGTGCATAAATTCACGAAAGGTCGTTCGCATTACATCCGCACTCTTGGTTTTCACTTGAACTCTTGTCCATACGCACTGTAATAGTTGACTGTAGGCTTTCAGGGCCGTAATCCATAGTAGAAATGTATTTCGGGTGATGTCGTGTAGTTAATATTTTACTTGACGTTTCGCTGACCATGCTGTCAGCTTCTTCAGAAGATTTCTAAAGTCTTTAGAAATCTTCTGAAGACATTTCTACTATACGCACTGTAGTTTGAAAATCGGGATTCTTATTTATAACCCCACATAATTTATCGGTTGTTAACCTTCCTACTAAACTTTCTAACGAGGCTTGGGAGTCATCTATTATATTTAGCGCTTCATGTAACGAAAGCTTGGTGTTCTCTAATTTGGAAATAGCATCTAAAAGAATTTAGTAATTTTCGAAAATTTGCTCTATTTGCGTATGGATTTCGGTATCTGAAACCAGCCGATGGCTTGCTGAAATTGCTTGGGCTTCTTGCGGATTAAAATTTAAGATACAAGGTTTAATAATGTGCAAAAATTTCTCATAATATAAAACAGCTTTAAGTCATGTTCCCTATCTCGTCAATACTGACTGTTCTAACCGTATGCGTATGAATCCCAACTTCGGGTAAATCCGACCGCTTTCGAAATATATCATGAGTACTCACTCGTTTCTGCAAGCTTACTTATCACTCAGATTATTTTTTGGAATATTTAAAATTTTTTTTGCTTTCTGTAATTATTCATATCCATTTTATTATCAATTTATCCATTAATGGGTAAATTATTTTGATACTAGCAAAAACTAGTGCTCAATAACATATCGTTTTAACATTTATTCTAAAATTATTTAGTGACATCATAATCCCTCACTTGAGAACTTATAATGCAGTAACTAATCATGTTCTTTTCAGTAAAATAACCTATGCAGTGAACGGTGTGTGGATCATTGAATGAAATACGACACATACATCTTCTTTGGTATTCCTCTGCTACTGATACATCTTAGAATACCAGTGCATATCTGCTTAGGTCTGAATTTCATTAAAATAGACGGTATAAGGTGCGCAAATGAAATTAAAAACCGCTTTGCGAGGAATTTTTCAATGTTTGTTTGGTTCAATTGATAATGAACTTATTTTATACGTTAGTCACTTTGTGTATAACAGGGTATCTATAGTACAACTGCCAACATCAAACGAAAATAATAATCCATTTGGGTAGAATTTATTAAGAATTAAAAATATTTTTTCCTCTCTGAATTCCATAAACATGCTAAAAATGTGGTCTCCAGACTGAACTCTGTTACCATCTCATCACCAGTATATCGCCTGCGGAAAAATGCCAACAATTGGCATAATTCTCTCTCCTGTTAATGTAATGGAACAATACCCAAATCAAACTATAATTATCTAATATAGTAACTAATAAAAGACCTAGTTGTTTGGTAAAATCGCGACAAACTTAAGTAAAAATCCAAAATTGCGATATATCACTTTAAGTCTGCAAAATCTGTGCATACCAGCTAAACACAAGGGAACACCGACAACACAAAAATTCAGATTTTGACGGAACTCTAGGGACTGAGTTTCTTGGTCTAAGAACAATACATCTTTTTTTAAGCGACTGAATAGCCACTCTGAAAATTGGCACGATTTTTAAATTTTTATAAATGGACTTCGCCAACAAATCCAGGAAAGTAAGACAAAACTTAAGAAGTGCGTCGTAATTCCCGTAGATCTATGTACGATTTGGCTGTTGAGATTTGTAAGTAATACGTTTTATTGTATTGTGCGCATAATACTTCAAAGAATAAAGAATTGCTCTGAAGTTCAACTCTGTATAACGTATACATACATTTACTTTTTTGCAAATATGACCATCCCAAAAATTTGACCATGAACCGCCATTAAAAAAAAAAGAAATTATTCGTGTTTTTGTTCTATTAACCCTCAAGTGCTATCGTGGGGTGTTTCGGAACCCCAGAGGTCATTTTTTTTAAATTTTTTCTAAAACTATTTTTGTCACATTTCTAAGGTTCCAGGTATTCGCCTATGCAAATGAGATATGTAATATAGTGTAATTTATTATTTACCATATTCTAGTTTTAGCAAAAAATAGCTTTTGGGGTGTCTCAACACCCCACGATAGCAATTACGTTTGTTTTTTTCAAAAATAGCGTAGTGTATTCTAACCAATGATTTAGAATTTTATAGTGATAATAGCCCTCGTCCTCTTTTGGGGAAATCACAGATGTTGTTGTGCATGTAAGTATAGGGGATTCACTTATATACGTTCCAATTCGGCGATTTTTATTATAGTACCTACATGTACAGGGGATTCACTCATTTATGTTCGACTTCGGTGATTTTTTACAAATCAAATAGTGGCATTTCCCCTGATTTCATTTCACGTGTCAACAGTTACATAATTTTCTTAGCCACTTCAGACCATACAGTTAACATGACACGAAGAGAATTTTATATTCGTCTAGGAAGAGAACTCGTCAATGACCACGTAAAAAGACGATACCAAACAAAAGAATTGTCAACTAAGCTAAACTCAATTATCAAAAATTTACTAGGCTTAGAAACACCACAACAACAGCCACAAGAAGCAGAACCTTCAAGAACCTACAAAAGGTGTCACATCTGCGGGCGAAATAGAGACAAGAAAATAAAAATCACGTGTCATAGATGTCATCAGCATGTCTGCAAGGAACATTCTGAGCAACTTGTAAAATGCGCAGAATGCTTACAAAGGTAAATTGTAAGAAATTTATAAAAATCTGATTACATGAAATAACACATTACATGTTTTTTGTCAAATAAAATGTACGCCTCACAACGTCATTGTCAGAATTTTTATGTGAAATGCTAATGGCATTTTCTTTTACAGGGAGTAAGACCATAGTTTCCAGTAACAGAAAAAACCAAGACATCTTAACAATACAGAACACAATTTTGTAAAAAGAAAAAATTGTACGAAGAAATACTTTTTACATAATTTTTATGAATGTAACATTTCCTCCTAATTTTCTGTTTTGCTTTAAATAAAGTTTTGTTTTTCCTTACAACAATCGCAAGATAAAGGTCTAGTTATTACACTGTGGGTTTAAAAGTGAAAAAAAAAAGATAACTAACAAAAAAAAGCTAAATTTAAAGAGTGGGGTGTAAAACACCCCACGATAGCAGTTGTGTTACCTGAAAACACGATAGTACTTGAGGGTTAAAGTTAGCAAACGATTTAATTGGAAATAAGTTTTCTCGTAAATTAATAAGTAACACATTTCTTGTTTAGGATCTAATCCTGGATGATATATGCAAAGGTACAGTAACATTATAAGGCAGTTTCCAAGATACACGATTTTATTTACTCAATAATTACAAGAATTTCTTGATAGAATTATATACATCAGAAATATACAATTGACATACCAACAGTTGTGTACAACATAAAAACTTACAAAACTACGGAACAATAAAAAATAAATTTCTCTAATATACACCATGTACCATTAAGATCAAGACGAATGATCAAATTTTATATATGAATATAATGTTGGTGGTTTTTAGGTTGTTTAGACCACCATGCTATATTTACATTGGTGCAATACAGCTGTTTAAATAACCTAAAAACTACCCTAATGACTCTCAAAAGCACTTACTCTGTTGAAAACGATATACATTAAAGATAAGTAGTTCTATTTTCTTTTTCTATAGATGTATAAATAAATAATACGTGTTATATTGAATCATAATTTCGGTAAACCAAGGCAAAGTGTAATAGCATAATAATTAGATTTTCTCTTTTTAGAATTCACGAATTATTTCATTTCTGTTTTAATAATTTTAATGTAATTTTAAAATAAAGTCGTATTGTTTGAATTTACAATACAAATCTTACGTAGTTTATAATAAACAATGATTGACGTATAAACTTTCTCTAACACCATTTGACATTTTTCGAGAATTACTTGTGATGCAAGCACATTAACAGTGTAAACAATACTTAAGAAAGGTACTACTTAATACACTGGCAAAATGTTACTTAAGAATCTGAGTATTCAAATATTTGTCAATATTGTGAATTTTATAAATAGAATACAAAATAAATAATGTGACAACATTAAAGAATGATAACGATCTGAACCATGAAATGAACGACAGAATTGATGAAAATAAAGCAAAAAAACTATGAATATGGGATGTTTTTAATATGTTGGCACAAAAAAGGCTTTCATAGAAGACACGAAATAAAAGGTACAATTAAAATGATAAAAAGTATATATGTAAGCTTTCATATCAACAAAATGTATTATATATGTCTTTTAAGCAATTTTTTTATTGAATGTGAACATCATTCAAAGCCGCTATTACATGAACCTGTTGACCCTTGCTGCTGTTATATACTTGGCCAGGACTGAATGGTTCTAGACGTGGATGTGTTTCTGGTTTCAGAACTTTATCTGAAAACATTTATGCTAAATTATTATCAAATAATTTTCACAATAATAAGGAATAGCTTATAGGTCTTTACATTAAATGTAAATACTTTGCTACATTTATTAGTATCTGTACAGTACAGTTAAGAACAACTTTATAACATAGTACAGGCTTACTTATTAACTTATAATTTATAAAACATCCGCCTCACTAATTCTTCTTTCAATTAAAAAAAAAAATCACTTTGAATTGTATCGTACTCCAAATATATGGTGATTCAAAATACATACTACAAGCATTAAGGGCCAATTCTTTGGATTATGTTGGTCATAGAAGTTCATATAAACCATGTCCAAAACGGTTTAGTTATGAAAACGAAGAATGTTTAATTATAAATTAGCAACCTATACGTAATAATATAGCGTAGGTAAAGACAAAATGAATTTATTCTAATTATTAAGAACGACCCCCGTCAATTACAATGCGGAACGCACTCGACGAAAGATAGAGATCCTTCGTCGAGTGCGTTCCAACATACCGAGGGCGCTTCGAATTGTCTTAAATGCCGTACCAGTTCAATTTCTAAAATTCCCTCAGAAAATCTAAAAACTAAATCTGGAAACAGAGAATGCCCAGGGTGTGGACCTTTTCGAGCTATCTACCGATTTGGATATGCACTGTCTAAAAACTTCCAAGTAATTAAACTAAATTGTGGATAAAATACAATTGGAATCTTAATTGACGCGGTACTTCATCTAACAGCAGTGGCAGCTTCTCTTCAAGAAAAAGTGGGATCTAGTTTTATTGAACCGACAAAAGATATCGACTTGTCTGTCAAGTGGTCTCCAGCAATTCCAGTCCATACATTAACAAAGAATTTATGTTGATAACGAGTTTTCTTCGGCCCATATGTGATAATTATAGTAATTAATAATAGCGTTTATGGAGTAAGAAAGCTCGATCGATGTAGAATACTTGTGCCAAAGACTGAAGATTTTGAGCGGTTTTGTCTTCTCCACTGACACGATGCTAAATCTCTGCAGGATCTCTCGCCTCGCACCATTGAATGTGGTAAGGTGTTGTTCACTTATCAGTGTCCTCCATACTGTGGACTGACTTAGTGAGTTAGTGAGTACCATTTCTCCCGCTTGTCAACTTCTAACTCTGCCCGTTACCAACCGTATGTTTTTTTTTAATTTCCTGTTTTACTACGGCATTGGTGAAGACGAGCAACTATTAAATGAAGCAAGATTACACGGTTCGGGTAAAGATCTTCATAAAAACGTCTAGTTGCATGCGAATTACCATTGATAAAATCGTAAACAAAATACATATCGTACCTCTCAGCATTTGTGTATTTCATTTTAAAGAACAGAAGCTAGCAATAAACTTTAATGAATAAATAATTTGACATAATAATGTTGAAATGACAATAAACGATTGCTTTTGCAGGGCCAGCTGGATATTACGTCTTTCTTCCAAAATTCCCAATAATTCGTCAAACGACTGCCTCCTGTCTTCCTAACGTCTTTATAGAAGCGTTCGAACAACAATTCTGCAAGATACCCCGCATTAACGCATCTCCTTAAACAATTTCCTATCGTTTCTAAATTCTCAACACGATTCCATAAGGTTCACTATGGAAGTCGAACCGGACGGTTCCTTCTCGCACACCGTCGTCTTAATGGTGCGTTGGGACGGAAAGCCCATGGATAGATATTTTAATGGTTGTGTGAGAAACCATCACCCAGACTAAAAAGGTGAGTATAGAAATTCTCTTGTTCAAATAGCCATTTCCATATCCACAGAATTGAACCATAGGACCGAAACTCTGATTCACAATAATTATTATTCTCCACAGCGACTTCATTCATCGAACCCTAACTTCCGTAAGCAAGCATATCTACTTTACGTTCGAGATGTCACCGATAACATCAGCAAGATTCTCTTTAGGAACAACATAAGAACCATCGATAAACTCCATTCCAAACTCTTAGACTACGTCCACACAAGGCCGCAAGCATCTGAAAGTACCCGGTGTTTACCAGACTTCGTATTCGCATGATAATGAAACAAAGTGATCGATCAGCATCCATGCTACTCAGCACATATGCACGGTTATTGACGAGTTACCCGAGCATAGACTGGAAACTAGCCACCAAATCCTATTTAACTGCACAGGTCTTGTCTCGCAACAGTGTTCGAAATTCGCGGTGCCAAGGACAAGCCGATAGTTTATGCACCACCGATCTTAGCAGCATAGCCGCCCCCTCTCTTTACCTCTTCCGATTATTAATTTTTGTTAATACTTATTTACTGTAAAATATAATTTATTTCTCCTTATTATTAAATGTTGAATGTATGGAAAAAGCGTTAGTGATACAAACAATACACATTTTTTCTTCATTATATTGAACACAAGAGAAAATTCAACAGGTTCATAATAAAATAATTCATATTTCGCCGGTATTTAGTTAGTTAATACACCGACTGCTTTGGCGCTTTTGCCTATCCCTATATTCACTGCAGTTACTTGAGTGATTGAAACTTTGTACGGAAGAGGGCCATCTATATTGTGTATGGGTATTAGCAAGCAATCCAGCATAATAACTTTGCATGAAGAAGGTTATTCCAGCAGACAAATCAGTGAAAATTTAAATCTAGCCCTGCCAACAATAAAATATACCATTCGGCGATATCAACGAACAGGCGATTTGAAAGACCAAGACCGTCCAGGTCGATCACGAATAACCATCCCAGCAGATGCTGGTCTACTACAATTAATAAGTAAAAGAAGTCGCAGAAAAACTGCATCAGAAATGGCGAGTGAATTGGATCGCGGACGTTAGCATCCGATTTCAATTACCACAGACAAACGCCGGCTAGCAGAAGTAAATTTAACGGTCGCGTGGCAGCTCGAAAACCATTACTACGCCGGGGTAACCAATTGAAAAGGCTGGAGTGGGCCCGAAAACATCGGAATTGGGCGGTAGAACATATTATATTAAAGCCGAACATGTATGACGTAAAGAAAATTAAGCGAAGACAAATAATATTGCCGTTTCCACTATCGACTATCGATTAATAGAGACGAGTTTAACTCAGAAAACTCCAGGGAAAGGGAGACCCGAGGCTTCATAAACCACCGTATTGTAAGTATTGAAATGGGCCGGAAACAAGGATCGGAGAGAGATTAGGTCAACGCCACACCACATGGCGGTACCTTCGATATTGATTTTTTTTAACACATAATTATATACTTTTTAGAGAAATTTGTCGATGAAAATTGTTTTACTTAATTAATTTTAGTCATTAGAAGCTAAAGCGTAAGCAAATAAATTCGCGTTGTTAGTAGCTCCTGACGAAATCATTAGAATATTTAAGTTGGGAAAAAAAACAGTAAATAAAGAAATATATTCATAAAATGTTACGGAATTCGTCTGCAAGTAATTTAATAGTTTAGAACAATTCCTG
>LR737382.1:11505627-11547769 GCA_902655005.2 Marronus borbonicus
GCAAGTATACTACCCGGTCGACCATGAAAACGGTTACATTGACTGTTATCAATGTTGTTATGTTTTGTCTTTATATCTCCAAACTTAGTTGGTAACAAAATTAATATCGTAAAATACGTACCACTAACATTGTACTCCGCCGGTATATATTTAGACAATCTAATAGCTGGTAACGGTAGATAACCGCTATTGAGCGGCATAACGTCCATGATAACAGTTTGCGGTTCAGGATCTGGTATAAAAGACACCACGCCCGCTGTTCGACCGCACACAGCCCACAAACTTTGTTCAGCTAATACTTCGTACATTAAAGAATTTGTTGTATTCATTTGCAATGTGTGGCTACCAGGTCTTATTGTCAAATGTAGTTGACATACAGCACCGACTCGGCAAAACTCGTTTCCTTTCGTTGGTTCCACGTGCGCTTCTACATGATACAAGGTCTACAAAAATGGAAAAAAATAACTAATAGAAATGCTGGTGACAAATAATATTTAATATGGCGTAGACATAATTGTGATTGTTGTATCTGTAGTGTTTACTTTCTGCTATATATTTTTTCTTTTTTGATAATGGTATGTAACCTTTTATTTGCTGGCTAAGCTAAATCCATGATGTTAAATATAAGAAATATGAAATTCTCAAAAGTATACCTGGTAGTCTGTGATTTCGAAGAAATGTTGAAAAGTTCTTGTTTCACAGTCTTCTAATTTATTTGATTGCGTAGTATATTGGACTTTATATTCCCCTTTTAATGGTGGTGCTTCATCTTGCGGTGTAAACTGTATTTCCCATAAATAGGATATACTAACATCGTTCATAATAACCTAGAATTAAATAATTGTACATGTGACCGTTGGAACACCAAACACATTTACAAATTATATTTTAATGATTTTTATCATTATAAAAAGTTAAATCAAAATCTAGTATACCGCTGCATATCTATGCAAAAATGCCACTCCTTTCAAAACATCCTATATACAACTTGAAAATGACCAACTCTAATAAAATTGTTGTTGCAACCTTATACAACATTCATAGCCTTTTTTATGTCCTAAGTCCAAAATAACGCACCTGGTATTTTGACAGATTATACAGGTATATAGCAGTAGAACACGATTATTCGACCGCTGACACATTTCGCGAGGCCCTCCAGTTAAAAACTACGCAAGACAAACACCCCGAGGCACCTTTGGTGCGCGCTTTGGTTCGCCAGAGGCAGCCTTCAATATCAGAGTCTTTAAGTATTTTTAAGTTACGCCTCTCCGTGTAATTTTTTCAATGGGAATTTGCAAATTTTACTCTACCATTCGATGACGAAGTTACTTTTTACCTTACCGGTAAAGTAAACAGATATAACTGCAGATACTGGTCGTCATCCGATTCTTGGTTTTTGTCGATACGCAGTACCCCCAAAAGGTTAATGTTTGGATTGACATATGCTTTTGGTTCCTTCTTCATCAATGACAATTTAACTTCGACTCTGTATTTGCAGTAATTGCAAAATTAAATTATACCTGTCTGTGCTAAGCTGTATCCGCATAAAAACTACGAACATCTTCCAAATAACAATGTCTAGTTCTGGCAAGATAGCACCACACCACATTGTGATGTAAATGTTCGTCAATATCTGAACAACGTTCTTTTCAACAGACGGATTAGGAGATAGTAGAATAGTAATGCAAAACTATTTGAACAATTAGCTATTAATTTGTTTCTAATGATAAGATTGACCGATAACATTATTGTAAATAATTTTGCCTATCTGTGATTTACTAAATACTTGAGCCGGTGTTTTCTTACAAAAATTTTATTAAAAAAATACAAAAAAAAAGAGATATTATTAGTTCCTGTTTGAAAAAATTTCGCGGACACGCAAGGCTCTTAAAAACAACTGAAGAAAAATGTAGCTAAATATAGATGAAAATTTCGTAATAAACATTTATATTCAACATAATTTCCTAAAATAAATATTAGCAACAGTAAATCGCCGCCGCACTTTTAGCTAACCCTGTATAACTACTATAGTGCGTTATATAACAAAAAAGTTGTTTGACAATGTCCCAGAACTGTTTTGGAGTATGCATGAAAAAAAATTATTTGTGGGTCATGACTTTTTTAATAGTATAGTGTCTTTCGGTTGTTTGATAAAGCTATTTTTTCTCGTTATAACTTTTATAAAAACTCTTCTATATAAAAAAGCAAAAAAAAACTTTAATTACAGTAAAGCCATTTATAAATGTTGGTTGGCAACACGTTCGGCAACACGCTCGTTTGTACGTTAGTTATTGCGTCAAAAAATAATTCGTGTATTGCTCTACAGTAATATAACATGATCGTTTTAAGTCAATGTAGGAGAATAACAATAATAATTATGGTTGTATGGAGACCGAAAGAGAACACAAACAACATGAAGCGTGTCTTTTTCAATGAAGAATATTCAAATAGAAAACCAAATACTCGATCCGCTGTCGAAGTATTTTAGAGAAACAACTCATATGAATACTATTCCTAAATCTGGAGAACGAAAGATTAGACCAATAATTAAACGTGTTGTTAAAAGTTATACTTTTCTACACATCAATTGTTTTTAACTCATAAGGTAAATGTTCAAGCTTCACCTTTATAAACGTATTCTTTTTCAAGAATTATCCAAACATGACTTTCACCGATGTGTTGAATTTTGCGAATTGATGATTGATAAAATTAACAGGATTATTTTCTACAAGGAAGCATGATTTTCTCTTAATGATTCTGCTAGTAAGCATAAATATGGGTCCCAGAAAAATCCTTATTGGACAATCGAGCATCAACCTCATTCCTAAGTATTAGGAGATTGAAGAAGACCTAATACCGATATTTGGTTATGTTAGAAACACTAAAAATCATTTAGATAAAATGTTGCCAAACTATTGGGTAGGAGGAAAAAGAGCTGTACAACTGCCGCCATAATTAACAAATCTTACACTATGTGATTCTTTCTTTCCTATAAGAATGGGACCATTTAAAAAACAGATTTTAGCTGTCCCTAAAATGTTGCGGAATTGGAACAACGGATTAGAGAGAAATCACATTGTTCTCTCGAAATGCAATCAGAAATTCGATTTGTCAATTCAGTGACAGGCTGGGTTACTGTTTGGTTGTTAACAATGCACATTTCGAACATTCACTTTAGATTTTTTTAATTTCTTAAAACAACATATGGAATAAAATTTTCACATTTTATATTTCGTTATTTAATTGTTTTTTAAGTTATAATTTAAAAAAATAGCTGCAGCTATAGCTAACACTCTACTTAAAGAAGTGAAATCATAACAAAACTGACAAACATTTTTTCTTGAATAATTCAAAAAAAGGTCTTGCCAAACAATTTTTATATAGAACGTTTTTTGATATTTGTTCATACTAAAAAGGCTGTATGTTGAACGCTGTATATGATAATTTATTAAATATACATAATTAATGTAAAGAATACAATATTCTCTCCAAGCCAATGAATTAAAAAAGAACATTGTGTACTTACTTGACTAGAAGGAACGTTGTAGTCGATAACTTTAATATCCTCGCCAAAATTCAACTTCGGCAAATCCACATTTAACTCCATATCACATTTTCCCACTAAAGTAATATGCACAAACTTCCGATGTTTAACGGTATGTAATCTAATTCCACAGGTCAGTGGTGGTGTAAAGCTGAGTTGCACTGGAATCGGTTTAGGAGACCATGGCCAATTGATCGTGATTTGCTGATCTTGAGAGAAAATATCTGCTAAAATCCTAATTGAAGTAACCATTTTTGAAAACGGTTGGGTTTGTTCGATGGCTATATCTATGCTACTTTGTAGTGGAGAGTCTTCTAAGTGCTGAATAGAAAGTCCCCTTGATGCGATTAATTTAACTGTACTATTCTGCAAAAACGGTACGGTTCTGGAATATTTTTCATATATATCTTTAAAAAATAGTACATTCAATCTTTATGATTGCAAGAAGGAACAGTAATAAATTTTCTGTAAAAAGTAAATTTTCTATATGGTTTTCTTCTATAATATTTTAGTGTATTTCTTCTTATTCTAGCCATTAGTATTTTTGTTATTGTAACTTTAAAAAAATCATAATTATTACTACATCGTACACAATCGTTTTTCGTTTCAGATTTTTACAATGAACATGTTTTGTTATGTGCTATATGTTAATGAAATTAGAGACTTTGATGATACACGGTTAAAGAGCACACTGATGAGACGTTTAACTGCCAAACGCGCGTCTGTGCATGATGCATGGTGGTAGCATAAATTCATTATTAGTATTATTCCTATCCTATTGATTGTCCATTATTTAAAGAATAGACAGAGTTAATTTCTTATTATTTACGCAAATACATCTCAATAAGAATTGCTAATACCGAAAGAAGAAAGTGGACGAAGCTTACTTGCTGTCTTTATTCGTTTAATATATGAACAAATTCCTTACCTTTTCTATTTCGTAACTGCCAATAGTCACTGTTAGTTCCATTCTTTGTTCTAAACCCAAAAGTAGAGGCGACAGTCCCTTATCTAATCGCACTGTAGGCTCTTCACGTTTAACCTCTAGCGATACTTTAGGTATAATTAAGGACGAAATTAATTCCAGCTCCCGTACGTGCACCGCAAGTTGTCCAAGTTGAAATTTTCCCGTTTCCGTGGCTTTCTGGGACAGTCTTATAACATTTAGGCCTGGAGTTAACACCAGCGGCTGAAAATATCTACAGTTAGTTGTGTCTTTTCCTTTAACACAAGCTGACAACATTTCAATGTTTCAAGTCGTGATGTGCGCATGATTTTAGTAATCACATTTTACAACGGTAGCGAGAATTTATATAGAGGATTTAATTAGTTTTTTACAATTATGTACTATCAATAATAAATGCATATCTACGTTACCGTTGATGTAGTGTACCGAGATATGGTTGGTCGTAGGCTTTCACGATCGTAGTCTAATCTACTGTATTATTATAAATTTGATTTTTGTATCATATTTTATTTTAGGAAGTTTAAAAGAATAGATCAAAAAAGAAATAAATTCTGCGATGATGAATTGACAGAAAAGAAACCAACTTTTAAAACCTCGCCCCTCCTTTCTATGGTAGCACGTCACGTAAGAATCCCCGCGTTCTTTCAAAAGACCAAATTTGATACAAATTTGGACTCTTATCAGTTACCGGTAGCTTTTGTTTATTATCAACCACATACAAGTACGACACATTTTCACTTTAACAATACATAGCATTTTTGAAACAAAATTATATTTATATTGACTTAGTTCAGATAAACGGTTTCATATCACACTATACTCTTGGTTTCCGGGTTGAAACCGCGTCGCAGCCGTAGCTTCCGCCAAAGTTTCGTTCGCACTCTTAAGAAACATCTTTCGTTTTTACTGCACACTGACTGGGAAATATGCATTCCGGTGGGGTTGTTGCGGATCAATGGAGGGGAAAAGTTATGGGTGGATAAAGGGTAGCGGTTGTTAGAAGGTTTAATCAGGTTGTCAGAAGGTTCAGTCAAGTTGTTGAAAATTTTCTACTATAATAGTGAGGGTTGCGAGAGATTGAGAAAATTAGATGTAGTGGCCACTTTCCAGTATATGCTCAACCAGCACGGATCCGGATTCATGCAACAATCACGTACAGCGCTCGTGCTCAGTCACACGAATACTAACCGATCATTTTTCACCGACGGGCACTAATTGGGGCCGTACATCGAACAAGATCGGAGACGAACGAAACCAAATGACATCAAACAAAGCAGACGGAACCGAATAGAGCCGATCACAGTCGAACGGAACCGACCGTGAAAACCTACACTCTAGTCTAGCGGTAGTAAGACTTACTCTCCTCCATCATGTTACTACCACATTACAACAATTTCAACCAAAATCACTAATAATGATTAAGAATGTTGAATTCTCAGATACCCGAAGATTCCGATAGTTTAGTCATTCGGCAACTACGTATATGACGTTGACATTTAACAACCATCCAGTTTTTGTGACAAATCTCAATCTTAGCGATTTTGATAAGTAACGTTTGACACATTATTATGTTTATTGTCAAATTGGTTTGACATTAAGCTCTTAGTTTATCATTCCTATATAGCAAAACATGTATTTATTTCACTAATATCAATCCTTTATTTCCTACTGCTAAATATATCGACCAGATAATTATCGGTTAGATTTACCAGAACATTGCACAACCGGGTCTACATCACGTAATAATCAGTTCATGTTAACACTTACCAATTTCGCACATTCCAAACAACAAGTGAAATCACTCTGGGGAGGTGACACCGAACTGTCGGCCCTCTTGAGTGGCGTAGTTTTGCAAACAACACTAGCACTTGATAATTGTTTGTCTTGTTTGTAATCTAAATGACGTTGTATCTTCAGTCTTTGCATTGAGATATCTTTCGGTTTGATTTCTTTACTAACGTTACGGCAATTTTTATCCTTTGATTTCTTTTGTTCTTTATCGTGGTCGATCGACAACAATACCTTCGTACATAATATTTCCCTGGGAAAATTAGAATCCAGAACCGCTTCGACTTCCATTACACAATCCTGCATTATCGGTCCGTCGTTTCTAACGTTAACGCTAATTATCTTAATAATATCTTTGAAAGGCACTACTAGCGGTTTTTCCAGAAGGTCCAGACATTTCAACATGTCGTCGAAATAACTCCAACGGATTAACGTGTCAATATAAGGCGAGGAAGCGATGGCAGCGCACGTGCGGATAAATTTACGTGTATCGCTCGATTTCATATAGCACTCCGCTAAATCTACTTGAGTTTGAGCAGCAAGTTCCCGCCAATTATCCTGCTCGAAAGTCTTTAAAGCGTCTCCGAGAAACGCGGCCGCCTTTTGCGTTTCACCGAGCAATAAATAAAAGAAAGCAAGATCCCTGCCTATCAATCTAGCTGATCTTAATCTTCCAATATGTTTGTATGTTCCCATCGCTAATTCTGCCAATTCCTATAATATTAAAAAATAGAAATAACAAATAATGCTGTTGTTTAATATTTGAGGCATGCAGTCGACACAGGCGACACATCACCATTTTGAAAACAAGTATGAGTTATTGTCTGAATATACCATAAGTATATCCATAGTAACATTTGAGCAACGGAAACATTTTGGGAAAAAGCAGGTCGACTTCTATTTTTTGTGAAGTAACTTTTGGTGTTATCGGCAGTTCTATTGCACTTTCGGCGACCGAAAAAATATACAGGTGTCCCTATATATATTTACGTTTTTAACGTGTGGGGACGGCCCAACTTTAAAGCTTATCATAACCTCAGGAGTCTTTTAGTGTATAAATGGTATGGGTAACATGTTCTATGGCCTTGTTACCGTCAACCCCTCGCCATAAAGGGTGGACCGCGGTTAATTATTCCCCAGCATGTGAATGGTGATTCGACGGGATCCACAAAGAAATCTGTCGCTTGACCCTGGTGAGATTCAAACAGACAGCGCCTAACTCTGTTTTAGTCAGGAACAGGCCCTCTTATCATTGGACCAACGAACTGTTTCAGAAGGGTAATGGAAAGACGAGTCCATACGTTACATTTTAATCGGAAAATTATCACGATATGCTGTTCTAAAAGCGCAAATTTTTCGTTTCGTTTATTGTTATTTAATCTTGCATTTTTCCTATTTCTGTTCTTCGTTCTCGTTATTATTTATTCTTATTTTTATCTGTTTTGTTAATCGCAGTTGTTTTTTTTACTTTGTTGAATTTTATTGTAACCAATTATAAAACGATTTTAAAGAATTTTGCCTTAAATAAAAAACTGGTAAAGTAGAACATATGTGCCTATCCGATTTTTATTTGTTTTGTAATAATAGCGTAATTAAAAAAAAATTAACCAACGTTCTTGTTAATTGTCCAAATTTTCGCTCGTTTTCGAGTTAATACGTCTTGAAAATAGTTTTGTTTTTCTAATATGTGTCAGTTACACTTATTTACATTTAGAATATGCAAATATAGTTTTTGAAATGGGAATGCTACACAACTGCATAAAATGTTTAGAGGTCAACGGCGGCGTTTTTGAACGTTTATCAAAAAAAATTATGTATATGTATACAATTTTGTTTATTTGTAATTACGCTATAACGAAAATAAATGAAAATCGGATAAAAACATATGAGTTTTTTTACGTATACAAGCCACTCTTGGAGTCTGATCCGTTCTTCCCGACTCACCTGTACAATACGTAATATTTTAGATTTATGTTGTGTATGAGGTAATTTTTAGTATTATTGAATTGAGAAGTGTAAACGAATACAGAATACTCTTGTTAAAGTAAGAATGAATGAGACAATTGCCAAAGTCCGCGAACTGGCTCTTTCTGTCTAACGAATAAATTCGATTAGATTAAGCTCGCTTTAAATTAAGCGAGTCCGACTCGAATCGACACAAGAACACTCGAGGATGTTCAACTCGAATTAGCAAGTTGATATAATCGACTCGATGCATCACTAGCAACAACATAAAGAATCTGTCTACCAAACGATTTAAACGAACTTACCATAATTACCTTAATTAATTCGTATAAACTTCGAAGTTTCCTAGCCAACTTTGCATAACAACGAACATAAGTAACTAAAACCTTTGTTGTTGCATGTTGTGATATTTCTTATTAGCTATCCAAGAACGTAAAAATTTTCAAAAAGTAGTCTAAAAACGATGGTACCAATGTCCAATAGCTCGCTCATATACATCGCAATACAAAGGTCTTACGAGATATAAAGTTCCTATATTATTCTGTATCCACAGAACAAATATGTATACAGTGCTATTAAAGAAAATTACATTTCTAGTGTTTAAATTTAGCAAAGTTACGGTCCAATACTGAAGATCCGGTATATTTCGAAAGCACTATACCATGTGTAGGTAGAGCCAATCACGGAATTTAATCTCGTAAAAATCTGAACTAAAACGTGTTTGAAGAAGAAAATTATAAAAACCTGTTAGAAGCTGACAAAAACTTTTGATAAAAACCCATCGACGTAAGCTTATTTCTAAATGGAAAAAAAAAACGTAATAATATACAGGGTGTTCCATTCAAACTACCAAGTAGCTGCCTAGTTTGCTGCTTATTAGTCCCCCTGCATATGCGGTATTTTCGATAGACACTCTATCGCCACAAAATTTTCTTCCTACAATATATGTGTATTTGCAGTAATGTTTCTATAATTATTTCTAGCTCTTCGCTGAAAGTGTACCTTATTGGTTTTAAGGATTTTCCATAAAGCACAATGATTAGGTTTAAAGCGTTAGATAACAAAATTGTCAAGATATGTTGAAAACCTACGCATAATAGTGATGGATATTTCGCATTTTACATGCCTCACCTACATTATTGTGGAAATCACTTACTAGATAATTTTTATTAAACGCTTCTTGTGAACATAACGCCTTTTTGAGCTTATCAGTTGGAGATGGGGCCCCTGATGAACCTGGATTATCGCCCATACCAGCCGATAAGCCTACTACGATGTGTAGCTGTTCAGATGAAGGAGTACCATTCGGCATAAGTCCACATAATTCGCCCAGCTCTTTTAACTGAAAAAAAAGAAAAGTAAATATAGCAATGTTAAAGTTAGTGTTTTGAATACCGATGCCCAATAAATGTAATCCTTAAAAAGTGATACAGCAATCACAACTGATATCAACACATGAGGTATATCTAAGACGTTATTTACAAATCGAAAATAACGAAAAGTAAATTCGACATGAACACTATGCCAAATTTATCTTTAATTTCTATGCCCAGTTTATTTAGTTAAAATTTTAACATGCTAACTAGATCAAATATCAGTTTTCTCTATTCTCCATGTTTTTGTATTACACAAATACTACTACATAAAGCAACAGAAAAAATTATAAATAAAATAATTCTAACCTTTTGACTAGCATACGCCCACAAGGGAGCTGTGTTTAATGAATAAGCTTCTACTTGATCAGCTTGGTTAAATTTCTCGCAAGTTTGCAAAACTTCCATGCAAGCTAAAAACAGCCAACAGGATATAGCCCCAGGGGGAGCAGTAACTTCAAGTAGTGTTATTTCTCTGGTACAGTTATGAAGGAATGGTAAGCATCTGGAAGCTATCTGTAAATATATAATTAATAGATATTAATATAATGTGAAAGTAATACAGCTGTATTGTAGTATGACTATAATTTGGGTCACCTACTTTTTGTTATTGTAGTTATTAAATATATAAACAAAGAAATTAAGCAAGCTAAAATGATACAAATAAATCTAATTGGCTTACCTCCCATATTTTGTTAATTAGCAAGAGCATATGCGCTTGTTTGGCAAATATATACGCCCTCAATTCCAAAATTGAGGGGTCATCCTCTAAATGACTAGGACCCAATTTTAGACCATGCCACCTTTCTAGAGCTTTCTGAAAGTTTACCAACCAATTCACTGCATCTCCCGTATGACCATTTATCACAAATTGAGAAAAGAGAGCATCTAATTCATCATACTGCACCAGTGCTTCGTCGTACAATCCTAACATTTCTAAAACTTGAGCTAATTCTTCTTGGAGCTTAAAATATTGAAGGAAATTCCATCCAACTTCGTTCCTTTTTTCTCGTTGTTGACGAACATGCTCTTCCAATCGAGCAACTGCACGGGCATATGACACAAGCACCAAATGTCTTACACGACTGACAAGACCTCTCCAAGAGTCAGCAGATCTAGATTCCACCTTCCCTGGATTTATCACAGATATACAACGGTCACCTAACATTACAAAAGGTATATTTTTAAGTCTTAAACTATTTGAAGTACTACCTTGTTTAGGGGCAAAATCAGCTCTTATTTTATCTAAAACTGTTGTTCGAGGTAATAATTTATTAGCACGTTTTCCATCATAATTTTCTACAACTACGATTAACCAATCTGGAATTTCACGGGTAGCTAATTCTTTTAACCAAAGTTCTATTTCATCTTTTATCCCAGTCTTATATATGTCAACATCCTATAATATCACTTTTTAAAACAAGAAATATTTTTCTGAACGAAACTACATACGACACATTCTGTCCAATAAATATGAAATAATGGTTGTCTTATCATGTCCCACTGGTTAGGTTTTGGTAAAGCAGCTGGGCTAAATGGCGCAAAATTAGCACCAATATGTACGGAACGTACAGGCCTACCAAGTGATCTCCGCCATTCACAAGAATCTTGAGGCAACGCTTGCGACAAATTATCTTCTAATAATGAAAACACTTCTAATTCACCAGCACCTACAATACATAAATCATAAGCATTGATAGCAACGTTTTAGTTGATTTTAAACTTGCATGTTATTATTGGACGTCTATCAATAAACAAATCGTTCTCAAGTATTTCTGTTCCATTCATGGTTAGTATTTTTTAAATTTCGCCCCTGGATATAAAACGCACATTGTGGTGTACTCAATTTAATAAGCTTACGTCACATTCTTCATTATATCCATTTTACTCTGAAATACTTTACGGTTTCGTTCATTTATTTAACAATTTAGAAAATGTCAATAATATAAATAAGCCAGCTGACTATTAACCATCAATTTTGTAATGACTACCTGTCATTTTTCATCTGTCATCTACTAACATCGCCAACATAAACTTGAAGTATGCAGATAAAAATTACTAAGGAAATCGAGCAAAATGTTCCTAAGAACGTTCAAGTCAACTAATACTTTATAGAAATTTCTTTCAAAAATAATATTTAAGAAATACTGAAAAAATAACCATTTATGCAATTCGTTTTAAACTATTTCATTAGAATGTTTTCCCTGTAAATGCATGATTATTTATAAATAGGTAAACATCCCTAATGATCAAAATGGTAAAGTTTTTTAAAGTAAAACGTCACCGTTTATACGCAAAAAATTGCGGTATTGATAATGGAATAATGGAAGGGAATCCTACTGAGGAAAACGATAATAAAAGGGAAGTACCGATTTACCAACAACTGCAGATGCTAACTGAGATATTTTATAACTACCAATTTTATAACGATGGCTGTTGTTACAATAAGAATAGTCGAGGCATTATCTGAATTGGCTGAATATGAAAATTTACGTGTTACAGTTGCAGAATCTGCTAAAGGGGCACTAATTGTTGGTAGCTGTGCTTTTCTTGGTGGTTTAGTAGGTGGGCCCGTAGGATTGGGTGTAGGTATGTCAGCGCTAATTCTCTGTTTACTTTTAAATTTTGAACAGTATATATTCCTTAGGAGGTGTGGTTGGTGCGGTTACTGGTGCAATCCGAGGAAGAGGTAAATTTAAATCAGTTGCACATGTTCTTATGCACGATATGAGCCTAGAGCAACGAGAAAGACTAGCTTTATCTCTAGTACGAGCATTCCAAAATATAGGATCAAATGATATATTAATCGTGCTATCAATGGTAATGACTACTGACTCAGTAAAGGCAATAGCTTTAGATGTACTTAAACATTTTCTAGTCCGTGAGGGTTATTCGCTATTATAGCTTTTACTTTACTATAGTTTACGGTTTAACTTTATAATATATCAATAGTAATCATTGTATTTTATTTTGTGTAATATATATATTTTCCATATACAGGTTGTTCATCAAGGTGTTTTTTTTTACCTCCTACAAATCTCAATAATAGCGTGCTGGCTATGCCCAATACTAAAAACAAATGAATACTTTGGCCGTTGTCAACCTTCAACGTACATATTTTTCTGACATATTTTCGCCTAACCATACATAATACGTCAGAGTCGTACAGGGTTGCTAAATCTTTATGAGATATATTCAGGCGCGTTTGCGGCAGCTCCCGCTATACGGTTTGACGTTTGACAGTGTCACAACGTAATTCATATATTACCAAACTTTGGTTTTCTTATTGAACGTTAGTTTAAAATATTTCGTTGGATACGCATCTAAGCTTAAAATTGAATACCAGCACAGAGCTCCGAGCATGGTTAACGTTATCCTTGTCCAGCAATGTCATTTTTGAAAGTTTTATTGGTTAGGAATGTTAGGATGCAAGAGCCAGCAAGGTAGGTACTTGTAGAAATCAGTAAGCGTTCAGAAAAGAAAGGTAATATTGGCTATATGGTAATTCTAATGACTTAAGTAAAGAATTAATATTACTAAAACCTCAACAAGCAAATTGACAAGTGACAATACAAAGTCGTTGACGCAAACATGTGCATCATGCTACACAGCGGTAATAGAGATAGCTATGTACCTATTGAGGTTGAGGGGGACTATAGGGTAATAATCAAGCCTGCAAAAAAGAATGCGCACTCAGTGGCGGCAATAATATATTTTGAAAGCGGTCGGACATAGCCGAAGTCGGGATTCATACGCCTGCGGTTGGTATGTGTATGAATGACTGGTTGGATTAATGATAGCGAACCGACGGGGTGCTTTGTTATATTCGACGGGTGTTGGATAGATTTCTTAACCGATTTCCGACATTAGAATACACTGGCGCTATTATTAAATGTACTGTTTGCAATATCAACATTTTACCGTACAATATTTTTGTTTGCAAAAGATATGTTAATGGAAAACAGCACCTGTTAAATGCGAAACGCGGTCTACCCTACTATAAATTTCTATATGACTTTATTCTTATGTTAAGTGTGCAGCATTCCACAAAATATTGTAGACAATGAAGAATTTCGAATGTTTTGGGGAAAATACATTCCGGAATGAAGATTGCCAACTAGAGGCCAACACCGCGGGTGAAAAACATGATTACGGATCAAATCAAGGCAGAGTTAAAAAAGAATTGTATTTTAATTGTGTTAATGCGCACTTTAAAAAGCGATGTGGCATCCGTGCCTCTTCTTTTACGTAGTACAATATTACAGAAGACAAACACGGAAACGATAGTGGAAACTATAATAAATATCTTTGGGAAGTTCAATATATCGGTATTTCAACTTGTAATGGTTACAGATGAAACATGGTTAAAGGTGGAAAGTTACTCTCATCCTCAATTGCTTCATGTAACCTGTTTGCTCCATGCATGTCATCTTGTAGCTGAATTTATTAGAAATTGTTATCCAAAAGTAGATCAATTAATAATTTCTACCAAGAAAGTTTTTATTAAATTTCCAAAGTGCATTCGTGAGTTTAAACAGGCTTATCCGGGCATTCCTCAGCCACCACAGCCGGTATTGACGAGATAGGTAACGTGGCTTAAAGCTGTTTTATATTATGAGAAATTTTTGCACATTATTAAACCTTGTACCTTAAATTTAAATCCACAACAAGCCCAAGCAATTTCAGTAAGCCAGCAGCTGGTTTCACATACCGAAATCCATACTCAAATAGAGCAAATTTCCGAAAATTATTCCTGATTTTCGAACTAAGAGCTCAAGTGAAAACCAAGAGTGCGAATGTAATGCGAACGACCTTTTTAAATTCCCGACCATCACCTCATTAGACGCAGAACGCTTATTTTCCAAATACACCAACATATTTACACCTTGCCGTAGGAGTATGACTGAGTCATCAATGGAACCATGCTGATACAATACTACCGCGAATTTTTACTGTAATTTCAAAATTTGCTTTACTTTCCGTGTGCTTCACAGGCGTCGGTATGAAAGGAGTCGTTCGGGTTTGTGATTCGATATGCGCAAATTTATGCTTCGCATATTAGACTATGCGATGGAGTGTGGACGCGAGACGACCTTGTTACCGATGTAAGTATAGAAATATAGAGGTTTATTATATCTGGAAGAATGAAATGTGCGTTTGGTTTTCTCTTATTAAAGCAATATGCATAAACATACGAAAAATAATAATAGTATATTTATTTATGTGACAATGGTCGTTTCCTTGATCCACGTATTGACATTTTATTACGTATAACGTATATGCAATACTTCGCTACGCTCGCGTACATTCCAACAGGGCCCCAAACACATACTGAATGCGTTACTACTGCAATAAGATCGCTTGCACATATATTACGAATCACACACCTGGACGACCCCTGCCATACCGACGCTTGTGAAGCGCACAGAAGGTGGCGAACATTACTTATGAATATCAATTTGGTTCTATAACACAGACAATATCGCTGGTAATATCACCATATGGTACGTGTAATATTTAACCTTTTCCTTCAAAAAACGGGTTGCAATACGAATATGAGAACTTACGTACAATTTGGGGATGCGGAAGAAAGCATTATTTAAGAATTTTGTGTGAAAGAAAACTAATAATAATTTCTTTATTTCTACGTCCCATAGATATTTGTTTAAGTGAAGGAATTTCTAATAGGAATCGGGCTTTCTACCACTACATGGATCCTTATACTCGATAGGTGGACAATGTGAAATACCAAGAAGAGATGCGGAGATGGCACTGATGACTTATAACTTCGTAGACGTTTCGTTGTAACATTACAAAACAATTGGCACAATAGACGAAGTCGTTACATTTGTATCATCCTAATAAAAATGTTTAAGTTTAAATTTTGATATTTTTTAAGTACGCGTTTATTTAAGTAAAAAAGAAAACCTCCCTAGATAACATCAGATGGTTACTAGGTGAAATTGATAATTTCTGGATGGAAATGGAATTTTTAATGAATTCCAACATAAAAGCAAAGTTTGAATTTCTCGTGTTTTATTCTAAATCCACTTGAGGACTTTTCAGCGCAATACAAAGGCTTCAGTTACATGTATTTGGAATACAATCCGACTCAGAGAATCGATTCCCGCCACCCTCATTTACCTATCTCGTTTATTTTTCCAATCACACCCCGAAAAAGGCTGAATATAGGGATCTAAGTTTACCAACATTCCAACACCTATCGTGAGAGAAAATCAAGGTAACTTTTAATGGATCCAGCGTATCGAAATTTATGAATGAAGTTGTTAGTTGGAGAGATATAGCAAAATTATGAAAAAAATTTCTATGGGGTTTTTCTTTGAAAATTCGGGCGATTTTACGATTTCAAAATGTTTTAAAATATCTATTTTGATGTTGATTCCTTATGCAGTTTCACCCGCTGACTACAGATATCTTCAATGGTTTTTGAGAAATTTAAATTTGAATGTAATTATTTTGTAACAAATTTATGTCGCTAGATTTGGTAGCTAAATATTGTTCCAGAAACATCATAAATCTATTACAAAATCATTTATAACCCCTTCAAATTTTACTCAAAATAATTGGCACAAAATTTATATATTCAAAATTTCCTTTATCCTGAATCAACTATGCAGTTATACTTATGAATATTAATTTAGTTCTATAATACAGACAATATCGCTGGTAATATCACCACATGGTAAGTGGCCAGTTTGATCTCCCTCTTACAACGACTAAATATTGATACTGTACGCATGGCAAGGCCAAGTGCTAAGGTTCGGCAAATAAAAGCACAGAACCGCGTTTATTGGGAATACCCATCATAAAAATGCAAGTAATAAAATCTACCTGTGAATCCTACAATAATCCAAGCGCACGACTACGAGTGGTAGAAAGCATACATACAGCATCTCAAGGGGAGACAAATCATAAAAATGTCACTGTACCTTCAACAACAAGTAGCAAAGTTGGAAACAAGGTACCACAATAATCTCCATATATCCAAAGAGGGTTATACTATACTCTGTGTTTCTGGGTTGTCGTAACTTCTGTTTATAAGCAGAGGCTACGATAGCGACGCGGTTCCAGCGCGGAAACCAAGAGTATAATGATATTGATGACCATAGAAGTTTACGTAACACAAGCTTTAGAGCATCTTGAATATATTCAGAACTTAGAAATCGCATTTGATAATAAATTGGCGTTTAATGCACATGATCACCTTCTCTTTAAAGTCGCTGGGCCTTATTATAAGAAACACCAAATATTGCTTCGATATTGATTCCATCATGCCTCTTTATTATTGTTATGTGCGATCTAAACTGGACTATAGTTCATAGATTTGGTCACCACCGCTTGTGTTATTGAAGAGCTTCAGAGATGATATTTAGAGTGGCTATAATTCAGAGGTTATGGTATCTCTTCTGTGCAAGTTTACTCTTACATTTATACAATTTACTAACTCTCGAACAGCGTGGACTACATACCGACATCAAATTTCTTTACAGCGTAGTTAATAATAACGTTGATATTCCTTTTTTCGTATTTATCTTTTTCTTGTTTTTGTTTATTTATTTACGTAAGTATTTTCTGTACAGGAGGTTATCTGTAATCAGCGCCATCTTCACATTTCTTCTTATCACCGCACATTGTTCACCTATCGAGGATAGGAGTCCCTCTAGCAGTAGAAGACCCGTTTCTTAAAAGAAAATTCCATCTTTAGTCATGCATCTTTTAGGGCGTAGGTAGTAAGGAAAAATTATTAGAGGGATATTATATATGTCCAGCCAATCAGTCGGTCAGTCTCAACATTTCAAATTAAAAATTTAGTGAGTTACTGTGAGGTAATCTGTAGTAGGTGAGTTCGACAGAAGCCCATAAACATGTAAGAAGGTTACGAAGCGGAATTTCAAAAGTTAAGGTTAATTCTCTTTTACACCTCTTTACCTCTATAAAAGTTTCACTTATCAATTTATAAATTGCTGAAAGAGTGTCTAGGGACACTCCCGAATTTCACGACCCTAAGTTTCATAAATAATTTTTCCGAAAAATTTCGAAATTAAAATTTTCTCCGCGAGAAACATTACAATACATACATAATCTGCTATTAGCTTAAATTGTACCTAGGCTTAAGTCGATTGGATGTGATATCACTTAACACATTTACCATTTAAAATGCATAACCTATTTCAGACGTGGCGATTTGTTTCATACGGAAAAAAATCGATGGCGTAGGTAAAAAGTAAAATTAGACGAATTGTATGTCTATGTCATAACCTAATATAAGATTCTACCATTCGAGAAATTGATGTCAACCACGGCAAATTCGTAACAATTATTATATTTTTATATAATGAGGTAATATGGGGTAACCCACTAATTGTTTCAACATTTGATGCTTTCCTTTGCTTAGTCTTCATTAAATTTATTGAAGAATAAAATGTCTACGTCAGCAGATGAATGCGGAAGGCGCGTATCACAAAAAAATTTCCATGTCATTAGAAAGTGGATTAATTTTCTCAACATAGAGTGGACCCAAAATGAGGAATATCTGAACATCGTTAGGATACGCCAGTGGTACATTCTGTTCGCACAGTGGCAATTTGAAAAAAATTAGGTGCTTAAAAACGAAAATAGTTCCATTAAGACTTTACCACTGTAGTAATATACTCAGTTTTGTTAATACAAAAAGGAAAGACATCTGCAACAATAACCAAATAAGTATCCGCGAGAACTAGTAACCTATTCGAAGCTTCGCACGCTACCCAGGTATTAGCTGATATCCTTTCACCCCTGTTTATCAAATACCGCGTAATAATAGACTCGCCGTACGAAAATTGTTGTTTTGCGCATGTCACGTGACGTACTTTTTTTTGTTGTGTTTCTATAATAAATTTTTGAACATTTGCCCCAAAATACTTATCTTCTAAATTTGAAAGGAAAGTTGTACTTTTAAAATTAATATTTTTAATTTGGGTTGCAATAAAATAAGTTCTTTTTAAATAACAGTCAAATATCAAAGCCGCTGAACGAATGCGATCACCGGTTGAGAATGTGCATCATTCGTATCCTCGAAACGGCCGTCCCGGATTAATAAATTAAATCTGTGTGGTTGCGGAGGTTGCCGATACTTTTGTATTGATTGCTCATCAAATATATTAGACAATGTAGTAAAGCTGAATTAATATAAAAAGTAAAGCTGAAGAGCAATTACGAAGATTATAAAAATTGCTTATTTAATCAAACAGAATACTTTTATAGATAGAAAGTGATCGCGAGTCATAAACCTGATATTTTTATCGGAGAAATAAAGAAAATGGCTTAAGTGGGAAAGATGATAACTTATCATCCGATAAGACACCTCTTACTTAATTCTACAGGTACGTTAGCATAGGGACACGTATTATTATCAAAGTTACGTTCATGGACATCGTTCAATAAATCGCTATTATCCATTTATGATTGGAAAATTCCTAAGGATTTACTAATTAATTAATCTTCAGCTAAATTTTTTTACCGCTACCTGCTTTATGTTCTACATTATCGAATGGTTTTTGTTTGTTTTTCTTTTCTTTTGTTCGCGATGGTTCTCTATATATAAACCTAAACTTTAGAAGCTAAGAAATTGATAATTTCATAAAAGGCAAAAAACAGAATTTATGGATAGTGAAATGTAGAATGTTTTGTACTTTAGTTGTAGAAGCAAAAGTTAACAGACCATTATCAAAACACAAAACGATATTAAACTCCATGATGATTTTAAGCCAATTTTTTTTAAGAAGCAATTCATACTTACACAAAAGATGGCCTAAAACGTATGAAAACTATTTTAAAAAAGACTAATTTTAGATACATTAACAGCATTACAGACATTAACGCCCCTGGGTGCATGTAATTATGGGCTGATGAAAAAAATTAAAATCCTCTATCCCTTATATTTCTTCTTTTTTATTTTTGTAACGAAAATTTATCAACAACAATAAGTGATTTCTGAGATAGTTATCATAAGAACTGGATTATCACTCAATTGACAAAATTCTGAACTCGGAATCAGTAGTTTGCGATAATGATACTGATCTTAGTGGCTTTTTGTTTTTTTGTTTTTTTTTTAATTTGTATTTTAATACTGACTACGCACTAATGTATTACTAAGATCTCTGTTTGCAGATGGATTTCCTTGCCCGATTATAAACGGTAGAAGCTGGATCTAAATTCTGTTACAGAGATGTCGAATGTAAGCTTACATTTACTTCAATTTTTTTACATACTGCGCCTCATTATTCTCCAGTTCAGGGTAATTAACTTTTGCTTGTTTTCACATGCAGGTATTACCCAAGCAAGATTGTGGTCTCAGACTGACGACGTAGCAATCACAGCATCAGCTTCCAACAAGGTTAGTTCATCTACATAAAATTTTCAATTCTGCTCCCTAATTGCTTGTGCTAATTCGTAACTGAAGTGCTTCTTTCCTTACACAGAAATCTATCTTCAACATACATGCCCTGACAGAACAATGCTCACTGGAGAATGAGTCAAACCACGTCATATTTGCACCAGTAAACTTGGAGAAAACTATAAACCTGGATGATCCGTCCCTTTTACAACGTAGAAGATAAATTTACAAAGACAAAAGAAAATGTTGCAAAGAAGCCAACGATCCAGGAAATATATCTCAAACATTTCAGAATGTTTGATCTTGAAACGACAACAATTTGGACGTCATCCAGTGATTTGTTTGAATTTCAGTAACTTGAGTGATAAGTTATTGTGCTAGGCTTGTAAGTGATAGTTATTCGGAGAACAAGTATCTTATAAATAGTAAAGAATTGAAATCTGATTGTAAAGTATATGCCCGTTTGATACAAATATGTAATGATTAGTGTAGCTCTAGTGAAAGTGATCTTGAGAAGCTCACTGAAAGGCGAGTGATTTGTAGTTTGACGGATTTGGTTGTGACTTTGCAGATTCATTGGAGGAGTGACCCAGTGCTTTTGGTGAATGAAATTGACGAGTCTTGTGCAACCGCTTCTAAAGATGAAGTATGTAACAAATTTCAGTTTGCTTCTACATGCTGACTATCTTAAAAATTTGCAGTGCAAACCTTTAAGATAGTCACCATGTAGGAGTAAACTACGAGAAAGGTGAAGTGAACTATAGTATAAAATACTATAGTGAGTGCAAGGTAAATCATGTCTCCGTTGATGTTTGGGGGAAACATGGCAACTTCGTCTTGATCTTGGAAGCTAAACACAATCATGATGCTAGTGGTGAACCTGGCAGGATGAGTTGTCAGACAAAAAGCTCCCTTACTGCTGCAGAGGATCTTTATTATGTTATGTGTGTCATATAGTACCGACCGGAAAGGTGTAATACAACTTAATCCTGAAAGTCGTGTTGCGGAATTCATAGCAACATATCTAAAATGAAAATGGTTTATATCTGATAATAGAACTGCTGAAAGTGTTGTTATTATGTTGAGTTTGTAGGTGACTGAGTTTGCTCATTGTGTTTGTCGAGCCTTCCTATCTAGTCGCAGTATAAGTATACATTTTTTAGTTTTTATCATTTCTTATTTCGTTATTCTTAAGGATCTATAGAATCTCATTTAGCAGGGGAAGCTAAGCTATTCCTTTTAATAAAGTAGATGCTGTTTATTATGTATTCAAGTAATGCTTAAGTATTAAGTGTTGCCTACTGGTTTCCCAAAGAGTCGGCAAAACACGAGTCTGTCTAGTCTCTGCTAATTTCGTGAAGCGCATACTCGTTTCTGCAGGCTTAATAATAAACGAAGAGGCTAGCTGCAAATTGGGCTCCGCGCAGATAATATAATCACAGTGGCCTGGCAATAATGACACCTCATGAAGGGACGTGGTGTGTTACGCGCGACTTAGCAACAAGCATTAAGAGATAAAAATATTTAAAACATATACAAAACATTAGGAGTGAAGAGTTATTACAATCAGTTTCGTCTCATGGAAATGTACAGTATTCATTTCATAATGTTTTTAAACAACTTTAACCCTCAAGTACTATCGTGTTTTCAGGTAACACAACTGCTATCGTGGGGTGTTTTACACCCCACTCTTTAAATTTAGCTTTTTTTTGTTAGTTATCTTTTTTTTTTCACTTTTAAACCCACAGTGTAATAACTAGACCTTTATCTTGCGATTGTTGTAAGGAAAAACAAAACTTTATTTAAAGCAAAACAGAAAATTAGGAGGAAATGTTACATTCATAAAAATTATGTAAAAAGTATTTCTTCGTACAATTTTTTCTTTTTACAAAATTGTGTTCTGTATTGTTAAGATGTCTTGGTTTTTTTCTGTTACTGGAAACTATGGTCTTACTCCCTGTAAAAGAAAATGCCATTAGCATTTCACATAAAAATTCTGACAATGACGTTGTGAGGCGTACATTTTATTTGACAAAAAACATGTAATGTGTTATTTCATGTAATCAGATTTTTATAAATTTCTTACAATTTACCTTTGTAAGCATTCTGCGCATTTTACAAGTTGCTCAGAATGTTCCTTGCAGACATGCTGATGACATCTATGACACGTGATTTTTATTTTCTTGTCTCTATTTCGCCCGCAGATGTGACACCTTTTGTAGGTTCTTGAAGGTTCTGCTTCTTGTGGCTGTTGTTGTGGTGTTTCTAAGCCTAGTAAATTTTTGATAATTGAGTTTATTGATATTATTGAGTTTATTAATTGAGTTAACTTGTTCTTGCACTGACATCACCTAAGTCTTCTTCACTTTCGTTTTCAGATTCGACTTCAAATTCTGAACATGTGTCGTGATCACTATGTTCGCTTGCTGCATCACTCAAATCATCATCACGTTCATCAGGGCATTCACTTTCACTAACATCATCGTAAAAGTTTTCGGCAAGATTTGCTAATTGTTCATCAGTTAGAAACTTTATCATATTGTTTTTACTATTCAATACACGTATTATAGAAGGGAAATAAGGAACAAGTTGACGACGCTCTGGTTTGTGAGGAACTGAGTAAGAAATTTGTTTGAGTCGAATATTTATACGCCGTACAGAAATCAGGGGAAATGCCACTATTTGATTTGTAAAAAATCACCGAAGTCGAACATAAATGAGTGAATCCCCTGTACATGTAGGTACTATAATAAAAATCGCCGAATTGGAACGTATATAAGTGAATCCCCTATACTTACATGCACAACAACATCTGTGATTTCCCCAAAAGAGGACGAGGGCTATTATCACTATAAAATTCTAAATCATTGGTTAGAATACACTACGCTATTTTTGAAAAAAACAAACGTAATTGCTATCGTGGGGTGTTGAGACACCCCAAAAGCTATTTTTTGCTAAAACTAGAATATGGTAAATAATAAATTACACTATATTACATATCTCATTTGCATAGGCGAATACCTGGAACCTTAGAAATGTGACAAAAATAGTTTTAGAAAAAATTTAAAAAAAATGACCTCTGGGGTTCCGAAACACCCCACGATAGCACTTGAGGGTTAAAAATGGGCTACACAATCATGTTATACGTAAATTTATACTTAACTATAACTTAGAAATGAACATCAAGGAAATGAAGCAATAGTTTGATGAGGCGGAGGAAACTAAAAGAGATAAATGATATATTGAAACCGCATGGTACAGCAGGTAGGTTATTTGATAGTGCCATTTAGTTAAGATAATTACTTAAAATTGAGTTTATATTTAAATATTTGAATTTCAAAGCAAGTTTGATACATTTTTGCATTTAAGCGTGGTAGCCTTATCGTAGTTCAAAAAGGAAGCGAAAGGCATTTTTGATCGATATTGAGTTCAGGAAAGATTAAACTTATTTAAACGATTTAGAGTACTTTCTAGCTCGAAATTTATAAACAGAAATTTGTAGTACAAGAAGGGAAAATTATACATTTATAATAATTCGGATAATGAATATTGAAGTAGAATGAACCAAAAAAGACTCCCAAGAGCTTCAAAGGGAATTCATAATAAAGATAAAAATACAGAGGCTAAAATGGTTGGAACAAGTGTACAACATGTGTAATAACATGTTATAATACGAAGCGTATTCGTGAAAGCGCCACCTGGCATATTTTCGCATACTCATTTTCAAAGGACACGGGATTTGCTTTATTCCGTTTTTGGTCTCAAACTCTGGATGTACCTTTTGGGATAGGATATAATTGTTCTTCATCTAGTCTTGTGGTTTCTAAAATAAAATACTTACTATTTGTTTATGTGTATTTAAACATATTTTCTTGGTAGATTTGCTACCTTTTAATTCCTCAATTATACCCGTTTGTAGTGTTAAGCACTTCGGTTTTCTTTGTGACGACATGACGTGATAAATCGCGATCGAACACTTCCTTAGTCAAATAGATACCGTAAGAAGTGATAAAACATCAAGCGGTATTGCGAAAACATCACGTATCGTATAATCCAGGGAAGTACAACAGCATTAAAACATGCGGTGCGTACCGATACGGGGAAATCCCGCCGCAGGGTGTTGCACGTTGATTTAAAATTTAAATGAATCTACGTAGAAAATCACGTATCTATCCGTCAACTTAAATTATCTGCCATTTAAAAAAAAATCTGTTTGGGGCAATAACTCGCGAAGTTAAAAAATAATAAATACAAATTTATATATAGAAATTTATTATTTAAATATTATTAACAAATATTTTTTCATTTATAGAATTAAACATTTAACATTACTTAAAGCATTAAAAGAATAATCATTTCCTTCTTATTTGGTACATGCACAACACATACTCAACATATATGTTAATAGCATGAATATGTAAAAATGTAAATAGATAAGAAATTTCTTGCTTTACCTTCCTACACAGTAGTTGATACTTTCCATCATTCATTCTGTTAAGAGATTCTAATATCCGCATTCCAAGAATGTATCTTTGCAATTTATTCTTTGTCACTTTATCAATTAGTTGTACCAGCATGGTCATTATATTCACATCGATGTTATGTTCTGCGTTGTTTAGGTAAGCACGTATACATTTTCGAGTAATTATATCATCTTTATCGTCAGAATTTGGTGGAAGACTTACGTATCGCAGGATATCAATTGTTATAAGACGTGGATTTATTTGCTGTAAACTGTGATCGACTACAGTCTCGATAAATTCTTTTGTGCGATTCACAACCACAATTGGCTCCAGAGCTATGCTTGATCTAGATTCGCTGGTGTGGTATCCTGATGAACAAACATCATTGTCAATAGCTTTTTTTAACGATAGCATCTCTACAGTATTTATTTCTTGAATTTTCTTCTTTTTAGGGGTGGCTGGCTTCTTAAATACAACATTGTTATTTGTCTCCTGGATGTCATTCACTTTTTTTCTATGCATTGTTCCAGATTGATTTTTATTTTTGCTTAACTTTGATGACTTAACTGAAGTCCGTTTGCGTTTCTTTTCGTATGTTACATATGAATTTATGAAGCTATTTTCCATTGCACTCGAATTTCTACAACTTCTGTATGGGCGATTTGGCGTACTTTTCGATTGTTCCTCCAATTCTACGTTGGAAGTCAAGTCCAAAATAGAGTATTCGTTTTTTATTTCTTTATTTCTCCATTCGCAGTTTTTGAGGAGCACATGCCATTGTTTATTTCTCCCTTTTGTCGCTGGGGAAGCAACTGGACGTTCTTGTAAACCGTACATTTGAAAAAGCCAACAAATAACCCGCAAATATAACCTAAAATTACTTATAAATATTTGCATAGATATCTTATTGTAATTTCAACAAGGCATGAGGTGACATCTTGTAGTATTACTTTGAACGCAAACAACTGCATTTTGGATGAACAACTTCCAATGACTGCTACAGGCAATGCTTTCAAGCGGTCCATTTAGAATTATTTTTTATTAATTCATTTTACTTTCTCACGAGTTGAAGGTTAGTAATAATAAATCGGCATACTCGAAAATTAAATAAAACTTTATATTGATGAAATTACAATTTATTTTCAAAATAAATATTGTTTCTATTTATAAAACTACAAATGTATATTTCTAAAATACATATTTTTTTCATTTATAACAGCTTATTTTTAAAAGAATGTTTTGTTTTACGAAACTATGAAATAAAACAAATATTTCTTGGTTTATAAAAGTCTAACAGTCTATGTTCAAAATATATATTTGGTTCATTTAGGAAACTAAACATTTCTAGAAATACACTACCGGTCATTGAAGTTAGGACAACTAGTAAATTGCTGCTAACTAAACAAAAACGGCAAGTATTCAAAAGAAAATAAAAACGTATTCGTAGAAATAAAAATATAAACAAATAATAAGAAGAGATAAGAAATAAAAGAAAACATTCTCATTAAAATATTCCACCACAACTATATTTTCATCGAAAAAGCCTCCTTTCGCTTTTAATACTGCTCGGAGCACTCGTGATACGCGCTCTATTAATTTGGTCAAAGTTTTTTCAGAAGTATTGTTTCATTTGGCTTGGAGGATCCGTCATAGGTGTTCTTTCGAAGTTGAACAGACTTGTCTACAGATCGGGGCCGTATGTTTTGGGGTCGTTATCATCATCTCATCCCGATGAGTAACAATCGCTGCCAATAACTCTCTTTATCTTTAGCTTATTTAAAATATTCATGATATGCTGAATTTGCATTATTTATTGTCTTTTTGATGTGATTTTTTTATGCTGTATTCCGCTTTTATTTTTATTTCTGTTTAAATTCGACGATTTATAAGACCCCCTGAGTTTTCTTCCATATGTCACATATGAATTTATTGAACTATTTTCGATGACATTGAAATTTCGACAACTTCTGTATGGGCGCTTCCGCAGTGTTGGAATTTTTCTGATTCTTTTAAGGTGGAAGTCGATTCTAAATTAGTAACTTCTACTTGTTTCTTTATTGTTGTTTTCGATTGTTCGAAATGTTTAAGGAACAAATCTCACCTCACTTTCTTCCTTTTTTTCGTCTATGAAGCACATGGGTCGAACAATACTACCAATACACCCCAGATCAACGTTGCCACAGCAGTACGACAAAATTCCTTAAGGCGAGAATTCACTTATCCTCATTTTATTTCTATTTGAAAGCTATAAATTATAGTATGAAATAATATAAAAGACTGCTAAATGGTAAAACATATATGAGGAACTTGTTTCTTTATGAACGAGGGTCTAAAATAAATTTATTTTTTAACAATTATCAAAACCGATAATGATCACCACCCGCTCTGATTTGACAACAGTATACCCAACTATTATGAAAAGTAAATTTGAAGGGGTTGGAATTTGGAAGCGAAAGCAGAATACGCGTGCGCTAAACGCGAATGACGGCGACTGCTATTCTATAAACCGAGCCAGAAATTAAGATATGCTTAATTACATACTACACTGTAGAGGCAAAATGTATTTTTTAGTCACTATTGAATTTCCCTCTGTAGCTTACGAAATGGCGCAGTTTATCGGGTCATTACTTTATTAGGAACATTGCGTTCGAGAAAGTTCATATTTAGTGTTCAACCCCCTCTACTTCATTAGTCAGAGACAGGCCCGACACCAGAAGAAGTTCTACTGTTGATTTAGAATGATCGTCGCAATAGCAACAACCAAATGTCGTTATTATATTAATGATGGGCAACGTAGGGGAAATGACTACATTTTTGCAGCGGCTAGGTGCATTCGCCTTTACTCGTCTCATGAGAAGGGGTTCGTCTTGCTTGCCGGTTTCCTCAAGAGTCGACAAAACACGAGTCTGTTTAGTCGCATTAAAAATTTAGTAATTTTCTCTAGTTGTCCAACACCGGCCTATATTGTGGTTACCAACCCCACTACTAAACAAGTGTCATTTACACAATAACAATTTCTTTTATAACTTAGAAAGATTACTAAAAATGTTTTATTTTTTGTTATAGTATATTATATACATAAGAATCTAAATAAAAATCAGCATTTATTACGCCCATATTTCATTTAAATATTTATTATAAATCATCAATTCATTCAAGTCAAATTTGTAAAGATACGATTCTAATCACATCTAAGTAATATGAACGTAGTATGACGTAACATCTAAGTATTTTTAAATTATTAATGTTACGTCTCTGTGTTTTACGTTCAAATTGTTTTATTACGGTCCTGTCATGCTTTGATTTCAAGCTCGGTCCTCGTTACCTAAAAATAATTCGTTCGTTTATAATAACGAAATGCGTGTATTACATTAACCGATTAACCGATTTAAATAAAACACCGAGACTTTTGTGCTTATGTTTAATCGGAATGCTCTTTAAACACGCTACTGTTAATGATTTAAAACGGAAGTAAAAATACACTTTTTAAATCGACACCACGAATGGGATTTTTAAATAAATTGTCTTAAACACTACTCTTCGCAATAAATGATATTCCTAAAATCGTAATGTTGTGACATGAATCCAAACTTGAAGACCTCAACTCTAAAATCTTAACGAGCGACATGCCAACAATCAATGTGCACCCATTAACCCAGAATCCAACGAAGGCATGTGCGAGATTCAAAAAGAGCAGATTTTCAAAGTAAACGGAAAGCCGCCGACAAAACCCACTTCAGTCAATCAAGTCAGATTTGTATCCACACATTCTCTTGTTCATAACACTAAGTTCAATATAACTGATGAAGATATTTTCGTTCATGCAGGGGATTTTTCGAAATGAGGGCATGTAGCTGAAGTGTATGGGTAGCAATTAATTCCTTCCTTGAGCAACTTTCAAATAGAAAATATTCAGGCACAAGTTCTGTATAAGTATACAAGTCGGCTTCCGCTACATGCGATACAAATTTGGATCTTTTTATATGGAACATTCTGTATATTATTATTACATCACGACGGTTTCATTTATTTCTTTTTAAATTCTCTGATCAAAATCATAATAATACAACATTTCCTTTTTAAATCGGATTTTTATTAACTAAACTCTTACAACCTTATCACTAAATTGTATAACACCGTAATTACCGGAAACCGGCAAATCGCTTAGCTTCCGTTTCCTCCGCCAATCCATCCGTTAAACCGCAAATTATGCCAGCTTTCAGAGTCTTCAAGGGGCACAACTTGCTCGGATGGGTTTGATTTACAGTGTCTCTCTTCGATCATTTAAAGTAAACAGTTCACTAACATTATTCGGAATTTACGTATGAATGTGCTATCTTCAATTTTAAAAATAGAATGAGATTCAAAGAAAATGAAAAAATGTATGAATATAAGCACAAAACTAATTATAAATATTCCAAAACATAGATTGACAAAATTTACATTACAATAGTATAATGCTATTTAATAAATAGTCCGAAAATATAAACTCTGAGGCAAATCTTAAAAAACCATATACGCTGAAAAGATACATTGGTTACTTGGATTATTCAATTTATCAAGAAAGGTGATTGTGCGTGACTGTACTATGTTTGTGGAAAAACTGACGCGCTGGTTCCTCAGTAATGGATATAAAGCACCGACCGAAAGCAACGACTGTAACTGCTTGTACTTGTATATTTTGAATAAAACGGTAACAACTTAACAAAGAAGTTAATAAATGAAAATGAAATACAGATGCTCTATAGTCCAGTTCACCTCTTAAAGGTATGTATATATTTATCCTTTTTTATGATGGGCACTGTTGTCAGATTTTGGTGACCGTCGGTGATGGTAATATCGGTATCATCGATATCATTCATTTTGATTATCTTTTGTTGGATATATCAAACCATTAATAATAGGCATCTATTGCTTATTCATGTGTTCGGTGCATAAATGGCGCCACTAGTAATAAAGGATGTAAACATTGGTGCTGGACTTGAATAAAATGAGTAGAGTAGTGTCGTGTGCTGACTACGGCAGTAATGCCTTCGTTTTATTTTTCCATTGCGTAACACCTTTACTTGAGTTTTCCGTTTTTTTGTCTTATATTACGTACTTACTTTAAATAGATCAGTTTTTCTAAAAACTATTACCATCACCATTAGTGTTGCATAATAATAATAATGTTTATTTTATTACTTGACACAAATGTGTATATAACAAGTCAAGAAAAACAAAGACAAACAAAACAAAAAAATTTATCAATATTTATAACTATATAACCAACTTATGTACGCAAATATTCATAAGACTGCTGCAGTTAGGTACCATCCATTACCAAGTTTCCAAAATTCACTTGTCTCTGGCTTGTGTGAAATATCATGTACTTTGTTTTTTCTAAACTAAGCGACAGCTTGTTTTCAGAGAACCACCGTATTAAAACTTCTAATAGACGGTTAGATATATTGGAAGCATCGCGATCAACAGTTAAAACAGATATATCACCCGCATAAATAGTTAAATACATTTCCAACAGAAATAAAACTATCGTTTATGTATAAACTAAAAAGAACAGGACCTAGAACGGATCCCAGTTGTAAACCCATTCCCACAGGTAATGTTCGCGAGCACATACTCCTTGAACAACCGTCAGGAGTAGTGTACGTCAGCTTCACAAACTGCATTCTATCTTGAAGGTAAGATGAAAACCAGCTAGTAGTAGCACCTCTAATCCCATATTCATATAACTTTTTTATTAGAATGTCATATTGCACACAGTCGAACGCTTTTGTCAAATCGCAAAATATAGCAACAACTGTTCTTTTATGTTCAACGTATTCTAATATCTGATTATAAAAATCCAATAAAGCTGTCGTAGTAGATTTCCCTTTTCTAAAGCCGTGTTGACATTCACTAAGAATATCGGATTTTTTTCAGAAAAATATTTAGACGATCTAACATGCAACACTCCATGATCTTCGAGATGCTTGATGTCAAAGCAATTAGTCTATAGTTTGCTACGGTTTTCATATTACCCTTTTTGTGGATCGGTTTCACAGAAGCAGTTTTGAGAACATCTGGAAAAGTACCTTCAGCGAATGACAAATTAATTAAATACGATAAGATATCAGCCAAGTAAACTCCAAACTCACGAATGATAGCCATTGGCAAATTATCTGGACCGCAGGAATATACCGCATACTGTAAATATTGCAAATAAAGACAACTATTATAATTACATATATTTCAGATGGACTGATCTAGGTTTACAGTTTAATCTTTTTGAAACATTTGCTTCACTTAATCTTAATTTTGGTTTTGTTGATGATGCTTAGGTTATATTTTGTCTTAAGAGCGAAAATATTGAAATTCAAAAGTTATCTTTGTTATATTCTGTAATGTCAGAAACAGCGAGTGTGGTTGTGGTATGTATTTTTGCGTTTTCGAACAAATTGTAACGAATAACGCGAACTTGCTTCAAATTTACGCTTATATACGAGTTATAAACAGAGTAGGTTTTAAGATTGCTGCCAGTCGTTGTTCGTTTTTGCAATTGATATCATTTCAAAACTGAAATGGAAACGGAAATTATACACGTAAAACGAAAAGCTATAATATTATGCTATCAAGTTTCAGTAGATAGAATATAAATAAATTTAGAAGATTAACATTATGTCAACATAAAATTTATCGCTGCTCAGAGCGATAATATACAAAAAATTAAGTACCTAAATAGATTTGGCAACGTAGGGCACGATGTCCATAAGACCAATACTTCCTTTAGAAGGTGAAGTAGAATATAGCTCGAATGCATACACAACGATTTACTGGATGAATGTTAGTGAGTGTATTCTCTAATGCGACTGCGTTGTTCTCCCAATAGTAGAAGCAAATAGTGTATGCAACCCACTTTGCAGACGTGCAAGTAAAGAAAACGTACAAAATGTAATTTACAAAATAGTTCGAGAGTCGAACAGTAATGTATAGAGATGACAAAGGCAGATGAAACTATTACTTTTTTTTGCAGCGACTAGACGAACTCGTATTTTGTCAACTCTCGGGGAAACCAGTAGGCACCACGAACCCTTTCTTATGAGACGAATAGATACGAGTCTGTCTAGTCGCTGCAAAAAAGTAATAATTTCACCTGCCTTGGTCATCTCTAGTAATGTATCCCACTTAGCTACATTCTTTTCTTTCTTTTTGTAGTTTGGCGCTAGTATCTACTACGTACTTTTTTGTAAGTTACGTTCGAGTAAAAATAAAGAACATTATTATTATTATTGTATATTTATCGATGTATATAATCCTACAATACATATATAAATAATCTCTAACTTAATTGTTTTTATAGAAGTATCACTGCGCGGTATATTAAAACGGATCCATAAGCCAAGCTGAGCGGTGCTTATAAATGTATAAGGTTTTATTTTACCACAGGAGCTATTACCATGCACACCTATTCCTACTAAATGCTTATCACATATCAGCATAAATCCAGGACGTATCAAACACTTATCTTTGTTTTGTTTAGCACAAACAAACGTTTCCTGGATTTTACCCAATTCGTCTCGATATATTTCGTCACATGTTGCTTTATCAAGCAGACTTACCTGACATTTTTCAATGTGCCTCTCGTCAGTTTTATAGTGTACATGACAAGTTATATGCTTATAAGCTGGACGAGATATATGTATTGGAACTGCAACTCCCGGTGGAAATCCTTTGTTGATTCTTAAAATAGCTATATTATATGCCTCTTCGTTTTCTTTGTATAGGCGATGGACAATTAGGCCTGTAAAGAATCTCTCATAAGGTAATCTGTTCTCTCTCCACAGAAACACACTGTATTCTTCCAATGTATACTTTATAACGCAACTAGCTAGAGTTACGATTCGGTGCTTTTTAAAGCCCCTGACATAAGCCCCTAAGCATTCAGGTCCTTCTGGCGAATGAATATCCAGAATATACTTCCAAGATTCCAAAATGTCTATATAATCTGGAGGTTCGCTTTTTCTAATAATGCACTCATTAGTACACATAACCATCATCAAGAGGAAAATAAACCAAATTAATTGCATGTTTCGTTAATTTGTTGCATACCATATATACTCTCTCTCCCATAAATTTAGAAAGCCCAGTATTAACAATTTTAAGACATTTATAACTGTTTCTTCAAAAAAATCTAACAGACTTGGTAGGAAGTATTTTACTTTCTTTTTTCTATTTATAGAATTATGTGTAGAAGAACAAGATCTTTGTGTTTTGTGTATTACTTTTAATTGTCATAATGAGTATCCGTACTTGCTGTTACCTACCATTCATCATCACTTGACAGTTGACAAATGTTGTCAAATGGCAATGAATTAACTGCTGTATGCTGCTGTACATGAACAAAGTGTTATAATAAAAACAAATAAAATAAAGACAAAAGATTAAAACAAAACCCTTTGTCACTCGCTATTTACGTGCTATTTATCAGGTAGACATATTGTTTGGTACTGGGGATTAGAAAATTATAAATATAATAATATTGCAAATTGTATAAATTTAATTTACAAACGAAGTATTGCTACATCCACTCCCCATGGTTAGAGTGCCAGTTTATCACAGGTGACACACCATTAATAGCCCATTCTTCGCTTACTAAGAGTCAGGCAGATGCGGAAGGTTGTGTTGAAAAACGAGGGGATTAAGCCCAAAAATGATGCTGTGGTTATACATGAGGGTAATCAGACTAATGATAACATATGGATGGTGGATGGTATGGTGGGCGAAAACATTGCAGGTAGAGGCAACAAGGCGGCTAAGTGGCATACAAAGACCAACATGTCTGTGTGCCATGGGGGTCATGAATAGAGCGCAACATTCTCGCTTGCTTTCCAGTGGTGTTTAACCGCAAGAGATTGGGGGGACATAGAGCTGTTTCGTTACATGTCGGCACTTCCCGGCCTTCTATGCCGTGTACTATGTGTAATACATATCGCAGTGCGAAGTTGTTAAGTGTCGAAATTGAACGGAAAGCATTAAAAATGTTGAAAATGCGTAGAAATGCATCAAGTTATCTGTTTGCTAACAGGATAAACACGTATTTATAACAATTTCCAGACTTAATATGTGATGGTAAAGATATCAGGTGTTTAGTTTGCGATAAAAGTTTATTATGTTGTGTAGGAACCATGTAAATAGCGCAACACATAAATTTAAACAAAACCAGAAAGAGACCGTGTAAAGAATTTCTATATGATGTAACGATGATGTTAAGTGCGCGCAATATACCGTTTGCAAAAATCGGACAAACATGTTTCGTCAGTTTTGGAAGAAATACAATCCAACGTGAGAACTACCAGATCCGCAGACGCTACGAAGGTATTTGCCGTCAGTGCGCGAGAAGAGTGAGAATTATGTGAAAACCGCAGTAAAAAATAAACGGTTGTGACAAACTATAGATGAAAAGAAAGAAGTAGCTGCAATAAAGCTAATTCCAAAATCCTCAAGTTGGAGTAGATTTAAAAACTATTAACGGCAATTACTTCGTTATCCTTACGGAATTCGTGTGAAATTGTTGACCACATACAAACAGCGCTACATATTTTAGATGACGAGAAAAGTGTTTCAGTCAGAGAAAAATTTAATAAGTACCCGAATATTACATCGCTAGATGTCGAACGACCTTTTTCCGTGTATAAGCAGATATATACGCCGCAACGGACGGGTCTCAAAGAGACCAACGTGCGCTATGATACAGGTGTCGAAGGCCCCACTTCCGGATTTCTTTTCAACCACCTAAGCATATTCGGTAAGTTGTTTACTACATTATGTTTGCGTTTTCATAAATTCTCTTATTGTTATAAACGAATATATTTAATGAACCAGCTACCACCAACTACTATGTGTATAGGCGTTTCGCTGTATCACAGCCCATCAGTACGCCTATGTAGAAGGTAGCAGCTGTAATTCACGATGTTCAAGGTAACTTGTTCGGATGAGAGTATCTAATTAAAGATACTCTAATCACGGAGATTGCCCAATTATATCGCCATATCGACCTCTAGAGAATTATGCAGTCTTTGCCACAGAATCTGCGAAGGTAGCACTCTTCGACTTCGAGGCTAGCACACCCTAGCCTAGCTAGGAACTGCTACATATATACAGCTTCGGTGGAGGCCGAGGCTAACAAACTACAGACTAATGAATGGCTAACCTCCTATAATTACATCGTATAGTGCAAACTATCAGAAACTGTTAAAAAAACTCAAGGCGGGATCGATAACTAGGAGGCCCAGTGACGTAATCAGTCCCAAATATTTCGACAAATATTATAAAACGGTAATACCAGATGCAGAAAGGATCGCCTATAAAAACCGAATCCATCTGGTACACAAACGGCTCAAAGACAGAGAATGGAGCCGGAGTCTGGATTTGGGAGAGTAGACCAAAAATATCTAAATCATTAGGACTAATTCAAACCGCCACTGTATTTCAAGCCGAAATAGTAGCAATGCTGAGGTGTATTGAAGAATTAATCCGGCAAGCAGTTAACTGTCGATCTATTGCTATCTATTGAAACAGCGGTAATAAAAGCGCTAGATTCCACACTGGCGAATTCGAAACTGGTATGGGACTACATGATTGCGCTCAATAGACTGGGAAGCCGAACTAAGGTAACTCCAGTTTGGGTACCAGAACACGAAGGCTATCGAGCGAATGCACTCTGTGGGAATGGCTTATACGTTAGTAAATGCAACCACCAAACAATGGAAAGATATGAAATTTCAGGACTGGTGGAAAATTATTCCAGACCAGAGACAAACCAAGCAATGTCTGATTGGATACAGGCCTACATTTACAGCGGACTTACTGAGCAGAGATAGGAAGTCTGTCAGAGCAATAGGGGGCCTGCTAACAGGACGCTGCATGCTTAAGAAGCACATGAGCAATTTGGGCCTGACATAGGAAACAGCATGTAGATTCTATCAGGTGGAAGAGGAGACTGTTGTCCATGTATGCGACTGTATAGCACTGGCAGGAATATGGCTCTCTGAAATGAGCTCGGAATATCCAAAGGCCGAAACCTATATATAACCATAATAGAGCTGAAAATGTCGCAATGGGACAAGTCAAGAACTACCGCGAGTTAGCCGTTACATGATCCCATACCAAAGCCTCTCTGGAGTTGTGGTACTATTGAACTTTATATAGCGAAAATAAATTGTTACTGGTACAATGGTTTGCCTCTAATGTTACTTTCAAAAGGTATCAGCCGCCTCTTCCCCTCTACGCAGTGTTACAGTCCGACTTTCGATGCTTCCCTCCTTAGACAGATATACGTGTGCCATTCCTATTCACATAACACGCAATCGGAACAGCTACGTGATTACCGATCAAGTGAAGTAGTACATGGGATTGTACTATAGTAAGTGGATGATAACCCTCGGTTTGCTTGGCAGAAAACTGTAAACAGAACTAGATTGTATTAACTCAGAAACGCTGGACCTCACAATCCATTGCTCCTTCTCCAGAGCTGTGCTGATTTGCACCGTATCCAAATTCCTATGCTATAATTTGTAGGGGATCTAGGGTACTGCCCGTCTTATAGCCATTTTTAAAATGGCGAGGAGGCGGCCACACTTTGAAGATAAAACAACTCTTATAAAGCTTCAGAACATACTCTCCCATTATATGTTGTTGTAGACTTCCGCGGTTATTGTTTTCTTTTAAAGAATTTGGGTTTCCGGGTTGATACCGCGTCGTAATTGCATGAGAATGCCGACGTTTCGCTCTCAATTGTATGGAGCTTCTTCTGGGCTGCTGCATGTTGCGTCGCAGCGAAAACCCAAATTCTTTAAAAGAAACTCTCCCATCGTTGTTACTGGGGGAGTGGTTGGTTGTCTCCTCTATAGGTACCGGATATATGGATGTTGAATTCCCATGTGCCCCGCACTGGTTTCAGTTATTAGCTTCTTAACTTTGGGGCACTCCTCTTGAGTTCGGATATCGTCCCATACCAACGATCACGCACTACCTGCGTACATTTACTGAGGGTTTTGTGACGCTAGATACCCCTTAGGAATTCAGAACTAACTTGAGGAAGCGGAAGATTACGCGCGCGAAGCGGAAGAGGGTTACGTCGAATTTTTACCCTTTCCATTGCGTAGGTAGCTCTACAACTTTCCATTCTAGAAACGTCTCGTCGTCCGCAGATAATCTCCTACGCCAGACACAAGAGTTGGCAGGTAGAAGGTAATGTTCGTAGCCCGCAGTGGCAGAGAGACAGTTGTCCAGCTTCAATTATAATGACCCTCTTGACTGAATCTACTCTTCGCTGCGACAGTTCGCCAAAAGGATTGTCTGTGTTGATAACACCCACTCAGAGATGATTGAGAACGGCCTCTTTCTAGGGCATCTTCTTCTTCTTTAGTTGTCCTGGAGCCGACTCGGATGAAATAGCAGACTTTACTCTTTAAATATAAACAAGTATCAAGAAAAAGTTGGCATATTGAGTTCAGAAATGAGAAAATCCTCTGATTTTTTATGATCGGAAGAAATTTTGCTTCAAGAAATCTTTTTCCCATAAAACTTTCTTTCAAATTAAAAGTTATTGTCTATTCTTACAATTAACCAAATTTACAATTAAATAAAAGTGATTTGATTTTTGAAAAAAAAATCAATATGGCGCCGCCCTTAGGCACGATTTGGTCGGCCGCCCCTTTGTTTCGCGACCCTCAAAGTCTGCGCCACTAGGCACGTGCCTAGTGTGCCTAATAGTAAGTCCGTGACTGATTGTAAAATGATTAATGGTTTGTTACCAGGGTAATCTCTGCCTAGTATACGGTGTGACTTATGTGTAGAGTGGACCAGCGTATCTATATCGGGAGCGTATCCAGTACGCAACGTCATGCGCAATGCAGAAAGCAAAGCAGTCACGTTTTGTGTTAGTTCATTTTGGGTCTTCACGCGAGTTAGTCGAACGTTGTTTGCTTAATTCATAGTATGTCGGGGGTACAGAAGCGTAAAAGATGACCATGGCTGGAAAATGTAAAAAGTATATCGGTGAATTTGCGGATTTATATTATGATGGCGCAGGTATCTACCATCTGCGCGCAAAGATAACGAAAGAAATATCAAAGCCGTAGTTAAAGATAAATGGTTGTGGTTAACCGTTGGTGAAACGACAGATCGAAAAAGAAATTCCATTGTGCATGTTATGGTGCGCGTACTGGAACCCCTTCAACCGAATTTTCCAATCTTATTGGCAAGCAAAAGATTACAAAAATGTACTGGTGAAGCGAGTACGAGGGTAGTACAGGATACGTACAGAAATTTGAAGTGTCACGTAATCAACTGTTGATGTTTACGAACGATAGCGCGGCAACAATGCGTTGCGTGGGCCCTTCTCTAAAACAAGAGACCCATTCGCAAATGTTATCCAGAGGTGGATGTATTAATATCAAATATTAAAAGTGCTTTTGGAATATCCCAAACGAATTCGAGAACATCACAGCACGGCATTCCCGAACCACCAGAGCCTATTCACACACGTAGATAAGGTAAGTGGGTTATATATAATATTTATAATTAAATACATAATAATATAATGAGTAATGTAGTAATATAATATGTATGCATATATGCAACTTAGTACTGTCCTGGCGTGCAGACAACAGTGGCCCGCTACAGTTATCATTTTCTGTCGTTTTAACTGTCAATTTTATAATTACAACGTTGTTTAATTTTATTAAAAGAAATGTTAACTTACCAGATTTTATATTTACATTTTATGTATGAAATTATAAATATTGTAAAATAATTAATGCTTTGGAACCAGAGTATTTTGTTTGGTACATGGTGACTTTTATGTGTATTGGTAGTGACATACATTTATTTAAGGTTGATGGCACTGAATTTTGATAGAAGTATAAAATTTGTTGACGTTTTCAGTTTAGACAGTTTTTTAATTGTAGGTTATGAACTAAACGATATTTATTTAATATGTCTAAGTTTAATTACAATTTACTTGAACTGAACATAGACAAACTATTTGAAGAACGAAATGTTTCTGAAATTATCGAATTGGAGAGAATTATCGATGCAGAAATCGAAAAAAAAAGGATAGAGCTTAGGTGTATGGTCGGGTATGTGGAACTTAGTAATTTCAAAACTTTGTTATATTAGAATATTTGCAGTGATCGATACAAAGATATATTGGCTGCATCTGATGCAATAAACACCATGAAAGATATATCACAGCAAATTGTTTTATATATTAGTCAAATCAAAGAAAAGTGCGAGACGATAGTCAAAGATATCGACACAAGTGGTACTAAGGCAGTCACTAGTGCCAATGTGTAAGTAGTATGTTAGTAATATAAAAAGATTAAAGAAAGCAGAATGTATATTTTTAGGCAAACAATGGAAGAAAGATGTTTGGTAGCACAAATACGATTAACTATTTTTATAAATGAACAAATTTGGCTTGCTTTAGATGAAGAAGACTATTCTAAAGCAGCACAATTTTACTTATTAGCCCAGCATGTACATACTGGTTTAAGGTTACTTAGAAAAGATATTTTAAATAAAGTGCCACTTCTAAAGGATGTGAAGAATACATTAGAAATTTTACGGGAAAGAATTTTAAATAGAGTCAAAGAGAAACTAGAGTCCTCAGAGACAACAGCTGAAGTAGATGATACTAATCATATAGTTTTACGATGTTTTATGTTCTTATTTGCAGGAAACCAGCAGCAATTTAAACTCGTTAATGTTATTAGAAAGTCAAACGAATTCTGAATTGCTTTGTACATTTATTAGCTTACGTAAAACTGCCTTAATTAAAGTGATACAAAAATTACATTCAAGCGTGAGACATCAACTAGCAGCTATGGTTAAATGCCTTACATCAACCGTCCATTTATTACATGACTGTTTCATTTGTGAGTAGATAAACTATAGGAAAACATGTTAGCCATACTAAGATATGCAGAATAGACAGTAGATTTTATGCCACTTATCGCGAATTCTTTTCAGATCATTTTTATGTAATTAACGAATTCCTTTTTATTCTCTTTTTAGTCTCATAATTTCTTCAAACATTTTTGCTTTGCTAGTTCATTAGCCTTTTATGTTTGTAATCAGATGCATAATTTGGGATATCATTTTCCCTTTTAAAAACTAGTTTTTTCATCAGTTTATTAAGGGTATCATGAAGATAGATTCTTGGCATTTTAAATATCACTGCTATTGTTTAGATATTATTTTTTTATTTTATATTTTCTATTTCTGAAAATGACTTTCCTTCTTTAACAAATTGTAGCTTATCAGGGGACAAATACTGGACTTATTTGGCAACAATTAGAGAACATAGTGAGCGAGAATGCTCCTTCAACTTTTTCAAAAATTCAGCTAACAAATCGACCATTTCTAAACTATGTTCCCGACATTATATGTCAATTCAGGTATGTCTTTAGCATTGTTGTAGTTACCGAACAGCAATAAAAGTATTTTAGGCCAAAATGTAGCTTCATAAATAATAAAGGATCTAAAAGTGATTTAGAAAATTGTGTAAAGGAATGGTTACGCTTTACCAGCGATACAATAGATAAAGGCTTGGAAAAGCCCTTAGAACTAGTAACGAGTATTAAGGGGCTGTATATAATTAGAGAAGAAGCTTTGAAAATCAGTATGTTTTCTAGAAAACTAAATATAACTTAACTCATGTATAGAAATCGTTAATTTCAGGCATTCCAAAGGATTGGGTTACTATTTGTGTTCAAACATATTTACCTAGTGACTTCAATGTTTGGTATTACTTCTTTCAAAAGTTGATAACCAAGAGAGCTCTGACTTTAATAAGCAAAAAAGTGGATTCTAATGTTGAATCATTTCGAAATGATTTGGTTCAGCTGTTAGAAGAAAAGGCACCATCTGAAAAATCAGAGAGGGATTTAAGATGGTATACTTGGCATGAAGACGCAGATGATGTTAGTAAAGTAGAGAATATACATAGAGGTACGTATTAAAACAGAATGTACTTACATTCTGTTACTAAATATAAAGATTATCTGAAATATGCATGGTTTGTGTGGTTTATAAACTATGTTAAACATGTTGGGTTTGTTCGAACCTGATACTGCAGAGTAATAAATCGACCAGAAGTATAGAGATAAGAAGAATACGCTTCAATTTTAAAGCGGAAGTTGTTAGACGCGGAAAGATTATACCAACTATAACTTCTTATTAAATTTTTGAAACATCTAAATCAAATGAAACTATTCTAGTTTCAGAGTTTGAATACTACTTTGGATACAAATACAGCATATGTGTTTTTCTATTAGAACAAATATACACACACCTTAAACATTAATTAAAAGAATAACTTAAGTTGTAAAATAACAATTGTACATGCTCAAGTTCGACGAGAATTGTTGAAATATAGCTAAAATCGTTCGGTGTGGAAGTTGGCTTACAAACAGCTGTCAGAATTTATTGCATGGTTCGAATAATGCACTCGTAGAACTGTCGGTTCGAATAAACCCGTTATTTATATACGGCGGACAAATATAAATAATTTCTCTGCTAAAGTAACTGTTGTATAACGCAGATCTCCTTAGAGACCGACAACTTTTTGAACGCTTGTGCAAGTTATGATCTTGTGATTAAAATTAATACTGCAGTACTACTGATTGCATGATTAAATAAGAATTGCGTTTTTGTAAGATGAACAAAACAAAAATAAAATGAATACTGCTTATAAATACGGTTCAAAATTTCCAAGTTAAAACTACACAGAGATTGCATCTGTGGAGAAGAGACTGTCAGGTTCGTTAGAACACTTTCTAATGTGTTTTGCCGTTTCGACAATGCGAGCAACAAATTCTTCCTCTGACTCAACTGGTGTTAAATAAACTAATTTTTTTATATGCTCCAAAGAAATCGACGGGCGTGAGGTCTAGTGATTTCCGAGATAAGGAATTAGATCCTGGTTTTCCAATCTACCTCTCGCCAAAATCGTACTCCACCAGCAAAGTGTGCAGGTGCGTTATCATGCTGAAACCGTATATCTCGGAGCACTTGTAATGGGACATATTTCAGTAGTTCTGGGAGAACCTATGGCAATACTAAAAAATCCTGCGTATTTAATGGAGGTGGTAACAAGTACGCGTCAATTAGAAAATCGTGCACAATACTTTCATAAACATTTATTGCAAATTGTTGTCAATGCCTGCGAACGAACATCCCATGAGGATTAACTATTAAACTCATTTCTTTCTATTGTTTGGTCTTAAAACTAACTAGCAAGTTGTGTCTTAACAGAAAAATCATCTCGAAATAGAGCATGAATATTTACGGGGTGAAAGAGATATAATTGCTGCTCGTGTAAAACATTTCCAATAATTCTGCGATCGACATTCACAGAGTTTGCAATAGCGCGTATGCTTGTAGAATGCTTTTTTGTCCAAGAACTTCCTCGTCAGTCAAATGCACATACTGACCGCCTTCTATCTGAATTTTAACACGTTCGTCGTCCAGCGCGATTCGTCTGAGTTTCTCGCCAGGCCCAAATCCGGCTGACGGAGCGGCAGAACATAAATAGAGCGATAAGCCGGAACTTGCCGCTTAGCAATGGTGTAACTCGAGTAGGCCCGAGCATTGTCGGTAATC
>LR737382.1:11547779-11564178 GCA_902655005.2 Marronus borbonicus
TTTGAGACGCACATCAGTGATTTTTTATCCTCAAAATGTTCATTAGACGACGTGAAAATATAATTGAAAGTGAGGAGAGTAATGATGACGAAGTAGTGAGTTTTAGAAGAAAAGATATGAATAGAATTTCATCGAGTTCAGACTCGGATATTGATGATTCATTGCATAATATCCAGTGGAACGAATTCGCCAACAGGCAAAAGACTTTTCCGTTCACCGGAAAAAGTGGACTTCTGATGGATTTGCCGTCTGACATTAATGCAAGTGAAGTGCTTTCTCTATTCCTAGATGAAAAAGTGTTAAGCCTTTTAGTTACAGAGACCGTTGAAGAGAGGTGAAACGGTAGCACGAGAAGATGATAACGGTATTGTGGTGCTCAAATGGAGAGATGTTCGAGGTGTTAGAATATTATCAACAAAACATGCATCCATTATGATCTCAAGCTCGGATTCTACTCATCGCGGACGTCCTTCGAAACAGAAACCTTTGGCGATAATGGCCTACAATAATGGAAGAACTGGTATCGATAGAGGCGACCAGATGGTGTCATAAACCACTACGATACGGAAAAGCATCAAGTGGTATCGGAAAGTAGCACTACATTTACTCTTAGAAACAACTATAGTAAATGCTCACATTGTGTACTAGACAGCCACACTCAAAAAAATAGAGAGATACTCAGATATGGGTGACGTGGCGATGAACGTGTTAAAGATACCTTCTCGCAATCGTCGGTCGATGGAAGCAGTCGGATGGCTAGAATCACTCTTCGTGGATGCATTTTGCCATAAATTCTTTGTGCTTGCAGTGAATTGCTACATCTTAATCTTAAATAAGACAAAGCAACCCTTTTCTTAACAAATGTTACCAATTAGCAGTCAACTTTACAAATAAAATTAATGTAATTTGTCAATAACAGAGTAATCCATGGATACGCATTCAATAAGTTACCTATCTCCAAGCAGTTTAAGTTTAAGAGAACTTATATTTCAGCAGAGAAATTATACATGTTAGTTAGCCTACCGTTTGAAAGTTTTTTTTTTTTTCATACCGTCTATGCTCTTATATTTATAGGATTATCAATGAAAACTAAAGGTTATTCTGGTAATGTAATCAAATTGTGTGAAAGAATTGATGTAAGATATCTAAATATTTTAAACGATATATCATATTATTTATACGGAAAGGAATATGACACTCCTCATTCTACATTGGCATTGAATCCAATTGTATATAAAAAGGATAAAAAGTCTTATGATCATGAAAAGTTACAAAATCACCTCACTATGGAATGTATCAAAAGTTTCAAATGGTATGTACGTCCTTTAAACAATATACATTTATGTACATATATTTTTTTCTAAATAGCTTCATAGATTTTTTACAACAAAATGTCAGCCCAAATAATGGAAATGATTTTATATTGAAGTCACTGCTATGTGCCAGAATTTTGCAGGCCATCACAGTATTATGCCCGAATTTTAAGAAATGTTGCAGTGCCGGCGGTTCAGACGAATGGGAAAAGATTCGCGTCGCTTTAACCAAAGCCAGTTTAGAATTTTGGTATTATTGGGTGGACGATGTGATTTCACAAATTACGGAAATTTCTAGTCAAGTGTTCGATGGAATGGATGTTGTTCAGATGTTGCAGATGTATCATGTAAGTAACTTTTATTTAAGAATGCGTAAAGTACGTGTGCGGATGAAACCTCGATACGCCAGTACATTCCTGAAGCTAAAGCGTAGTCGAAACAATGGACTGTGAAGGGCGAATCGGGTCCAAAAAAGGCGAAGTGTGTTCCATCGGCCGGGGAATTAATGGCGACTGTTTGTTTGGGATAGTCATGGAGTTGTGTTAGTTCACTGTGTCGAAAAAGGAAAAACAATAACAGGGGCATACTACGCCTCATTACTTTATAAGCTGAAGATAGAAATTGCGGAAAGACGGTCGTATTTGGAGAAAAAGAAAGTTTTGTTTCACCAAGACAACGCACCATATCACATTTCAGTAGCCGCTATTGCCAAAAGTCACGAATTGGAATTTCCAACAATTTTTTTTCTGTCTTCTCGGTTTCAAGTTTCGCTCGGAGGACAGAGATTTGAGTCGAGTGAGACGGCAATCGCATTAGTAAACGCCTATTTTGCAGAACAAGATGCCAACTACTGCTACAGCATTGTTGGAAAAAATTTATAGACTTACAAGGGACTTCCTTGGGAAATAAAACTGAGTATGGTAAAAAATACACTTGACTGGACGTTAGGATGGAAACTTTTTAGACTACCCTCTTATTCCCCCATAGATATTCAAATAAGCAATCAAAAAAACATTCCAAGGCAAGATAAGTACATGCATACTTTGTAGATGTGGAGAAGTCTTTTGTAAGGGTGTAAAATGAAACATTAAAAACTTTCACAAGGCCACTTCTCTTGGTGCTAGATCGCGTATACAAAAACTGGAAAGAAAAACTGAGTAGATACAGAATAGGATATACCAGACATCAAAAATCAGTTTCATATTAATTAGAAAAACATAAAGATTCATGTTCAGAAGACTAAAACCGCGACAACAGGAAAAACAGAAAAGTACCACAATGTAAAGCTTGAAGAAAAAGAGACAAGCTTCATTAACAAAAAGGAAATTCCCACTATGATAAAAACAGGAATTGTAAAAAAAAGGTCATGAAATCAATATTAATTAATAATTACTAAAGCGAAACATGGACAACAAACAAGAGACAAAAAAAGGAAGTTAAATAATACCGAAATGAAGTTCGCGCGAAATATAGAACGGAAGTCAAAGAGATATTCAGGAAAAAAATGTAAACGTTGCCCCTATCGAAGTATCAATTAGAGCAAGCACAACTCAGATGGCCAGAGTATACAATGAGAGGGAGGTAAGTAATATGGTTGATTGAGCGTTTGAATTCAAAGGGGCAAGAAAAAGAAAGAGAGAACGACTTACTAAAACTCTGGAAGAATGAAGGCATGGACTTTTTAATGTGAAAACCCACGCACTAGATGTATTTGTTAAAGTTATATTTTTGCAATCGAAATGGTAAAATTTTATGAAAACTAATGCGGGTTTTTTTGTTTCAGAAATGGGATAGTATAGAAATTCATGAACAAACCGACGACAAAGTATTTAAATCTCAAATCAGAGTACCTTCCCACATTAGTTCGTCTCTGTTAGAAATCTTAACACATTCTAGCACGTGCCTAAGCTGTATACTTCCTCATACATTGCCAAAACCTGTACATATTCAATTTATAGAACAGACTGTACAAGTCATTCTAGCACAATACGAAAAACTACTGGGTTGTACCTTAAACCAGAAACAAGCCTTGCAGTTCTTGTTTGACGTTAAATTTTTAACGTTATTCTGCATACCGAGAGAAAATATGAAGTTGGTACAAAAATCTCAGGAGATATGTGATAAGCTGAGGGCCAACGTAGATCCGTTTGATTTAGACGTCTTTTATTCGTATCTTCAACACAATGTGAAGCAGAGCGCTCTTCAATCAGCGGTACGTTACAATGTAATTAATGTAATAAAGTAACTACCTTGGTTGCATTTTACAGGTTATACTCGGTTGCCTTTTGCCAAACTCAGGTCAACTAGCGAGTCTGGGGATGTTAGAAAAAAACAAAGAGCAAGAAAAGGAACCTTCGATATTACCTCTTAGTGTGCCATTGTCGTCTTCATGGTTCCCGTTACTTCCTGTAACTGCACCTGTATCTAAAGCTTCGGTTCAAGTGAATAGAAGCCAGAAGGACTTGATGGTATGTACAGCAAAAAAAAATATATAAACAGATTCTTCACTTGTATAAATGTTTTCCTTGCAGATACGATTTACTGTTTAGCTTACTTTGTCGTTATTGGGTGTATTGCGGGTAAAATGTTTTGTAGAGTTTTATTGAATTTTTATTGTTTCATAATTAATAATCTTAACACATACGTGACTGATCCCCATCTATACGTATACCATAAACATTCTATTGATATGTTTGGTTAACAAATGTTTTTTGTACATATACAATAAATATTAATATGTTAGTTACACGGACAGAAACCCGCAAATATTTGCTTTACGTAACAACTAACGTATATGTTGCTCATGCGTGGGAAGCCTGCAGTGTCATTCATAGTTCAGAGAAGGTGTTGTGGGGACATAAACGTTCAAAAAAGTTTAATAAACATATGCTCTAATATGAGCGGTTACTAAGATATATTGCTTATTTTTGTGAAGCTATTATTATTTGATGTACTTTGAGTAGGTCATGCATTCTAAGCGAAACGCATCAGTTATGAAACAGTATTTATTTTATATTATTAAATTACAACATTAGAATAATTGATATTAAATTAAATTTTTAAATTCACCACCTCCGTCTCGATGCATGCATCAGCTCGTTTGTGAATTACACGAATAGATCGTTGAAGTACGCTGCGATTTTCGCTTATAAGTGCTGAAGAATTGACAATCTGATCAATTGGTGCCTCTCTTGTGTTTATTTTTGTTGCATACATTAATGATTTAAGTCATCCCCAAAGGTAGTAACCTAGTCATTCAAACCTGGCGGGCAATTTTTAAAACCATAACGACTAATCCAGCGTTGTGGAAAGCGATAGTTAAGATGATTGATCACAGCACGATTAAAATGAGCAGGGACACATGGTACATGTTTTATTTAGTATTCAATGAAACATCGTCCAGTAGATCTGAAATAATTTTTTTAAAATTCTAAATATGTAGCTCCAGTAAGACGATTATTTAGGACAACCAGGTAATTGATTGCTAATCATACCACGCTACATGTTAATGCTGAATCGATGCTGAAGGTTGCTTTCCACCGTGGCGTCTGGATTTTCATTTGACCAACAATGTTGATTGTCATTACCGAACAATGCATTTACAAAATGTACGGTTTCTGATAACGTAGGCTTCTACGGCCAGAGTCAGTTCAAATCAAACGTGTTCCGGGTTCGGACCGTATCCTGGTTAAATGAAAACTCAACCTTTCGCTCACAATCATATGGAACTTCTTCAGGAGAAGGGAAGGTGATTGATCACGGTAACTTACGGTGAACTTTGCCAGAGGCGAAAACTAACTACAGTTGGTTCTCGCCTATGGTATAGTTGGTTCTCGCCTATGGTATAGTTGGTTTTCGACTCTGGCATAGTTCACATGCTGAGTGACCGTGATCAACTGCTTCCTGCTCAGTTAGTTTCGTCTCTGACGTGTGTACACGTTGAGTACCGTGCTAACTGTTGCCTACCACCTTTCCTTCTCCTGAAGAAGCCCCATATGATTGTGGGCGAAACGTTGTTTTCGTTTAACCATGACACGATCCGAAGCTGGAACACGTTTATTCAATTGCAAGCATTCAACCGCGAAGCATCATCACAGTCCCGAAGATTCTGAATTGAATATGGAAAAGTTTTAAACCATTTTTGTGAATAACCTTAGTTTGCTGTAGTTTGGTTAATTTGTAGACGGGTTGGAATGTGACCTGAGCTACGCTCTACCATATTAAGGAATTCTCCTTCCGTTGGAATACCCATAAATAAATATATCGATATATTCTTAATGACTAAATGTGGCAGGCATTGTAAAATTGCGTGCACAATTATTTTAATGTCGAAGTAAATATGACAATTATTAATCACTCGTGTTTTGCTTAGAATGCATAAAATATCAAATAACAACTTCGCAAAAATAAGCAATATTATTATTTCAGTAACCGTTAATATTCGAGCATGTTTTTTGATCATTTACGTCCACACGACACCTTTGGATATTGAAGGTTTTTGCCCAATCATCCTGTAGGTACTGATAGTAGTGCTCGTCAGAATGTAATGCAATACGGCATTGGGAAGATATTAAAACATTGACGTTTTGATGGTTCGCGCTCTACCTATTTATTCTCTCTTTTTAACGTGCTTCTAAAAATTGTTTTGTTAAATTTAAGGTTGCTCACATTCAATCCCTTACTACGATTTCTTTTCGGGTAGACACTGCCATAATTATTTTTTAATAGGTTAGGGTTAGTTTAATGTAGAAAAGAATTAGTTTTGGATTAAATTTGGACAAAACAATGCTTGTATGTAAATGATTATACACAACGTATAACCAAATGTGAAACCGTTTTGCAATCTCCATCTCAGTTTGCTGTTTTTGCTCTTAATCCCATTCTAAATATACTAAAAAGGTTTTGCGACGTACCGTTCCATACAATAACCCAAGCCACTTCAGAAGAAAATTTTGAGAAACCTTCTTTCTTACATCAACCCCGTTTAAAAGAATGACTTTCTTCATCGACTCAAACAAATTGCACAAAAATAATAGAGATAACAAGTAGACTAAAAATATGAACCAAAATTTATGTTGCTTTTATTATCCCTTGTTGTTTTTTTTTTGTTTTGAATTGATTGATACACTAACGCGTATGCATGTCAAAACTGAACGACTGCAACACGCCTCTGTCGTGTGATTCATAGTGGACAGTGGAAGTCGTCGGTTCGCACTCTACTAATTACTGACTTTCCGAGTTATCTAAAAGAAGTTTATCCATCGTTTAAAATAATTTGCGGCTATTACGTAAAAATGGATAATTTTTCAAACTTTTCAGAATTCTTCACCAAAAACGAAACCATCCAAGAAAACAAGTGACGCCGCAAGCAGTGTGCGATCTGGTGCAGCAGCTTTGTTTGGTGCAATGGCGACCGATTGGTTCTCAAAACAATAAGATTGCAAATATATCACATTTTTTTTCTATTATACATATATTTGTATAGTTTCTTGTTTAATGTTTTTATATTGCGTGTATATATTGCATATAGCTATTATAAAATTTTAATAAATATTTGATACATTCAAATATATCATTCGTACGTTGTATTTGGTTTAAAGGAGCTAGTGTAGAAGGATGGCAAAGAAAACTAGTATTACAATATAAATTATTTTATATACAACATCTTCTATATTATCACAGACTTATGTCAGATAAATTACTAAAAAATATTACTGTTTATTATTAGAACTAATTCAATATGAACAGTGAAAATAATAAAAAAAAACTGACATGCTGATCAGGAGTTTATAACCACTTCGAATCTCGTTTATGCAGTGATTGACAAAATAAATTAAAATAGAATTCTATATAAACATTAAATTGAAAAAAGGAGTGATGATTTCGTAATACTCTAACGTTGGGCATTTGAAGGTATAAAATCATTGAGCTTCCAGCGACAACTGCCAAGATGTTCTAAGTAAATATGTATTATCGTTGGAAACCTAAAAAGTCAATAAGTCGATCGTTAAGAGCGTCTAACCAATTACAAACGGGCGATTGTAGGGATGAGCTGATAGAGGACTTCGTATTCGGCAAAGGCATATATTCTTCACCTCGGATGCAGAAGTAGCTTTTGATGGGCCCTCTGCACATAGGGCATCTGTCCAGTTTATCAAAACAACTTGCGCATATGCAAGTATGCCTAAAACATGAATTAGATTCAGTTATAAATATTTTGTTTAACCTCTATATTCTAGCTAGCGCGTTTACCAATAGGTAGTTGGTTAAATGAAACAAAATGTCCATGACATCAGAGCCTATTGTCCTAAGTAAAAAAAAATATTTTGACATGATGGAGGTACAGTGCCGTTTTTATTTGTTGTCTCCCTCTGAGACGACGTATCTATATTTTTTATCACTCGTAGCCGTGCGATTATTCCCAATCAACGCGGTTCTGTGCTTTTATTTGCTGAACGCAAGTACTCAGCTTTGCCACGCGGAAGATAGTATCGATATTTAGTCGTTGTAAGGGGGAGACAAAACATAAACCAGCTACTGTACATACATTTTTGGGGAATATAAATACGATAGTACAAGCGAAATTTACTTTGCAGGGTATAGCAATAGTACGTCCGTTTTTTATTACTCTAGCTGTATGTAATATATGTTAATTGCGCGTCTTTAGTGTTTTATAAATAAGTGATACAGTAGAATTCATTTTTTTAATGGAGTACCCTGTATATTTTTACAGTATTAAAGATCCCTAAATCACTACATTCTTCCCCAGATTATGAAAGTAACCTGTTTTGTGTTTTTCGAGTTCGGTTTTTGTTAAAAAATTTAAAAATCACATATCTCAAAGAATGTATTTCTAGTGATTTTTCTCGCTTTTGTTAAATGGGACACTTGTTTATTATGACGAGAACCATATTAACTCTCCTCATACCCACTCTTAAGTGGTTTTCACAATATTTCGGAATAATCAAAATTTCAAAATTGTTCATAAAGTTAATGTACTTAAAAGATCAAGTTAGCGGCTGTGAAAAGTATACTGAAGAACGTCCGTTTTACATAAAAATAAATTACTCCAAAGATCGTATGGTAGATATGATTTTCATACTGGGCAATGTAGAAAGGAATTCTCTTTTTGCCAGTAGAATTTACAGTGAAAGACACTTAATATCCAGGAGCTTTTTTTGAAAAATCAATGACGAGATTTATTGAACGTGTATAAGATATGTGAAAGAACAAAAACAAGAAGAAATTTAAAAAATCAGTTACACGTTCTGTTGCAGTTAGTCAAAAATATATAAGTAAGTACGCAGGTAAAAGTGAATGATCTGTTCTAAGAATATTAAAGAAAAATTGTTTACATACCTACCGCGTTCAGTTGCTTGGAGCTTACTGATCCTGATTTTGAAAAACGTTTTCAGTTTTGTAACTGGGTCAATGTTAAATTACAAGAAAATCTCTTCCCTAATTTTATTTTTAGCGTTCTTAGATGAAGCAATTTTTTACAAAAATAAATCGGTAAATAAGCATAATTTTCATTATTATGCAGATAAAAATCCTAGAATTTTGTGATTGTAACACTTTAACTAGAGAATATTTTTCGAATTATAACATCTCAACAATTAATGTTTATAGTGGAACTGCGATACTCGATAAGAGCGGCGAGTTAGTAAAACGAGCCAATCGGTGCGCCTTACAAAAAGGTATAACGCTCACCGGTTGGAAAGTTTTACTAACTCGTCGCTTTTATCGACTATCGTAGCTCTACTATAAATGTACCCTAAGGTAAGTTGAGAGAGCCTTCATAATTGAGTCAATCTGTTTGTAACAAAAATAAAGGCACTTTGAGCATTTATTACCTCAGGTTTTTTTTTTTAATTTAACTTTATCTCCATATTATTAATTTCGTCAACTTTTGCATTAGATTTAATAATACATGCTAATATGTTATTTCTACTTTTTCGTTTCAATAAGTTTTACGAGGAAAGAATCTTCTTCCGCTTTCTTTAAATTAAGGCACTTAAAATTTATTGTGAATAGAAGAAGTTGAATATTGGCCTTATGGATTGATGAATAATTATTCTGCATCAGTTCTAATTGTAATAAACAGGGTGTTCCATTTAACAAAGCAAGAAACACAATTTTTAAATTGGTAAAGTACATATTTTCCTGATGAACATCTTGTACATCTCGTGGTAAAAACAATTTGCTAACATCGTCACCCAACCTCAACCAGTCCACACCACAAATTTTATTGCTGAATTTGAAAGTGTTTGGATGTAGGAAACATGAGATATATTTTTTTTAACAGAAACAGTTGTAACTCGGAAATTACAAAACAGGTTATTTTTATAATCTAGGGATAAATGGAGTGTAGTTAGGGATCTTTAACAATGTAAAAATATACAGGGCATTCCAATTAAAAAAGTGAATGCCACCTTTTTCATGAAATACCCAGTATATCGGAATATATTTTTTAAAGATGCACAATTATGATAATATTACATCCCCAAAATATGAAATTGCTATCTAGCATACGTGCATACGGTCGTACCATTGCTACACCTTGCAAATATTTGTCGATTTTGATAATGTACACATAATTTATAGGGTTTATTTGCAAATAAATTTTATAAATTCTAAGTAAAGTACTATTTATCGTTGTAGTGTAGGCTACCCAATTGTGAACGACAAAATTATATAGTGTACGAGTATATAGACTACACTGTTGTCATTTATGACAAAGTGTATTTATCTCGCGGTAAATAATATTTATATTATTTACCGCGAGAATATTGCAATTTAATTGCGATACGTTTATCGGTCAAGAAGTTCTTCGCAGAAATAACATAGTCGGCTGGTAAGTGGGCCTGATGCGGAATTTCCCTAGATCTAGTCACTTCTTCCTCACTATTTCTTTGAATCTTCCCAAAACGTAAATGTAATAGTCTTAGTTAACTGTTGCAAAACGTGCAAAACGTCAGAGTAAATTGCTTTTCTGTTGCCCTTTCATCAATTCAAGCTCCCAACATGCACTTCGTTGGATCTTGAAATTCAGAAGTTTGGCTGTCTAATTGTAATTTATTTATGATCTTAATAAAGCTTTAAAATAAACCGAAATATTGGTTAAAATTATTTTTTTTTAATCTTGGTCGTCATCCCAACAGCAACAATCACGTATTAGCTGCTGCCACCATCTTCGGATACACTTTTCTCTTGTTTAATTTGTCATGCAATAAGAGTCTTATGATCACTTTATCAATGTTCATCAGAGTCGTAGCGGTTCTTGTGTTCCGTCGTGTCCACGTACTCCTGACGTTTTGCATGCCTTCAAGGGTTACAAAGGCATTTTCAAAGGTACTCTAGAGCTGTAGCTAAATTAGAAGAAAACTGATCTCTAAGCAAAGTGGCTTACTGATTTGAATGTCAGCAAAAATTGTGTGTTTTACATTAAGAAACGTTAGCAGGATGAACAGAGGCTCTTAAGACCTACCCAGTATGCTGTAGGCAAGGTCTTCGATGAGAACCAGGATAACGCTCTAGTCGAATTTATTCATCAATATCCCTTCGAAACATCCGTGAAAGCTCAAGAACAAACACTGTTTGCATGGTGTTCTAGAACAGCACAGTGACATTTAAAATAATCGGGGTTGAAGAACGGCCCTGCTGCACGTAGTATTTGTATCTGGCGAGTTTGCAATGTATTTTAAAATCGTGGAAATGAAGTTCGGGGCAATGTTGCCTTGTTTGACCAGAAGATGTTTCAGCCTTCTAATAGTGGAAAGCTGCCTGTTTTTCGTTCGAGGATTTCGAGACTTGAAAAGATTTGCACGTTCCGTACAGCTAACAGAGGGCATTACATATTATTGAAATGAGAAAATGTTACCAATAGCCTACTCAACTACAATTTGCGTTTAACATCAGAAAACACGTAAAAGTGAAATAGGTTGCACTATCATATTTTAATTCCACATAAAATGTCCTTCATTAGACGACGAAATCTGGATTATCAATTCTCTAGTTTTTTCCTTAAAGGTTTCCTCTCTAGTTACGTCTTATTTTATAGCGTTTTATTCTATTTTGAAAACTGCATATCGAGCAGTGTTTTTTTACGCGATTTTACTAGTTATATTTCATGGAGAGCAGTTTAGAGATACTTCAATTTTTTCAATAAAACTCTTCATAAAATTCGGCATTACTAGATGAAGAAGCGCTTAATAATTTAAAAGTATACTTCCAAATCATACACTTGCTTGTTCATGGCCTTCCTACCTGTCGTATTTTTTAAAAGCCAGATATTTTTAGCCATATTACACCATTTCAAGACAATCAGACTACAGCTTATGGGTTTGGGCTATGGGTACATTTAGCCTATAGTTTTAACTTAACTCAAAATTAATCTTATTTCGTTACGGAGTAACTGGCTATAAATCTTTAAAATGCAGACATTTTTCGATAATAACAGTAACAAATAAGATAGACACTGGAGGGACAATACCTACGTACAAGCTGTTTCAAACTATTACCTTTTATTGTAGATATACCAATGCAACAAACATTTTGAAATAAAACTCCACCTGGAGAATTATCTAAAATTATTACCATATTCGACAAACATTGCGTTATAAATATAAAATACTCAATTGAAAATATTCTAATTACAGTTTAGTATCATGAAAAAAATTAACTGACTGTCTAACAAGTGTAGTTCCAAGGTCTTAAAATTTTGAAAAATCTCAACGGTAACATTAATAACGACAAATAACCTGTCTTCATACATTTAATCAATTACATTACACACGTGTTCGTTTCATATATAAGCTACACGATATCCGTGTATAAATCGTACCTTATCACATTGAAATAATTTCTCAAGCGCAAAGGAATTATTCTTATTGGTAATGTTAATTCTCTTTAATACGACCACATGCCATTGGTATACCATACATGATTTACGATTTCGCTAATTTGTAACTAAATCAATCAATTTCATTCGATAATGCTTACTAGGCTAATAGTTACAGAAAATTATGCGCGGTGAGTCGCGTTACACGAGGCATACCTCAATTCTTACCGCTCTAACAGAGCGGATCCGCGCTTATCCGATGCTGCATAAGGATTTTGTAATACATTCGTTACATACATTTTGTAATACAATTCGTGAACTCACTTGGTTAATTCGTCTGTTACTTATTCTAATTTCGCTATCTGTTGTCAATAAAAGAAAAAGTACATTGATACTTTCTCTCGAAGAGCATCGGCAATAAAAATACGGTAATGAAATGATTAATGTTACCTGCACGGTAATAAAGCTCTTGATAGCGGAAAATATTGGCAAACGACGCATAATTGTTCCCCGGAGACATTCCACATTCCTGTATCTCCGCCAGATGGACACACTAACGTCCTTCCAGGTCCTCCTTGAACAGGTTCCGCCAACGCTAGCGGAATATGACCGCTTTCATCATACCCAAGTGGATTACCAGTCGCCAAATAAAGTTGCTGAAAAGTAAAAGCAATCGAAACAGCAATGAACAAGTTTATGCTGTTCGCATCTTACCTTCAGACAGGAAAGCTGTCCGTTTGCTTGTTTAAGATACTGTGCCAAAATACTAGTTGGTAGCGTGCAGACGCCATCCTTTATGTGCACAACATTAATCAAAGCCACCTTAAATAATCTTCGTTTGATTTTTGACGTTACGGAGGTAAAATATTCAGTTTCTGAAATTGGAAGGCACTTACTGTTTCGTCTGGGTGGATCTCCTGATCGTCGTTGCGTAATAGGAATATCACTAAAGGATAGAAAAGTCTAGGGGGAGTTCCGAGATCAATTGATCTTTCGGGTAGGGAGAGTGATAATGCTTCGTCCGTGTGTGGATTGCGGCTAAAACAAAATAAGGAAAATATTTAGGTTCGTTCGTAAGAGCAGTAAGAGGTTTTACACACGTCAATAGATAGATCGGTGTTATGTATTTATGCAACCAATAGAGGCAACTGTATAACAGCTGTCATGTACTATATGGCCGATAGAGGTCAAGAAAAGAAAGGGTGAAAAGAGTAGAGCAAGGACAAGATGGTATAAAGAGCCATTGTAGGTGAAGCACTACCGGTAAGCAAAAATTTTACGGTTTTCGTTGTAATATCAATTCACAGTATTTGACTTTGACAGGATGATGTTCCTACGTGTTTTGTTCCATACGCGCATAAATACATATTAAATTGTTTGTTTGTGAAATTCTTAAATGATGCTTCCTTGTTAACCTGTTATGCGTCGGAATTAACTATATCCATGCCAAAATCTCTTGCAGACGATGATTTACCGTAGTAACGCATACAGAAATAAATATCATCAACCTCCTAAGAGGAAGGCTGCTGACCGACCACGAGTCCGATTCCTCAGAGGAGGAGGGCCCACCGGTTGATCAACGGTAGGTCCTCCTCCTTCCTCCATACTTCCCATGTTAAAGAAGTTCCGTTCTCAACCTTTGATAGGAAACGGTCACATCTTACCCGCCGCGGTCTAGGTCACGTGTGGCGACAACTAACGGTCCGTCGGAGCCTAGGCCACACAAATGTTACAACTATCTGTTCCTAGTCCTCGCCCTAGGCCGCCGGGCATTGGCAACTATCAACCAGCGACGAAAACGGAACCGAACGTGATGTACAATCGGGCCGCCCGAGATGGTCAGGCTATAGCCCTACCCAATTCGCGCCGACGGGATGTTCGTTGCCCAGAAACCTGGGATTGAGTCAAACCACTACGGCTAACTTCAGGCCTTAGGGTCCAGGTAAGATTCTCTAATCAGTCGGGACACGGTCGGTAAACTGTCTACTCCCCTATGTGCAGATGCCCCCGCTACGCCCGTTACACTGATACCAGAAATTAGGTAGTGGCGCAGGGCTTTATGGGTAGATAAACGCCTACCCAGTTCGTGTAACGTGTACAATCAGTACTTCTGTCTTATTTATTCTTACAGATGAGGTTTCCAAATCGTTATAAAAGACTTAAAAATGACTTGGAGAATTTATGGATTTTACTTTTTGATTCAAGAGGATGGACAACTTGGCGATTGAATTGCTTAAGCACTGGATTAGGATTACTAATTTTAAAGAATACCATACGAGGGAATCTTTTATGATCGGCTGTAATCCCCAGCAGTGTCCTTTCCATCATCTATCGTTGTCTTACCGAGTACAAACAGTACTTCTGCTTTATTCTAGTAAAATTGTCTTTTTTTCATTTTTTAATAACAATTCACATTGAATTATTCTAACTAACGTAAACCTGTATAAAATTATTACAAATCATTACTACTGTGACAAACAATTAGAATAGAGTTTAACGTGAATTAGACTGTAATTCTATTTGAATTAAACAGTACTAATGGAGGCAGTCGGCTGAAGTAGTTACAGATTCTAAAAGTAGGAGCTAGGTGCGCAATATTTGTTCTTGTGTGGAGATAAAAAGTATGTAGCACCTAACTGAAAGCCGGTAGGAAAAATGGTAGGCTAGAAACTAAACAGTTGCAGTCGATGTCATTATATACAGTATTATACAAAACTGAATTGAAACTCTTCGCCGAAAGCATATCAAAATCTTCTAGTCTTTTTCAGGAATCGGCTATCCGTCCAGCGCACTTTCCGGTTCTGGGTTAACCAGGTACCCGGTTATAGAACTGTGAATCGAGTACCCGGAACTGGATATTCAATTGTTCGGTTCTAGAACCGTTTTCGAGTACCGATGCTAAAAATGTCGAGTACCCGAGTACCTGAAACCGGTTATTCGGTTTCGAGCAAAAGGCTTAGTTGTAATCATAGTCACGGAGTGAAAATGTACCTTCAACTTTTGAATCCAAGTATTTAAGAAACTTGATAAACTCGCTCTAGTATGATCTCATGTGTTTCATATACAGGATACCAAATTAAGGAAGCATACTGCAATTTTTACCGTAGAGCAATACAGCATCTTGACAGCATATACGTTTCTAAGCGATAGTGTATTTCGCACCAGAAGACCCACCTTTAATGTAGACAAAATAGTTAATTTAAAAGTATTACAACTTACACTATTTTCGACCCAAATATTTGATAATGTCCTTTCAGCAAATTTTCACTTTCGAAACCCATTTTCAATGTAGACCATGGCTTCCAAAGGCAAACATGCAGCTCTCTGATATTGACGCCCCAATAGGCATAAATTGTGTAGTTCACTTGGCTTGATACATTGCATTGTACATCTGAAATAAATATTAATATCAATACACGTGAAGATATGGTAACTGTAAAAACTTATTAGACATAAATACTAATTAAGACTTAGGATTCCAAGGATTCCAAGCTATATGCTGTAACTCATAAATGCTGCGGCATCTTTGTCTTTCGACAAAAACAATAGCAAGTGTAATAGCTAAATAATTTAAAATTCATTAGCTGGGAAAATTTATAAATCTTTTTTTAAATAAAACCTTTGTTGAAGAAACGATATATGAAGAAATTCTAATTTTTTAAGTAAAATTTTAATCAACATTCAAGTAAGTACCTGAAAAGTATACAATATGCCAGGACTATAGGTCAAAACATTATTTTTGTTGGGAGATTGTTGAGCGTCATACACTTTATCTTTACCTACTTCACGAAAGTTTTACGGGACCGAGATATGTTTCCACCTTAAAGGCATTTTTTTTGCATCAAATGTTGAATTCTCTGCCGTTTTACTTCCTAGCAAGATATTCTTTAGTTTTTATACTCAAAATAAATCCCTTAGACCAGAAATAGAACACATACATCACACATACGCATTTGAAGGAAATTCCATAAAAACTTTTAATCAGGTTAATAAATCTGGTAATAATTCTACTGACTGTGGACAAGATAGTCCATAAGCAATGACTTACGAGAAAGAAACAGCGTAAGCGCACATTTTTTAATTTATTCAACACAACGCTGATGCTGAACTATTGAGAGATGTTTGGGCACCCACCTTGCACTAACTCTATTTATATCTAAATGGTTCTGAAGGATTCGACAACTACTTATATCAGAAAGCCTCAACATTTTTGATATTTCTTTCGCCTGTAAATGTCGATTACCTA
>LR737382.1:11569178-11646158 GCA_902655005.2 Marronus borbonicus
TTTCTTTAGCGAAAAAACCGGAAAAGAATTACCGACACACCTGGTAGTAATTCCCATGGTAGACTGTATTTCTTCCAAAACTGGCGAAACTTTGTTTGTCCGATTTCTGCAAACGGTATATTGCACGCACTTAACATCATCGTTAAATCAAATAGAAATTCTTTATACGGTCTCCTTCCAATTTTTTTAAATTTGTGAGTTGCGCTATTTGCATGATTCCTACATATACATGGTTTCCAACATAAACTTTTATCGCAAGCCAAACACCTGATTTCTTTACCATTATATATGAGGTCTGGAAATTGCCATAAATACGTGTTTACCCTCTTAGCAAACAGATAAGTTGATGCATTTCTACGCATTTTCAACATTTTAATGCTTTCCGTCCAATTCCGACAGTTATCAACTTCGCACTGCGGTCTGTATTACACATAGCACACAGCATGGAAGGCCGGGAAGTACCGACATGTAACGAAGCGGCTCTGTGTCCCCCCAACCTCTTGCGGTTAAACACCACTGGAAGGCAAGCGAGAATGTTGCGCTCTACTAATGATACACAAACATAGTTACTTTAAAACTAAAGAAATAAAGTTCCCATATGGTGCAGACTTTTTGGCGGACTACTCTCTACACCGTTCCGAGGTAATACTGAGTTGATTTTGCGAAAATTAGATACGACTTTTACAATGGCCTGCACAGTTCCTAAAACTGTCCTCCACTCAGCATATGTGGTCTATTTTAAAGCGCAGCATAGCTAAATACAAATGCGAGTCATGGTTTGTTAAAAATGGAAATTGTGGGAGAATTCAAGCTCTTACGAGCGTATTGGCTGAAGTTTTGACAAGCGACCACTGGCGCTATTGGGATTTGACACTATTTTCGTAAATGTTGACAATTGTTATTATTGAATTGATTTGATAGAGTAACGCATAACATTTTAATTCAGAAATTACGTTTCTTTGGTTTTAGCAATCAATTTACAATCCTCCCTTAGTCTTCTCTTCATCGACGAATGCAATATGTCTTCTAGAATGGATTTTCATCTGTTTGATACATTGCAACATTTGGTGTACTGCTCTTTATTTTATTTATTAACGACTTGCTTGACTGTATCGACTGTATTTTCGCAGAATATTGTGTGAAATTAGTGGTGTAAATGTTTATTAGTATTCACAGAATCAGACTAGTAACATTTATGTATTTGTCCCTTCTCCTACTTTTAAGCCGCATCGGAACTGTGTTCCATCAGCTCTAGGCTTTGTTATACGGAATTTCTACTTGTTTCAAATTAACACCGTCAAATTTTTGATTTTTGGTTGGTTAGATTATTAAAATTATTTGCATATTCGTTGTACTGAATTTATTATTTGTACCTTTGGGATAATTAATTTTCATTCAGATTTTCTTTATATTTCTATTTGAGGATAATTTTATATTTAGTCCTCATCAAATTGCTTATTCTGTGTAATTGTTTCCCTTTATTCCAAATTCCCAGAATATTTTTACGATTTTTCTGTAAACTTTTATCAAGTTTAGACGGTGTTCCCTGTTGTGTGACTATTAAGTTATGTAACTAAACTCCAAATTTGAATTTTAATTATGGTATGTGGCTATCGCTTATGGAATGAGCAAATATAAGTACTCAACTTGTGTCCCAAGCAAGATCGTATCGGATCCTTCGGAGATTGGTTCTTGCTTGACCTGTGTTGGGATTTTGGAAATGGTCATCAACCACGACCCTGTAAATCAACATATCATCTGAATATGGTGTTGCAATTGCAGTTTTTTGAATTTATAAGCATTGTTGCTAATTCTTTCGTATCTTTCAGGGTTCTTGTGCTAATTCTGATACAAACTCATTTATTTCCATTTATTTCTGTTGCAAGTTTCAACAATTATCAATCATCTTTGATGATTGATAACATAAAAGATTTCAATAAATTCAATAAATTTCGCACAGGTTTATTTGATCTTCGTTTGCAGTTCCCTCATTTGCGATAGTAATTTAATGTATTTAACAATTTCAGAAGCGCTTGTTGTAAACGTACTATGATTTGGGCAATACGAAGTGCGGATAATTCTTTTCCAACATTAATTATTGCTGTACTTATGTATTTTGCGTTGTGTCTTGATAGACGCTTTTAAGTGAATTTGGTATTTTAACAGTAAATTTTGCCGTTATATGTTCTGGTTAGTAAATTTAATCTGACAACCGTTCAGTAACCAGTAGTCAAGTTGAACTTTAGCATACCTAATAAAGTAAATGGTCAATAACCAGAAGACAAGATTAACTTCAGCTTACCTAATTTTGGCACCCTATATTTTTCTGCATCTCTTAATATAAAAGTTTAGTGGTTAGGTACTTCACTGTTTTAGAGTTTGGTGTACGGATGGATCCGTAAAGTACTTTCATCATTTTCTTTAAATATATTTTTTTACATTAAACGAGTTTGGTGTTTTGGATTTCTTTTTTATTATCAACTGATTTCACCATATCTTGAATCACTCTTGCTGTTACCGCCTGGTCCCCTGATGGGATGGTAAGTCACGAGAATCTAGTTCTGATCTTTGTCTTATTACGAATCCTCCGTTGAAGATTAAGTTGTTTCCGAATGCATGGATAGAGACCTTTATCACCGTTAGAAGTCGTGGAAGCCTTCGAAAACTATATTTTGGAGATAGCACCTTCAGAGTGATTTTTCGAGAATTAGTTCGAACGCATGCAAAAGTGTATAATCATAATGGCAAATATTAAAAAAAGCAACGATTTATACCAAGATTTTGCTTCTTTCGTTGTTTTTGTAAAGATATATCCCTCGCATTAAAGCATATGATGGCGTAAGAAAATATTAAAATATATTAATAACTTGTTGTTTGGACTGCCCGCATCCAAGTAGTTTTGCTTTTACACATATTAATAAATAACATGTAGGAGGGAATTAGTGAAATTCTTAATACACCGTTCATTGTCGATGATATTAAGAGTATTCAGTGGTGCCCAAGTAATAACTAAAATGACACGAATCAAATAATAATTATAGAAGCGTAGCATCTAAACTTACAATTCTTATATAAAAATTATTAAGAAATAGTAAATATAACTGTAAACTCCTTGCAAAATATTGTGAACCACGACGTACAAATACATGTATTTACATGGTTACATAATTAGAGCCGATTATTCAAGATCATACTTGAACAATCAGATACCACAAATAGCAATAACAACTTCTTAGCGCATACTGATAAATCCACAATCAATATAATGAATAGTAAATAATTTCGACAAATAAAGCAAGATTATTGCATACTTATAAAACAACAGGTTAAAAATCAAATGGAGAAATGTAGGTCACGCTGTAAACCCACATTGCGGGCAACCGACATAAGCAACGCCTGAATTGATGTTATATAATGTTCCCAGTACTTTCGCCTTTCTTAGTGACCGGTATCGCGAAAAAACCACTATAAAGCTAAACTAAAAGTTGTTATAGCGACAGTAATTCCAATGTTTCATATTACTTTTGTTTTCGGAGTAAATTTAATGTTATATCATTTCCTGGTTGTGCAAATTGATGAAAACTGCTTGTAATCATATGAAAGAAGAAATCATTATTCAAGCTGGACTGATTCGGCCTACACTCGGTGAAGATTCGTCCTCGTTATGATAAGTGGTAAATAAATAAAATAATGGATCTTCCTAATTTTCACATTCATTGTACAGACTTATACGTAACAACTGTTTCACCATAGAGTGAGTTTTTTTAAGATGTATGTCGTAAATCTATGAGGACAACGCAATTGTCTTGCATCCCTTAAATTTATTCCTCGACATTATCTCCTGCATCCAAATAATAGGATTTGTCGAACTCTGCAAAATAGGTCTCTGTTTCGACAATGACCTCTTCATTTGACGTGAACTGCTTTGTGCCAAGCCCGTTTTTCTAGTCTGGAAAAGGAAAAGTCACAAGAGACCAATGTGGTGGATGGCGCACCAATCCTTACAGTAGCCAGACTAGTTTTGCTATAGAAATTGTTGATAAGTGGGCCGGAGCGTTATCATGACGGTAGCGATTTTTCCTGTCTAGATACTTTTCTCTTCAGTTCAATATTGAACATATCATTGTCTCAAGTAACTTAAATAAAATCTATTATCAACTCGAGTCCAACTTGATGTGTTGAGTAAAGTCGAACGCGATCAATTTTGTTTTGAATTAGTTTCGAGTTAACCGACAAATGCAGGGTGTAGAAATATAATACAACGATAGTCTTCCCGTACCTTTTTTATTGAGTTCATCTTATAAAAGTTGAGGTCCGTAGATTGTACTGCTGTGTTTGGGGCCGTTCTCGTGGTTGAAAATAAAGTTCTCGCCAGTCAAACGAACCCCAGACGGCATTCTTGTCTTATAATTTCTTCGGTTCTTATCAAACCTCCTGTACCTGTATAGCAGAAGCTTCTCCAAATAGATACAGAACTCTTTCCTAGTTTTACGATGAGTACTACGCACTTATTAAACTCTTAATTCTTTCGACAAAATCCCACGTCACTTGTTCAAATGCTTGAAATTATTATCTATCAGTCCAAGGTATTCGTTTTCAATTTTCCATCGTCCAATTTTTACACTTTGCTTCATTAAAATAGTTTCAACTTATTACCCCAACTCAACAACGACTTTCTCACAGCAATGCGACCACGAAAGCTTACTGCTTTCAACGGTTGTTTGACTTCACAAAAATCTGCTGTCGATCGTAGTTCGTTTCTGTCATAATTTGCGATATTACTAACTTTCTGTTCAGTTTAATAGTTTAATGTGCAGATTATCTGCTTATGATGTTACCCGTTATGCACCCGGTAATGGACAGATTTTGTAAACTACCTCCTACAAGTATGAGATTTTTGGTGAAATCAGTTTTGATATTCTTACTAACGATGTAGACAGATTTAGACATCGCGTTTCGGAAACCTGTGCCAAATACTGATATTCAACTAAATAAATATATATTTTTAATAGCAATTTCTATTTTTTGATAATTTTTATATTTCTGCGCCAAAAAATTAAGGTAAAACATATGGAATTCCTAAGATGCGGTGCTCTATTTAAAATAAGTAAGCTGATATCATCTTCCTATGTAATCGAAGGCATTTGGGGCCTCTTTGAGGTGCCACAGCAATCCTCAAATATTTTGATAACCTTCTAGATAATATAAATGGCGATGATTTTGTAACGAGCATATCATTTCAACCTGAAATTCAGATTTCAGTAGCACGTTTGCGGCTCTTATAATGATATGAAAAAGGTCGTTTTCCGTTTCCATCAGAAAACGTATAATCGGTGTTCTGTTTTTCACTATACTTCAAAATTCTTGAAGGTAGTTACATATGTAGAACCTGTTCACCTAGTGCATTGGTGAATGATAATTCATTTCTTGAGAATAAAATTTAAATGAAAGATGTTCGGGGAAGGATGTTCAGTTTCCGCTACATACTAGACAGGTCTAATCTTTTTAATAGAGCATAGGTACCGCCCTTCTGGATGCTTCTCTTCAATTTATAGTAACTTCGGTAAACATTCTTTATATCTGTGTAGCTTCTTTTTTGAGAAAATATAAGATATGATAGACTAGTGATTCACATTGAATTCCAACGAGTATTTCTCGAAATTTTCATTAGTACATTGACAACATTTTTATTTTTTTTATTTTATTTATCAATGAGATTCTACAGGTGACCCCCGAAGTCGTTGCCAAGTTTGATTCAAGTTAATTGATCGACGCTATAATAAAACACATCAGAAAATGCCTAGAAACAATAACAAAAAAAAAGCTAAAATAATTTACCGCAAAAGCAATGTAAGGAGAGAAAAAACACACTACCTACGGACACGTTTCTATCTACTCGGCGTCATTAGCGTGTTTTCACTCCACCTTGCATCGCAGTTTACTTCACAGTTAAGTTAAAGTTAACCTCAACATTTGAAACGACAAGCCAGACATCTCTTGGCGCACTTGATGCTAAGAAATACATGCCTGCCGTTTAGAAAGCAGCGACATAAACCGGGTACTGTTCCCCAAGCCACCCTCGAACAGTTTTTGGACTGCTTACCACGAGATGGTGTGCGGAGGAGCGCTTTGGGAAACTGCACATGTATAACGAAACACATCAAAAAATGCCTAGAAACAATAAAAAAAAATCATTTGCGGCAAAAGCAATGCAAGGAGAGAAAAAACATAGTACCCACGGATTCTGGGGACTACGCTGATAACGCCAGGTAGACAGAAACATGTTCGCCGGTAGTGTCTTTCTCTCCTTGCAGTGCTGTTGCCGTAAATTATTCCACCAATACCATGAGGATGCTAGAAGTTAACAGTATATTCTCGAAAAAAACACGCAGCTTAATAGAATTAAATAGAAATGCTTAAGAAACTCTTGATGAATTATTTAAAGTAACGCGTAACTCTGACATTGTTTTTATTAATTTCTATCACACATTAAATATACAGAATATTACTCCCGAAATACTAGTAAATGTTCAACATCTGTCTCCGAAACCTTAATTTCAGGTTGGAACAATTTGGTCGATTGTAGAAATGTCTTTCGGGTGATGTCGTGTAGTTGATATTTAACTTGACGTTTCGCTGACTATCCTGTCAGCTTCTTCAGAAGATTTCTAAAGACTGCTGTTGTTGTCTTTTGCTGCTCGTTATATATCCTATTTTTGTTCCGCTTTGCTGATCCATAACCGTTCTGCTTTGCTGATCCATAACCGTTCCTCACATCCTCAACATCTCACCACCATCCTCAACAGAAAAGGACCAGCCACTACTACCCGAGGATAATACGCGAATCCATAGAAATAATGAAGAACACCAACAACTTCAATCGCGAAGATGGATACAAGATCAGCAACACGTGGAGGTTAGCACTACGAAGTCGTCATACAACGAACGACGCGATTCAGCGGAACGGAACGGTTATGGATCAGCAAAGCAGAACGGTTATGGATCAGCAAAGCGGAACAAAAATAGGATATATAACGAGCAGCAAAAGACAACAACAGCAGTCTTTAGAAATCTTCTGAAGAAGCTGACAGGATAGTCAGCGAAACGTCAAGTTAAAAATCAACTACACGACATCACCCGATAGACATTTCTACAATGGATTACGGTCGTGAAAGCCTACACTCAACTATCAGTATTTTTTTGTATGGTGACGGCCCGACGGGGTGTATAACCTTTTTTATTATTGTCATAACTTCATGAGCTTTTGTGTGCGTAAAGTGTTCCATGGCTTTGTTACTATCACCTCCTCGCCGTAAAGGGCGAAGCGCAGTTAATTGTTCGCCACCTGCGAATGGTGATTGGGTTTATCGGACCCACTCAGGAAATTTGATTCTGATGAAACTCGAACACACAGCGTCTAACTTTAGACAGGCAGGCGCAGTCCCACTTATCACTGGACCACTACGCAGTGGAACGAATTAAAAGATCAGTAGGCATCTATATTATGTTGTTAATTTCCTAAGACTTCGTCAAACAAAATAATATTTTAGACCTATTAGCATTAGTTGGTGCCGATATTTTCCATTTTCTAATAGTCAATTATTTTTTGCCCGAGCCAGAATACCGTTTCATACCTGAAAGTTGTTTTATTTTCGTTCGAAGCTGGCTTACTTATTGTTCTTGATTAAGATTACGAGTAATTTATTTATTTGTTTTCCTGCGGCTATGGCTTGCAGTGAAATCGAAACTTTTTTTATAACGTTGTCTTCTTTGCCAGTAGTCACCAGTCAATTTCGGGTTGGCAAACAACTTCCTAGCAGTGTTGCCGTCATTTGAGGTTCCATTACATTATTTCACTACATATCGTCGTTTAAAGTCGTTCTAAATGTGCTCTTTGATCTCGGCCAATAGTTTTTTTCTTTCCTCCGACGACGCATTCCGTTTTGTCGCAGCCTGTATGTTATATGGAGGAGGTATTCCATGCATCGAATCTACGAATGAATTGAGCTCAATCCAAAGGACAGCATGTCATCTTTGATAGAGTTTTCTCAACTAAAGTAAGGTTCTTCAAATCTCACTGTCGGATGTGAATTATGCATAGTTGTAAACTAAAATAGTTACAGACAGATTAACGGCGAATATTCGAATTCAAAGCCAAATACGAACATGTTTGTAACAGTAGGGCGCAGAAAAGTTGTAAAATATACAAGTTATCAGAAAAAGAACGCAATAACACCATTGCCCTATATTGTAGGCAAGAAAGGTTTTATATGTGTATTCGAACCAATTTTTATAAAATCTAATTACAAGGATCAAAGTAAGTTTATGGTTAAATGCCTACTTTTTTATCAAACCGACCCACTGTGCACCGAGCCATTGACAGTTGTAAGGCAGACACTGACAAATATGAGGCAAACTCCTCAGAATTCCGAATCGAAACTATCGCAATGTGCTATTACTTCTTGTAGCATCCGCTAGCATTGTAATTTAAATGAAAACACTTTGTACAACAATGCATATATGCAAAATAGTAGTTAATAATTGTTAACACCGGTCTAAGTAAATAATTACACATCACATTATAGCAATCACAAATAACAAGCTTGGAGTATTGCAAATGATTTGATATTTACTCTTTTACTGCGTGAGTAAATATAACATTGTGTTTACAGCATTTCAAGCTTGCCTGTTAAAAACCCTGTTTTATATGCACAGAATGTAAAAGAACGCATAACGTAATTGAATAAAAAAAAAATTAAGACATTAAGTTGAACTTATTACAACATCCTCTGTGTTTACATCAGACACAAACTAAAAAGGTAACCGGGGTTGGTTATTTACATAATAGCTACAAGTATGAAGTAAACACATTTTTCTAAATAGCTATTTACTTCTAATTTTTGATATAGCCATCTTGATTATTTCAGTACCCAACTGAATTATGATTTTAATTTGCATCTTCTACAACTTTGGGAGAATTCGCACATTATCATAGCATCTTTTTATGCACAATGTGTTATTATTCATTCTAACGTTTTGGAAAAACCCTCGCATGATTATTCTTTTAAATAGGTTCCCACCTGCCTATTTCTTTAATTAATTAGGACGATAGAAGCTTTGTGAAGTGAAGTATATAGCACGCAAACAATATTCTTCGCAAGTTATTTAAAATATACAAATGCGCATTTCGTGCGGCCTTTCCACAATTGCGCACATCATCAGTGCAGCGAAGCATTTCAAGATAAGTAAGTTATACATACATACAGAGTGCCGTAAATTCTGACAGATTGTACAGGGTCCTACTGAAAGGACGAAATGTACTCGCGGTTAAATTAGTTTCGCGCTTAATATTAAAGCATTTCAAGAACTGTTAGCAGTTTCAATTAAACATGAAACTGCTAATGGTTGTAGGGCAAATTTTGCGACGTTACACCGTAGATACAGTACTGCTGCCGTAAGGAGGGTAAGTCCTTTATGCAGGGTCAAACTGTATATTCAATCGCATCTATAGCAGGATCATTGTAGTAGGCATTGTATAATCTCATTAATCATTAAAATTGTTAGTGTACGTATTGGATTGTAATGTTTACAATGAATTTCTGCAGTAGCTGTAATTATAATATTAATTAAAGATATACAAAACCTGATGATTTACAACTTAACACGTAGTTACACTACGAACAATTTTACATAAGTACGCTGCTAGTCTGCTTTAAAGTCTAGCTTTTCAAAAACTCATAGAATTCCTAACAAATAGTAGTAATGAAAACTGAGCAGGTTTTATTTCTACGTTAACATCTTTCAAAATGTATGAGGTGCGGTCCGCATATTCTAAGCCTAACTTAGAAAGAGGCCGTATAACAAACATTTTTATATTATTTCCCAGTATAATCTCCTACTAGTTCAATACACATGTTAGCTAGTATAACTAACACTTCAGTTAGGACTGGAAGAATTGGCGATTACCTCGAGAAATAATTACCTTATTTGTACTTGCTGCGAATTGCAATTACAATAAATGGCAAAAATAAAAGATAATGAATTTTCTGATATTTCTGTTGCAATTAACAAAATTTAAAAGCACTTAACTGCATCACGGCAAACGCCGTGATAAAACCATTTAATTAAATAGAACGAAAATAAATCCATTACTTGCACCTTATATAGCCTACAAGGCGGTTAGATTGACATTGAGCCTGGGATCATTGTGCATATTAATGTCAATGTCACAAGTTCCGATCACGAACTGTATTGCCAAACAGTTACTCTGGTATGCCGGACACGTAAAGGATGAGTAGACAATAATAACCAACGCATTGCATCTAGGGCAAGGACCTGCATTATAAGAAGAAAAATATTAAACGGTAAATGTAATTAAGTTAATTAAACACCGGTATCGCCGTATAGATTGTGTATTTACGTGAATTTATTTGGACAACTTCAACAAATTTTCTATGCATAACATCAGTTGTAATATACTGTTTAGAACAATGAAATCATAGAAATCAGGAAATATTTTTAATACAAAGCAGTAGGATGTACTTACTCTATTTTCCTTTCTTTTGGGATTTCAGGACTAAGTGCACTAGCCTCCAAAGACTGTTCCGTTTAGTTACTTCTTAGAAAGTTTTGAGACGTTTTGAAAGTTTTATTTTTTAAAATTGAAATTTTAGTAGGTCGGTAGGTTTTATCGCATACACGAGGTATGGTCCACGTTATTCTAAGCCTAGCATAGAAACATATCACGTAGAAAAAAGAATCTATTATTTTTCAATTTAATTTCCTACTATTTCAATACACTTCTAAGTTCTAAGTGGCGTTGCGTTCTTAATATCGATTTACAAGGTGCCCTTGCCATTTTAAGAAATTGTAGCCATCACTATTTTTTTGGTTTTGTCACCTTAGCTTTCTGAAGAATGGGTTCGCCTCTTCGATGTCACTACATCGTTTCTCTTTTAAATAGAAGAACGTGATTTAGTTAGCGCTTTGTAGATAATGGGTTGAAGAAGCTTGTAGCTACATTAGACAAGTTGTTCGCGAAACACGCTGAGCTATTGGCACTCATCTTGCACTAATTTTTGTCATACCCAAATGCCTATACACAATCTTTAAAGTACTAGTTTTTGAAATCCTTGTTTGTTAGCCTTCAATCGTCGATTATTCAGTACCCAATTTCATGTTTCTTGGCGTCACTACAGTAATTGGGCCTCCTTCGCGTAGGTTTTCAAGACATTCTCTGCCCCAACAATTTTGATCAACGTTTAATTGTGGCATACATTGGTGCAGAATCTTTATAAACCGTGCCCATTCGCTCTTCGAACGGTGTCCTTCCTTCCAAGGTAATTTTGATGCTGTTTTCAAAGTTTTGAAAATTTACCATGCGTCGCTGATTGTCTTAGTTAATAGAGCTGCGGCTATAAAATGCCAAATTATTGTTTGAATATTAATGTTGTCTTTGACTACCTCCATACTAGATACTGAAGGCTTAGAATACGTGAATCACACCTCGTATCAGACTATCTAACCCTAGTGTAATATCAATTTTATCTGCCTATTGTATCACAGGAGGAATCTATAAACGTTGACATTGCCCATTCTTTGCAGATATGTAGATCTATGAATTCCTGCAACAGTTTTCTCTTTTCTCGCTATACGTACTGCACCCTACGATCACTATTACCACATCCACACTGACATTCCGGAAACTCCACCATTTACAGTCTATACACACGGGCCATGCCTAAATTTTAACCTGCTAATGTTGAGTAAAATTACCTGGAAGCTGCGTGATTTGTATCCTAAGCTCTATGGTCTATATTATGAGGGATAAAGGGATTGTAATGCTGCCAACGACTTCTCCACTTTGTATTTCTTTCTTTGTTAGAATATCGCGTCAAAATACATTATTCTCAGTTAAATATCCTTTCAATTTCGGGTTGATTTGGAACATCTTATTAGATAGTTGTTTACAAATATGCTACAATCTCGTTCATTGTCAGTCTTCGATGCATCTATATACATACACGTTTAATGAATTACTAAACGTGCAGTAGCAAAAATTGTCCAATTAATGTGCTGCTAATACTAACTTACTAACTATAATTATACAATAACTTCTAGTTATTAAACCCGTGATGCTGTATTAAGTAAAATAATTTATCATTATTTTCTTTCTATGTATCACGTGGAAATGTCTTCTGACTCATTCGTACAAATTAGTGGTAAATTCGTTCGTAGAATATCCATAAGCGAATATACGTTCGGAACTGTGCCCGCTTCCTACTATCCGTGCTTCTGGATTGTTTTGTTTAAAATGATATAAGAGCTGCAAAAATTAAAGGTGGGCATTTTAAGATTCAAGTAGGCCTAGTTTACACGTTTGTCAGCGCGTCTGGACAGCTTCGCTGGTTGTCAACTCATGAAGACCGTTCGGTCCGATAAGAAAATGGTCCAATCCCCTCGATTCTACTTCAAAGAATGCATCTAAATTTTATTTATATTGAATTATTCTCAGTACCAAAAAAGTAGTAATAATTTCAATCACGATTTACTTATTACTTATTTAATACGAACAAATAACATAGACATACTAAACACAATGTTTTTCTTTCTTTATGCTAGTTTTGCGTATTACATTTCTTTGCATGAATTTATCCATAATGAATTTATTATGCTTTTCGAAACAGTGTTTTTGTTGTAACATTCGAAAACATATTATTCAACAAACTTTTACGACTGGTATCAGTACTTATAGAGTCATCTTTTGTAACAGCTAATACTAGCGATGTTGACTTAATAATAAACGATAATAAAACAGAAAAAATAAGATATCTGCTGCCGCTTTAACTGTGAAATATTCTTCTAAGTGAGCATATGAATTAAAATTTTTAAATATTGTTCGGTACTAAATTATTGTTACACATTATTAATTTTAAAAGTACACTTACAATGTTTCTTCGAAACAGAAGTTCAAAAAGAATAAGTTTGAATTTATAAAAAAAGTGTTCAAAATTAATACCGAACGCGCTTGGCGGGCTGAATTCTAACAAAGCACGGGGCGGCTCCCATCTGGAATATTTCGGCCCGGCTTGGCCTGACCAGTTTGCACCTGTATTTGGAATAGTGAGGTTTGGAAGACTATTGACGGTAAAAATGTAGGCTGCTCTTGATTTGGGATTTTATTTTTCGTGCTATTAATGGATTCTTTTGTATTATTTTTGTAGCTAGCAGATTTCAATGCACAGCGGTCTCAAGCTATTTAAAACACAGCCGAAAGTATTGCAAGCAATATTGGAACCGGAGCAGCCATAACATCAGTTTAACGTTGTTAATGATTTATTGTCTTTCTCTTTCTATATGCTGAAATTTGTTCACCCCAAATATACAGGATGTACAGTTTGAACTTCACCGTGTAGGTAACTTTTTTTTTTATTTCTAATGATACAAGGACGATTAAATTACAAAACAATTGAATTCGTCGCAGTAGATTCAGAATCTCGTATTAGAAAAACAGTTGAACGTACCAGTTCACTGAAAATGGCTTCAAATTTGGTTTTTTAAATGGAATACCTTTATTTACCTATATTTTTTCATTTTCGGAATCTGCGAATCACTCTGCATCCGAATGCATCATTTTAGTAACCAAATACTTCTACTTGTTTTTATTGTATTAAGAAGCACAAATTATAACAACGCAACAATAGAAACTATAATGGATAGGTATAAGATCGTAATCTAAAGGTACTGTTCAAAATTTGCACAATTTTTAAAATTGCTGTTTCTTACTTTTCGTAAAATTCGACCATCCATATTTAATAGAAGAGTTTACACGTGACTTGTAAGTCTTCACCATTCTCATAGGGAGATCATACGCTATTTTCCCGGTTGTGCATTCTATTATAAAATTACATTCATTCGTCTATAATGCTCTATCCACAATGTTTTGCAGTTGATAGCCAGTTGCAATAGTTTAAACGCCTCTGGTAATCGCCTGAGTATAATGTGCTGATTTAATTTCATAAGCTTTAAATTTGCTTTTCTTAAGATAGTAACTCGGCCACAGCTAGTCTGATTGAAGCCCTTTGAAGGACCTTGAAGCAAGCCGATACATTAATTTTACTTTCCTCCTTATTGTAGCAATTTCCGCGTCTTTTAAATGCATTTTCATTGGCTCTCAACCTCTGTTTCAACAGTCAAAAACACGTTCTTTCTGGAACACAAAGGCTACAAGAACTTAAGTAAAGTAACTGGTACAAGACTCGATGAACTATTTTTTTACAGCAATGCAAATCAGTCTGATGCTACGTGGGACTGTATTCCCCCATGCTTCACTATGGTTGGGCAATTCTCCAGCTAAATTTTTTCTCTTTCCTTTCAGTTTCGCTGGCTGGTGTATCCTATTACATTGCTGGTCATACCCATTTTCATATTATATCCTGATCCGGTTGATCTTGTTTTTGGGTTAGAGTCGATCCTGGGACTCTACTTTCTCCCGAACAAGTGGGCATCCTTTCATTTTTGTAGACTGAATAAATCGTCTATATTGATGGCTAATTCTGTCGCCGAGTGTTTGGTGAGATTTCAACAAAGAGCTCGGCTGAAATTAGTCTGGTTATCGATCAATCCGATTTTAATGGAGAACCTTCTGTGAGAAAAGTAGCTATTAATCAGACCGACCACGTTCAAGTTGATTCTAATGTCCATCATTTTGAATATCAGTCCGTTATGCCATACTGTGTTGAAAGCTTTTATCGGGTCATGAATGCCGATTACAGAGTTGCTCGATATTCCAACGTGTCCCTGATCGATTTTGAGCGGTCGTCCAAATTGTTCCGCGGGTACGATGTCTTTACCTTTACCGTCTCACGCTGGAGCTCAGAATCACGGACGCCACAACTTTCGACAAACAGGCCAGCAAACTGATGAGCCTGGAAGTCTGGCATCCTTGCTCCGTTTTGAAAATACGACAGAGCAGCAGATGTGCAGGGCACTAACCATCAGCGGTTCGTCACAACTTTCACCAAACAGGATAACTTGGTATTGACCGTTGTAAAAATTGAATACTTAGCTCTAATTAGGTTCGACATATTCAATCGACAGACTTTAATAAGATCTTTAATGCCAGTAGGTTCTTTTTACTGTCACGCCTTTGACTGCACACAGCTAGGGTTCCAATCAAAATCACAAAGTAGGTGCATGGTTCTCCATTTATCGATCACTCTGTATCGATGAAAATATTTTTGAAGGATATTTTATGTTACCAGAAAATTTACGCAATAAGCGCAATATTTCATGTAGTACCAGTTATAGTTTTATGCAGTAATTGTTTTATACAGTACGTCAAGTGTACTTTGTAATTATGAAAGATATATTTCAGGTAAAAGTTACTTGATTTAATTAGGTACATTTTCACCTGACAACAAAATGAAAATTAAGATAGCGGCTTTTGTGATATTAGTAACTTCTTCATTTTAAACGGGCGAAATATTAGATTTTTACGTACCTAATGGCATTTTACTTTCTCTTTTCAAGGATGCTGTGTCACACGCTGTGTCTGATTTTAAAAATATTAAAAACTCGAAGCAATTCAATTTTGAATCGAACAAGTAGGACCCATGTTGGTAGATTACATTTATTTTAGAAACAAACGAAACAGAAACAAAATTTGATAGAGACTAAATATTCAGCCGACACCGTTTCGTAAAACAGGGAATTAAATATTTACTTTTCTATCCTCAAAGTATGCCGATTAATACTGTTAAATGTCTGAATTACATCTTCACGTAGCTGTTGTACATTATTAATGTTGTATTGTTGGGTACACTTTATTTTTCGCGTGCTTCACAAACGAACATCCACAAGCGATAAATTTGCCGAATTGGCTGGCCACTGTTTAAGTGACTTAATTGGTATAACTCATCAAAGCAATCAATTAAATAATTAATTGAATTTATAGTATTAGGTGCAGGAAAACCATCATCTTGTTGATACGGTACTTGCTGCTATATTTAAAAGATCAAAAGTAGACTAAAATTTCTTCTAGTGATGTTTGCACAATTTCCAAATAGCATTGTGAATCAAATGTAATAGGACCACCTAAACGGGTTTTCAATATGCCATAATGAATATTAAAACCGCAGCGAATTCGGTCATTATGGAACTGTTATGTGTTTGTTATGTCGATTAAATAATTCACAGCTAGAAAAGTAGGTTTCGTCAGACTGCAAGACACGCGAAATTTCAGTAGTAACTGATAACATGACACACTGTTCTGGATTTGATTTTGTTATCATCTGCAATTATTACCTAATTAAACCTTTCTTATCTTTTACAATTGAGTGTATTACTTTAAAGAAAAGAGGGATTGTCAATTTTTTCCTAATAATTTCTAAACTATTCAAAATGTCAACTTTTTCTCAACGGAATCCTGGTTGGGACTAAGAAATATACTTACTTAATTTAGGACAATGCATAGTTTATACTGAGATGAACATTGACACGATAACATGCTTACGAAACAATTTTTATTGTTTATATACGATATTAGGTAACTAAGCATCCCGTTCTCAATTCACAGATACCGAACGTACTCGTACGCCTAATATTCAACAGATCAACTTTCTCCGCGAGCAAACGTAACACAGAATAATCCAACTTCTTGCGACGTCGGGTCTATTGCGCAATAAATGACCGCAATTCTCCGTAATCGAACGTAGAGTATACATATAGCAGCAGCACACATACCGTTCTTCATCTGATCTCCAGTTAGACACGTTTCTTCGAATGGAACTTTTGCCCGATTTTTAGCGTAACATTCTCATCAAATTATTCGCGTCTTCGGTATTGCGGGTGAAATACGAATATACAGGGCGGATCAACGTTTCAGCAAAATCCACTTATAGTTCGCGACCGGTGTGCCATATGTCACGAGGCCACTCTAGTGTAATATCTACAACTCACACAAATTCCCATTTTCCCTATATATTCGAATATAAAAACCTACATGAATAGGAAGGAGCAAAATGATCGTTTTATTGTTAACATTACTTAATGTAGCTTAAAAATTAAATGAATTTATGTTGTTTATTGTTTGTAGAATTATATATAAGTTAATGTACTAAATGAAGGTGTACCTAAATAAACACTAGTTATTTGCTTTATTATCATTTATGGCGTGTCGCAAAAATACTGTGAATGGTTTAGGTATGCCAAGGTTGACAAAAGGCTGCTTGCGAAGCACTGCTCCAAAACAAAAATGACATTAAAATTTGACACATATGCACGTATATAGCAATTATTAGTATGTATCAATGCCCGTCTACATATGGCTTATCGAACTCAAGATCTTATCCCATCATTTCACTAGGAACAACTTGATCACCTTTCACGAATTAAATTTATACTTTTGAATACTTTGTCCATTATATCCTTCAGTTGCACCCAAACATCACACCATGCCTCTTGATAGATTTTATAGTGCAACATTATACAATTTATTCCTTCTTTTTATAGCAATCTTGCAAGTCCAATATTGCCGCCTGTCATATCTCCCTTTGTTATTATTATGCTCGTTACGCGAGCATCATTTTAAAAGTTCTTCTGAATACTCCTAACTCTCATTTCTAGTTTTTTTTTTTATAAAAATAAGCTTTTGACTTGTGTTAGAAATATCCGTACTTTCACCTAAATAAACATTAATTGATCATGTTCTCTACTTTTATAGCAATCTATATACTGATTTCTTGTACACGTCGCGCAGTTTGATGAGAAAATGAAACATCGTTTAATCAGTTCTCCATTTTAAAATGGCTCTTTTCCTTTTGCAATTTACACACTTTAAGCGGTACATCTACTGATGCTCCTTGAGATGTTACACTGTTCAAATAATTAGTGTGATAATTCTGTTGTTTCTTTAACTTGTTTACTTGTGCTATTCTCATAATACTCATGTATGAAAAGTATTTCCAGACGATATGATTAATAAATTTCATGCACGCACACCAAAGAAGGCGAAGACGATTCCATCAACCGGAAAAGCTGCGGTGACGACTTTTTGGAATTCGTCAGGCACAATCTTTATTGATTATTTGAGGAAAGCAAGCACAATCACGCAACAGTACTATGCTGATTTATTGGATCCCTGAACGAAGCCCTACCCAGCGAAGAAAGAATTATCTACCATGATGATAATACTTCGGCGCACTCTTCGGCAGTTGCTATAACAAAACTGGTACGAACAGATGCCCTACCCACTATATTCACCATGACGCTTGGCACCCTGTAACTCTTTTCTTTTTCAAAATTTGAAAAAGTGGACGAAAAGCAGTTCACATCAAATGAAAAGGTCATTCCCGAAACAAAGGTCTGTTTTGCAGAGTTCGACAACTTGTATTAGTTGGATAGCTTAAAAAACTAGAACATCTCTGGACTAAGTGTAACTAACTACAAAAAGATTATTCTTTTACTGAAATATTAGGAACTAGACCACCTTTCGAGGATTTTCGCTAATTTCAAAGCATATTCGCACAATAACATTACAATCAGCGCACATTTCAAATTTGAGAAGCTCTTTTTCTTAACGATAATTTGTTAAGTCAATGTACAGTCAAATCTGTTGCCACTAAAGTTGCAGCATCATAATAATAATAATTAATTCTTGTTTATTCACCCAGCAGCAGACCCCAGTTACAGGACGAAATAATAGCTAACATAAAATACTTTGGATGCATCTTATAAGATATGAATTTAAATAAATGTATAGAAAAATAAAAAACAATTTTTAATAGAAGAGAAAGCATAGCTAATAAAAAATACTCTAAGAATCAATGTACCACGGCTGCATAACCAGCAATGGGTGATGACTAAAGTTCATCACTTTCCGTGCGCTTCATAGGCGTATGGGAGTGGTCGTTCGGAGATGTGATTCGTAATATATGCGCAAATTTATGCTTCGTATATTAGAATATGCGATGGACTGGGGACGCGAGACGACCTTGTTACCGATGTAAGTATAGAAGGAGAGAGATTTATTCTATCTGGAAGAATGAAATGTACATTTGGTTTTCTGCTATTAAATCAATATGCATAAACATACGGAAAATAAGAGTAGTACATATTATGGTAGCGTTGTATGTATGAATAAAATCGATAGTGATAGTGATAGCAAAGTTGAAGATGATGGTTGATGTGGTTCCATTTTTCGTGCCATTACATTAAGTACAGAATTTTTTTACAATCAGTTGTTTCGTCCACACATAAGCACGGTTTTTTATTTTTCAGTTCGGCTTTAATGTTATTTTCCAAATGTTTACGCCCAGATGGTACACAACTTTGTAATGTTATCTGGCCTGGTAATGTAGGATTGTATTTCTTCTAAAATGAAATAAATGATTCATTGCTTAGGAAAAAGACGGCAGATTACACACAATTATAGTTACGAATAAATCATGTATAAACCGTTCCCGATATACCTGTTTTGTTATTATTGTGCTTTGCACTTTCCACGTGGTCTTGGCAATGTGTTTTTGACAAACACATTAGAGATTATCCCAAACTAAAACAGACGTTTCTCTAAAGAATGATTTTTTCTTCGTCAGTCTTGATTTGTCGTCATACAATGAACAACGCGATTCAGCGGAACGGAACGGTTATGGATCACCAAAGCGGAACGGGTATGGATCAGCAAAGCGCAATAGAAATGGGATATATAACTTGGGGCAAGAGACAACAACACCAGTCTTCTGAAGAAGCTGACACCATTGTCAGCGAAACGTGAAGTAAAACATTAACTACGCGACATCACCCGAAAGACATTTCTACTATGGATTACGGTCGTGAAAACCTACACTCAACTAATCAAGCTTTATTGTTCTATTTTTTAAATTAGTAAATAAAATAAAGCCTATTTTACGATGTTTCCATATCATTCCAAATATTTGTTCTTCGGTAAGAATCAAACTCTGACTATTAGTTTAACGTAATTTGGCGTTCGTGGAGATCCTCAAAATAGCTTCTAATTGTTTGCTAATAGTTGCTCTAGATTGAAGATTATCTTCCAGTGATCTATCAGACGCATGCGCATTATTATATTGTAAAGTGAAATTGGTACATGTTCACACTATTTATATCTTTGGTTTTGTATTTTTTTGTAATTCTGCCTAAACATTTCGCGTTTATTCCTGTTTCCACTTACCTCTTGTAGTATTTGGATATAATGTAAAGATGTTGTTTTCATTTGTATATTTGCAACATGTATATAACAAAGAACCGATTGTAAATTTGGCGCAAGCGATTGTGCAGCCAAATTGTTAAATCAGCTTAAGTTCAGGCATGCGTAGATTAACCCAATTAAGCTATAATCAAACTATCACAAATCGGCTGCAGGAACAAACTTAATAACGCAAAGTCTCTATACTGCGCAAATATTAGCAACTAGATGTTAACTTTGAAACTAAACGAATTTCAAAACTGTATAAATGCAAAAATCTATTTATTTCTTTAATTTGCGGTGCTTTTTGTGATCAAAATTGCATTCAACCGAGTTTTGCATTGAGTTTACCTAAACGTAAAGCACATATTAAAATGTCCAAAAATATTTACTTATTAATTATTTACTTATATAAGTACCAGATTTCTAATATTTTCTACACACGGATAGCTATTCTATTATGTTGTTAAACATTGTACTATGACAATACTAATAACTAATATTTCCTTGAAATTTAAAAAGAAATCAAAACACCCCATAATACGTGTGTCAATAGTTACCGTCCTTCTATTTTCGTTAAATATTTAACAGTAGGTATGAACAAAGCACATAGAAATGAAATCATTACAAAAATATTATAGATGCACTAAGCTATTTGTAGATGTACATAAATAGGAAATCAACTCATCTATAAAAATATAATCTGATATGTTCGCTTTATTTTAAACAGCATGCACTTTGACGTATGATCTTTACTTTAAATAAACTAAACCCTTCATTTTTTAAGTTTCCGCACTTTCGTTGTGGAGAACGTAAAGATTTTTGAGAAACCTAGAGTTTGATTTCTCGAGAAAATCATTACACACTTTTACTTACTTAAATGCATACGTCACACTTTTTACAAATAAAAGAATAATCCATGTTGACTCTGTATGAGTAATTCATAATGAGCTGAATGGAAAATGGTCAAAATCTTTTTTTTTTAATAAGTAGCTACTGATTTTGAGCCATGTACAGCTCATCCTCAGGCCATCTGAAAGTCATCCAAAAATTAGAATTATTAAATAAGGTATTACTGTAGGACTAAGTTATTGTTTTTTTTTTTGTATAAATAATTGATAAGATGGCAAATATAAATAATGACACTCCCTAATGTGTTGAAGTTGTTAAGTTTTGGGTTAAATCATAACACTTCTTCAAAGAACTTACAATGTTAAGAAGACCCAAAGATAATAGCAGATAGTTTTGAATCATACAATATAATGACCTTTTCTCAAAATCTTCCCTGTGAAACGATGCTATTCGGCTAATACAGTAAAAAGAGTAACTCAGGCTTGCAATTACTTGTTGGATGACAAATGAAAGAAACAATTGTCACTTGACCACATCTTACCACTAGGATTTTACGGACTTCTTGAAATTCATAAATCAGATAATTTTGTCGAGATACCGATTAGACCAGTAGTGTCTTCAAATTGGCCCGTATATTCATTCTCTAAACGGCTAAATGTTATTTTGGAAGATATGTTAAACGATCGCTTTCCATTTACTATTAATACTCTTTGGACTTAACCAATAAATTTAGTAAAATAGAAATTGAGAATTCAGATAATATTTTTTTCTTTAGATGTGTGCAATCTATTCACGAATGTTTCTAAACGAGAAATTAGCCAACTCCATACTGAGAGGCTTCAGTTAATCAAATACTCATCTGATAATCACAACGAACTAATTAACTTACTAAACGCTTATCTTGAACAAAACAGTTTTCAGTTTAACCTATACCCTACATCATAATCCTTTTTCCAAATATATAAAATTTTACATCAGATACGTAGATGACATTTTTATCGTTTGGACTGGCAACCATCTCGAAATAAATGACTTCTTATTTTATATCAATACTTTACACAGCTCAAAAAAGTTTAATCTGGAAACATTGTACTAACTTCTTAGATACATTTTAAATCCTAGAATTTGGAATATACAGAAAACCTATTCATAATGGCGTTATCATTGATGAGTACTCCAACCATCCCCATAACTAAAAGCTTTCATCATTCTGTAACTTTTTATATAGACTTGTCAATTTACCTCTCTACTGAAGCATTTAATAAAGAGTTAAGTGTTATCACTTCCGAAATGCGCTTGGAACATTACACCCTCTCCGAAATGTGTTGTTGAACAATAAAGATAGCCACCCTATCTTTATTGTTCAACAACACGTTAGTTAAAAAAAAGAGTATACAAATTCACATGCGATACATGCCAATGTAATTATGTTGATAATTGACACGCGCATTAAAAAACATCTAAGATGCTTACAACCCATCCATCTGGTACACACATTAGTATCTAAAAGATACTAACCACCACTTTTATGCCAAAGATAATTTTGTTATTTTACGTACAACGATTAAAGGTGTTTTCCTCGATAATTTTGAAACTTTTAGGGATCCTATGTCAGCAGTTTGTAACACGGGGGCCATGAAAACCACACCAACAGCTGCTCTGAAAGTCGTCCTAAACCTGGAACCGCCACAAATATACATCTAAGGGGAGGCTACGCTAATAAACTACAGACTAATGAATGGCCAACCTCCTATAATTAAATCGCATGGTGCAAACTATCAGAAACTGTTAAAGGAACTCAAAGCGGAGTCGATAACTAGCAGGCCCATTGACGCCATCAGCCCCAAATACAGCTGCGACAAGTATTATAAAACGTCAACACCACATAAAGAAGAATGGAAGAAAGGCCCGCTTAAAAAGCCGAATCCATCTGGTACATAGACCGCTCAAAGACAGATAATGGAGTTGGGATCGGGATTTAGGGGAGTAGACTTAAAATATCTAAATTACTAAGCCTAATTCAAAGCGCCACAGTATTTCAAACGGAAATAGTAGCAGTGGTGGTGTGTATTGAAGAATTAGACCGGCAAGCAGATAACTATCGATCTATCGCTATCTAGTCAGAAGTCAAGCGGTAATAAAAGCGCTAGATTCCACACAGGCGAATTCGAAACTGGCGTGGGACTACACGAATGCGCTCAATAGGATGGAGAGCCGAACTAAGGTGACCCTAGCCTGGGTACCAGGACACGGAAGCCATCGAGGGAACGTAAACGAATTAGCCCGAGCAGGCTCGTCAACTGCTGAAAATCGTTCAATGGACTCTGTGGGAATAGTATATGCGGTAGTAAAAGCAACCACTAAACAATGAAAAGATAAGAAATCTCAAGACTGGTGGAAGATTATTCCAGGTCAGAGACAGGCCAAATAATTTTTGATGGTTTTGGTTTTGATGGTTTTGATGATTTACAGCGGACCGACTAAACGGAGACAGGAAGTCTGTTAGAACAATAGTGGGCCTGCTAACAGGGCACTGTATGCTCAAGAAGCATATGAGCAATCTAATAAAGAACTATCTCTTAACACCCAACTGAATTTTGATTCGACTTCTATTTTTGAAATCTTGTTTTAATCATTAATTTCAGTCTTGATCAACGCTTTTGAAAAGAATTCTAACTTATTCCAACCTCAAATATATTCAATGAAATTAAATACAACATATTAGATTTTTGACGTTGTCGCTTTTGATAAATAAGAAAATATACTTTGATGATCATAATTGACATCAATAATTTTTGATCGCGTAGTATTACTGATAGTTGCTCTAACATATTTACGATGTATTGTCTGCTTTATAACTCTAAGTATGTTTTATAGACAATATCACATGGAAAACATTTTTCCCATCTTATATTGTGTTATATTTTATAAATTTCCATAATTACTCCTAATGTCTTTTCAATTACTTCTTAATTCATTATTTATGTTTGCCATCTTATTAATTAATTAATTATACCAAGAAAAAAAAATAACTTACAACGCGTGATCCCGAACCCGAAACCCGAAGATATAGAGTAAGCCCAAATATTTGGGAGAAATAAAGACATTATTATTATTTACCTCGTGTACACTGGACACTTACGTACTTTTACTCATATATCTCTAACGTAGACTTTTACCTTTACACGTCCTTTAACACACTGCTTAAGCAAATTTTAAAGTAATCTACTTATCATCAGTAGCTGTTTTCCTTTTTTGCTCTCTTAGGTATTATCACTGGGCCACTTTTGTCTGCACGCCAGGACAGTGCTAAGTTTCATATATCCATACACATTATATTGCTATATTACTCTTTAGGGTTTAACGCAAGTATATATCGGAAAAGAGTCATGTTAATATATTTATCTAATTATAAATATTACACATAACCCACTTCTCTTATCTACGTAGCACGAATAGAATAAGATTGCTAAAAAGATAATGGGTCAGATGCACCATCACCAATTTGTATTAATCTGGTAAAATCAGAATCTTTGTTTATAACTTCCTCGAATTTTTCCACAACACACATTTTCTTTATATCACTTGTAGCACATAGCAATGCGTGTACATTGTTCACAATTTGCACTGACTGCACAAGTGAAAACGCAGTATTTTGAAATTTTTCTATCGCGTCAAATAAGCCAGCATAATTGTTGTAAATAGTAATTAAATCTATTTCAGCGGAAATATCTTGAAATCCTATTTGACTTTCCTTAATAGCTGCAGGTTCGTCGGGATTGAATTGTAAAACCACAAGTTCCATTTATTCGAAATATTTTGAATAATCAAAAGCTGCCTTCAACCATGATCCCCAACATGTGAGAATCGGCTCTGGTGGTTCGGGAATACCAGGGCACTGTTCTCGAATTCGTTTGGAAGATTTCAAATACACTTTCTTAGTATTTGAAGTTAATGCATCCACCTTTGGATAACATTTGCGAATCGTTTGTGCCACAAGATGTAAAGTATGAGCTTTACACGTCACATGTAAAAGTTGTTCACACTCTTGTTTTAGAGAACGGCCCGCGCGACGCATTGTTGCCGCGCCATCGTTCGTAAAGATCAACAGTTTAATTAGGTGACATTTCAAATTTCTGTAACGTATCCAGCACTATCCTCGTAATCGCCTCCCTAGTATAGTTTTGTAATCTTTTGCTGGCTGATAAGATTGGAAAATTCGGTTGAAGGGGTTCCAGTAGACGCATCATAACATGTATAATGGATTTTTTTTTGATCTATCGTTTCGTCCACGCTTTTTTCGTTATCTTCGCCCACAAATGGTACCTGCATAGCGTTGGCCGAGGTGGTAGCTCCCAGTTGTATTTATTCCAGAAGTCGTGAAAAGACATTGACAGTAAATCCAACATGAATTGCTCTCTCGATAGCACACCGCTTTTTCGATTTGTGTGCTGTATACTATTGATATGCTTTGTACAGTCGTATTTGCGCCAATAGCATAAAGGTTTATCGCAAGCTTTACACATTATTTTAGGGCCACCTTACAGACACGCTGGCCCACTCAATAAATTATCAACACTCATTGTGTAACCCCCGAATTGACCGGTAGTAATAATACGATTGTTGCTAAGATTAGGAATTAGTCAGGTAAATTGGCAATTTTCGTGTAATTTGATTATTTTTGATAACGGTTTTCAAATTCTGTATTCTTACCCCATAATTGCATTTGTACATTTGTTAAAGGGGATTATATTACATCTATGTAAAAAAATGTCCTCCATAAAAAACAAAAACTAATCTATCTTGGCATTTTGCCATGAGAACATTATTCCAAATGGTATCTTGTAAATGCAACACGGTATACAGTATTACTGTTTAGAACACCTACAGGAATTTTTTACGTCAGCTTAGACTGAATTATTTCCCGTAAACGCACTTCCTTTAACCTTTTGATTCTGTACATTCACTAGATTAAAGATTCTTAGATGGAATTCAAATATATATATACATACATACATAATATATATAATAGTATTACTGCAGAAAATTACACATATCCAGAAATAATTAATTTATACCATGTAACAATAAGGTTATGATTAATATTAATTACATGGTTGCAAATTGTTATTGTGTAACTATTTTGCTACATTGTACTAATCAAAAAGTAATAGAGGCGTGTAATGTAAAACAGAAAATATTCTGCGAACTATAAGATCACTTTAACGTCGAATAATGTTCATGCGTAATGGATAACTGAACACGTAGTAGAAACCGAAAATGCACGTAAGGATGCATGCGAAGGGAGTTAGTATGCAGCGATATATTATTGCGAACGGTGCGGTTCCGGTACTAGATACAAAAAAGTTTTTAAGATGGATTTTGTAGATTATGAACCGATCTTGATAAATTATCTCTATGTTACTGAATGAACACGGGAAATTGCCTAGTGTATATGTATGTATAGTATACGTATAAAAAATAAAATCCAGAGTCTATATTAAAAAAAAAACTGGAGAAGCGAGATTAAATATTTTTAACATAAGGTGCGTTTCCAAAGTTATTTATGCAAAACGCGTCCGCTGTAAGGAAAATATGTTCTTGTAAAAGGAAAAGGATCGCTCTACATCTAGTGATGTTATACCATATTTGCATAATTAAAAAAATCTTTGAAACAACTTAACGCATCTGTAGACGAACCTTCCCAAATTATTCTAAGTGGCAAAATCTGAATTTTTGTCTAAAACACTTCCAAACTTAATTAGAACACACTCATTTTTTGCGTCTTCTACCGAACAAAGCTGTGCGTGTACATCTTTCGCAATTTGCAGTGATTCCTCTAACGACAGTGAAGAATTTTGTAATTTTTCTATTGCTTGCACTACTCCGATGTAATTGCTGTGAATAGTTTGTAAATCACTTTTAACCTGACTATCTTCAAATTTTTTCTAACTTGTTTTGATAGCTGCGCATTCTTTCGGATTGAATAAAAGGACCACCTTCTTTATACTCTCAAAATATTTATGATAGTAAAATGCCGCTTGTAACCATGTTCCTCAACGTGTAAGGATCGGTTGTGGTGGTTCAGGGGTATGAGAAGATAGTCTCTAAAATTCGCGAATACGTTTTGGGGATTTCAGAAACAATGCTTTTGTTTGCTCGCAATTAGCGCATCCACCTGTGGACAACATCTACGAATTGTCTCCGCCACGCCACTATTGAAATTACTCGGGCAGTACCTTTTTCTATTCGTCTAGAAGCTAATAAAATTGAAGATGACGATTGATGTGGTTTGTTTTGTACACGCACATATGGTAAATAATTTCGTAACGTGGTCCTGCTCGGTAATGTCATATTGGCGTATTTGTTCCAAAATGAAATAAATGAATCGTTGTTTAATAAAGTAACTGCTCCCGCTCGGGAACAAAATACATATACGGATATTTTATGGGAAAAATATGGATGCTGATACTAGAAAAACATGGCATCGCGCTAGAGAAGAGGAAATAATAAACAGGGCATAAACAAAGAGCACCGAGACTTCTAAATTCTACGAACTTATCAATCCCATTTTTATGAAATATTTAATATTTATAATAATGCTATATGCATAGTAATACTAAACTGCGAGTTTGTTAAAATTTATATATATATATATATGCAGTACCCCCCAACAAAAATGAATGCAACCAATTGTAATCTCTAAATACCTTTTTCCGCTCTAATTTACTATTGGGATATTTGGACGCTACCACTTATTTAGAAACAAGAATATTGAAAAAATATAAAATTGTGGCAAGTTTTATGCAAAAACTTGTCACATCTTGTCGAGCACGTCTCGATACAAACGTTGTTGGAAAATATGTTACATCTATGTGAAACAATTCAACAAAAACTCGACTACAACTTTGAAATATTATCTGGGAAAACAACATGTAATAATGAACAAAAATCTGCGATCAATATTGTCGTACATTCTTTCGTACAATAAACGATTACAAGGACTATACGTACGCCAAGCGAAGGTGAGATGAAATTCCCATTCCGTATACGTGAGTAATTTAGAAACAGTAGCAAAGAATTAAATGCCCATTTTTGATTCGGTTCAAATGAGTATAGCATGATTAACAAGAGGTCGCTTAAAATGGAATATCAAACAACTGGTTCCTAGAAAAATGCACTAGCAGGCTACGCGTTTGAGATCACGTACTACAGATGTTAAAATACAGCTTTCATCAGAAACAAAGAAAATTCGCTGATATTTTTTGCATACTCGTATAAAGGTTGCCGTTTTTTGAGTTGTTAATTGATGTGGTCCTGGAAGAGGTTTATAGCAGCAATAAACTGTCTAATGATGATGGTCTTAAAGGATTTATAATTTAACAGCAATTGGCAATAAAAACAACTTACATCAATAAATTGAAACGAATTTGTATATGTGGAATTATTAGAATTTTAAATGAATTAACATTAATTGAAATTTAGAATGTCAAGACTAAAAGTTTTTATTTCTGTTCGCGACTTTAAGTATTAACAATTAAATATTTATTAGTTTCAAGAAGAAAAGAAACTTTAATAAAGAACTTATTCTTATTTCATTCTTAAGATATAATATAGCAAGTGTTTTAACTTCAGCTGTCTGAAGAGATCCTGTTAAGTTGTTAAGCGATATTATTATTAAAAGATGTCGGTATAGTGTTTAACATCAAAATTAACAACCACATCAGTAGCTACTTGAAAACGTACAGAGAAGGTTCCTTAAATAATCGTATTTATTCAAAACAGAGTACATCCAATACAGTGTTTTGATTTTTGTGTATATCTTTTTGGCCCGCCGCTATGCAAATAGTTTTATGCCACGCTCGGTGTTTGGGCATCGTGTTGTTTATAACTAAAGTTCGCCACTTTCCGTGCGCTTCAAAAAATTAGCAGAGACTAGACAGACTCGTGTTTATTCGTCTCATAAGAAAGGGTTCGTTGTTGCCTGCTGGTTTCCCCGAGAGTCGACAAAATACGAGTCTGTCTAGTTTCTGCTAATTGCGTAAAGCGCGCGGAAAGTGGAGAACTTTATTTATAACCATATTTGTTCCAGTTGCCATATACCCTAACCTTTCGTCGTTGTTATTTGCCTAGTGAATTGTGTGTGTAAGTAATCTTCCTTTCTTATTTGTGCGTTACGGTGTCCTAACATAATAATCTTCCTTTGGTATATCCTCATATTCTTCTTCAAGCTTATCACAAAAATGATTTAAATTTTTATTTTTTTCGGCACTTTCTGTAGGGACATATACATTTAAAAGCGATAAGTGCAGTGTTTTTCATTTCCATTTCCTATCTCAAATACGCTAAATGTGTTTATGTTACCATGTCATTTTCCTTGCATGGTGTTCGTTTTTTAATGGACCTTCCTTTTTCTATACTATAATGATCTGCTGTTTTGCTTGTTGTTTCCATAACTGATTCTTTTCACTTGTACAATTTATTTTTCAGTGTCTATTGAAATCTTTATTTTTTCAAGGATTGGTTGTTTCGTTTTCTACTTTGTCTACATTTATCCCATGTATTACTAAATTCCTCCTCTTGGCCTCTCTTTCTAGTTGTCGAGTTCCTGGGTTTCAATATTCTTATCTATTTGGTTGACTTTAGTTTTTAAATCCCTAGTTTCTTTTCGTATCTCTTTCGTTTCCTCCCAGCAGTTGTCAATTTTTTTGTTATACCTTTTTTTATATCTTATATAGCAAATCTATTTATTACTAGGACAATACAGCAATATTTAATGGCAATAAACCGTCAAATTAAAGTAGAAGAGTAGAAAGTAAAAGATTTGTCACGGACTTGATATTTTACTTTGAAGCTATCTATTAAAATGGCGCTTGTCTAGTACAGCAACGACATACAATTGTTTAAATCAAAAAGAATTATGTGGAGTAAGACATTGGTAATAAATACAACCTTGAATTGAGAGACTTCATATATGCATTTAATTAAAGACAAGGGCGAGTCAATAAATAATACTGTAATGTCGATTTCCTAGGAAAGGAGGAAGATTTATTGTGGGCGCTAAGAACCTAAATCTACTGTTCTTAATTACGATTGTTGTAAGTTGATTTACGTATACAGCGATGGATGGCTTTGTAACATGAAAATAGCTGATAGTTGTTTAACAGACTGTTCTACACATACCAGGTGTGTCGGTAATTCTTTTCCGGTTTTTTCGCTAAAGAAAACACGTTACTTAGAATGGATAGTTAAAATTTATTTATTCAAAGTATTGGCCATTTGATTCTATACATTTTGTCCATCTCTCAGGCAATTTATGAATGCCATTCCAAAAGAACAGTTCCTCCTTTGAGCTAAACCATTCATCGAGCCATTTTTTAACTTCTTCGAAATCGGCGAAGTGCTGCTCTGCAAGCGCGTGCCCCATCGATGCGAAAAGGTGGTAGTCGGATGGAGCCAGGTCTGGAGAGTACGGCGGGTGCGATAAAACTTCCCATCCAAGTGATTTCAACATTTCTTTGACTGGTTTTGCTGTATGAGACGGCGCGTTGTCATGTTGCAAAATTACTTTATCATGTCTTTCAGCGTATTGTGGACGTTTTTCGATCAATGCACAGTTCAAATTGATCATTTGTTGTCGGTAGCGATCACTATTAACTGTTTCTCCCGGTTTCAACAGTTCATAATATACGACACCAATCTGGTCCCACCAGACACAGAGCATCGTCTTGCGACCAAAGCGATTTGGCCTTGCAGTCGATGGGCCAGCTTCGCCAGGTGATAACCATGATTTTTTTCGCTTGGGATTTTCGAAATAAATCCATTTTTCATCACCCGTTACTATTCGATGCAGAAATGACTTCCTTTCATACCTTTGAAGCAGAATTTCACTAACGATTTTTCGATTTTCCTTTTGTCTGTCATTCAATTCATGTGGCACCCATCTCCCCATCTTTTGGATCTTTCCCATAGCTTGTAATCGTTCACAAATTGCTACTCGGCCCACATTCAACTTTTCTGCTAATTGTTTTTGAGTTTGTGTTGAGTCTTCATCCAATAGCTCCTGCAATTCCGCGTCTTCAAACGTTTTCGGCCTACCAGGACGTTCTTTATCTTGAACGTTGAAATCACCACATTTGAATTGTCGAAACCACGTTTCACATGTTCTTATGGTTGGAGCATGCTCACCGTAAGTCTCTACTAGCAAACGATGACTTTCAGCGGCTTTTTTCTTTTGATGAAACAAGAAAAGTAATGCGTGCCGCAAATGCACGTTTTCAGGCACAAAACTCGACATTTTCAAAAAATTATAAATCTATAACGCTGTTATTTTGGCGGAACGTAACTTGTGTAGTTTTAAGGTTAATGTCAGTAGAATAAAATTACATATGTATCAAATCATAACATTTCATACTTATGGCCAGTGACATCTGCCGGAAAAACCGGAAAGGAATTACCGACACACCTGGTAGTCCATAAATCATCCACTTATTATTTTATTTCATTTCTACCTTTCAAGATGTATATTTTTTCTTTTCTTTCTATTTTGTTTAACAAAAGTAGTAGATTTATTTATCTCTATTTTGAACAACTCTTCTGGATTATAATTACCTTTATATGCAGGATACGAAGGAAAAGATAACATCCTGCATCCGTAATTACAATAACAATTCTGGTTACATGTTTACTTTATGCTGAAAATTTCAGATTTATACAAGATGTTGGATAACGATTCCATAAGTGTTCTTTCCATATTTACATCAACAAGTATAATTTGTGTTGCTGCCCATGATTAGACACAAAATTAGGTTTAAATTAAAAAAAAAAATGCTACGATAGCTTCCTTATGGTATTGATGGAATAATTCGCGGCAAACGCGACAAAAGGGGAGAGAAAAGTACACTAACTCACGGATATGTTTCTGCCTACCCGGCGTCATCAGCGTAGTTTCGAGAGTATTCTTTATCTCTACCTTCAATCGCTGTTGCCTCATTCGCTGTTGCTCTTAGCATTATTTTTTTGGTTATTGTTTCTAGGCATTTTTTGATGTGTTCTGTTATAATGGTTAGATTCATTTAATATTTGATGATAATAAATCAGTTGAAAATTGTGACTGGTGAAACATTTATTTATTTAATTGAAAAATTGAGTTCATACTTTATAACAATCTGGAATTACACATTTTACGAGAATTAAAAAAAAACAATTATTTAATAATAATTCATGCCATGGTATCCCCCAATAGCTTTTTATAATTCTGGGGAGCATTGACCGACTATGAGTTTAATATACGTATTACGATGTTCGTTTCAAACATTCATCAAATTAGGAGTAAGAAAAACAACAGGAAGTTTTACTTTGAGAGTTGCGAGCCCGAAGTTCGAACTCAGTATTTCGAAACTGATAGCCGAGAACGCTATAGGTAGTTTCATTAAAATTTCGCTCACCTTACCGGGTGTAATGTTGAAATAATATTTCCTATACAAAATTCTCATTTTCACCACTATAAAAACAACATTTATCGAAGAAAATTCAACGAATTATTAGTTCATTGTATTACAATAATATAGTTGATATGTTATTTATGTTCTAATTAGTGGAAAAAACCAATACTTAGGATTAATGTTATACAGAAGAAAATGTTGAAACTGCAACCAATAGATTTCTATTGTTATATTTACACCCTTTGGGATAAATACCATAATCCACATAATCAATAAATGGTTCAGTAGAAGCTCATGTGATGATATCCTCCAATTGTCTGTTACCTACTATGGATAGCGTATTTATAGGCGCACATTTCATCAAATCTGTTTGTGTAAATGATGCCATAAAACTGCTTTCAAAAAAGAACATACGGTCAAGTATGAACGAACGATCTACTTTATTCGAAAGAAGTTTATTTAATATCTTGGCCCAGATGGAATTTGTTCAACAAAAAGTAACATATTGATGTGCCGATAAATTTTCTTGTAATGTATCCCTCTCCAGAAAGATTTCATCAATTTTTAAAGAAAAAAAAACCTCAAAAACTTTCGATGAACACGGTCCAAGGGAATATAAATAGAGTCGCAGACAAATATAGGATATCAAACTAACAATATTACTTAAGACCAAAGTACACGAACCTTAGCAAGGCAATACTTAGCGATCCGTACAATAAAAACCTGGAAGAAGCACCAGAACCTATACATATACATATGTATATGAGATATGCGCCTTAAAAGTAAGACGAGTCAAATAAACACCTAAATCATTAACTTCTCATATTAGTTTTAGGTTAATGCCATTAACAAAATCAGTGGTACGGTCCGAGGGAACACGTGTATAAATAACCACACTATATTTGTCGACGTTTATAATAAGCCTAAAGAAATCATACATAGACAAGTAAATTCTCATTATGTATTCTAAATGGCCGCTGAAATGTCGCCGTAGCGAAAGGTTTAAATAATACATCCAAGTTCTGCTGGAATTTACTTATGTGCTCAATAGATGAAACTTCAGAGTAAAGTTTAAAATCATCTACGTACCGAAGAACAAGGCACTCTACATGGAGGAATAAGCTATAAATAACTTATTAAATAAATTAACCAGTGAAGGATGAAGATTTGAACCATGAGAAACACCGGGTAGATGTGTAGCTGTTGTAGGTTACACAGCTTTTCCTTTGGCGTAGGTATGATCACAAAAGAAAAATGTAAGAGAATGAGAATAAAAGAGCGTAACTTACATAATAGAATCTCGTGATCTACCAAATTGAATGTCTTTGAAAGGTCGGCGTCAACTTCTCCTGGTTTGTCAAATATTTCGCATATATACTACCCCTATGCAGCTAAGACAGTGATTGTGGAGCGACCAACAAGAAATAACGATGATTGGGTGAAATAAAAGAGTGGGTCTTGTTGTAAATACTAAAGTATAAATTGTTCTTATTTTAAAAACATAAGAGTTGCTGTTCCAACATGTTTCCAACAGCGTTCAGAGTCAATACAGGAAATTTCTTTAATTAATTGTTCTTACCATTTATCAATATTGTAGTAAGTTGTGATTTTTGTGCAAATAACTTGCTGCCAACAGTTTGAAATTGTGTTTCGCTTTTCCAGACTTCATAGATTATGTCATTTTGTGTTGCCCATCAGATTTTCATAATCGTGTTGTACATGTATTAGTTAAATTTCATTTTCTGTTAATTTTTGTTAAGTGTTCAATACTTCCTGATTCGTAATTCATTTGCGGTAAATTAATAATTGGTTTGTTTTGAGTTTGCAAACTTTTGCTACTAATCACAATTTACAATTTATTTGTCATGATTCACAGCAAACTAAAGTCGTAACTTATTAACGCATACACGCTTGTTAATTTCTCAGAAGCAACCGTTAAGTAACGCTACTAAGTGCAATTATTAATCTGGTTATTGTCCATGCCTATTTAGTGCTAAATACGCCTCGGCTTAAAAACTTTAAAAGCTGCTTTACACGAGGCATAATTCTGCGCAGAATTATAAACCATAAAATTATGCATCATCTAAATGAGCAATGTCAATTAAACCAACACCGGGTAAAGTGATATAGGAGACATACAGGCACTTACACAGGACATCTGCATGACACATCATTTTAATTAATGCGATCACTTGACAGATAGAGAATTCAAAAATATAAATTAGGCATGCACCATACATAATTATGTACACAATTATGCTCCTCTGGATATAGAATATGCACAGTAAGCAAAATAGCTTATGTCTCCCCCCGTCCGTCACCAATTACGCGGAGCAACAGTGATATTGTTTCAAGTTTCGGGGTATTAGTTAGTGTTGTTGATTCCATATTTGCTAAACAATTTTATCATATTGGCTCTAGTTTTTATGATAATGCTTTTTTTTGAAAAGGCATGAAGAAAAAAAGACAAATTAAAAATTTATTGGCAGGCAAGCGAAAAATACCTCAAATTGTAATCATACAAAATACCACCAAGAACTACTACTATACTAACCAAGAAGTTCTTAAGCACAGTCACAAAAGAGCACCAAGCAGAAGCTTCAACACCAGTCAGACAAAACAGGGATACTTGGTGTATCCACTTTGCTGCCCAAGCAAAACGGTCAACTTCTTTAAATCAACGCAACCGCAATACAACTGCATAATCTTAAAAAAAAAAATGCGCAACTGTAAATTAACGCAACTATGCATTGATTTCTTAAATGAATTTTAGATGAATCATATACATAATATACTTAGGAAGATGTTACATAAAAGTTTGTGTAGGATTTTCAGAAAGCATTTAAATCGAAGGCTGTTTTTTTTAGTTTTGTTATGAATTATGACGCTGTTCTTCCTTTGTTTACTTTCGACGGTTTTGACATTATACATTTTTGAATGTATAGAAAAATGATACCTCACGACTTATGTTAGTGGAACAAAAAGCTCCTGTTACAATCTGTTACAGCGACAATAAAAATTAATTAAGGAAAACATAATTTAGTACACTTTAGAAGACGTTATAATTGTAGATCCTGGTTTCTTTTGTTAGGAAGAAGTTCAAAAGTTCATTTCGCTGGAAACATTGGTAATGATATACCTTAACGGCAAGATCTTCATGAAATTTAACTCCGTTCCAATACGAAATGCAATATTCACCACAGCAATTGCTGAAATCTGCAGGAGCGCTAACCGTGTAAACGGTAGAAGGGGTAAAGGGTGATACGTAGGTAGCGAACCAAGGACCTACTTTATTTTTATAAGTAAAACATCCAGTACTTTATTACGCTTTTAGTTTCTTCATCAAATAAGCCAACGCAACATGGATTTCATATCTATCACTGACAGATTTGTTGTTTTTGTGCCCAATCACATAAATGTAGATCCTTAAAAATTGCGGAATCCAAACATTTTGACAGATTGAATTACATACTTGGCTTTATTTAAATATGGTGTGCTTTTGTACAGGGTGTGCAGTATTAGGTACCAAACTTTGACAAATACAAATCATCTTTTTATCCGCCATACAGGAAATTTGTATCTAACATTTTTGTATAATGATGCATACGTCCAATATTGAAAGTTAAACACAGTTGCTGCATTTGGATGCTATATCCAAGTGGTTTCTGGTGTTAGTGTTAGTCAAGCATTCTTTCGTTTAATTCCAGTAGTTTTCAGTTAATCATTTTCCAATAATGCTAAAAATGTCAAGCATATTGTCACAAAATATGTCAATATCTTCACGGCCGTTAACAAAAAAACACTTAGCCATTTGTTTTCTGAAATTATGTTCCAAAGAACAAATGAGGCAAATATATTCTTGAAAAATACGAGACATTGAATACCAAATTCCGTTAAATAGATTATGAGATCCACTTGTCCGTGGTTTCTTACAGAAGTAAGCTAAATAAGGTATTTCCCAAAACACAGTAGTTTATGTCGCTGGTAAACGGCAGGCATGTGTTTCTTGGTACTAGAGGGCGCCAAGAACAGTCTAACTCGTCGTTTTGAAATGTTGTGGCATTAACTATGAGGCAACAGCGATACAAGGTAAAGTTAAAATACTCTCGGAACCATGTTCATGACGCCGGATAGGCAGAAAAATGTTCGTGGGTAGTGTATTTTTTCTCTCCTTGCATTGCCTTTGCCGCAAATAATTCCATCAATACCCATCGCCAGATATTCCCCATCTTTCCACAATGAGAAAGTATTGCGTACCTAAGTAATTCGATAAGCAATCAATAAGCAAGGTCAAAACTATCTTTAGATAAGTACAGATGAAACGGCAGACATTAAAGGAAGGTGTATTGTTAATGTAATACTTGGCATGCTGTACCCGGAAAATCCTCCCATGCCATTTTTAGTAACAACAAATATGAAATTGCGTGTTACTGTAAACGAGATTAGCGACATTATTATGAACAGTGCAAAAGAAATATAACTAGTGACGATTGTTTAAAAGTTCTACCATTTCTTTCTGGTACGCTTAACATGACATGGAAACATCACCATTAACAAAATATACCCAAATTTATCTACACTTGATCAACATTATATACCAGACAATAGTTTTTTTTCCTTTTCTTATATCGCATTATTCCTGACATAGTAATAGGAAAGTATTCATTAATGGATACAATTTTTCTTTTGCAATAAATCGAAAGGAATTTGACATTTAGTCAGTCTTTGAAAAACATCAAAAACATAATGAACGAGCGAAGGCATGTGTTAAATCATCTAAATGTATCGGCCTACAATTCTGATCGAAATATTAGGAATTTTTTGGGACGTGATTGACATGAACTTGTAGTAGGCAGGTATGTTTTATTGTGTTGACTAATTCAATATGAACAGTAACAAAACAATGAAATTAGTGCAGTTGAATGTATATAGGTTATCAGAAAATAAATTATGAATTCAATGACCATAACATACGAAAATAAAAACAAGAATAACATTTCCGCGTGTATTTCTTCACTAACATCCATTCGGAGGTCAAAATCATTACAATAAAGTTTTTCAAGAGGAAGTAGGTATGCGCTTAAATTAACGTTAAGTTAATTATACAGTCAGCGCACACACAGTCATAAAACACCTGAAAATGTAATAACATTAATTCATGGTGGAGTGACAGAAGTATTTTGGGTTTGTGTTACAATTCAGTATTGTAAAAACTGCAAACAATTAAGAATGTAATATACACTTACTACTTGTTAATTTTAAATTCAGCAGTTAATTCATGTATGAAATATTATGGACACCTGGATAGATATATCCTTATTTTGTTTTGCCAAGGTTGCCGCATAGACAAATTAAACTTGGGAATGCGTTAAGTGTGTATAGCAAACAATGTATCACTTTACAAAAACAGAAGCATATACGTGATGTAGGCTAAAATAATAAAGTTCGTTGTACATAATGAGAAATAAAAATAAAATTCTTTTAAAATAAACTAAACTGCTAGCAACATTCTCAATATTTTATATTGTTACATCAAAAGATACTTGCACTGACATACATATACCGGTAAATAATTAACAATTAATATAACTCGATGATGTTAAGTCTCTTAAAATAGAAAAAAACATTAAACAAAAATTGTTTATAAAAGTACCTTGAGAATTCTCTGTCAAGGTAGATACTAATTGTATATTTCTTTCATTTTATATCAAATGTTAATCTTCTGAATGACGTCTTCAACGCTAAGACTATTACAACACTATTTAAACAATACCATGTAATCATTTTTAGTTTTGTGAACGATGCCGATTGGTGTAAAATACAATGGCGAAAAAGACAGGGTAACTGAGCGCTCAATTGTAACTGATTTTGCGAAATACACATTGTACAAAGGTCAAACAGATAGCCTCATTAATATTTAAAATTATGCTTTTTTAATTTTCTTTTAATCTCTTGAAAGCCTTGATCCCTTTTTCGTCGTAAGCCAAAATTTATATAGATTTTTTTTGCAAAGTATATTTGCGTTTAGGCACCATTCACCAACTTTACCCATGACGAATATAAAGGTTGATTGATTTTCGACCCTCAGCATGGAGATCTCGCTTATTATTGAAGATTGAGAGTAGATTTAAATTTGGCAAAGTTGCTAAATTCTGTGTTTGTTATGAACGCGATAAATTAAACGACTGGGAAGCAATATAGGAAAGGATATTTAAAGTAAACTTGAAATTCGAAACGATTACACTTGTAGTGTGGGCCCAACGAAGACGAAAAAGTAAAAAAAAAAGATATATTTTGGGAAGAACTATCTGCGGCAACAGAAATAATAAGAGATATAATTGTAGTAGTAGATGATTTTAATGGAAGAGTGGGAAAACGGGACATGTATAAGTTGTCCTTTTACAGTCATTGGAAAATATGGGGAAATAATCAGGAATAACAATGGCAAAAGGCTTCTAAAGTACAGACATAGCCACAATATGATAATAACGAAGACATTCTATCAACATAAAGAAATACACAGGACAGGCGCCAAGCAGAGGTGAAAAATCAATTATTGATTATATAGTGGTGGAAAGGAGTAACAGAAACGCAGTACTAGACGTAAGAGTTAAAAGGCGGTATGAAATTAATAGCCATCATTTCCTCCTAATAGCAAGAATGAATGGTATTGGAAAACAAGAAGAAGAAAACTTTTGCCAACATGGTTAAAATTAGCAAAGAAAAACCTTTTCTGATGGTGTCAAAATTCAATGTGATGCCGATAAGAAATATGAAAGTTAATGCCAGACAGAAGGAACCGAAAAATCATACAAAAGTTTTAAGTACCATCAGACAGAGGATCAACAGTACAAAGTCAAATAAAGATGCTGGAGGGAATTGAGAAAAATGAGCATTTTTTAAAAATCTGGAAAGTTATTTGTACATTTTCAACAATTCCCCATGGTGAATGTCGAAAACGAATAGCCTGAAGAAGTTATGTATTGATGAGAGTATGTAATGGACTTCTAAAAAAACACAAATATTAAAATACATACCTCAAAAACTGTTGCTTTTTGTATTATATAAATTTTTATTATTTTAATTTACATAAAATAATACGTCGAAGCTTACCTGAGTACGAAGATTTTGACGTTTCCAACAGCTTAAACGTAAACGGAATGTGGACTTTCATCATGTTCATTTGCGGTATCCTGGGTGTAACGTGGTGTAAAGATGTCGGGAATACCAACTCGTCGCCATGCACACGTAGAACCATCATGTTCCTAAAAGAAAATCAGTTAGAAAATTTTAATGCACCAATAAAACCAAACACTAGTGGTAGTACAAATTTCTGAGAGGTTGCGTAGCTTACTTCGTAGTTTAATACTACATCAAAGAGGGTCGTACTTGACTGCTGCAGCAATCAATCTGGTAGAAAACGTGGATGTCATTACGAAATCTGCTATAAGTTCGCTAGGCTTCATCATCCGCAATTGCAAGAGTTCAAAAGAGTTCAATAATAGAGGTATTTTAAAATTGTAAAATGCCCGATTTAATTTAACTTCTTTACAATTCAGAAGAATAAATTTCAGTATCGTGTACTTGTAGTTACTTAGAAAAGAAATAAGCCAAATCTATGGAGGGGTCGATGCACTAGCTTATCCGGCTATAGCCTTTATTAATAGATTTAACTTCGGTTTCATGTCAGGTATATAGGTATGAGTGTACATCAGAACCGTAAGGAACAATTCCAATAAGATGGTCTTAGGCTCGTTCCAGGCAGTTCATGGTTTAATGTCGAAAAGGCAGTGTTTTTCCCCGATGGAAAGCAAAACTGTCAGCGTCATATTAATGCGATGTCTAAGACATCAAAAATCCTACCTCCTATTTTGTTTCATTTCCGGAATGTTCAATTATGTACGACAATAAATCGATGAACATACAGATTTCAGCAATTAATTTCCTTTCTGCGAGTTATAAAACCTAATCTCTGCAAACTGAAATAATATGTTCCTTCAATGGTGAAAATTCTGATTTGAATTTCTTAACGCGATGATAATTGGTGACAGAAAGTAGCATTTTCTAACGAGCTTTTTGAGAAGCTGAACATTTTAAATTTTAATCTAAAAGGAGCGAGCGAAAATATAATTGCAATTAGGCAAATTAAAGTTTATTACAGTAGAGGCATTTCCAATCAAATTAGAAATGTCAGAAGTATAGAAAATAGTAGAAAGCCTCTTTGTATCTTCACACGTGATGATCAGATGTACGAGTGGGGCCCATCAATCCTTCGCAAGATACGAAAGTGCTTACCTGCCTTTGATATTAACAGAATGCACAATTGTCAGAATTTCGAGTCAATATCCTCAATTAGCTGCAACAGCTGTTAAATGTCTGTTGCCCTTTGGGTCATCTTGTCTTTGGAAATTAAGCTTCTTGGGACTTATGGAAATTAAATCGAAAAATGAATACGATTACGATGAGGGAATCTCATAGTTTTGAGCACCTGTTTCGACTTACCGATGAAATCTTGACGAAAGTCGACAAAAACGTTTACATAACTGGTAGCAATGAAGTGCATATTGATGTTTGCTCTACCATTCTTGAATCTCTCGAACACCACCTTTCTTCACAGGAATAACCCCGAGATGATTACCGAGAATTGATGAAATTAACGATGGTCTTACTGACGACATTCAGAAGAATAGGATATCGTTTCGTATTCTAGGAACTGTAAGATATACTAGAGCTTTAAGATATGCCTGCTTCAAGATTAACTTCAGTTATCTCATAGGGTGAAGAACCCTTTAAGGCGAATATATATTTTTCTTGTCCGAACGTATGTTCACGTCTGCAGCAAGCAATTAGAGCACTTGGCTCTATCCTTGTTTTATGACAATGTTCCGACAGCTTCCGATACTTTTGTAGATTTCTCGTAAATACCAAAAGGAGAATATATGGATCAAAAAAATTACAATAGCAAATTCCCAACTGCCAAATTCCAAAATGACAGACTTTATCCTATCTATCCATTTTGCATCAAAGTATTTTTATAAAACAGCAATTATTAAACCTAACTTCAAATTTATTGTTTTCGTATGAACTAGTTGTTGACTAACAAATTGATTTTTTTTATAGATCATCAAAAAGAATGAAGATCAGTCCCGAACCAGGACCATTTTCAGCAATCTTAGGTGATACTCCAAAAAGGAAAAACCTTAAACAATAGTTGCTACGATTAAAAGCAAGAAGTAACGACAATTCAAATATGGTCAAGCAATCAAAAGGTATAAGAAAAGAGTTAACTTAAAACTGTTATTGCAAGAAACCAACTCGAGAAACTTAACAGCTGAAAATGAACTCAGAAAACTAGTGGTCTGACTTATTCAGATGCAGTAAAAATATATCAGAAATGTGAAGCTTATTTACATATAGAGCACCATAAATTATACTTTAAAAATTCTTTGTTATACATTATATCTAATTAAATTGTAGGTCATTTTATTGGAAGGAATGTTATTCAAAATTTAAGTACTTATGAAAATGATTGCAACAATATTAATTTCTTAATAAAAAATATGTTTTATAGGTGTTTAAGTATAAGGTATCATATTATTGGAAAACAGAAATCCAAAAAACAAGACTCAATTAGAAGCCACCTCACTAAAAGAAAAAACTATAAGCGCTTATGTGTATGTACGTATTTTATTTATTTAAACAATTGTTTATATTTATACCTCTGTAATTACGTACTGAACAGTTACTAAGAATTTAATCAAATACATAACAGTTTCGAAAGTTGTACTCCTTGTTTTAGTTGTTTTTGTATTTTATTTGCATTTTCTTTGTTTCACTTGTTTACATTACTTAAAAGTTTACGTAAATATGTACCTACAGTGTAGTAACATGTACTTATGTAAATGTTTTACCCGAATTAAACCAGCCATTAATTAATGTTAATTGTTAACCAACATTGACGAAAAAAATTATATTTGGCTGCTGGTAAATTGGTGATGAGTAGTCACATTTGTGTAACCTTTGCTGCAGATCCTTTCTCGTACCTGATCTCAGATAAAGCCCTTTCAAGGATGATCCTGGTTACGAAAGTGGAATAGAAAACTTGGAAAGACTGTTATTGTGAATGACGTTAAAGAAAGATGCGTCATCCAGGATTGCAATAACATTCTCGCAACAGATGAAACTTGGCAACAATTTGTTTTACAGATCATTGCCGAACATCAACATAAATGCACTGTTAGGAACAAATAATGTTTAATGTTGGTTCGTTCACATGATGATCTGATTCCATAGAAATTAAGGTTATAAATAAACATGCGTTTCTCTCATAGAAGTTGTGACCTAATATTTCTTAAAGTTTCTTCAGACATTTTTCCAATTATCTTTTCAGGAATTGGATTCACAATACCCTTAAGCGAATGCTGGCATTGCCTTAATGTATCCACATTAATTTCTCTAAGAAAAAAGAAAGTGGTTTATAATTCATTTTTTATTCTCTTAAAATTTGGAATAATACGTTTGCAAATATTTTTTATCAAACAATGAAAGGAAGTCTCACCGTACGAAGCGGTACGAGTTATTACTGTTACTACTTTCCAAATTCAAGGCATTTGGGAGTTACTTAACAGTTGTCCGATTAAACTGAGTTTTGCACAGCCGGTTTTTTTTTTTGTTTATTGGAACACGATTAGAGAGCGGGAGTAGCAAAATATTAGCTTTTAGAAAATTACATGTAGCTAAAGGCCACCCTAATATGCACATATATTTCATGTTCATAAAACAATGTTATTTTATTGTGACTATAATAAATATTTATTTTTATTCATATACTTGACTTTCTTGGTACTTTTATTTGCGACGCGCTAAAGTAAATTCTCTTCGCTCAGTGTGTCATGTCATAAGGTAAAATAGTTTGACGAATGACATTGACACTGTATAAGAACATACAAATTTTGGCATCAAATATTATCTTTCAAAAGCACGATTCAATATATTAATACTACTAGGGGTGGAAAGACAACAAAAACCAACAACCAACAATAAATTTAATCGAGAACATTATTGCTTTAAGTATTCACAGTAGTTATGAATTCTTCTCTTCCAAAAATAAAATACACTAATAATACTACGAGTGGAAACAACAAAAAACAGTGAATATATACAATACACTTAATCGTATTCACTATTAGAATTATTATCGCTAAAAGTATTTACAGTACTTATCAATTTGAGAACTTTTCTTTGCAAAGCATGATTTAAATACATTTATAATACGAGTGAAAAAAAAACAAAAAACAGAATGTGTACAACACACTTAATCATAATCATTGTCGCTTAAGGTATTTGCAGTAATTATTAATTACTGCAAATACTTCAAGAACTTCTTCTCTGTCGAAACCAACCTCTCTGTCCCACCACTTTTGAATTTAATTTTGAGTGTGTTTTATACTATTACACCAAATTTCCGAACCAATTTGGTTCAATGCTTCTTTCCATTGTTGTAAGCATCCTTCCTCCGACCTACCATATTTATCAATATGATTAGCGTAGTATGTTTTCGTTGTGACCCATATTAGTTCAATCGGGTTAAATATGCAATGATTGATGACTCTATGCCCATACATTTCAGCTAGTTCGTCAGCCTCATATACTGGTGGTTTGTGCTGTTCAACTAGATGTAGTAGCTCTATTTACAACGCAGTGCTGTCATAATCAATATTATTCTTGGTAAGCCAATGCTGAATTTTAAGTTTCGTTGATGAAGCTGTCGGTACTTTATTCCGGATTGTACTGTGGTAACTAGCGTTATCCATTACAATGACAGAAGGGTTTTCTAAATTTTGAAGCAGTCGTGTCTTGAACCACTTTAAGAAGTTTTTACTCATCAGTATTCCCAGCATGTAAAACTCTATATCTATTTCCACCAACTTTTGTTGTTTTAACGGTTTTTTTACTTTCGTCTTGCCAAGATTTTCGTATGGTACCATCTTGAAAGATCCAGGTTTCGCCAAGAAAAACTGCCGTAGATTATCATTTTCGATACGCATATATTGTTGTATGAATGTGATTCGTTTCATTGCAATATGTGGAACCTACACTAAGGCCCCTATATTATTTAATACGTTGTGGAAGGTATGTACTGCAAACACAAAAAATTTATATTTCTTTAAGAATGTTAAGAATGTTTAATGTGATATGTTGCTCTAAAAAATATCTTATATGTGAAAACTACTCCTGTAAATGATATTTGTATATACTCACTGTTTTTATATATGTCATAAATTGTATATCTGATAGCACATTGGGTAAAATCATCAATTTTCATGAAAGCTTTATCTCGTACGCGTTTTAGAGCAGTCGCTACTCTCTAAACATGAAGTATTTGGCACATATACCTTCCGTACAGAAGATAACGGCAATAATGGTCCGTTGTTGTTGCGTTCGGCTTCAAAATGTCCTTTGACTGTTTACACAATGGTTTCGTCATGTTTTAGTTGTAATAACAACTGATTTTAAACAGATATATACTAAGTATAAATGCAAATTTTAACACACGACTGAAAACGCAAATATAACCTTTTGACAGTTGACTGAGTTGCCAACATGAGAGATAGCGCAAGCATGCAATTTTGACAGTGAGTACCAACATTATATATTTAATCGAATTAGAAACGTTATATAGTTCGTTGGTTATTTTAATTGTTAGTTATTACATGGCCCGAAATTGTTAATGACATACGTCGTCTGCTATAAAAATACTATATTATATACATAGGAAAGTTTTTAAGGGCCAGGATAACGTATGTTTCAGTTCGCTTAATACACTTAAAAACCTCCTTGGCAATCTAAAAGATAAACCGAACATGGAGAAAAGCCCAGGAATTTATAAAACTGCATGCAGTGACTGTGATAAAGCCTATATTGGTCAAAGAGAGGTACTTGATTCAAGGAACACATCAGGTCTTATCGATTTGGTAGATTAGAATCGTCAAGCATTGTACAACACAAACGAAATCGGGCATAATATTAAATTATAAAATTTGAAATTGATTAAGAACGTAACTTCGCCGCGGGAATTAGACGCTTACGAAACTATTTACATAAGAAGTAACACAAATTTGATGAATAGAGAGAACGGACTGTTGTCGTACTCAGTTCTATTTGATTTATTGGGGCAACGCTGCACATGCTTTATGTTTCGTATTACAGTGACAAGAGACCTTTCCTCGGTATTTTTTCGCGTGTTTTAATTTTAGGGTATGTAGGCCGTGAAACTAGTAATATTTTTCTCGAAAGTAAGGACAGAACAGACATGTTAGAGTCAGAGGTTTCTCACATCGGCCGGCCTGGATGAATTAATTTATTACACTTGTGTGGTGCGTGTGTCGATACTTTTGTGTTGTTTATTATACTGCGCCTAGTCCTTGCTGTCGTTATTGATCATTGCTGTACAAAAGCAATAAAAACTAAGCTTAATTTGATTACTTCAAGTTGGCATCCGAGATTTCCTGATGTTTTTCGTCACTGTAGAATTTTCTGAAAAGCACACTCTATGGATCTATTAGCCGGCCAAGAATCACAACTCAATAATTACTATTCAGTTACAATGTTTTTTTTTGCATTTACAAAAATTATTTTGTCTAATTTAAATTTAATTTTCTTTGTATGACTTAACCATAAGTTATAACTTATAACAGTCTATTCTGCTAGTTATTATTTACGGCAACAGTACGATTTTCAGTTTTATTTTGATATGAAGGTCTCGTTATTAACGTTACTTTGCAACACCAAAATTGGGACACCTACAAATTGAACATAAAATTTACAATTACGTAGGACATTTAAAATAACATCTGTCGTGAAAGTAATCTCGTTTCCAATCGTAAACGATAATTGCGTAAGTAATCGGAAATAATGAATTTTTTACTGGATCAACCGCCAGTGAAAAGAACAGCAGATGTAATATAACATGCTTGTTAGCATATTTAGTTAAGAGGTCAGTGTCTCTTAGCAGTTCATTACCTGGACACACATATTCTATGGTACTGTTTGTAAATCGTGGTCATAAAATCAACAAATAATTAAGAAAAGTAGGTCATTCTTAGATTATGGGCACAAACTTAGGTATGTCAATTCCTTTCATAACACCAGATAAGCTTACTTTTCTTACATTGAATTTTTGAATGCATTAGATTTTCTTGGTTCCATATTTCTAGTTTCGTAATAAATTATGTCGATCTCATATTTTCACAGGAAACCCTGGTTTATAATAATGTTAATTAATTTAAAATATTATCCCTAAAAGAATCGCTTCTTTCGGTTTTACATTTTTAGAGAATCCATACTTAAATTCATCTGGAAGTGCTGAATCCTAATTGGGATCTCCTCACAAAATTTTATTTAAGTTTGGAGTTAATTATGTCAATTGCGTACATTTATGTAATCCACATTCTACCTGTTTTACTTTCTTAATATTATGCGCACATCTAATTTTTCGTGATTACAAAACAGAAAGATTACATTCGGATGTCTACAACATATTCCAGTACCTGTAAAAATCAACCTACTAGCGAATTTTTTTGCATTTTGCATAAATGAAAAACCGGTGACTTAAATATTTAAATTTCTTTTAAATGAATTAACTAAAAAGAAACGGTTTTTTTCTCAAATTCTAAGTTTCATCCGTACAAGCAGCTTAAACATGCATCCTAATAATAGTAGAAATAATAATTATCATATGACTAACCTGGTTATGAATAATATCATAACACAAAAACATAACAATACAGCCAAAACGGAAACTATATTGGTAAGTTCTGCGACGGACACCAACATTGCTGTTATAGTCATTGTACCTAATTATAAAAGAGCACAGCACGAATTTAACGCACACGTATTCACATCTTAAGAATATCGCAAACTGGTCACATAATTATCAATAAACGGATAAGCACCTTTCTTCTACTCTTATGATTGCCCTACTACGTCATTTGACAGAATGACAATATGCAAACATGTGTTGTGTATGCGTTCAGCCGAGTGCCTAAGGAAACGTTCAATGCAATTGTGTAGTTGTTTTCTTACTACTAATAATAACATGTTTTTACACCTTTTTTAAATTACTTATACAGTAGAGAATTTGCTTTAACTTATAATATTCTATTAAAATCAATCAATTTTAATTGAATATTTAAATCGTTTTAATGTAGGGGCGACATCTTAATTTCAACGCCCTAAACGAACGCAATTAGGACAGTTGATATCTAACCACATTCCAGTGTCTTTCTTAAGGAAACGTTCAATACAGTTATGTACTTGTTTTCTTACTAATAATATTGTGTTTTTGTTAATTTTTTAAATTACTCATCTAATAGAGAGTTAGCTTAAACATTTAATATTCCATTAAAATCAAACTCTTTTAATTGAAGATTTAAATTATTTCAATGTAGAAGCGACACCTTAATTTCAACGACTTCAACGATCACAATTAGGAAGGTAGATATCTAACCATATTCCAGTGTCTTTCCTAAGGAAACGTTCAATACAGTAATGCAGTTGTCTTCTTATTAATAATAATCTATCTTTGTTCCTTCTTTGAAATTACTTATCCAATAGAGAGTTTGCTTTAACATATAGTATTTCACTAAAATCAATCAATTTTAATTGAATATTCAAATTGTTTTAATGTAGAGCCGACATCTTAATTTCAACGACCTAAACGAACTCAATTTGGAAGGTAGATATCTAACCACATTCCAGTGTCTTCCCTAAGGAAACGTTCAATATAATTTTCTTACTAATAATAATGTGTTTCTGTTAATTTTTTAATTTACTCATCTAATAGAGAGTTAGTTCAAACATTTAATATTCCATTAAAATCAATCACTATTAATTGAATATTTAAATTGTTTCAATGTAGTGGCGACATCTTAATTTGAATTACGTAAACCAGCACACTTGGGAGGCTAGATATCTAACCATATTCCAGTGTCTTGTTACAGTCAAAATATTATGGATCAATCAGATGCTTATTTATTTATTGGTTCAGTTGTTATTTATTTTACTGTCAAGGGTTGGGAATGAAGTGGATGAAACGAAAATGACTTCAAAGAAATTAGTCTCTGTAGATTTTGAGGTGTATGGGCGAGTACAAGGTAATTTCATTTCTTTCTAACAGGCGCTGCCTTAATTAAAACTTATTAAAATGTTATTACTTTATAGGTGTATTCTTTCGTAAGGTTTGTACAAACTACTCATACTTAAACGACACGAAATCTTACTTTAAAATTCGTGAATATTTTTTCTTACATAATGTTAATATTGATCTGAGCGTGTATAATGTGTTGCATACTTCCAGTACACCCAGCAAGAAGCCAAAAAGTTGAGCCTCAAGGGCTGGTGTATGAACACAGAAAAAGGTACTGTGCAGGGTGTTATGCAAGGGGAATTAAATAATGTCGAAATGATGTAAGTATTGTATTGATTTTAATTTGTTTTGTAATATTACATATGCATATAAATACGTATGTAAAGTGTATGAGTGCTTTTAATTACTGCATCTTGAATTTTAGGAAACAGTGGCTTAAAAATACGGGAAGTCCGTCTTCTCGTATCGAAAAAGCAGAGTTTAAAAACCAAATGGATATTAAAAATGTCACATTTGGGTCGTTTAATATCAAACGATAGAAAGTGTTACACTGGGATATGCACAACATACTATATATTACTTAATTTATATTAGTTAATTTATTTTAATTGTATTGAATTCAGTATTAAGAAATAAAATTGCTGGCATCCATTTACTTATTTTCGTTGTTATAGTTGAATATTATACATGGAGGTAACGAGGTAATAATTATAATAATACTCTGGACAGTACTATTATAATGATCCCATCGGAATTCCATACGCGTAAGGTGTTTCTATTTATGTATTTTGTTGATACTTCATATTTATTTAAAACAATTTTAAAAAGCTGCATGTTCTATAAAACATTGTTAATAAAAAAAATTTTGGGATATAACTTTTTAATTATGAAAATAATTAAAATTAAAAACACATGTACCTAAAATGTTTTGTGTATTAAAGATAATTAGTGTTAAAACTAAACGTGTTCCGGGTTCGGACCGCGTCATGCTTAAACGAAAGCTCGACGTTTCGCACAATCATATGGGGCTCCTTCAGGAGAAGGAAAAGGTGGTAGGCAACAGCTAGCACGGTAACTCAACGTGTAAACCATAACTAATTGAGTGGAAAGTATTTGATCACGGTAACTCTGAATATGAACCATGCCAGAGCCGAAAATTAACTGCGGTGATACGAGGCGAGCAGCACGCTTTTATGCTGGCGGTGGGCGGGGTCTCTGGCTGATTGGTTGATTGTCACGGTCACGGTCACTCTATTGACATTCTTGGGATGTTTAAGGATCTCTATGGACTCTAATTTTTCGATTGTAATAGTGGGAAGAATTACAAAATAATGAAGTCGTACTGAATAATATCTGCTGTCCAGATGAATTTCAGCAATAGCCGAATTCGAGGGAAGGCCTGTTTCACCGATATACATCAAACCATACGAACAAGGGATTCTATAAACACCTTTACTCGCTAAGGGGGTAGATTTGTCTTTGGGAGATGGAAAAATTTCTGGGGTTTGAAGATCGCTTTGGTGTTTTGGTTTTTCAAAATTTTGCCGATTCTATTCTATTCTTCCTTTTGGATACAGGAAAAATAAACGACAGCAAGATTAGTGATAGTGTATTCGTTCGTTAGTTTACTGGTTGGATGAAAATGTTTGTTGATGCTTCTGTTGATATCCTTAGTATGAAAACCATTGTTGAGGAGAGTCTTCCGTATATGATTCAGCTCGGTGGGAACATTGTCACCGCTTGGTGAATCAAGCAGTTGACAACAGTGAACTTTTGTACTGGGTAACCATGACACGGTCAGAACCCGGAACACTAACTAACTCTGGCCGTAGAAGCCTACGTTATTATAATCAGTGTTGTATAAAAATGTCTAATATTTTAGGTATGTGATACATTCTTTAGAACGCAATACATCCGTATATTTAATTAACAAGTAATTACAGTTTTCATCAACAATAAATAATAATTTGGAATGGGATTCGTGTCATATAAATGGTGTCTAATATAAGTTTTTATTACAAACTGCGTTTAACTTATACGTATTATTTTTATTGTAGTTAATTAACTTTTATTGAAATACACAATGCTACATCAATGGAAGAAGTAGACACTACACCGCGGAAATATTTTGAGGCAGAGGATCCTTCAATTGTTAAATACTAAAAGGTAACATTCTATTCTACAAAGTAAAATATAAGATAGTTTTATCTAATATTATTTTAAATAGAGCTTAATATGAAGTTATGAATACTACTTATATGATGGAGTCTCTTTTGTAGTTATTGTTGAGAACTTGAGGTCACAGCAACTTTCCTGAAAATGCTATGAGCATTAGATTTCCAGTTAGATTTGCTGACTAAATAGTTTCATGCTTCACTGCTAATCGAATTTACAAGAGATCTATAGAAAGAACTTCTATTAAACTAATCGACAATTAATAATTGTAATGTTTCGAATGAAAATAAAAATAAATTCTTTATATTAAAAGAAATGCAGTTTTCAATCTTTTCTGTTTCTTTAAAGAATTGAGTACCTAAATTTGGAATTTGAAACATGCTGCATTTGATTGCTAAAATACTTGTTCTGAATTTGAAAATGATATAATTTTAAACAGAGGTGTCATATTTCATGAAAAAAAGAGAAATTAATTCTAATGTTAAATTTGTTCTATCGGAAATGACAGAAGTGTACAGCAAAAATTGATGAACAAGAGTCAGAGGAAATTAGAAGATAATTCAATGCTAACAATACAGATATGAACATCCGAAGCAGAGATAACGTTAAAAAACCAATAAGGTTTAATAATTTTGCAATATATGAAGAACCCACAACGTTTTCTGAAGCAATAGCATCTCTAGAGGAAGACAAATGAAAAACAGCAATGCCAGAGGAGTTAAATGCCCTATCCGTTAATAAAAGCTGGAAACTTGTAGATTTACCTAAAGAAAAGAAACACAATGACAATCGTTGGATATTCAGAATCGAAGTTAAATCTGAGGAAGATAATTTCCGTTATAGAGCACGCCTAGTTGCTCAAGGATATTCTCAAATACCTGGTGTCAATTATGAAGAGATGTTTAGCCCAGTGGCACGTTGGAATACAATAAAATCCGTTTTAAGTATTACAGCTAAAGAAAACCTAAACATAGCTTAATTTGACATTCAAACTGCATTTTTATATGCCAATATTGAATATAAGCTATATATGTCGCAACTTCAAAGTTTTGATGACGACTCTGGTAGAGTGTGTAAGTTACTTAAAAGTATTTATGGTTTGTTTCATCAAGATGCTTAAACCAAGATTTTCTTCGCAACTGTAACTCTAAAGAAAATAACGCCGTCTTTGTTTAAAGTTTTTGAAAAGAGACTCTAGTCGTATCTAAAAAAAATGGAGATCTACAGAAATTTTTGAATGATATCAAAAAGGAATTTGAAGTTGTCATCGAACCCGCGAATTATTTCCTATGTTAGGAAATTCAAAAGTTTTAAGATGAATTCATATTTATTAATCAAAGAAATTATGTATACTTGAGAAATTCAATATGAATAATACCCACCGTCAACTCTACTATGGACTGAGGTGAATTTTTAGATCAAACATTTTCTAACAACCTAGACGGAAATATACCTTAGCGTGAAACTGTTGGTAGTCCACATTTAGCAATTATTTCAAGATCCGACTTAACATTTACTTTCACAAGGATTAGAAGAACCAACAATAAAGCACTGGAATATGGTTAAAAGAGTGCTGAAGTAAGAGGAGCCTAAGAGGAGCTACCGAGTTGGGAATCCTTTATGACTCCAGCTCTGATGGCGAACTAGGAGCTTTCAGTGATGCTGACTACGTGGCAGACGTAACAACGAGACATTTCACTTCGGAAATGATTTTCAAGTACAGCGTTAGGGCAATAGCTTGGTTCAGCTCAAAACAGCGGTTCGTTGCCTTATTCACAACGGAAGAGGAATTTGTGCCAGCAAAGAACTCATCCGGCTAAAGAGACTATATAGTGAACTTAACAACTTTGAAAATAGCCCGGTGTTGCTAGTGAATAATCAACGTGCCATAAAACTGATTATGAATCTTGAGTTTCATAACAAGTCGAAACACATTTATGCACGTTATGTAAGTTTGTACGCGAAAAAGTACAGTCTTCTGAATTAGAAGTAAGTTACATAAACTTAAAACACAAAGCAGACGTGCTTATAAAAGCGCTAGCAAAAGCGCGAAATCTTAGGAAGCCTTATTGGTATTCATTCACTCATCATAAACCGTTTCAATTTAAGTATTGAATATGCTAATAATTGAAATTGAAATACTGTTATTAGATGTAGGGTTTTATGTATTATACAATATATAAGTATAGTTTAGTTTGGTCTCAAAAATATGTATATATTGAAAATATACTTACCTGTTTTCGCGGTAGTACTTGTCTATTCTTTTAAATGCTAAGACAAAAATAACTGCAACAATAACACTACCAACGCCTCTCCAAGCAGGGCAGTAATGACTGACTTACGTAGCCGGTAACAGGAAAAGTAATCATACGTTAAGATAGAAATAGGTATCAATACACAGCAAAAATTTATTTTGACAACTATGTAAGTATATACACAAATAATCCTTTTGCGATCTCGGATGTATTGCAGATCTCGGCTCAGCTTCAGTCAAACAACATCCTCGACAGCAAAACTGCACTTACATCCCTTGTGACATAAATCGACAAAAATCGAAGGTTCAATTAGTAATTTGCACTCTGAGGTAAAAATGTATTTTCCTAGCATCGGCTGCGTTAGTGAATAATTGCTCCTGTGATAGGAGAGACGTAAGTACGATTTATCCAGCTTGGTTGCCCTTGACAACGAAATATAATGAAATATTACGTTCTTAAGGACGTAAAGTAATAATTAGAGTGGGCCAACGTGTCTGTATATCGAGAACGTATGCAGTACGCAACATCACGTGCAACGAAGAAAGCGAAACAGTCACGTTTTACGTTCGTTCATCATGGGTCTCCACACGAGTTAGTCGAACGTCGTTTGTTTAATTCATAACGTCGGGCATACAGAAGCGCAAAAGACGACCATCGCTTGAAAATGTAAAAAAGTATATCGGTGAATTTCCGGATTTATATTATGATGGTGCTAAAATAATGTAAAAAGATTGCGATAAAATGTTACGATTGGACAAAGTATGTCAATAGTATACAGCGCACAAATCGAAAATGTGGTGTGCCATCGAGAAAGCAATTTATGTTGGATTTACTGTCCATGTTTCTCCAGTGTAGGTTGCAACTTCACCTACTTGCTGTAGTGCTGGATACGTGATAAGTATCACCTAATCAACTGTTGATGTTTGCGTTGCGTCTCTAAAACAAGAGTGTGAACAACTTTTACATGTGATGTGTAAGCTCATGTTTTATATCTTGTGCCACAAACGATTCACAAATGTTATCCAGAGGTGGATGCATTAATTTGAAATACTAGAGAAGTGTGTTTGAAATCTTCCAAACAAATTCGAGAACTTCACAGATTGTGGCTCGATATTCCCAAACGACCAGAGCCGATTCTCACACTGGGATCATGTTGAAGGCAGTTTTTTATTATTCAAAATATTTCGAATAAGTAATTAAGGAAAGTCAAATAAGACTTCAAGATACTTCCGTTAAAATAGATTTAATAACTATTTACCGGTTTATTTGACGCGATAAAGAATATGTGTGTTGTGGAAAAATGCGAGGACATTATAAACAAAGATACTAATTTTACCAGATTAATACAAACTGGTGATGGTGCTGATCCATTATCTATTTATAATGATTATCTTAATTATGCGCGTCTTACATCGGTAGATGTCTCAAAATATTAGAACATTTTTTTCATTACGACGAACGCAGTTCAGCGGGACAAACCTGGAAACATACCTCATGCCGCAAGGTTTTCAGCAATCTTATTCTATTTGTGCTACGTAGATAAGATAGGTGGGTTATATATAATATTTATGATTAAATAAATAAGTTAACGTTACTGTTTCCAGATATATACTTGCGTAAACCCTAATGAGTAATATAGTAATGTAATATGTACGCATAAATGAAACTTAGTACTGTCCTGGCGTCCAGGCAGCCTATTACTGTATTATTAGAGGCAACTTTTGTCTGCACGCTAGGAGAGTACTAAGTCTCATATATGCATACATATTACATTACTATATTACTCATTAAGGTTTAACGCAAGTATATATCGGGAATAGTAATGTTAATTTATTAGCACAAATAGAATAAGATTGCTGAAAAGTTTGCGGCGTTGGGTATGTTTTCAGATTTATCTCGCTGAGTTGCGTTTGTTGTGGTGAAAAAAATTTCTTATATTTTGAGAATGACCGTTCGATATCTACGGATGTAAGACACGTATAATTAAAATAATCTTTATAAATAAATAATGGATTAGATGCACCATAACCGATTTGTATTAATCTGGTAAAATTAGAATCTTCGTTTATAACTTCGCCGAATTTTTCCACAACACACACATACTCTTTACATAACTTGTAGCATCTAACAATGCGTGTATATCGTTCACAATTTGCACTGACTCCACAAATGACAACGCACAGTATCTTGAGATTTTTCTATTACGCCAAATAAACCGGCATATTTGTCGTAAATAGTTAATAAATCTATTTCAACGGAAGTATCTTAAAATCTCATTTGGCTTTCTTTGGTAGCTGCAGTTTCGTCGGGAGTGAATTGTAAAACCAGAAATTTTATTTGTTCGAAATATTTTGAATAATAAAAAGCTGCGTTCAACCGTGTGAGAATCGGCTCTGGTGGTTCGGAAATACCGGGGCACCGTCTGTGAGGTTTTCGAATTCGTTTGGGAGATTTCGAAAACACTTTTTTAGTATCTGAAATTAATGCTTCCACCTCTGGATAACATTTGCTAATCGTTTTCACCATGATGTAAAGCATGAGATTTAAATGTCATATGTAAAAGTTGTTCGCACTCTTGTTTTAGAGAACGGCCTACGCAACGCATTGTTGCCGCGCCATCGCTCATAAACATCAAGAGTTCATTTGATGACACTTATCACGTATCCAGCACTACTCTCGTAACCGCTTCACTAGTATCTTTTGCTTGTTAATAAGACTGGAAACGGCGTCCCAGTACGCGCACCGTAACATCTACATTGGATTTTTTTTTTGACGTCGTTTCGTCCACGTTTAACAACAGCCGTTTATCTTTAACTACCGCTTTGATCTTTTCCTTATCTTCGCGCACAAATGGTAGATACCTGCGTAACGTTGTCCGAGATGGTAGGCCCCAGTTGGAATTGTATTTCGACAATTTCGATTGGGTCCACATAAATGGATGCAATTATATACATCGAAAATTCTATCTGTCTTCAGTTGTATATTAGAAAATAATTTATTTATACCTATATGGAATCAAGATTGTCTAACCCGAATCGGTTAAGTACACAGGCTTTTGTCGGCGAAAGTAGGTAGGTTACCAGTGCGCTCAAGTTCACATTGCTTTTTATACACCAAAAACATGTATTTAACTTTTCAGAGTATATGTTTGCTTTATATTGCACGAACATGATACGCTATACTTAGTTGAGAAGGCAAAACAAATTCCTGCATTTAGCGAATTGTTTTACAGTGATACCACAAACTGTTGAAGATAAAACAGTTACGTTATACGCCCATCATGTCACATTTTATTGCGTTGTGTGCTTTAAGTACCTATACATCACTTTTTTGCTATTATTTCGAAGCAATACAAGTGGACAATCATACAATACGTAGGTAAGAAGAATTTTAACTTATTTTTAAGCTGTAAGGTTTTTATTTCAATAACTTATTCACGTATTGAATCAGGATCACATTCATTTCTGTTTAACTTCTTACTCTTCATTTTTAAGTACCTACTTTTTGTAGTTTTCTTGCAGTAAACGATTATAACAGCAATATTTCAAAACGCTGTCAAAATCATACAGTTGATTGATAGTTCGAACATAGTTCTAACCAAGAACATTTTCAACATGTCACAATTCATAGTAGTAAAGTGAAAAAATGTAAGTGCCGGATGAAAGAAATGAGCTAATATGTTAACTTACTACCTGATGAAGACGATGAAAAAAGTTAGTACGTATTATTTTTTTTACAAGTATTTTCTGAGTCTGAAATAACTTGCATATATGGTATGTAGTGAAAATTTAGTCAATGTCACATTATGAGCTAATGTTAATATAGGGAGTATATCACTAGAGAATGCCAAACATGTACTGGGTGTCCCAATAATGGTGATGGCAAGCAATAATTTAGTTACTATAATACCTAAAACAAGAGATAACGAAATTGATAAGTGATCAGCAGAAACGTACTGAATATATTTTTAAATTCCGTAGATATAACTGGGAGGGCGAGAGGTTGGCACGCAATAAAATTACAGGTAAGAGTGCTAGGACACAGAATACCTCCCCATTTTTCTGTTAGCGATTCTCATGACCTGAAATTTTGCAACCATCTCGATTGAACCCCATTTGATTTTAATATATTTTAATTTATTGTTATAATAGGCAGGAAAGTTTAGAATAAACATTTGTCGTATACCTCACAACAATGAAAGATTAACTTTTTATCCAATTTGGGGTAGTTTTCGTAAGCAACATGCCGAACGAACGCTTTTGCTTAATATTATCCATCGACTATTAAAACTGTTCCAATAATTACCAGTAACCTATAGCACATACCTGGAATATGGCCGCTCTAATCGATAATTGGCTCAGCTTTCTTTTCTGATTTACAGGGAATTATCCTGTGGCCAGGATTAACTACAAACTTAACGACGACGAACATTGACGTAACATTGTCCCAGAAATTTTTTCTTATTGTCTTTAGGGGTAGGAGAAGATGCTGAGTTATGTAGCTGTTGCAATAGTTGTTATAGAATATACCCGCATTTCTAGGGGTTCGATTACTGTAATCGTTAGCCAACCCTACTCCAATTTTGTCAGCTTCTAGTAGGGATTTTTAACGCGTCAAATATCGCATTGACTACGGAAACTAATCGACCCATACCCGTCCCGGTGTTTCAAATCTATAACTCCCATTATTTTTACTCGCATTAAACGTGGGCTTGTTTAAAAGGGCATTTAAAGCTGATTTATAGGTCGCACATATTGTCCAATGAATTTATTGAGGGGGGGTACCTCCAACCGTACCAATCGTGTTCAATTTTCAAATTTAAGGTTTTAACGCCTTCGTGTTGCTTTTGAAGAATCTTGAAAGACTAAAGTACTATTAAAAATCGCGAATTGATACGTATATTTCCTCGTTTTTTACCTATAACCGAAAATGTTTATTATCAATAATAATTTTCCAATTAGTTCCTCATCGTACCAAAACACATTCTCGTTAGTTACTTACAGAAAGGAATCCTCAATTTGATTTTTATATATAAAACCGTCTTCATATTATTCTATTATCAATACCTATTTGTTTTTGATCAATTATCGAAATTCAAGCAAAGCATGTTAAAACTTAAAAAAACTTTGCCTTTTAACATGCTGTGGAAACAATTATTTACTAGTTAATTGTAACAATAACCCTATTTTCTGCAATAACATGCTTATTACCTACAAAAAATATAAAACTACCTTTCATTATCAAAATTTCCAGAAATTAAGATCGTCCTATAAATCGCTTGCAAATGAACTATATAAACACTATATTGTAAACATCGAAAACTGTGTAATAAAAGATCCAAAACAATTGTGGAGGTTTAAAAGCAGCAAACGTGGTCACATTAGAATTCCAGGCATTATGACCTATAATAATATCGAAGTTAACACCCCTAAAGCATAATGAATCCATTTGGTGATTATTTTAATAGTGTATATATACAGTTAGATAGGAATTTTTCTGGTTTACAAAACTTTCCTGATGTTGGTTCATCAATTATTAACGTACCGCCTATTTCTAAAGAACTGTTACTAAGGCACTTGAAAAAATCAAAAGACAATCTGCTGGCTGGTGTTGACGAAATTCTTAGTTTTTTTATTCGTGACTGTGCGGAAATATTAGTGGAATGTTGTCATTTATTCAATTTGATATTAACATAATTAGAGATGCCAAAAATATGGAAAACCGCTAGTGTCCTGTCTTAAAGTCTGGAAGGTCAGATAACATATGCAATTACATATCTATTCTGTGCAATTTTGCTAAAATCTTCGAATGCATACTATGCGACCATATTTATAATGCAGTTAAAGTCTTGATTTCATCCAATCAACATGGATTTATGACCAAACGTTATGAACTTAAGCTGTTTTACTCAATTTGTATCAGAAGCTCTTGACAGATAGAGCCAAGTTGATACAGTTTACACTGATTTTCAAAAAGCATTTGACCAAGTAGACCACTATGTACTACTTTGGAAGTTAGAAGCAATTGTTTTTTCACCTTCATTGCTTGCGCTACTTAGATCATCCTTAATTGGGAGAGAACAATTAGTGGAATACTGCCAAGTGAGATCAGACACATTTTATCCGTCCTCTGGATTACAACAAGGGTCCAATCTTGGTCCAGTTTTTACTATTTATAAATGACATTACTGACGTTATTAATAGTAAGCACTTAATTTTTGCTGATGATTTGAAAATATTTAGAGAAGTGAGAGCTTTTGAAGATTGCATTAAACTACAAAAGATATATCAGCAGTTAATAATTGGTATGGCTATAATCATTTGAAACTCAACGTTAATAAGTGTAAAACTGTGTCATATACGAGAAGTAACAACTTTATAGACTTTACGTACAAGTTAAATGGTGAAGATCTCCAACGATTTCAAACTATTAAAGATTTGGGCGTAACCTTCGACAATAAACTTACTTTTGTCAATCATATAAACGCAACAATTGAGAGCGCATACCGGACATTTGGTTTTATCTGTAGAAGTTGCCGTGATTTGAATAACATCAAAGATGCATAACACTGCTTTATTATAGTTATATTAGATCTAAATTGGAATACGCATCGTTGGTTTGGTCTCCAATTTACTAAACTCACGTAAATAATATTGAATTCGTACAAAGGCGGTTTTTAAAGTACTTGTTACTCAAAATTGATGGAGTTTACCCAGAAAGAGGACTAGACTACGATATTATGTTATCCAGACTAGGTTTTGTCTCATTGTGTAAAAGGCGTAGTGTATTAAGTGAAAAGTTTTTATTTTATTATTTTTTATTACATAACAATATTGACTGTCCGTGGTTGTTAAGTAGAATTAACTTTAATGTCCCTAGATTAGAAACACGTTACGAATGTATGTTTAAATATCCAAGGGTTAGAACAAATGTTTTAGTTAGGTCACCAGTGTTTGTAATGTTGTAAAATTTTAAAACAATAGCTGAAGTTATCATTAATTTATAGGCTGTTTACTTTATTTTTTTCCTTTATTGCATTTTCATTTAGCGTATTTTATTTTTCTTATATCTATGTGTTCGTAAAGTGTAATGTTTAGTTATACATTTCCTGTACTTGGGTTTTACCTGTAGGAAATAAATTATTATTATCATTATTTTATCTGTTACGGTGTTTTAAGATTGCAGTTTATATTTTCAAATATAAACTGTTATTTTTCTAACGAAAAGGCATAGAGTATGCTCGCTAGTTTGAATATTAATTGAAAATTTCAATCTTTCCTTTTTGATAATGCTATTTTCGGTTTACTTCAGGTGCTCTTGCCATTATAGTTTTTTTTTTCATTTTTATAAATTAACAAAGAGCTGTTTTTCTCTCTACCTCTTTTAGTTTTTTAATCAATATAATATATTTCATTACTATTGATGGCGCACTTTTCGGTTATACTTCGAGTACAAAAAAAGTATGTCAATAGGCGATTATCACTATCGCTACTTTAGTCTTTCAAAACTCTTTAAAATCAACAGATGCCTCTTTCAATTTGAATTTTTTGAGAGAATTAAGGAAGTTGTATAGTTGGAGACAACATCTTCTAGTAAAATTGTTGAACAGGAGCATTGCGACTTCTAATTCATCAAAAAATGCCTTTTTATCAGGTAACCAAATAAGTTGGCGCGGTTTTTGATATAAGAAATAATAATACGGAATAGTACAATAAGAAGTTGACGGACTACATTTATTACATCAACTCGAATTTGGAACTGCTTACGCTTCATGCAGTTGTTAACAAGTAAGAAAATGTCATAATCATTTAGCGAAATGTCAGGAAAGCAAGGAGAGTGTGGTAATATTTCCCAGCCAAGTTCAAAAACGTTTTTCCGATTTACTCTTGCAGTAAGAGGTCTAGTATCGTTCTGTAAAAATAGGGCATTCTTTCGATTGATCAAAGAAGACTGCTACTGGATGTGTGTCGCTTGTACTCCTCATGCTTTTCACAATATAAGTTAGCAGTGATGGCTTGATCCGTTTCCAGAAACTCATAATGGGTAATTGTGGTTGCTGTCCACCAAACACACAATAAAATCTTATAAAACCACCAACGATACGAACGCTTAGAATATCCACAGTACAATGGTAAACAGTAGTATAATATCCGCTTTTCGTCGCAAGTTAACCCATTAAGAAAAGATTCGTTATCGTTACATGAAATTTCCCAAATAAATAGTTGGCCGAAGACGGCTGAATTTATCATCTCACAATTCAGTTCAGTTCTGTGAAGATGCAAACGAATGGTTTCGCCGCTCATATTGAACCTTTCTGAAATCTCTAAGTGCACTGCACTGGAATTTGCTTCTATAGCCTGTTGAATAGCCCGTTGTTAATGATCTTCGGTCTTTCGGAGCGTGCTTCATCGGGCAAGTTGAAATCCCCTGAAGAAACTTTCTGGAACCACTTCTGTGCTGTTCGGTCACTTACAGCATCATTTCCAAATACGGTACATATTTTTTGCGCCGCCGAATTAAAGTTTTTTTACATTTTTGAATGCCCAATTCATTTTTAAGGTTTGTTTGATGTTGCTATTATATATACTTCTACAACTGTGAAAATGTTTAACTTGGAAAATTTAAATTATGCAGCAAAGTTGACTATTTCCGGTATAACCAGAAGTGGCAGATTATCAAAGATATTTTAGTTTAGTGGCACATGTTGGCTTTAGTGCACTGGCTAGTTTTCAGAATTTTCTAATGTATAGTCTTTCATATATCGATCGATGCAGTTCCCGGTATAAATTAAACAATTGTCACCAAATGTGTGTGTCCAATGAAAGAAGGATTAATACTAAATTAGGTGACAGGTAAGAAACATGTGCGAAAGATCAACAACTTGAAAAGTATTCATGGCAATCTGATGTATACAAAAACCGCACAAACTTATTTGCTCATCTGATAGATAAGCTTTCCCCACCTTTGCTATACGTAATGAGATACCTATGTATTTATAGTTATAAGTAAATCCGCAAGTTTTGATAAAAACTTTATTTTTTATTATCGAGCGAAATAACTAGCCCCCTATAGTCATATTTGGAATTTAAAAATATTTTCGCTGAGTTTGCCTTCTTGAAACACTTGACGTGCTGCACTTTTATTAAATGAAAATATTGTGCGCCTGTCTGTGGATGCTATTTACTTATTTTTGCTTGAAATGGTCTATGTAGTAGGGCAATATAATCCTGTTTGCCTATCAGTTTGGTCAATATTGCTCCATTTTAAATTGTAAAAGACATATTTTTTTAAATATATACCTTTAGAAAGAAAGAAGCATGTATTTCCCATGCATTTCGTATAGTTGTATCATAATTTTCACTCTTTATCTGTTCCGTAGACCGGGTTGCAAGTGAATATCTTTAAAACGGAAGCGATGATATTGATGAAACCTTTAGGTAGGTGTAATGACGGATAATGCATCTGTTTTCCAATTTCTTTGCCGAGAAAATATGTTTCGAAAGCATTGCATGTCATTTTGGAACACACAAGAATATCCCTAAGCAGGGTGTTATTTAAAAGTAAAAATCGTACGCAATGAGCTTATGTCGCGTTAATAGAGGGTCACACGTTAACGGGGTGCTTCTTAAAAATAAACTTGTGTTATGTTTCCAAATACTGAATTTTGTGGCTGATTGGTTAGCGTTTAATTCTGTTTTTGTTGACTCTTTATCTTTTCAAATAACAGTGGTAATCTCTCCGCTAATTATGGCCTTCTTAGTACACGTTGGTCCACGTTCACCGGGAAAACCGTTTGCCGACTCACTTCACAGAACAGAAACTGTTCTGACATGTAGTGATGTATCCATGTCGCATCTACAGTCACATAACGTCGCAGTAACTCATATTGCGCTTAAACATGTCCAAACATAATTTTGAAGTTATCTCGTGATTCGTTTTTTGATCAATCGTTAGCGGACGCGGCATCCGTCTTGCCGATAGCTTCCTCATACTCAATTTTTCGTGAAGAGAGTTTTGCAAACAATCAATTGAGATTTGTTGTTATAGATTTCCGTGGTCGTTGCTTTCTTTTAAAGAATTTAGGTTTCCGGGTTGAAACTGCGTCCTAATCGCAAGAGTCTGCCGACGTTTTGCACTCACTATTGTCAGTTGCATGGAACTTCTTCTAGGCTGCTGCATGTTGTATCGCTGCTGCGAGAAAAATGATTGTGGTCGCTCGGAGTGCGGTTTTTATAAGATTGGAGCATTTGGGTAGGAAAGATTTCCACCGAAAATGTAACACGTAACCATCGTCTCTATTGAGATTGTTGGAAAGTTTGTTTTTCTGGCATAATAGTAGGGTTCACGGATAAGAAGTTTGGTATGATTAAATAAAATCCGGTTTCCAGCTTGTACTCGGTTAATCAGAATCTATACGTGTACTGATCGACCACAAAAAGGGATCCGGTGAACACCCTGGGCGTGTAAGAGAGAAGGTTAGTCTTTGACTGACGATAATAAGTCGAAGAATTTTGGTGGGTGTTTAAAAATTGTTTTGATATTATGTTTGTGGAGCAGTTTGCCTATTTTATCGGTAACACTTTGAATGTAGGGTAGAAAAGCGGTGCTGACAATAGGATCTTGACTAGAAGCGATAAGCTGTTGGGAAGTACGATGACGGTGTATCTTGTTCACTGAAATTATTTTCGATGATGGAGTCGGTCAATATACTGCGTGTCCTAGTTTGTTGAGTTTAGGAAAGTTAAAATTTCGGGTAGGAGTCCCGTCCATGTGACCAGATGACGAAGGTTTCACCCACGTATCTAAACCAACATTTCGGTTTTAAATGGTAAGATGTGATTTGTTGTCCGAACACTTCCATAAAAATGTGAGCGACCATCGGGGATAAAGAGAAACCCGTAGCAGCTCCAGAAACTTGTTCATAGAATTTACCACGGAATTGGAAATAATAATTTAGATGGTGTCGGGGTTGAGGGTGAGATCTTGATCCATAAAATGAGATGAATTTAGAATAAGAGAATCTGCGCCACTAATGTAGGGTTTTAGAAAATTGGTCAGATGTCTAGCCAATTTGTCAGCTTCTGGATTTTAGACTAGCCATAAAATTTGGGTGGTTTACAGTCTCATGGACTGGATATCTTCAGGGATGGAAGAGCGCTTGATGGTAGCTGTTATTTCCTTCTGGATACGTGAGGTTGGGTCGCGAGGTAAAGGGCGATAGGTGGTGTCTTGTAGTAGGGTGAGAATCTTATCGTCGTAATCTTCGGTGTTGAAAACCACCGTGGCATTACCTTTGTCAGCTTTTAATCTGGTAGAAAGTTAGGACGTGGGTAAATTTGGTTTAGGTGGTCTGAGGAAGTTTGACAACGGCTCTACTCCAGTGATAATGTCTTCTGTGGGGATATGTTTGAGCGCTGGGGCGAAATTAAAACCTTTTGAAAGTACCGAAAGCTCGTCGGGAGATAAGGGGTGAATAGAGAGATTTATTGCGATTCGTGCAATGAAATTAGGTTAGGATTTGGGGGTTTGTTTGACCTGAAATTTGTTGAAATTTTTGGTATAACTAGTCGTGGCAAATTCAAGAATACGTTCTGCTTGAAGAGCACTAATGCGATCGATAACATTGAAATCATCGGGGTTCAGAAAATGAGCCAATTCGACATGTAAACGAAAGACTCGGACCAATAAAGGTTTCAAATCACGCCTCGCGTGGCTCTCGCGTAGCTGAATGCGTTTTAATATGGTGTGTGACACGTAAGAAATCAGGAATAACATCACTGTCACGGCACCGAAGGGGAGAAGTTATTTAACGATACCAAACTTCTATCCCACGAACCTTACTATTATTTTAGAAAAATCCGAGAAGCTATCAAAATCCATAAACATTCCAACAATCTCAATCCCACAATCATTCTTCTCGCAGCAGTGATACAACATGCGGCAGCCCAAAAAAAAGCTCCACGCAACTACGACGCGGTTTCAACCCGAAAACCTAAATTCGTTATAAGAATTGTCAACATGCGGTTGTTTGCTAACAGGAACGATATGGATGATATATTGTTCGTAGTCACCACAAAGGGACGACCTAGTCACTCCTCATCAAGGGCAGATTTTGGCCACGCTTAAATGCATTAAACCAGTATCTAATGGTACTAATCGAAAGTGTACAGTTCTTACAAGCTGCATCCAACATCTCTTTGATTTTTGCACACGCTTTCCCATCCAAACAAAGGAAATCAATTCTTAATTCAAACAAGTACATAACTTTGTTCACTTTCAACAGCAGTCGGAACAACATTGATCATTGAATCTCTATGAAATTTTGACAAATATCGATTAAAGAATAATACATACAATCGGTAATGCAGATTTTGACATAAAACATATGTCTCCAAACACGGATACTTTTCATACCATCCTCCTAATAAGTGTGCACAAGTTTTGACTAGTTCGCTATATTCCTTGAAAATTTTTTGGAGGAAATATACAAAAGCTTTCTTAGGTTTACCCTATATGACCTACGTTGCCAGTTCCTGTTGTCATCCTGTCCGAACACATTGTTTTTCCTTCTAATCCATTTCGCGCTGAGATTCTTGGTGCATTAAAGTTCTGCATGCAACAGCTACCGGCATATTTTCTTCTCTTATTGCCGTAAATTCAATTGAATAGAAGACGATAGATAACGTTCTAACTTCAAGCAAGGCTCTGTAGTTGAACGAAATCGTTCAGCTTCTAAACCGTTGGTTTATTCGTAGAAAACATTTTTTTCTCTACTCTAAGAATCATAGCGTTGCAAGTTGAATAAGACATAATGTTTGACGAGTAAAATTCTGTGGAAGAAATTACAACATGCATGCGTCAATGGATTTTCCAGCGTAACGCCACTAATGATGCAATTGAATGTATGACGCTAGAATAGGCAGTCCAGTTACGGAGTTCTTAGTTAAAATTCTGACCGAAGTGACCTCAAAATAATGACAGACTTGTTTACGATCTTAAATCCATTGAATTCTTTTTCTGTTTTTGTACAAAAGATAAATTCTTTCACGTCGTATCTGCAGCTACCTACTCTTAACGATATAAAAACATTAACAACTCCTTTTTGGCGTAAATTTGTAATCCTTATAAGGCGAAACATTATCGCGAATACTTAAAGTAAATCAAAGGAAAACGTTCGTACGTATGTATGTACATATGTAGTACTCGCCACAGTTATGAAAATCGTATACTATTAGGGGACATTAAACAATTGCACGTTTGTTGCCGGTAATAGGCATCGGTGGGGATAATCGTACAATTGCTTTAAGTCAAAAGTGTTGCTGGCATGGTGTGGTGCATTATTATAAAATATGTTCTTACGATATTTTTTCGGGTAGTATATGTTACGCGTCTACCTTCGCTTATCATATCGAGTAAAATATCCCAAAATCTTACAATTAAAGGAGATATTGGTGACAGTTCGGTAATTAAGACTGAAATGAAAGAGAGACGAGTGAAAGTGAGGCAAAATTGTCGGAATTTTCTCGACTCGACAGTTACCAATTGACCATGGTCGTGAATTGACTGAGAAAAAAAGTCGTACATTGAGAGAGCCGTTGCATATGAAAGTGGGGTAATAAGTGCGTGCGTAGTGAACATTTCTTATTCACCTAGTAAGTGATTTTTAAGATTATTATACGATGGAATTTCTCTTTAGATGCGCTGTTCGTGCCAATTAATAATTAGCTTTATGATCCTCCGCGATTCAACGTCTAGTGTCTGCGATTGAAAAAAATGACGAATTTGCAGACGTCAAATATTTTTGTTTACAAACACAAATAATTATGTAAACGCTGTCCTAAATCCGCGAACCGTTATGAGGATCTTGCTTGTTATAAGCAATATAGTATACGCTTAAATTTTGTTCCAGATTAAATTCTTATAAATAATCAGATAAAAGAGTTTTGGGAGAATAGCCAGGTGCGTAAAATTGGCAGTCGCACTTTCCAATTTTCAAAGTTGGACTATACCATCGCTTTTGTACCGCAATCGCCGAGTTTTGTGCTCTTCTCGTTCAACTTGGAGTTCTGTGCTCCCACCTAGATTACGTAAAAAAATAAACAATATATGCGTATGATATCCAACACATTAGATGTGGCTGCTATGAAATTAGGGGTGTTGTGCCCTCACCCAGATTCCATAAAAAATAAACAATACGTGCGTCATTTTCTCGTATGATATACAATGCATCAGGTGCGGCTGCTATTAGAGGTGTTGGGGTCTTTTTGAAACGACACTACATCTTATTACCTATAAGTTATGTGTGGCATAGAACAAATTTTAGGCTTCCATCCAGATTCACCAAAAAACTGAACAATATATGCGTCTTTTTCGTATATGATATGCAATATACTGGGTGCGGCTGCTATTTAATTAGCATATTACACAAAGTCTTGAAAAAACCTCAAAAACTTCTTTACTGAATCTGAGAGGTAGTACAAAATTCGTCCTATACGGCACAAAACTCTACATAGGTAATAAAAAGAGATAACAACCCTTCAACACCCCTAATTTTATTGCAGCCGCACCTATCATATTGAACATCATAAGCGAAAAAGTCGTAAGTGTTGCTTATTTTTTTATTGATTCTGGATGGGAGGTCGAAATTTGTTCTGTACGACACAAAACTCCTCATAAGTAGCAAGAAGTGATGCCGTGTTAACAAGCCCCCAACACTCCTAATCTAATAGTAGCTGTACCTAATATATTGGATATCATACGCAAAGAAGTCGCATATATTGTTTTTTTTTACGTAATCTAAGTGGCAGCACAAACCTCGTTCTATACGGCACGTAATTCTCTACAGGTAGTATAATGTGGTGCTCTATCGCAAAAGCTGTCAGCGTCTGTAATAGAGGCTTCACTAAGTATACGTCGTGTGGCAGAATTGTAGATATCCTTTTTTATTATTTACAAGCGTTGAATTGCAGCACAAAACGTTTTCTATACAGCACAAAATGGCTCAAAACTAGCTGATACGATAAAATTTGGAAAATTCCAAAGTGCGGCTGCTTTATGCTGGTACAAATATCAATTGCAAATATCTCCAAAACTGGAAGAGCACAAAATTTGCTGATTACAGCACTTTATGCAGCTAGAATAGACCATTTTGACTACCTTCCTTAAAAGATTTCAATTATTTTCAAAGACTGCTGAAAATGAGTTATATCTAAAAAACGTAAAATTTTGTGATATTATTACTTATTTCTTTTATAACTTTGGATCAATTCTAGAATAAATTGTCGATATCATGACAAATGTTTGGGCACAATCCTGTCTATATATTTGCTCTTCCTTGCAAATTATCGGATTCATTTTATAAGCATACCATTTTATTTTGTGTTTTCTACCAAATAGCTGATCCTTCTCCATTAAAATGATACGTATACAGGGTACGGCGTTTTTCAAGAAGTAAGTAGAATATAAAATTAACATTTCGGGAACATATAGATATTGAATTATAGAGATTATTTAAAATATTTAAATATCTATTGTTTTACTACAAATTTGGATTCCTCTTGGAATTTTAAACTAATATAACGTTGGTTACGGAAGAGTTGTATCGTTAAACTAATGTAGAAGGTGCATATTACACTGAATAAAAAATATACGTAAATACAATAAAAAAGTACGTTGATGTAACAATTTTTTTTATCAACATTCTTCCAACGAATAAGTTTAATAAGTTGCTTTTTACATTGATGAACACATATTTTCGTATTTACATTGTACGCAATAAATAGATTTTTTGATACAAAGAATACATTTATTAATATCTAATGAGAAATCCCTAAAGTTTGTTTCGCTTCTCACAAAGTAAGTTAGTAAACAGGCATTTATTATATTGATAAACAGGTTTCAATTTGAAAAATGTAGTTCATTGTTGTAATAAATTTATTAGTTAATAGAATAACTTTTTGCTGCTTTAACGAAACTTTGTACTGCGTACTAATAGTCATTGGATTAAAAAGTCTATTTGAATATTCGAATCAAAGAAGAACCATTCAGAAAACTCTATCCTTAAGATAATATAAGTTTTGGACTTGATATTTAAATGGTCGCCATTTATTAATAAGATCCTATGAATAGTTCTGGACGTGATCCTAATCGCAATTACCGCGTCCTCTAGCTAGCTTGTAGGGTATTCTGCGGGCCTTTATTAATATATATTCATTAACAGATGATTTTTGTTTTGTAATTCTTGACCAAAATTTTCTACAGATTTAAAAAAGTCGGTGTGATGTATCTCTTGTAGCTCCTGACCAGTCTGGGCACCTTTTTGCAAAAGTGCGGCATACTCTATCGGTCGTTAAGCTATATTTTCCATAAAATAGTATTAAATTAACAAATTTTTAACCATCGATACGCACAATAAATAACATTATATCTGACATTTTCCACATTTAATATTATTTTCTGCGCCAGTTTAGATTACCATTGCACATTTGGAAATGTTAATTATATCACACTGACGATATATTTTGGATATAAGGTTTCACATAAAGTACATATATATGAACTTTTCCATAGAATGGAAAATTATATCGACTTTTGCTGATTTTGTTTTCAAATTTGATTCGAAAAGGAAAGCACCCTGTATAATATGTTTAATCTATTGACACATATATTAATAATATCTACCTTCTACATTAGTTTAGCGAAAAAACTCATACCATAACCAGCATAGTTTATAATTGAAGTTTTGAAAAAGCCGAGTTTACCACAAGTGGTAGCATTTAGGTATAAGTAATTGCGCAAAATATTGTTTCAGAATTTAAACTTGCGTTAAAATAATGGACATTCTCCTAATAAGAAAGTCGACATCCACTTCCGACATAACCGGAAGTAATATGTAAAAAAAATATTTTCTGTGTAATCGAGTATCTATGTCCGTAAAATGTTGATTTACCATTTTATTTAACTTTTGAAATACCTTCGCCCTTTGGATCACCTGCTGCACTAATTTCTGCAAAGAAGTTTTCTTCCTATTCTGTAGAGTTTCTTTAATAGACGGTCTTCCCTGGCTATTGTTATTTTGTATTTTGTATGTCCGCTTCTTGACTTATTTTTACAAGATATAGAAGTCGTTGTTAATGGCTAATTAAACATGGGATGATCATTTTATTTGTGAGATTCCTGTAGAACTCAACATCACAATTTGCGCTTTCTTAGATTCACTTAACTGTCGCTTTTTTGCCACGATAATTCTAAATATTTACGCTAGTGCCTGGTTTAACAGACTGTACGCAACTGAAACGCGAGTACCACTAAACATTGAAGCAACACGCTTGTATAAATGACTTTGATTCATAGAATTGTTCAATTTTATTTGGTTTCTTAGGGAAACGCCTGCATGCCATTCTAAAGTAATTAGCAGAATAATATTTCAATATCCGTTCGTTAATATTAAGGGCAATATCTCACCAATTAACCAATAGAATGCACAATACAATCTCATTTGGCGTGCAAGACGTGTGCTAGGTGTGTTACTGGCGGAGCAAATGCGGCGGTTGCTCATTAGTTGTACGACCAACAAAATACATTAACCTTAGTCTCGCAACCGCTAGTTGCGCTCCCACGCGCCCGTCTTACTATTCTGCTTCTATCTTAAGACCCTCATTTTTACGGATACACTGCAGTATGGTTTTGCTATGGTTGCAAAGGCTTAGAGTTTTGATACCGAAAAATTCATCAGTGAAATACAAAATATACTCTCAATTTAGGATACTTCTTCCGCGAAATATTCCGGTAAAGGCCTAAAATGAAATGCTGGAAAGATCCTGTCGTAGTGCTATTTCTACATCCACTTTGAAACTAAACATCAACAACGAATACAAAATTCTTGACAGTCTTGCTAAGAAATCTCTGGCATCTTTTCTAGCATCTCGACTTTGGTTACGCCGAGGTACACCACTCGCGCAATTGGTTGCGTTGCTATGGCATGTCAGTGAGATACTGCCCCAAAGCAACGATTACTTTTTATGTATTTGCGAAGAAAGCACCTGTAGATTACAGGTGCTCCGTCTTATTGGCCAAGGCACAGAATATATGTCAGTGCTTTAGTTAACAACGTATCTCTACAAAATAGTTTAAATTACCGAAGTGATTTCTTCTGTATCTTTTGAATTTGATACCAAAACAATTGAATGATGAAATAGGTTTATAATGTCAGTATGACGAACAAAGTTTCAAAAAATATATGAATTTATATTAGATGGCCAAACGTGTAAATATAAAGATTGAGCGCTGCTCGGCTGCTATTTGTGGCGCTGTTAATTTTCTATTGCGTTTGCTTAATAATACGATTCTCAAATCTTCAGCTTTTGTTGTTTTCCTAGATGCTCCAGGACGAACACGATTTTCTATAGTTCCAGTTGTCCGATATCGCTTTATGATGTCATTTACTGTTGAACTTGTCATATTTATCTTTTCAGCAATTTGTCGCCCCGAATATCCTTCTTCCAACAGCGTAATAATGCGTGAACGTTTTTCTACACTGGTAGGCTTGCCACGTGCCATTTTGAAATAAATTTTCTTAAAACTTTCGCACAAAAACGACAGATGCACACCAACACACGTTTAACAGTAAAATGAAGCAAATTTATATCTTTACGCCTGTGATAAATAAACAAGAATGATACTGCGGTATATTTCCTAAATGTATTGTTCGTTAATAATCCCCAAACGACCCGTTTCAAAAGATCGGTACTTCCGAGAAATTCTTGGAATGATAGTAAAAGGGGCTTTATTGTGGTTGTCGCAATATTTCTACTTTACATAATAATTTATGGCTTTAATCCCTTAGAAAAGAGTGTATGCTTAATATTTTTCTAATTTTATGTATTGATAATTGTATACAGTGTGATATAATAGATTTTTATTGTATGACAGAACTTCACTGAACGGCAGTGTACATTCAAAATTTTTCATTATTGAAATAAATTACATAGATACATATTGTGCATATAGGTACATTGCTTACTCTGCACTTTTCAAAATTGTTACTGTTCCATAGATTTCAAGGTTACTGCTGTATGAATAAAGCGACAATCATAATTTTCTCATAATTTGGATTAAATATACTATACGACCGGAAATTATTAGTTCCCATAGTTGAAAATCACGCTTGAAATCTATTTGTATATCGAGGTGCACTAACAATAGGTGTTTCTTTTTATTTAAAATCAGATCTGTCGTTACGAGTAACACTAATATTTTTAATGTGGTTACCGTGATTTACAGCTTAGACGAATGTATCTTAAATTATCGAATGCTATTAATTTCCCTTTTTATTTTGGTTACAAATTATGCAAATGCAATATTATCATGCACATTTTAGTTTTGGAGCGTTAGCACTTCATTTTCATTTTAAACAAATTGCTTCTTTTAAACAACACATAAGTATCGGCACCCTCCGCACCACACAAGTTTAATTTATTATATAGTAATATAATAATTAGTCCGGGACGGCCGTTTCGAGGACACGAATGGTCCTCATCATTAACCGGTGACCGAATGCTTCTTTTGTTTATATTTTCTGAAAAAAGAACTCTGGCAATTAAAACACGACCAGCAAGTACTTATATATGTAAGGAAAATTTTCCATGTATCATGATGTAGGTTTTAATGCATGTATGTTTCGAAGTAGTGCCTTACTACCACGTACTACATTTTCTTTATGTGGCAGAATTTTTGGCTAATTCCGTTCCTTCAATGTGAATTTGGCATAATTTTGAACAAAATATCTTAATAAACCTATGTACTTTAATGTACACATCAACTTCAATAATAAAACAATAACTAGTAAATAAATAAAATAATGTAAAAAAATTACTGAAAAGCAAACAAGCATTTAAAAAGTCTCATATAGTTGTATTCAAAAATTCGAAACACTGTAGAAAGCGCCTTCTGTATGACAGTACTGTAGAAGTCTGGTGGACCTTGTGTGAAGTTAGCCCCACCTTTTTTGAAAATTGAAATTCTGGCGGTTGTTCCAGGTTGTTCTCGGTTCGTTCCACATTGTTCCAAGGTAAAAGTAAAAAATGGCCTAAAAAATTGAAAAAGAAAAGAGGGCTGTTCCGGGTTGTTCTAGTTGTTCTCAACATTGTTTCAGAATCTTAGAACCATATCTTTTATATATCAAAAAATTTGGTTAAAAAACGAAATAAGAAAGTATGAAAATAACTCCTCTCCTAAAAATCGAAATTCTGAGGGTTATTTTAGGTTGTTCTAATTACTTTAAACGTTGTTTCCAGAATCGTCTCTTTTACAGATTAAAAATTAGTAAAAGTTGACTCTAGATTTCATAGTTCAAGAATTTCAAACTCATACTAGTACGGATGGAAGATATAGTCAAAAAATGATATTGCCCTCCGATCCTTTCGCCTTACTCAAATGTTACGAATGTCAATCTGAATTATTTAAGAATAATTTACATGCGATAGATAAGTCTTGATTATAAATAGGGATATTCGATTGATTACATTTTCTCCCTTCATTGCTATAAATAACTTAATCGGCCCTGTTCCGTAACACTTATACATTAGTTAATGCTATCTTAGTGACGAGTTAATTGTCGTCGTTTACAACCTTTTAAACGCTCATACATAGCAAGTCGTTTCATGAAGGTGTTAAATATTTGATAATGTTTTGCTAACAGAGCAATTAGCAAATGCAAATGAAAGTTGCAAGTATTCAGACATTATGTTTATGCTTTGCGCTTCGCTTTCTTTTTAGAAACAAAAGCCATCCATTTCAAATATCAGATACAGGCTCTCCACAATAGGAGTTAACCTCTCGCCATGATAGCTAAATCTCTGTCTGAAAACCATTTTGCACAACGCTAGGTAAAAAAGAAAGTCGACTGATGTGGGGCTAAATGTAAAAATTGCCCATACACCTCCTGTCCTCTTATCCTACAGTGAATTTGGTCAATTGACACTGGGATAGCCTAACTACCGGTAAACTTTTTCTTCGCAATGAAACAACTAATGTTAGTGCTAATTTTAAATTCTTATTTTTCTCCAGTACATGATATGAATTGTTATTAAATGCAAAGTGAAAATCAACTTAAATTAACTGTTAACGTAGTTAGTAACGGGAGGAATTCTAAGAATCCTGATATAAAACAGGTTCTGATCTTCTATTCAGCCTTCACAAATCGAACTTCATTTTAAATCTAAAGTTCGCGATGTAACATGTGCAATAAGTAAAAAAACTGCATACGCATTCTGCAAGCTAATGAAACTGGTTATTATTTTTTCTACAATAAAACACTTTGCCAAACTAGAAGCAGAGCTCATCGCCGACTTAGTAGGGAAAAGTGATGCACAGTTCACCTATTAAACAATATACGAGAGGTACCCAAGAGCAACCGGAATTTAATTTTTATAATTTGTTTGTTCAATTCTTTTACAAATAATCTTTAATTCTCTTCAAAGTACTTTCTATTAGAATTAATAGGCTTGTACGGTTACTTTTGGATACCCCCTAGTATGTTTATATTCTTTATTCATATCGAAAAAAATGAAACCCGACACTCCCCAAAAATGACCGCTAGATTTAGATCAAATTTTGGAAAAGTACCAATATATTGCTGGACGTATATGTCCCGTAGGCTATATTCATAGCCTGAGGCACCCGGCTTATGTTATTTTGCATATAGGTTTAAACTTTTAAGAAATGCAGCTAAATTTCCTTTTTGAATGTAATTCGAATAGAAATTAAAATCATTTGCCATGGAGCTACCAACTTTAAACTGTACGATGGATCTGGTAAAAATTGAACACCTGGCCTGAAGTGCCAAGAAAAGAATGATTCTTTGCTTTCATCGTAGCGGACTTGCGGCACTAAGTGGTATTTTTGAAGACCAAAGAATAATTATTATAATAAGTAGTATAGTGTACAAATTTTACTATATCGGCGCCACGGTTGCTCAAACATATTCATGGGAGAACTACTAATAGCATAATGGCTAATCTTATCTTCTTCTTCATGTGCCGTCTCCTTTAAGAAGGTTGACTATTATCATGGGAATTTTCACCTTCGATGTTGCAGCTCTAAACAATTCAACCGAACTACTCTTGTACTCTTTTGCCCTTCCCTTGAATAATAGTTTGTATGGGTGCATATTTATCCCCACGTATCAGGTGGCTAAGATACTGCAATTTTCTGATTTTAATTGTGTTTACAATTTCTCTCACTTTTTCCAATCTTCTTAGTGCCTCCGCATTTGTTGTTCTACTACCCAGCTTATTCTTAAGATTCTTCTATAGCACCACATCTCAAAAGCTTCCAACTGGTCGATGTTATTCTTCTTAATTGTCCACGCTTCTGCACTATACAAAAGCACTGGAAGCGCGTAGCATTTCAGTATTCTAATTTTGAGATGTCGGCTAAGGTCATTACTGCATAACACGTTCCTCCTTTTGTTGAATACAGTTCTAGCTTGCCCAATTCTTGATCTTATTTCCTCCGTATAGTCATTGCTCTCGTTTACAATTGTTCCCAGATACTTCTACCTGCCACAGTTGTTCTTGTTGATGTTGATAATCATGAATTTGGTCTTCTTAGTATTCAGTATGAGACCCTTGTCTTTACTTTTCTCCATTAATCTTATCAACATAACTTAATTTCTAAATTAAATGGCTCAGTGGTCCAGTAGTAAGAGAGCCCGCAGAGCTAGACGTTGCATCATGCGCTAGGATCAAATTTTCTAACCGGGTCCGGTACACTCCCGAGTCACCTTTCGCAGTTGAGGAATAATTCACCCTTTATGGCGAGGGGGTAATAGTAAGAAAACCATGGAATACTTTATATACGAAGGTTTCTAAACTTACGATAAGCTTTAAAGCTTATACAACCCGTTGGGCCGTCACCACAAAAAAAAATCTAATTATGACATCATTAAAATCATTGCACATAAGCGTGCGTAAAATTTATTTTTTCAAGTGATACTTAGCGCTTTAATAATTAATATTAATTAGAATTTAAGACATTTGGATGAGACTGGCCATAAATGAAGTTGCACTAGAAATTTCTCGCTGTTTTGAGAAACTTTCTTAAGAATTATATTTGTAGTGTTTTGAAAGGTAGCTTGAAAGGAACTACTTTAAAAAATTATAAGTATATCTTTTGAAAATACTTTTTGAATTTAAAATTTTTGCGTAACTGCAGATTTCCAGTGTATTTTAAATACAAACAAACATATTTTCGATACGCTTCAATATTATTACGTAAAAGAAACATGCAGTACGATAATTGTTCGAAAATTTTCTACATTATGCTCCAATAATTTAGATAATTAATTGGCCAAACATAATAACAGTTTAAATAAACATTAAAAATGTACATGGATATTGCATCGACACGAAATTGTGTATTGGTCACCGCTATTGTACATAGTTTAATAGTAATAAAGTATTACATAAGCGAAAGTGGATTTTTTTAAATTTCCATGTTCTCATAATAAGTTTTCGCAAGTAAAAGTAAAGCAGCATAAATAATCAGTAAGAGACTCGAATTTCAGTTAGCACAATTGATTCTGATCGTTCAGTGACAATAGATGCCTGCGAACTTGGTAAACTTTAAATAATACTATTGTACCTACTCAATCAGTATTACATAAGATCAGTCCCGGCGTGCGGTCAAATTTCCGAGGTGGTTATATTGGCAAAAAATTAAATGTACCTGCTATAGAATTCAAAATAAACCGTTCGAAAATATTATACATACAAAGAATAAAACGTATTACATCGACATCGCAAATCCAATCAGCCACATCATACATACACCTACTGAAATTACGATGCCCTTCTTTACCAGGTGTGTCGGTAATTCCTTTCCGGTTTTTCCGGCAGATGT
>LR737382.1:11646558-11815481 GCA_902655005.2 Marronus borbonicus
TTTTCTTTAGCGAAAAAACCGGAAAAGAATTACCGACACACCTGGTATTTTTGTTTTTATTCATTTGTTTAATTGTAAGTTCCCATTGTAACCAAGTGACAATTTCTTTTCGGTTCTAAGCGTTTCTTAAAGTTTAGTTCATTAACACCGGATTCACAGAAAATGAATTAAATATTTACGCACGGATTGGCATGTCTTTGATTAATTTAATTTTGTGACGCGACATGACAAATCATGGTTAATCAACCTTTATCACTATGACATCTCCCAATATTAACGAGAAAAAAGCAAAGTATAAAAAAAATTGCCGTTATTCGCATAAATTTAATAAAAATTTCTTCAAAATAAAACAGAGGATAATCTAAATATAATCATTAACATAACTAACATATTTTTGTGCTGTCATTTTAACTCTAATTAGTTAATTACGGATTAAATCAAGTCAAATTGTATATGCAAAAAGTGAAGAGATTAACTTAATTCAGAATTAGAAAGTATTCTGTAAGTCGTAGATTACACTTCTAAGTTCTTTAACAAATACTTCAAATTCAAAACTTAAAAAGAACTCTTTAGTAGTCGATAGAAACCGAAATCCGAACACGAAAAATATATACCAAACACCGAACTGGGCCCCTGACCCAAGCTACGTAACTGAAATGCATTGTTTGTTTGTGATTGTGCAAGTCCGGAAAATCTTCGGCTCTATTCAAAACAACAGCGTCAGCCACATCTAGCGAACATCACCATATACATACATGCGTTCATATCTTGATAGCGGAATGTTTGTATACGTACCAAGTCTTGTTTTATTAGGAGACACTCCTGGAATTACCGACCGTAAAAATGAATTAATTTATTTAGAAAGCTAATTTCTGGTATTAATAACATTGCAATACATATCTTACATTTTCGTCCACAAACGATCAAGATACACATTACAACTTGAAAAAATAATTTGTCAGTTGCTTGGAAATATCTTTGGAAGGTTATGGACCAATTGACTTAACTCCAGGAGTGTATTGCACACGCGAAAATAATGTAAAAAACTCATATTTTCTTATACAATTTTCGTTTGTTTTCATTTGTTATAGCGTAAATAAACAAAATTTCATACATTAACATCATTTTAATCATTTTTAATAAATGCTTAAAAATACTGCCATTGACGTCTAAACATGTTATGCTTTGCCTATAAAGAGCACCTGTTGCTCTGCTGATTGTCTTTCTTCAGTATCGGCTGGAGGATTTCTAATACGTGGAATTAGTGTGTACAAACACGTATCTCCTTTGCATACATAATAGTAAATATTTATTCAAACCGCCAACGCATTTGAAAGAGATTAATTTGCGTTTCTTATTGCTCTACGAGCGTAGAATGCGTTAATATTTATTAATATTATAGTCGTTTGTTTTCTTCTCATAATCCAACACCACATAGTTCTGGATTGCCAATCCATTCGCTTAATGATTAAAGTGTTTAAGTGTTAAGTGTTTTCGAAGTTCATGTGTGCGTGGTTTTGGTCATTTATGTGTAGTGTAGTTAACCAACCACTTAATACGCGTTAGGGGTTAATGACGTAAAGCTCCCTGATGTCGTTAGAATATGAAGTTATCTAATTACATTACCGACTGTTTTGGAAGTATTATAAATTGAAATAATCGCTGGTAACTCTGGGAAAGGTATTTTCATAACGAAAAGTAAAAAGTAAAAGGTCCTTTTTTTTCTCGCAAAATTGTTATGATTGATTAAATACAATGCGACGTAAAAAATAGACAAATTTTCAATTTTTGATTAACTTTTTACCTGCTATAAATTCTCGTCTGAGAATGTGCTACTAGGCACGATACTGGTCGCATCGTTTTTGATCAGTTATAAACATTTTACGAGAGAAAGGGGCCTTTTATTTTAGTAACCTTCAATGTTATAAATCACTAATATACAATTACTATTCACAAAGGGGTAAGATGTTATACTAATGGTTTTGATCGATGTTATCGCTTATAAATATAATTAACGACTTATTAACTTTAAATGTTATGCCGTGTGGAATGAAAGCTTGGCAGCAAATGGAAAACCTTGTTATTGTTGATACTATAGAAAATTGTTATTAGCAATAAGATAAAAGTTCCTGCATCCTTTGAAACTAAATTTAGGACGCCTTTCGAAGGATTATACTTCTTTCTAGTTTGGCGAAAATAGGCAGAAATGTTAAAAAATTCGTACCCTTATTTCTAAAAATATGGATTAACGTTGTAACTCAAAATTGTTTAGAATGTAATTTCGTATATAAATATTCATTTTTAAAGGCAATGGAATATAACTAACACGACGACAATTTTGAAACTAAATTTCGTCAGAATACATCATTGTCTATTTTTACAGATATGACACAATACAAATGAATTCCATTGGAGGAAGTTCCATATCAATCCTTTAACACGTGTAAATTTATTTTCCAATTATTACGGTTCAGTAATTCAATGGCAAAAGGACTTACGCCCCTCGGAGTTAGATGCTGTGCGGTCGAGTCAACTTAACACTTATTAAAAAAAATCTTTCTTTAATGATATTCTCTTTTTGGTATGCAAAATGAGATTTTTAAATAACTTTTAGCATCGATAGTAACGTTAATAATCGAAGAAATTGATTTTCTACGTTAATTAAATTTAAATTTTACGATCTGTTGGTCCAAAAGTGTCTCCTAGACATTCTTTTGGTAGTTTATATAAAAATAAATGGCAAATATTGTCGTTTTACGAAAATTAAATTGATAGAAGGGTAGACAACCTCAGATTTTGATATTACGCTAACACTCTCTAGTTACGCGACAAGCATTCAATAAACCCTAGCCCTTAAAGAAAATTTGCATACTAAGCACTTATATTTACTTGGAAAATATAATAGTTAACTAAATACGTGTACTCAATAGCGACTTGAACGAAACAGAACGACTATTTAGCCTCCCTCCAATTAAGATACATATTTTGAATTATAATATTTCATTTAATTTTTCTGTCTCTGAGTATAACCTATCGTAGTGTATAATATGTCATGAGAGAATGCAATCTAGAGACCGAGCTATGCCTTTAGACATTACCGGCAACCTGGAATGCGGATTCTTACCACCGAACTTAACAATTTCTGACCGAATGATATTTACATTTAATTTACGAGATAAGATAAGATGCCATTTGTAGGAAGAAGGCTGTCCGAAATCATGTCGGCTTTGTTCTGCTACAAGTTCACCGGCTGAACAACACTATAGGTACACGACAGGCAGGGTAGTTATTTAAAATATGATAGCGGAGTCTTGTTACCTTTAACATTGAAATACGTATCTTATAGGAATTTCGCAAAAATATTATTTTAATTTCAACAAATTAATTGTTTAAAATAATATAAAAAGTTCAGTAAAATAGACCGTAGTGAGTTGTGATAAAATAGTTTAAGAATGTTTATTTAGAAAAACACATTAAATCGTTGTGTAACAAAAGTCGCGGAAGAAAGAAATAGTTTCAGGTATTTTATTTCAAATAGAAAGTCATTGTTAGTTGTGCTTACAGACTTCGAGCGATATGAACAGTACAAGATACCGGTAGATTCGATTACAATTATTTAATTAGACACATAATTTAGAATTTTGTCGATATTAAATATAAGAAAACACGTTATGCACTAAACGATGGCGATATTATGGATGCATGTAGGTACTGTTATAAAATTGATAAAGTCTAATATTCAAAAATAATTGTTACTTGTCACGATCATTTCATATAGAAGTACCAGCAAGACACTCTTTTGGTAATTTAAAAAGAATTATAATAACATTTTACAAGAATAATAAAAAGTAACTTCACGTTCTTTGGTAGAAAACCACGCGGACTTTTGAATAATTAAACTTGTGCTTGAAATATAATTCACCTAGCTAAATAGGTCTTATCTCAAAAGTGACACTAAATAATAGCGATTTGACCAATACGATTCCGTTTAATTACTTGCAATTACGTACCATCGCCGTAATAACACAATATATCAAACACATTCTTTACTGATCTGACAAACAATACAAAAAGTATCGGCATATTCCGCACCACACAAGTTTAATTAATTAATCCGGAACAGTTGTTTCGGGGATGCGTCGATCCCCATTTTTAACCGTACGACCGAATGATTCCATTGAAAACGGGGATCTACGCATCCTCGAAACGGCTATTCCGGATTAATTAATTAAACTTCTATGGTGCGCAGTGTGTCAAAGATACAAGTTTTTAATGCTTAAATTCGCTATTTGTTGTTTTTCGTTTGAGTACTAAGCACTCGTATGACAGCACGCAGAACCATTCACCTTACGCATATAATTATAATCACCAGAAATAGTGACATATAAAGAATTGTTTGCATAGTTCCTTTGGTAATATAATTAATAGTGTGGTTTCTTATTTAGAAAGTTCTATTAAAGAAATCTCTGTACTGGATCAGAGATTAAAGGGTTATGTTGAGTACTGATAGTAGTGTTCACTCTAGTACAAAAACGCGTTTTTGCTGCCTTATGAAATAAGTGTGTATGAGCGAAAATTATGACGTGATATACGACGATCGCTCAATAAGTCCCTAGAAAAGGATAGAAAAGCAAAGTATTTTCTGTAGATTTTTATTTTTCAATATAATCTCTATTCAACTCTAAACACTTTTCCAACTATTTCTCCAGCCTTTTTAAGACTTCCAAAAAGTAGGATTTCGGAAGGTCTTCAAAATAGGCATCTGTTTGGGTGATGATCTCGTTCGACGTGAGCCGTTATCGCCCAACAATTTTTTTCAAATTTTGAAATAAAAAGAAGTCACTATAGACAAAATGTGGTTTGTGCGGTGAATGTTATACCAATTCGAACTTTTATTCCATAATTTTGCCAATCGAAATTGCGCAGGTTTTGCACCCGTGCATTGTGTTGACGGAGGAGGATCCTTATGCTTTTCAAATGAGGAAGTTTTTTCTCGATTTTTTCACTTAACCGGTCCAATAGCGACGCATAATACTTTCCAGTAATTGTTTGTCCTTTTTCCGAGTAATCGGTGTAGATGATTCAATGTGTATTCCAAACAACCGAGGCCATCACCTTGCTCGCCGATTTTACCGTCTTCGCCTTCTTCGGAGCCCGTTCGCCTTCAAAAACCCACTGTTTGACTATTCCTTTGTCTCCGGAGTGTAGTAGTGTATCTATGTTTCATACATAGTTATGTGTCGACGGAGGAACTCGCCAAGATTGCGATGGAAAAGTATCAAAACCTCAGAGTCGACCACACCATTGCCACTGAGAGCAAACGCGGCAAACATCTTGCCGAGATTTTTCACACCCAAACATTGAAATAACTGTACCCTGCGATATGGCTGTGGTCTCAACTATTTGGCACTTTGATTCGTCGATCATTCAAAACCACATCGTGGGTTTCGTCAATTATTTCAGGGGTAGTCACTTCCACTAAACGTCCTGAACGATGTTCATCTTTTGTTGATGTACGGCCACGTTTAAGTTCATTTAGTCAATTGTAAACACTTGCCAGCACAGGAATAGACGTGCCATGAACTTCATCCAACTCACCTTTGATCTCTTTCGGTGTTAACTCTTTTAAATATGTGTTTAATAACCGCTCGAAACTCACTTTTTTCCGTTTTTTCTAAAAACAAAAATTCTTTGCTTAAATGGGTTTTACGCGCACCATCTCTTAGATTTTCTAAGGACTTCATGAACCACCCTCGTAGACTCTTACAAGCGCTTACATTCTCAAAAGAACAAGCGCCTAAACTGAACGTACTCGAAATGCTTGATTATCACTATCCGAATACGTCACAAAAAGGGCGCGTGTTTCTGTATTGCATTCTTACGGATTAGGTTTTCTAAAATTGTCCTTTTCTTTAAAAATACCATATTACAGCCCGCAATAGGCTGTGCGAATTTGCAATATTACAATCAAGGGTTTGACATCTGCGAACATCGGCAACTGTGCAACGTAGACATTTACTACTGGACTTTTTACCAAGTAATATTTAATTTGCAAATAGAATATAAACACACAACAGAATTTATTTTCTACCTTACTTACATTAAAAACGAATGTTTGGGACGGGAAGAAAATGGAGCGAAGACGAGTTATTTAGCCATTGCCCCCAGAATTATCGTTGGGGACGGAATTATCTGGTAACACCTCGGCCTCAGAGAGAGGATCTTTACGACTATAAACGCCGTTGAATAAGCGAAAATAAGTTAAAAATAGCGTCACTTCACATGGCGCTAATGACACTGATCTTCGACGTTGTATTCTTAATATAATAGTGCATGTAGGTGTAGATATACATACCTGCTACATGCAGTTCATTTCAAATTATTAGAAAAATATCTTATAATGTCTTCCACACTTTTATAACACCCCCAGTGGCCATAATAGCAAAGACCTGCATGCAAACGCTTCAGCTTATGTATTCAGAGACGAACTAAGTACTGTGTTGAGAGCTATTGCATATTATTTTCCGAATAATCTTGCAGGTCCATGTAATATTCTTTAACAACCGTTGGCAATATTATAATATCCTAACTATCGTACATTCTTCTGGATAATTTTTAACCACCGTTAAATAATTATGTCGCAGTTTGTGTAATTCAGGACTTTTCATAATTGTGCCACGTTTTTCAGTTGTACCGAATTTAAAGCCAGCTCCTTTTATGACTCGCAACTGCTTGCGAACAGTGGATGTTGATATTAGCTGCATCAATTCTTCAATGCAAACGTTCAAGTGATGCTACATTTTTTAGATACCTAACATATATTTCTTGTTGGAAGACATTAAGTATGTTGTAGTCATTAACTTTTCTCAATACTCCTTTGTTTTCTCTTTTTTTCGAGGTGCTACATCATTTTTAATTTTGTATATCGTTCTAATAGGCATTTTTGTTGGTTGGCACGAATGATCAGTGTTCCTTGATTAGCCTTCCGTTAAATTGTTATAAATATTAGTATTGGATAAGAGAATTACGTATGTACTTATATGTGTATTCCTTATAGTCAAATTTAATTTGTTTAAGATTAATTAAATTCATCAATTATCAATAAACAAAATTTGTACTTTACCCATGATTTAAATTATCACAAATTCTCTGATTCACGTTTGAACAATAAAGGGAACTTATAGTTTACGCATGAACTAATAATAATCCACATAAGATTCTTTTTATTGATCAACACGTTTAACCTGGAGCTAGTTCTAGCAAGCAAAATTTTCCATCGTTTGGTACAAACATTTGTCTGTATAGGACTTATATCCATTCGTCAAATAATAAATCAAATAGCTTTTTTGTATTTGCTAAAGGTGAACAATAATAATAGCAGCAATATAACTTAAACAAACACAAACAAGTAGACATTAAAATAATTATATACGGCACGTGTTACAACTAATGTATTTGTAATAATTGTATTGCGTGACTCTTACTATAACATTTTATAGTGCAACTGTAACAAATTTAGGAATAACAAAGTTAACCAAGTAATATAATATTGAAGTACTGGATGTCCCAAAGAAGTGGCGTTTTGCGGTTACTGCTTTATATTTTATTTTAAAGAAAAATGTGAATAAAAATCATTTAGTTCAAAGTGTTTCATAATCTAAAAATATTTTCATATCTATAAAATAAATGAGTGCGTACTTATATATAGTTACTATAATCAGCGCCACCCACACATCACGTTTAGTGATTTAGTTTTAGGAGTTTGTCCACCTATTCAGTGCAAAGATCCCTGTAGCGGATGAGTAGATCAAAATCTCTTTTTCTGGCCTACTATCTAAAGAGCGAGAGAGTTGAAGGATATTATAAGTTTAGCCAATGACGGTAGTGGTGAAATGGGGCAATAACTTCTTTTGAATTCCATCCCCTCATTTACCAAAAAGACCAAATGAATGTGAAATTTTCCTACAACAAGATTCAGTGTAAGGCATATCTATATGTAAATTCATCAGTTAATAATCGTTGGTTTAATAATCATCAAAATTCTTGGTAAAATTTTACATTGTAGAGTTTTATGTGGTGTAAAACGTCGCATCGTCTGCATCGTATTTCGACATCAATATATTTTTAGATAGAAAAATTACAAAAATTTGCTGTGGAAATAAAGCTATCACCATCGCGATTAAATAAAGGAGCGGGGCGACGCTAATTTCATATTTCACTTTGAATCAAATTATCTTGTAAGCCACTTGTGTGTATTTCCAATAAGAATAATAATTCGAAGTGTGAATCACGTTTATTGTTCAGAAGTGGATGATTTAGAAGGAAACTACATAAAAATAGTATTGGAACTTCGCTGTATCATTTACATATGTCTACCAATCAAATTTAAATTGCCACAAGAGTGATTTAGAGACACTCTCGAATTCCGTGAACCCTAAATTTAACTAAACTAAAAGTAACTTGGAGCAAATCATAAATGTCAAAATTTTTTCAATTTTTTTCCCTTCGCAAAAAGTTACAATATATCAACATTACAACCTCTAAATCGACTCCTTTCGGTCGTTTGCTTGTTCTCTGCAGTCATATATTTCGATTTCCTCTTTTACTTGTGATACCATCTTCTCTTTCGGCGTCCATTTCTTTTTTTTTCCTTCTTCTCCTCCATATAGAATTTTTTTCCACTCGGTTTGCCGCCATTCTGATGATATATAAATTTGTGGAGAGCCAGTCCCCTTGCCTGTCCTTTTTTAACTATAAATTGTTCTAACAAACTTCCTTCTACTAGGACTTTGTTGTGCGTTTGATGCAGTCATATTTTTATCAGTTTGTTTGGCATTCCCATTTACAGCGTTTTTCTATGGACATTTCCTGGAGATAGAGTCGTATGCTTGTCTCTATCTATATAGTCCTAGGTTTTGTTCGTAACCGTTACGCTGTATTGTTTTTCAAGATAAATATTTGATTTATATAGTCTTCTTTCTCTGAAGCAGAGTTGGCGTACTTACTTCGTTATTGTACTTGGAACAGCCTGTATATTACCTACTTTTCTGGTTCTACGTTACAAAATAGCTGCACTGTAGAAAGCAACTACATGAATATTCTTAATATTAATGTTGCTAGAGAGCTCTCTTTAGATAAATATGAAATACTCCAAATTTAGCAAACGCTGAGGGTGAGTATATTGAGACGCTCTACTGGCGTTGGCGTAATAATAATTCATGCCCGACGCCTTATGTAACTGGTGAAAGTTGAAGGTCCATATTGCGAAATATACCGGGCGTTGACAGTCAGGTGCGAACATAGGGATTTAGCATATGATTTAGTTTTATGGTATGGTATGGTGGTGCGCGTTCGCAGCGTAGCTCAAAATGAGGCATTTGTTCCTCTGTTTGCAGTGTTGAATGAGGTTTCTGACCTCCGTTGAAAGTGGCTCGGCTGACTCCCCGGGGAAGTAGGCTGAGGCAATAATTACCTCTTGCATACCCCCCACCATCGGCACCACCACTTCCACTGCAACTAGATCCCTGGAAATGAATTGGGGAAAGAGTAGACAACTGATAGAGGACTTGGCAAGCATTGCTGCTCGAGCAGGCGATGCTCCCCTACAAAAGTCAACTTACTCATTGGTGTTGACTCATAGTCTTCGGACTAGACCTCCATAAACATATGGCTCTTGAATCAGCACAATTTTTACATCAAGTGAGTCTATTATTGTTGCATTCATTGCCTTCGCTCCCAGATTACACTAGCTATATTCTCAAATTTATTAACGAGTTTTGAAATCGTTGATATACTAGGGATTGGTTTGTTTTCATACTTTACGGAAAATAAATCTCTTACTCTTCTGTAACTATTACCGACATAATAACTTTTAATAATGAAGAGACATTCTTCGTTCGTGTAAACGTCCATGATTATTACTTTTCGACAAAAACTTAATAAGAAATGCAGAGGCATTTAATTTTGAACAACTTTGCACCTTACAGTGTTTGTCGTAGAACAAGTAGAAGTGCAAGATCACATAAAACTAAATTACATGTTAAATCGGTATGTTCCCACGTGACCGTCAACACTCTTATTCCACCAGGGATTTAAACATTGTAGTGCATTTTGGACACACGATCTATCACGTAAAGCTGTATAATTTGGTCGAACCATAGAATAAAAAAAATCTTTTCGCGCAATTCCCTTTCATTTTATCTTAAATACGACGGAATTACACAACCACGGCGCTTACCTTAAATTCCACAACAGAAATACTACTACATGCTGATAGAGATTTTACTTGACCCTGTTTTTACATTATCCGTCGTAGCCTAAACCCGAAACCACTTGCTACCGTGATAACGTATCTCATATCCAACTTCTGTCGTGTTTGTGCGGTATACCGAGCAATAGATATTCAACGCTCGAGTCGGACATGTGCCATTCTTGTTAGTCCGCTACCCGCCAATTCTCATAGCAATATCAATTAGTGAACGTGTGCATATAATGTGCGAACATCTGAAGTAACTTTTTAAAGAAGATGGTATTAAATGGAGGTCTATGACTGGATGTCGCCTACAGAAGAACACGCAAACATGATCAAAAAAGTAATGTAAACGTTTAAGTTATGTTAGTTTAGCACAAAACATCCATAAAAAGGATCGTCGATATTTCTTTATTTGACTTTTTTGTAAATCATACAATATGTGCATAATTTTATTTATAATTTCCCAGAAATTCAAAAATTTGATGTTTAACATATTACTTTCGCATCGAAATGGTATACATTTAAGGAATAACTTCGAAACGTATCGTGAACACTTTATTATTACTTTGTTTATCTATCAGCTATGATTACTTGCCTGTAAAATTATTTAATATTAAATTCAGTTCGTGTGAGTATTGGTATTCTACAAAGTCTTTCCCATTTCCATTTTAATCGCGACGAATAAAAAAATGTTTTTATCGTTTAATATGAAACTGCTATTGCTCTATACAGAATGTTTATTTAAACTGCAGTAGGTAACAGTATTTTAAGGAATGTGAGAGTGTAAATTTACACTCATCATATTTCTTAAATGCTTTGCAATTCATATCACCTCTTCTTTTTGTTATTCCCTTATCACGCAATATATACTTAACTTCATAACTGTTAAGGTGATACATTTTGAGAAGTTGATTGGTTACTTAGTGAACGTATATGAAAATCTAAAGTTGATTCTAATGTACTCTTGTGTGTTAAAGTACGGGGATTTAGGATCTTTAACTGCGAAAGCGTTAATATTAATTAATTAATCCTAGAAAGTGATGAATTTTTGATTGAATTCCCTTTAATAGTTATACCCAGGGATGTGTCATTTGGGAAGGGCAAGGGCGGAGCGGATGCACCTAAAAGGTTACTTTTTACAACTTACTACAAATTATTCTGTTAATAATTTTTTGATAACCTACTGTAGCAGCTCTGACTTTTGCCTTGACGCCGCCGAAGCTCTACGCGTAAACCAGAGTTGTCTACATTTTAGTGTGCACAACGTGTAGACTATGTAAACTACATAATTTACGTAGACAACGCGTAAACTACATCATTTTGACTTTTGACAGCATTCTTAGGTTACTTTCACCTTTTTTTGCACATTTGTGGCTTTGATTTGGAAGTATATCTAAAAAGTTTCCGTAATCTCAAGAACGTTTAAAAAGCCGCAGAAAGATAGCTTTTAATATTAATGCTTTATGCGTATATTACCTACAGCCCAAATATCATGAATATGTAACATCGAAATTAACCATTGAACAACTAATAGCGGTCCATGATTTTTTCTCCGATAATCTAATGGAATAAATGCTTACTATCAGTTTAATGAAAGTGGTATTTCTCAAACGTTATTTTAAGTGAATAGTACCGACGCACTAGTTTTTTGGAATATTGCCATTTTACATCATATCCTCTGCAATAAAATTGGAAAGAATTGCGACTTCATCACCCTAACATATTTTCTCAAATTGGCCATTTGTCCATTCTCCGTTGCGGGACTGTTTGGACTTTTATTTACCACAATATTATAGTCCGTCTAGAAGGTATCCGGAAAACAAAAAGCACAGCTGTAATTTTACGGTATATATTTTTATTACTTGAATAATAAAAGCACAACAAATAATTCATCTCATTTACTAATACAATCTCCATTTAACTTACACTAACATTTAACTAAACGTTCAGGTAATCCTGAAACCAGGTCAACGCTATACTTTTCGGTGATAGTGGTCCAGGCTTGTAAAACTGACTGAATCAAATCTTCTTTATTTCGTGGTGCTGCTCGTTCTACTTCAATTTCCATTAGTCCCCATATGTTTTCGATGGGACTAAGATCTGGGGAAGCTGCTGGCCATGGAATTGTTGCCAAGTTTTGTTCTAGCATCCAAGCTTTAGTGTAGGCAGAAGTATGCCATCTTGCATTATCCTGTTGAAAACGCCACCCTTCGGGATATAAAGCACGAACCGTTTCAAGAAGAAAGCCATTAAGAATTTTACAATACTTTGCACTATTAACGGTGCCATCAATTATACAGAGAGGTGTAGCACCACACTGAGAGATTGCTCCCCAAACCATTATTTTTGTGGGAAATGTGGAAATTTGAACGGTAACATTTTCTCTTGATAGGATTTTTAAATGATTTGCACCAAACTGAAAACAACTTTTGTCAAATATAAAAACATCACTAAAATTATCGCCTCGAAATTGTTGGCAAAAATCTATTCTTCGTTGCTTTTGTAGAGGTGTCATTGCAGGGATTTTTTTGAGCTTCCATGATAAGTAATCTTGTCTTCTCAGTTTAATGCGGACAGTTTCTGGACACACTCTTATTTGACGTTGATTTCCAAATCTATTAGCCAGTTTTCGAAACCCTAGGCGCGGGTTTTGTCGTCCTAAAGTCACTAAAGCGTTTAGATTGTTTCCGCTAATCTTACGCGGTCTTCCAGAAACTGGTCCATGGCTTATATCTCTCCTATTTTTAATCCTTTTTATTGTCTCATATACTGCACTTTTTCCGAGTTCAGTCCATTGCACTAATTTTTTAACGTTTTGAACACCTTTTCTATACAAAAATTCCACCAACTTTCTTCTTTCTACTTGCGACATTATTTCGCAAACATTAAGCCTGTTGATAATCAACGATATTTGACAGCTGGTGTTGTTATATGATTTTTACCATGGCCTACAGTCGGCACAACCTACTTGATGCATTACTTTTGTCTTCGGATGTAACGAAAAAGAAATATATTCAAATTAAGAAAAATAATAAATTCCGGATACTTTCTAGACGGACAATATTTACATTTAAATAGGTATAATTTAATCAGGTTTGAGATTTCTTCTGCTGTTTACTGTTTATTTCTAGTCTTATAATACATTTCAAAATGTCTTTCTCACGCTTGTTTTGTCTTTCATTAAGGAAAAGCTTAATTCGAAGAAGGACTGTCGATATAGTTTATGCTCTACATGAAAATAGTCAATGTCAACAATACGTAGATTATGCGTTCACAAAAAAAGGTACTAAAGCTAAGAGTTTCAGGGTTATTACGGTTTATTTGGAAAAAAATCGACATTTACAGACATCGTTGTTTTTCCGGAAATGCGCATTAGACAAAAACGATTTTTGGTGCCTAGATTAGGCGCTCAACCCCAATGAAATGCGTATAAAGATCTTCTTTGAGGCCGATACACTAAGTCCAACGTTTTTCTATCTTTTGTATCCCGTCTAAAAAACACGATTTCTCCAACCCTGCAAAGTAGACATTTCTTTCTGTAATCACTTCATCATTTCAGCCAAATCTTGCTCCGCCGAACCATTTTTTATAATATTCGGAAATAGGAAGTAATTGCTGGGAGCAAAATCTTGTGAATATGGTAAGTGCGGATACAATTCCTATCCGCATAGAATTTCACCTATGGCGACGATACGTCCACGCGTGCATTGTCTTAATGAAACAGAATTCTTTTGTTTGCCAAATAATCCAATCCAATAAATTGGCATAATTCTCACCATTAATCGTTTTGCCCTCTTCAATGTAATCAACGTCGATTATGCCGCGTACACCTTAAATCAATGTAGGCGTGACCTTGTTGGCCGATAAAGTGACTTTGGCCTTTTTTAGCGCCGGTCGGATACGGGAAGCCCGCTGTTTGGACTGTTATTTGGTCTTTCGTGTGTTGAATCCATGTTTTGTCAACAGTTATGAATCGACACAAAAAATCATTCGGATTGCGCCTTAACATCGTCAAACATTCTTTTGGAATTGACACACGTGTGTGTTTATAGTCAATTGTGAGCAGTCGCGTCACCAATCTCGCGAAAAGCTCCCTTATTCAAATAAGTCGCTAAAATGTTAAGCACCCGGTCAATTGAGATGCGCATAGCCTCACCAATCTCACGCACTTCCAATTTTCGATCATTCCTGATGCGGTGTCCTCGTTTGGACGACCTGGACGAGCTTCATTAAAAATACGGCCATTTACTTCTAAACACTTCTGAATTCCAAGAAAAGACAGTTATTACAGCATGTACAATTCTTACAACAAGAAGAACAAGTCAAAACCGATATCTTTAAAAAGGCAGACTTTCATGATGTGTAATAATATCCTTCTCAATACCGATCGGTCACCTCTTTCTTGTACCAATTCTGTTCAAATTTGCACTGACTCTTTTTACAATATTCTATGACATATTTAACCAAACCATACAGAAAAGTATAAAAATTCCAAGCTTAGTTATCTTCTTTGATAATCCGACTGCTTCGAATAAATAATAACGCGTTAATTTTGATTCGTAGGTCTCAGCGCAGATTTTATGAAAAACTAAAACAGCTTTCCATTATCAACATTTTCAGGAATTAAGATCGTCCTCTAAATTGCTTGCACTATGTTGTAAACATTGAGAATCATGTAACAAAAGGTTCAAGGCAATTGTGCCACTTTATAAGTAGCAAATGCGGTCACACTAGAATTCCAGGCATTATAACCTAGAATAATATCGAAACTAAGAACCCTCAATACATTGTGAATGCATTCGGTGAATATTTTAACAGTGTGTATTTACAGACAATTTTTCTGATTTCCAAAACGTTTCCAATTGGATCATCAATTATTACCGCCTATTTTTAAATAATTGTTACTAAGTCACCTGAAAAAAATTAAAGACAGTTTCCTAGCTGGTATTGACGGAATTCCGAGCTTTATTATTCGTGTCTGTAATATTTGCAGAACCGTTATTTCATATATTCAATTTCATATTGAAATCATTAGATATACTATGAAAACTATGGAAAACCGATTGAGTGTGTCCTGTTCTAGGGTCTAGAAACGTGCAACTACTTATATCTATGCTGTGCAATATTGCTAAAATCTTCAAATCTATACTAGGCGACCATATTTGTCATGCAGTTAAAATGTTCATTTCACCCAATCAAGATGGATTTTTGAGCAAACGTTCTACAGTTATGAACTTAAGTTGTTTTATTCACTTTGTATCGTAAGTTCGGGAAGTGACAGGCAGAATCAAGCTGACACAGTTTACGCTGATTTTCAAACGGCATTTAACCGAGTTAACCACTATGTACCGGTTTAAAAACTACAGGTTATTGTTTTTTCACCGGCTCTGCTAGCCCTGCTTAGCAAGAGAGAACAATTTGTTGAATAGTACCGTGTGAAATATATTCTTCTATATATTTCTGGATTATAACAAGCATCTACTCCGGGTCCAATGTTATTCTTACTGTATATAAATGACACCACCAACACTATTAACAGCGATCTTTCATATTTGCTGATGATCTGAAACTATTTCTAGAAGTAAGATCTATTCAAAACTGCAAAAAAATATATCAGTATTTAACGATTGATGTGGGTATATGGTCATTTCAACTTTAAAAAGTGTAAAACTGTGTCGTATACGAGAAGCAACAATTTTATAGATTTTACGTATAATTAGATGGTGAAGATATTCGACGTTTTCAGACTGTTACATTTGAGCGTAACTTTCGACATTTGTTAATCACTTACCATATTGTTTCATCTGTAGAAATTGCCATGATTTTAATAACATCAGATACCTAGCACTATTTTATTGCACTTATATTAGGTCCGAACTAGAATATGGATCGTTGTTATGGTGTCCAATTCACCAAATTCATATAAATAATAATTGAAGCCCTTCAAAGGCGTATTTTAAAGCATTGGTTAAAATTGAAAGAGTTTGGACTTGATTACATCTAGGCTAGATTTTATTTCCTGATGTAATAGGCGTAAATTAAATTAGTATTAAATGTTACACGACACACTAAGAAAATAAGTATTGGCGGCGGTTTAGTTTAAAAAATCGTTGTAACGAGGAAATACCAGATTTTAGGCTACTAACATGTTAGTAATCTTTGTTTAGAATTTCGCTACATTTAAAACTAAGGTAATAAATAGTAGGCTCATTAAAAAAAAAAAAACATTTTAACAAAAATATACCGTACCAACTTATTTCAATATTACGCGTATCTCATTAGCAATTCCGAATACGAACATAAGCGCGTGTGTATAAGGTATTTCTGTGCCCTGACTAAATACTAAAAATGCTAATGCGCATTTTCAGAAAAATATTGCTTTCTGTACGTGTCGACTTTTACAAAAAAAAAGACCGTAATAACTTAGGAGAATAGTACCTTATCATATTTTGCCTCAGAATTTACCGGGTATATAACATTAACATAAGTGCAATAATATCTAGCATATTAACATTTAAAAAATACAACGTTTGGCAGCTCCGAACTGATGGGGCACCTGATAGGTTTCAATACAATTTTAAAACATGACCACAATTAGACTGTAACTTCATGACAATTGGCTAATTTTTGATGGTTTTTTCACTGTATAAGGGAAGAGGCAGTTTGCTGCACCGACCGTTTAGGGAATTCTTTGGATTCACCCTAATGCCAGGAGCTTTTTACTTGGACTCTAAGACCTGGAGTCAAACCATGACGGCTAGCGTGGTTTGACTCAATTCCAGGTTTCTGGCTAACGAACATTCCGTCGGCATGATTTGGGTAGGGCTTTTGGCCCGGCCATTCCCGTTGTTTAGGTTTATATCACGGGCGGGCCGATTGCATCTCACGGTCGGTTTCGTTACCGTCGCTGGTCGATAGTTGCCAGCGTCCGGCAGTCTGGGCCCCGAGGATCCGATAGTTGTCACACTTGGGTAGCCTAGGCTGTGACGGGCCGCTAGTCCTAGACTCCGGGCAAGATATGAGGTAGGTTTCGAGAGATCGGTACCGACCGTTACCTATCAAAGGTTGAGAAAGGAACTTCTTTAACATGGGTAGCACGGGTGGGAATGAGGGCTCACCGGTGACCAACCGCTCTCCTTCCACTGAGGCATCGGACTCGTGCGGGCAGTTCCTCTCTATTGGTCTGTAGAAGCCTGCTACATGCGGAAACGTGGGACAGCAGCCTCCCTTTTAGGAGCTTGGCGCCACATATTTCTATGTATAATGTTGAAAGGTTGAACTTCTCCCTTGTTAGAGTGAAATTATTTAATTTATTTTTAACAGTTAGTTTTTAAATACAATTTAATTGGAAAAAATCACTTTCTCATCCAAAAATATCGATTTGAGGAATAATAATTTATCCCAAAAATGTTTATGTGACAATTCACTTATCATCCATTCTACCATTTTATTGAAGTTATATACGACGTTCATTGACTATTATAGAACTTTTTTTGTTATACCATTGGAAATTTTGAATTTTTATATAAATTTATTTAATGTGAAATGTTATTTTAAGTGAAATATAAGAAAATAAATTCTTCAATAGGAGCCGAACAACAATACTGCTGTATTTTTCCGCAGTCGAGATTACATTAGTTAAATATTACCAGGCTGTTGAGTCGTATCCGTCAAATTCCGTCACAATATCAAAATGCTACCAGAAGTTGTTGTTTTCAGCAGAATGTAATGGAAATTTAATGTACCAATTCTCAAATGAAGAAAATCCCTTTTCAATAAGAGATTGCTCAAATTCAGGACTTGTTCAGAAAATGAGAAACTGTTGGAGAAATGTTGTTAAACTTTCGAATAACGGTTTCCGAATTTGTACAAAATACTTGTAGTAAAGAATGTTTATTATTTCTAAGAGCTCTAATCCAGCTTAATTAACGAATCTCTTTCACAAAACATTTTAAATATCCTTTTGGAATTGCCTTGAGGCTTTTGTCTATTTTAATTCTTTACTGAGTCAATTAATGAAATTTAAATAAATACATCGAATAAAAAATAATATGTAACATTTGAGTTTCTTGTTCAAGAACCACAGAAAAATATAGCTGCCTGATGCTTGAATAGAAATTTTGGCACATCCTGTATAACATCATAGCTGACTACTTAAAAGTTCCATATATCCAATATCCAACTTAGTTAAAGGAGGCTGATAGTTAAACAAAGACATGTTACATATTCAATATTGCCACGGATTATACTAAATGTTGCATAATAACACGTACGCAAATGTAGTATAGAAGATTGGCGCAACATATTGATAACAACTTTGAGAATTGGCCAATATGTTGCACAAGAAGTTATTCCAGTTTATCAGATTATAGTTGTTAAGCGTCGTCATGGAACGCTGATAGATTTTGCCAAATTTCTGTCGTTCGGAATTCTCTGTTGCTTTAATCTAAACTATTAATTTCTATCAATACCTTACGGTATTGATAAAGAATACCTTATGTATAGTACGGTAAAAATCCCAAGGCCATGCTCCAATTTATGTACACAAGTAACTTACGCGTGACATGCGATAGCTATGTATGTATTTGTACTTGTATTACTACTATTGGATTTAGCTTTAAAACTATATCAAATTTGACGTATTTCAAAAATATAATATTAGTTTATTGCTTTATTAGTCATGCAGGTTTTCTTCGATTTTGGCCAAATTTAATTTTTCTTCCTATATTTTACCATTTAGCAAGAGAATAAAGTTAAAGTTCTAATCAAGTTCTTGTTTTGTTTCTTTTATAATACTTAGCAAGACTATTGATAAACTGGTAATGTGAAATTGCCTTAGAAAACTCACTTGGAGCTTCGTCGATTACCAGATGAACTCGAAGTTAGGCATCTGTTGGTATTGTTATCTATGACAGTGTTTAGTATTGCACTAAGCTACTGTACTTCGCGATCTAGGAATGCTATTATAGCAGATAGATTAGCCGTGCTTTTTATAGAATTTAGCAACACAGTAAGCACTTTTGCAATTAATGATAAATAAAGTATTTTCTGTCCAAGATGTTTGCTGATCTTGGTGCAGTTGTGAATTCTTGTAGTTTTCTATGTCCCTATTCTATATGTGCACTGGCTACAGTTAAAAATGCACCAGCAAAATTGTTTTGCAAAATAATATTTATTACTTATACACATGTAAATGAAAGACAACTCGACAAAGGAAAAGTAAATAGGATAATTCTACGACCGATAACGTTCCACCACTGCTACGCCAAAAATGTCACCGACTGAAACCGGTGTCGCGCAACCAAAAGTTTCAAGAGAAAATCTCGGGGGGCGCCCTGAAACTGCTCTAAGTCCTTTACCTTAATTTGCAGTCCACAGGTTCCAACATCGTAGTACAGTGGAATGATTGCGATTAGCTCTACGCACAATTGCCCGAAAACTAACACCGCTTTCATGTAGCTTAATAGTCCGACCATGTTCGAAGGAGTTAATTGTTTATAAAGTGCACATTCTCGTCTACCAAGCATGACTCACGATTGCCTGAAACATATTGCTCGAATGCATTTTTGCGCAACTATCGGATTGTAACAGTGTTCTTGTAATAACAAGTATGGGATATCTGGCTGTTGGAAATGCTAAAAAACAAATTAGAACATTATAATAGGATAAACAATCGTTTAAGTTGAAATACATTTATAAAATTTTAACGAAATACTTGTTATCTCTTGACTAATTTGGGGATGACAAATTTAACACCGTACTGAGTTTAAATGAAGTAAGTTGGAGTTTTGTTGTTGGTTAATAATTCCTAGATGAAACTTAGGTACACTAATACACATCTGAAGTCAAGGAATATGCTGGAAAAGAAACTAGGTCAATGCAATAAGATAAGCAATCGTTTAAGTTGACCTTCAGAAGTGTATTTATAAAATTTTAACAAAATACTTCAACAATTTAGAGGTGGTGTATTTTTAATTGCAGCCAGTGTATCCGCAGTGCAATACACACTTTCCTTCTTCACAGTCTTTTCTTTGATCATGTGCGATGGGTCAGTAGTGTGCATAAGATAATCCTTGTCATACCTATCACCTACAGAATCTGTTGTGTAAATTGTTTGATTTCAGTATTATTACGTCCTTATCGTAAAAGGTAAACCGTAATTAAATATTCGCCAACATTCGAATGGTTGCTCGAAATTGTAACTAACCTCATCTAGAAGCACGGCCTCTTATAGCGGGTCTGTGGCAATTGCGGTCGTGGTAGATGCGGTTAAATTGTTTTTCGTGAATTTTCGTGGCGTTTGTCTTGTGGCAGATGCGGTCACGTTGAATCTTTTAATCAAGGAATGATATCCAGTTGATAATTTATTGTAGCTCTATGAATGACGTTTTCACAAACCTCAACTTCCCTTCACAGTTTATTCAAGCTTAGAAGCTTGGAATATTAAGCTAGTTATAACGTTTTCGAATTCCAGGTTTTGCATGTTTCCAGTCCCACCACCATTAGATTTTGAAATTTCGTATACGCTAGCAATTTTTGCTCGTTTTGTGCCGCAAAGAGAAAATACTAACACCTCGATATTAAGGGAGTTACAGCGCTTTCTTTTTTACGAAATTTCAAAGTTTTATAAAGTATAGATTGTTGCTTGAGGTGCTCCAGGTTGTCTTTTCCATATCATAGTCTGTTTCGCAAGCAAGTGCCCGCCTTCAATAAGTGGTAAAATGTCACAGTGTATGCGGGGTGGTGCTAAAATTATGGTATATTTGACTGTGTATGCTCATTATCTCCGAAAACTGACTTAGTACAATGCATCCCTGCATTTTATGAATAAGATGTGGTGTTTTCATCAGCACTACTTTTTGCTTGGTCCGATAATTTCTGTTATAAGCGAATCTTTAGATAGACTCATGTTTAGAATCAATTAGTAGATTTTGTGAGCACAAATTTATCTATAATTTGGTGAGTCTAGCATGTCTCCAGTTCCACCAAAAAGTGCTAATATTAAAGCGCAAAATGTTATTTTTGTGGTAAAGAATGGCAAAAAATTTGCGTATTGGAAATTTAAAAATCCGTGGGCGGTAGGACAAAGGACATGTAGCCCAGACCTGGACCCAATAGAAAGTTTCTGGAATAATAAGGGTAGACAATCTGGTCTGCCTTTCTAGATGAGATGAGAAATGAGATTAAAGCTTCAATAGGATGTATGTGAAACCGCTATTAAATAAAGGTTACTATTATTGTTTCTGTAATTAGTATTGTTGTCATTTGTTTATGTTATTTGTGTTTGTTTTTGTTACTATGCAGTCTTCCAAATTATTAATTCGCTTTAAAACTACGTATACGTATGTACGCATAACATAGTAACACAGCTAACAGCATAACTCCAAAAACGAAATTTTTAGAAAAAATCGATCTAGAATGTGTTTCTAGTTGATACTCACAGTAATAAATGAACCAAACCAGTAGACCGCTACAAATTTAAAAAAAAGCTTATTTTTGCCACAATACCATTGCTAAAGTGTGTAGAACATATTTTTTCTTTCTCTCTCAGTTGTACTTTTGTTTAATCCTCCAAATTTCTATATTCTAATTTTAACTAACTTTCGATTAACTGCATTAAAGTAAAGCTAATATTTGTATTCGTTCAAAAAGTTTAATTTCTTTTTCCCATAAATGTTTTTTATTTCATTATTGTTCCTTAGTAAGTCCTAAACAAAGTGCATATTTATAATTTCATAACAAAAATATTTCATTTGCAGCATTTGGGTCAGATATTTTTCTAGCATTATTCCTGACCTAAAGAGGTTGATAATGGATTTTATTGCTTGGATGGCGCCTGGTACAGTCTGCATAAACAACAAAGCAAAAGAAGGAGCATATAATAAATACGTGTATGCAATATGTGCATAATGTCTTCTTGCATATGCATTGCAAATTTCATAAGATTTTACGTCGCAATAATTGATGTTTCACAGTACCCATTGCCTATCGTCAATGATAAATACGAGCTGTTTAGCTGATTACGAAATATTGAGTATAAATATGGAAATTTTATTGCTATTTTGAATTTCACAAAAATAATCAATTATCATCACAATATTCTCTTTAACAAAGAAGTTATTGATTTCTAACACATACTAAAGTATAAATAAAGGACATTTCTACCCAGATTTAATTAAGCATTCTGTTGTGTGTCTCATTTTACTCTTTGTAGCGTAATACGTAATAATAAAAATAAAATTAATACCGAAGAGCAGCTACCATGTACAGACGCTTATTTCGCTGTATTATAGCTCATCAGTGCACATTTGTGGAAGGTGATACTCATTCGATTTGTCGTATAAATATAGACGACGTAGAAACATATAGATGATAGAATCTAACTAAAGATACCCTAATCACATAATTTGGCGAAATATTTGCAACCGCTAATTAAGCTGTTAGTCGATCCTTGCGGCCCTCGCAGATGGTGATGTCAGGGATTCCTCATCGCAATCGTAGAGAGGCTTGCAATTATGTGATTAGGGTGTATTTAATTACATTCTCATATCCATATATGTTTCTACGTTATCCGTGTTTATGCGATAATTAGTTGATTGACTACCACCTTCTACAAATGTGCACTGATGAGCAGTATGATGGCGAAATGAGCGTCTGTACATGGTTGTTAGGTGGTAGTCTAACTTCATTGTTAATTTCATTAATTCTCCTTACAGCACTCACAGGTTATGATGTTAGGGATCCCTGGTCGCTATCATAGAGTGTGTTTCCAAATATTTCGAAAAATTATGTGATTACGGTACCTTTAATTAGATTCTCTCATCCATATATGTTGCTACATCCATGAGTAATGATGTATTGATTCTGTCGATCGTAAACATAGAACAAGTCCAGTACAAATAATCACATAATATCATTAAATAAAGTGTCAAGACAAAAATTCACTAAACGTGTAAAAACACTTTACAATTACTATTCAAAATTCTGTCGAACGAAGACAAAACACTTAAAGATATAAATACCAACAATCAAGACTTTTTTCTGTAAAAACTTTGTCGTGGCTCTACTCAACATATCGTGCGTGAAAGTCCTTTTTGCAAAATAAGCATTCAATGTGTCGCACGCCCCCACATAAAAATATATAAAAATGTTAGATGAGGGCATGCAGTAGCGTAGTAAATTTGTAAAGTTCTGGTAGTTCAAAAAGCGTCTTTACGCGAAGAAGAGCATACACTATAAAAAATTATTGTGTAAATTTACAACGTTTGTCGATGGCGATTTGTTGCCATCAACACATGTTGTAATTTTAAATACGCTTTGCTTTTATTTTACAAAGCATTGGGAATTTTCAAGTGTCATTGTAAATTATTCCATACGCGTTGTAATAATTTACAAGTCATGTTGTGAAGTTTTACATACGCCTTGTAATTGATTACATATGCTTTATTAAATTATTACATCGATGATGTAATCATTTACAAATAGTGTTGTATATTGTTACATAATTTTGCTGATTTTACAAAACGTACGCGAATGAAAGAATATTTAACTGTTTTTTTTATATATTTATGTTAAGGGTTAGTAATTGAATAAAATTCAACATAATTGACAACTCCTATTTATTGATTTACTTACAAACTGGGCGGCGTCCTTTTAAGCTTAGAATTTTTTATATAAACAAATTTTCATCAAACAAATGCAATTAGAAATGTGTTTATTCTACGTTTAAAGATTACTTAGTTGGCTCATCAGAGAGAAGACTTTCTTCTTGGCAATAGCCACTCTTTTTGACTTACTTCCTACATCAGGGTGGATTTTAAAATGATACCGCTGTACCATTTCCAAAGTATAATGAAAATATTGTGGATATTGCATATTGAAATTGAAATATAAACAAAACGCGGTAACGAAGGCCTCCAAAAAATGTTCGTATTCTTCGCCTGGAATTTCGTTTTCGACACATATGTATATTTTTGTGTGTTCGCTATTTTCTGAAATATAATGGAATAAATTTAATGCAATACAAATAGAGATCGCTTTGTTTCCTTTGTAAATATGGCTCATTGCACATTTGATGTCTATTAGTTTTAATATTAAGAGAGAAATGTCAAATCCAATAAACTAAAATTTTATAATTAAAGCCACTATTTCTGTTACTTCTTTTATATTTATATGTTAATGATACTTTTGTAAATTTTGAATATGATATTGAGCCTCATCTTACAAGAAGACAAAATGCCCAGCTCTGGTCGTAGAAACTGCCTAGAAAGGTTTATCAAACAAGGGCCAGCTATCTTTGTTGTTGGTGGTCTAAATTCTGAAACATATCTTACTAGTTTATAATAATCAGGAAACGTCATGGAAAAGTCTTTACGTACCTTTACGTGTAGTAAAAATCGCTATCATTTCCATGAAAATGTTTAGAATAGACTTCAAGACCTTAAATTAAAACCTTCTTGGGCAGTTACTACGTTTGTTAGATATTTCTTCTTTTTCGTTCGTTTGCAAAATCATAAATGTTTTATCCGATAGTAATGTAAATACTTCGTCCGCGTCGCATAATGTGCCATCTTCTTCTAATACCAATTTTTCCCCATCGATTTCAAATTTCAACGAAGCTGAAATGTGCAAATTGCTTAATTGTTTAAAAACAACCAAAAAAGCAGCACATACCTTGGCAAATTAAATTTTCATACAAAGACTCGTTGTCTTTAACAAAAAAGAACGAATTCTTCTGTCTAGTGGCATTCCAAATTTTATATAAAGGCATTTCTTCAAAGGTGCAATATTATATTAGCATTTGTAATCAAATATTACTACCTAACATTAAAGTTTGTGTCATCAGGTGTTATAGTCATGGTTAAGTAAATTAATATTTTTTCCAGAAAACAATTCTTTGAAGTAAGTACTATTATAGTTCAGTAATAGACAAAAAACTACTAAAAAATATCTTATAAACGTGGCAATTTATTTCTTTTACACAATGACGATTGAAGTGCTTCCCTTTCGTAGCCTAGAAATGCAAAGCATTTAACTGAAAAGTGTGGTCAACTAACATGGAACCCTTGCGAACAAGAGGTAATACTCGTCAATTTTAGGCTTTGCAAACTTATAGAAACTAGGGGTGCTGTAAAATACCGCTTTCTGTTTCGGGGGAATGCCGCATTAAACAACGACCTTTGGAGGATTTGATTACATTAATCTATTGAAAACTGAATTTCAATTTAATCACCTTAATATAAAGTTCCAAACAGCTTAGTAATTTACGAGTCTGCCACTCACACAGGCTCAGAGACCGAAAACACTCATCCACAATATGAAATTCGTGTTATGGCACTTGCAAAAGCAACCAGAATGCATTATGGCTAATTCCAAATTACAAAGCGAAATTAGTGTCATGGTTCTTTTGATTACTATGTGTTATGGCTATTAAGAAATGTTACAACGGGTTCTTGATGGTAGTTGAAGCAACCACAATTAGACGAACACGTTAGGCGATACTGTCAGACATGACGAGAAAAAACTACATAATTGTTTTTTTTTATAATAATTATCATCATGAATTTGGATTACTTAACAAACACATGTTTCATAACTGTTATCGTGACATTTAGAACTGCACTTTATGCTTTTAGAGCGATAATTGCATTTTTTATCGATACAGTACCTTTTGCATTCTAGTAGCACAGACGGTTACCATAACGTTGGCTTCCGATCACAGATCGTTTGACTCGACATTGGCAGCCACGTCGGCATTACGTGAAAATGTGAATATTTTACACTTTTGGGCGAACATTGGCTCACAACGTACTCGTAACTATTCTTCAACCGATGCTACATCGACTGAATTGGTTCAACATCGGGTTGCTTTGTCATTAAAGTGTTTACTGCCAAGCGTAGTTTGATTATCATTTCCCGATTGTAGACCAACGCTTAACTGATTTTGCCGACCTAGAGCCAATCGATACCCAACGTTCAAAAAGTACCATAGGTTTTGTATATCTTACTGACACTCTACCGACCATAGCTAATCGTCACGGATATTGCGCTGACCGTACGACGTTGCGCCAACTAAAGACCAACCGTCAGCCAACTAACTGTGCTACTAGGACAGTGACAACTTATGATGCCTTCCTTGGTTCCAGTTGACAGCGTTAACATTTCTGTAAAACATTTCTGGGAGCTGCACGTCTTCTATCAGCCACCCTAACTACGACATTAGTATCTATATCGACTCCACGTATTTTTCAATCGAACAGTGAAACAATTTTTTGTGCCTACCTTTCTTGGCCAGATTTGGCACATTCTCCCGTCATACTTACGTTCTTCCTTTTTATACAGAGCATGCAAATAATATTTATACCGAAACCCTCATTTTTAAAACTTTCTCCACAAATATTCATGATATTCTGAGCACCTAAGGTTTCATTTTTTACAAATTATATGATTTTTTTGTTATTTCAATCTTCAGGTTAAAATTCCTCAACAGCCATAATGCGCAGTGGTCAAATATTGTAGGAACCATGATAGGAATTTCACTTTGTAGTAATTCCGAGTTAACCACAACGCGTACCTCTTTACAAGTGCCATAACACGAATTTCGCATTGTTGGTGATCTTAAGAGGCCATAATGCATTCTGGTAAATTTTTTCACTCAATGAACATTTTCGGTGTGCCTATCATGTACATTAGAATTCTTTGAAGTATTTGCTTGTAATGGGTTATAACTTATAACCCTTATAAATTATTGATTATACAGATATTCATACCTAAACAAACGTATTGTTTCCAAGAAAAGTTTACGAAATGTTATTGCCTGTCCAAACTAATATAAACGGTAGTGCATGTATGTTAGCGACGATACAACCTACTGTTTATTACGGATTGGGTGCACCCATCTACAAACCAGGTACGAGAAACCAGGTTTATCAACCCGCTCCGAGAGCTTTCCATTGTTTTCTCAACTCACATGGACACCTCACTCATAACACGGACGTGATGAAGAATGCTGCGTTTGAAAGATTCGATGACAATTCAAACGGAACTGATTTTTTTTATATAAATTATTTTTTGTACAGTTATTGAACGTGCGCAATTGAGAACGGAATGGGTTAGTTAAAGCAAATATCGGCGAGATTTATGGGATTCTTAAGAGAATGATTGACTGCAATGTATATTCTTTAGTGTTGAAGATAAGATAAGGGATACATGTTGCATATCAGATTTTAAAACAGAAAATATATTTATCAACGGAAAAGTGTATTACGAAATAATCTATATTTAAGTCCTCACTCGGTAAAAAATACTCGATAGTTACACCATAAATCTCGAAATGAAGGATTGAAACATGCGCCAATATCTATTGAAATAGATTACTAAATTGGCTTATTTGTAATTCTTCTAGATCCTACCTACCCAACACAGGGTCTCTTTGGATGTGAAACTTTTACAATAAATAATATGACTTCAAAACAATCCTATGGCTTGAACAATTCTCTCGACTTCTGCGTTTAAGCGATACCGTACCCTATCGCACCCGCGTATACTCCCTCTAGCGGATATGATCCGATCGGAGCATGTCTTTTAAGAAGCTCAAACTACCCCTACTCCAGATCGCGAACCAGGTTCCAGGGAGCAAGTTCAGGTGGAAGTAACCAACTCTAATGTATGTATGGAGTGGACAAGAATATTGTACAAAATATAGCGGAGAGTACTCGAACCGTCTCCTCAGCACAGCAGCACAATATGAAAATTTACTATCTACATTTATCTCCCATTTTCAAAAAATACAGTGCTTATTGAAGAACCTTTTACACGTCTGCTAACAATTAGTTAGAGTTGCTAGTTAAATTTTATAATGCTACAGAATGCAAAATCCTGGTACGTAATCTAAAGATATAAATAAGTTGTTGCTCGAAGTAACATAGCGTTTCCGAAACTTGAGGAATAGAGCAGCAGTAGAACGATTTCATTACATACACATCGCCAATAGTTATTTCAGTTTCTTAGAAAAATAACCTTACAGATGATAATATACCTAAATTATCATAAAAGTGATACATATCCGTTGTAGAAAAAAAATATCACTTTAAATATTCAATGTTCAATGCGTTGTGTTATTGTAAACTTTCTCTCAAGAACCTCTCTATACACTTTCCACCTTAAATTCATTATACGAGGGATGTTTCCAAAGTGTTGGGAATTTAGCTATAATCTTTCTATTTTGTCAATTTTCACCATTATTACAATGTAATTTTTCTACATAATCTCAATTTAACTGAATACATTTATCCCAGCGATAAGCTAATTTTTTTAAGCCGTCCTGAAAGAACTTTTTCGGCGTCTCCCCAGTCCACCTATTTATGACACGTTTTACGTCCGTTAACCACCCAAATCGAACACCCCGAAAAGGTTTTTCAAAGGTGGTAACAGATAAAAATCACTGGGTGCGATATCTAGCGAGTAAGGTGGATGCGGAAGCAATTCCCATTGTAAATCGTTCGAAACTTCCTTTGTCTTTCTTGCGGTATTGGGTCTTGTATTATCCCGTTACAATAACGGACGCTTATGCAATTTTCATGGCCATTTGCTGTCATGTGCCTACCGCAGTGGTCCGGATAATAAATTTGAATAATATTCTGCGTTAATTGTAGTACCTTTCGACAGATAATAATCCATAAAAGTAATCCTTTCATAATCCCAGAATACAGTAAGTATTGCTTTTCCAACAGACGGAACTGCACAAGTCGTAAGGAATTCACGTTTCGTCAGTGGTTATTATCCGTTGCCAAAATTCATCGCCGTAACGGGCTAACAGTTCTTGAAGTTGACGACAGGTGTCAGACCTATTGAGTTTCTGTTCCGGTCCCAACAGTCTTGGCATCCGGTGGGGTGAAACCTTGCTTACGCCCAAACAATCATGTAAGATGCCATGAATTTATTGTGTACCTATTCCTAGGGGTACACTAATTTAATGAATAGTCATTCGCCTGTCCTCTTTCAGTACAAAAACAGTGCCAGGAAAATGCGTCTATATCAGTCGAACACCTGACTCAGACTGACTATATGCACTGGATAGCATAAACATGTCAAAACTTGTGTATCACCAACAGCGTTGCCTGTAAGTTCTGCGTAATTTAATTAGAGCACAATTCCCGGAACTTTGGAAACATCTCTCGTACAATATCATTAAAAAACGTAAACGAGAGGGGCATGTTTTTTTTGTTAATTATTTTTATATTGGCTACAGTTTCAAATCCGAGGTTGAAATTTTAAATTACGTTTCACATTTATTGACAAGCTTGACAATTCAAATTATATATGACGTTTAGTGACGTATCTTGTAAATTATAATGCATATTTACTGCAGATCGAAAGCTATTCTAGGCAACTTTGTATGGAAGAATTTTGTCTACAGTTTCCACATCTTGCAGTATCATATCTTGATTTATATCAACAAATTGTTCATTGCGTCGCTAAACTTTGTGAAACTGGTGCAGTAAACCCAGTAATGGAAGACTCGAGAAAAGAGCCGCCAAAACTATTGCGGATGTGAGGAACTGTATAGCTCATTCATTTTGGTCATCTAAAAAGTGAAGTAAAAAGCTTTCACCGGCTATCACAGGAAACTAATTTGTCATGTGGTACTTGCCAGCATGTTCCTAAACAAGATTTCGAAAAATATCAATATAAAATTCGTGTAGCGCAAAAACTCAAGCCCACTGACCACGTAATATCTCATTTTAATGATTGTAATAACAAACAAACCTTGCATATACGGTTCAGTGAAAACCCTTATGTCATAATACATAAATCATCGCATTCTGGAAATATTAGTAGCTTCACTAAGAAAAATTATTGGTGCATTATTTTTTCATGAAACCGTAAACGGAGAAAAATATCGCAACAAATTCTTTCTAGATCAGTTGCAATTCAAAATATTTGTGATACCATAACGCATCGACACCTCGTCAACTCATTTAACAACCCAACAGCAAGTTAACCTATTTGTAAGGCCAAATTATAAATGTGTCAAAATGGGAGATTTCAATCTTACACCTATTACTTTTGTACGTCATTTCAGATTTTTGTGGCGTTTCTAATATCAATACTTCTAACGTTGATAACGTCTTATGTTCTACTGTTTATACTGCGCGATTCTTTACATCTCAGGCGCATATAATGAAAATACAGCCAAAACAGGCATTTTATAGATTTGCTTTTATTTTTGAATGCAAAAGTGTTTATGTTTGCTTTCTTTATTTTCCAGATGGATAATCCCTCCTTTCAAAAGGATGTGGAAAAAGGCGTGGAATTATTGGAAACTAAGAAATTGAAGAAAGAAAAGACAGCCACTAACGGTACTACGCCTATTATCGAACCGACATCTCCAGTGTCCCAACCTTCCACTTCTTGTAAACCGGAAATATGTCAAGCAGCTAGAAGTAGATATTCCCCGCCAGAACTTGCGGGGAGTCCATGGCATATAAGAAAAACTATATTTTTGCTTACGTTCCTAATTCTATTGGTGATCTGGATCATCGTCTTCACTACATTAAGTCAATTGAGAATGCTGTGATTTAAGATTTTCGTTGTTCTGTATAGTATTATTGTAGGCGAGTCTTTAAAATGTTTGTTTTTGTTTTTAACAAAAAGAAGCCATGTCCATCTTATTGTACAACATTTGTACCGGCTTTTGTACAAATATGATCGTAGGTTGTTTTTTTGTTGTTATTCTGAATTGAGATTCTATTAGGTACTGAACATGTTTTTAATGATAGTATAATAATGATAAAGCATACAATTTTACTCGTGTACATATCGCTCTATATTTATTTTATACGAAGAAAATAAATTTTTATTACATACCGATGGAGTTGTTTTCATTGTGATAATTTGATTGACGCTGGTAGTACTTTTCTAACGATATCTAACAATTAGTATATTACCTTCCGCCGGTGAAATACGTTTCATCGTGGCTGATTCATCGCCGCAAGTAGGCCGTTTGATCGGAGACATCCAGAATATTTTTATCGGCGATGGGCAGAATCAGCTATAAATACACAATGATAACGAGAACTTTAAGGAGACTGGGTGCTTTTACGGAGATCGAAATTTGCTTCTTAATTCTGTATAATTTATTTATTAGCGACTTGTTTTAATAACGTTTCCTAATAATCTAGAAAAAATTGTAATAATTAAATTACAATTACCTATAAGTATCATACGGACATTAACAGACACCTAGTAGCTTAAAGGATTCATCGAGTAATGTTATTTTAAGAGTTGTTGAAGGTGAATAAATTTGGGGAATCTATAGAGAATAGAGAGAAATGGAATGAGTGCGGCGCCATTTTGACACAACCTCATGGCGCAAAATTTGAATGTTGTAGTTTTACATTCAAAAAGAGAATATTTAATTTTTTGAAATACAACGTAATATTATTAACTGCGAATACTTTAAACATGAAGAATAATTCCATTAATCTTACAATAATAAATTAATTCTTAATTGGACTTGAATATGTGTAAACATTTCTCTTCGATAGACAATTCTACTTTAACAGTAATTTAAAAATTTAATATCTTTTACACATGACCTAAACTTAAACAAATAAATTAATTATCGTGGAATCTGCAGACAGAAGCGTATATGAATGTTTACATGTAATACTGCAGGGCATTACTTTTATTGATAATCACATAAAAATACATCAACATTTTTATTACTGCTTACAGGATTGTTTCATTTCTCTCACTACCTTATTGCAAGATAGGATAGTAGAACCAAAATGGAGGCACGCATGCGTTCGCCAGTTATGCCAGATGAGGGCACTTTTCCCTAGTCCTCGGGATTTTTTTATTTCATTCTCTTTGCTTCATTCATTTTTAAATTGTTCCTATATTTAAAAATCATTACCTTCTCAATATATGCTGCCATCTGCAGATTTGTACTAGAACGTACAAGATATTGTAATGGTGGATGGTGGCTATAATGTTCAGAAAGTTAAAAACACGGAAGATAACTCACTTGAACACAACATACTAGGGGAAGCACAGAATTGTAACTTCATTTAACAATTGGTAGTCAGCCCCGCCGTAAGCCGTTGTGCAGGGTGTGCATCGCACAGTAGCATCAGTAAAACAGTGAGTAATAAAGTTTTATAGCAAATTATCAAGTAGAATAAAAGTATTGATATTATTTAAAATTTGTGAATTTTGTTATTTACGTCGTGAAATGTTAAAAATGAATTTCGAACAATATTCATTTCCATGTGAAAGAATTTTGGCAACGCAATACAAAATTGTGAAGAATTGTTTATTTACGAAATAAACATGAAGATACCTTCCTGTGTGAAATACATGGCTACACCATTTCTACAAAGAAATTGTTTTTCATCGATTTATTTTTAAAAGTAATCAATTTTTCCTTCAAAGCAACAACTTTCCACATATGCAGGAACTCGCATGTCTCAACATTACAGGTGTGATGCATGCAATAACGCTATCTCACATCCACAATCAGAAGCAAGGTATATTAAACGCCCTCACTATTAACAGACTGAAAGAAGCTTAGAGGCTACCTTGAAATCCTTGAAAACCCCAACATAAACTATTTTATACATACTGCAAAGGACACAATCCGCATGCAACAATTTTAATCGGCCTTGTAAGGTGGTCGTATTGATTGGGTATCCGACGAGCCTCAATGCAACTCAGGAATCGTGGCATGGTACACAAACGGCTCAAGATTAAAAGGAGTCGAGGCATAGGCATTATGGTCCTAGCTACAACTTAAAAATCCCTAACTCCCTATCAAACAGAATTCTGCGGAAAGCCTGCTGCGCCATAAAGAACGGCTAGAACGGGTTACAAGACACAACCATAAATATATTTAAACAGCACTAAAGGCTATTGAAGTACAAAATGTATGCAAAATCCGAGGCAATTGATACGCAGCAACCATATTACTTTATGGTAGGTTATATGCCACCAAGGGACCGAAGAATGAAAAGGCAGATAAAGGTCAAAGAAGTAGCGAGCGTGCCTTTCGTTATGTCTAGTCCCTTCTATAGTCTACAAAAGAGCCACATAAAACAGATAATCAAGAAAAGGGGGCGTAATCAACAAACAGAACAAAACCAGGCGGAAGTACTCATATCAGGTTCAAAATTCATTCATATCAAAATAACACAAATAGTGCCATCATTCAACAAAGGGCGCGTTGGATTGTTGGCGTCATTTTTGGCACGTCATATACCCCTAAAATACTAAATACCCCTAAATTAGGATTAAATGCAACCTCTGGCACACATTCTATACAAATCTGCTGCCATTAGTCATACACGACGTCAACACTTCAGTAAGAAATCTCACACATCTATTAAAGAGAAAGAAGAAGATCTTAGAATAGTACTAAGGTAAAAGCTTTCAAATATGTGTTTTAACACACACTATTATAATAGATGCATGCAGGTGGTAATGATTAAAGGCATCTATTGTCACTTATCCCGCTTTGAAGAAGAAACATACAGTGATGGGCAAAAGTCCGAAAACATCTCCATACATACGGGTACTGCTATGAAATTCATTACTTGTAGGTAACTGATATTATTTTGGGACTAAAATGGAAATGTCGGCATTTTAATTTGACTTCCGATTTAACCGAAAGTCACCTTCAACTTCGAAATTTCAAATTGATTACAAAGATATTTAAGCTATCTATATTGCTTTTAATAGTACACTAAGATATGCAATGCATTAGCATAGCGGAAAAATCAAATGCACATATACCAAAATGTAAATATTGGACAGATACAACTTCATCTTAATCTTTCTTGTGTTTCATCTGGCAACTGAGATCTCAATCATTTTCCAAATTTAATCGATTTGAATAACATTTTAGTAAAAAATAATGGAAGGTATAGAAAACTATATATTTTGGAAACTGGAATATTATGCTCTATCGAAATACGAAAAATATACAGGCTATTTCGTCTAAAATTTTGGAGTTGTTACATTGGAATGTTGGTATTTCCGTTTTACTCCTCATAATCAGTTACCTACAAGTACTGAATTTCATAGCAATACCTACAATACTATTGCAGAAATTTAGTTGTTTCCAGACGTTAAACAGAATGTCAAATTAACGGTCTGTATGATGCTTATAGTAATAGCGATTATTACCTTCACTTACACTTATCTTAGTAGTATAGACGGTTGGCGCAACGTTGGCTCCCGACCACAGATCGCTTGGCTTGACGTGAAAGTGTGAATATTTTACACTTTTAACCGAACATTGACTCGCAACGTTCTCCCATACTTACTTGATCTTTAGGCAAACTATCTACTTTTGTTGTGCACCGATCTTTAACAAACACTATCTGAGAATTGGCTCACTGTTGTCTGCCGACCGTGACGTCACATGCTTACAACACTTGGCAAGTGATCTTCAACCGATGCTACACCAACTGAATTGGTTCAACATCAACTTACTTATGTCAACCAAGTATTTACTGCCAAGCTTAGTTTGATTATCATTTGCCGATTGTCGACCAACACTTAACTTTTAAGCTCCTGATGTCTGGTTTGCGAGCAGATGACAATCCAATTAACGCACAGGAGCCGGTATTTGTAGACTAAGCCTTGGACAGAGAATATCTTTACACATGGAAAAGCACGATACGCTTCTCCAAGCAGAACTATTCGCACTTACAGCCTGCGCTGTGATCGCAAAGAGAGGCTGCACGAGGAGACAAATAAACATAATTGACTACCAAGGCAATTATTGTTAATATCCTATTATTAAATCGAAACTAGTAAACACTCGCTTAGTAGATTAGCATGAGTTATATTTGACCTGGATGCCAAGACATAAGGATATTAAGGGCAATATAATAGCCGACAAACTAATCAAGGAGGATTTTGAAAGAGGCTTTATAGGACTAGACCTCATAAGTAAAAATCACAAGCGATTCCGTTAAAAGGGAGATTTGACCTTGGTTAGTTAAATAACATGTAATAAATACTGGGAATGAAGGAGGTGCCAAATTTTCTGTTAACCCAATTAGACGGAGCAGAAGAGAAATTAAGACCATTACCACGTTGGTAACTGAATACTGCTTCTTGAGAAAGCATCTATGTAGTAGGTCGAGAAAGCGAATCTTGGTGTACCAGGTGTGTCGGTAATTCTTTTCCGGTTTTTTCGCTAAAGAAAACACGTTACTTAGAATGGATAGTTAAAATTTATTTATTCAAAGTATTGGCCATTTGATTCTATACATTTTGTCCATCTCTCAGGCAATTTATGAATGCCATTCCAAAAGAACAGTTCCTCCTTTGAGCTAAACCATTCATCGAGCCATTTTTTAACTTCTTCGAAATCGGCGAAGTGCTGCTCTGCAAGCGCGTGCCCCATCGATGCGAAAAGGTGGTAGTCGGATGGAGCCAGGTCTGGAGAGTACGGCGGGTGCGATAAAACTTCCCATCCAAGTGATTTCAACATTTCTTTGACTGGTTTTGCTGTATGAGACGGCGCGTTGTCATGTTGCAAAATCACTTTATCATGTCTTTCAGCGTATTGTGGACGTTTTTCGATCAATGCACAGTTCAAATTGATCATTTGTTGTCGGTAGCGATCACTATTAACTGTTTCTCCCGGTTTCAACAGTTCATAATATACGACACCAATCTGGTCCCACCAGACACAGAGCATGGTCTTGCGACCAAAGCGATTTGGCCTTGCAGTCGATGGGCCAGCTTCGCCAGGTGATAACCATGATTTTTTTCGCTTGGGATTTTCGAAATAAATCCATTTTTCATCACCCGTTACTATTCGATGCAGAAATGACTTCCTTTCATACCTTTGAAGCAGAATTTCACTAACGATTTTTCGATTTTCCATTTGTCTGTCATTCAATTCATGTGGCACCCATCTCCCCATCTTTTGGATCTTTCCCATAGCTTGTAATCGTTCACAAATTGCTACTCGGCCCACATTCAACTTTTCTGCTAATTGTTTTTGAGTTTGTGTTGAGTCTTCATCCAATAGCTCCTGCAATTCCGCGTCTTCAAACGTTTTCGGCCTACCAGGACGTTCTTTATCTTGAACGTTGAAATCACCACATTTGAATTGTCGAAACCACGTTTCACATGTTCTTATGGTTGGAGCATGCTCACCGTAAGTCTCTACTAGCAAACGATGACTTTCAGCGGCTTTTTTCTTTTGATGAAACAAGAAAAGTAATGCGTGCCGCAAATGCACGTTTTCAGGCACAAAACTCGACATTTTCAAAAAATTATAAATCTATAACGCTGTTATTTTGGCGGAACGTAACTTGTGTAGTTTTAAGGTTAATGTCAGTAGAATAAAATTACATATGTATCAAATCATAACATTTCATACTTATGGCCAGTGACATCTGCCGGAAAAACCGGAAAGGAATTACCGACACACCTGGTAGAAAATGTGAACTGCAGGAAGAAACGAGTTTGCATGTAATCTGCACATGTAAGTTACTGAATTTACTAGAACTTTTGAGGATACTCCAATTTCCATGGGCAAGATAATTCCTCTAGTGGAAATGAAGTCCTATTGGTGAAGGTACAAAGGGCATTAAGTTCAAGCGCCCGAGCCATTGATGTCGAACCCAGGCGGTATGAATGGATCAATGAATGAAGTACCCTTAAGTAATTATTTAAGGGCAATCCAGTTATGCCAAATAGTTTCATTCTGAGATGTGCTTTCTTATGTTCTTATCACAGTATGTTTAAAGCGGTTCAGCGAAAAAACGAAAACTCTTCGTCAACACTTGCAGTCACAAGTTTTCATATTGCTTTGTTGATGTATGCAATGACTAAACCAATAAGATATCACAGTTACGACTTCAAAATTATTTTAACGTTGCTAGGCATAAATAGATCAGGATTAAGCTTCCGATACTATAAATGTAGGAACAACAAATAAAATTTTAACATTTTATAATGTATTAGACTATTAAAAATTAATAATTTTAGATGTTGCAGTAACCCAAAGTTAATACATGTATTGCGTAATAGGATTACGAACAAAAAACCAACACAAATACCGCTAAAGTAAAGGTTAAAAGTGAATATTTCAAGCGATTTGAGCGAATAGTCTTCACCAGTATTCTCTAGCATTTTACCTAGTTTAGTGCGCCATAGCACAGACAAGATAACATAGATACTTGTGTCTGTGGCCGTCCTGCTAATCTAGACTTGCAAGTTTCGCTATCATCCGGCAAGAATTACGCATTTATATTGCCAGTGCAATAATGTAAACTTGTATACTTTTTAAAAACAACAATTTCGTTCGGCACGTTTAAATGACAAAAAGAAACAACATATGAACTGTTTGTATCTCAAGGCTAAATAATTACCATTTTAACAAACTTGTCTGTAATATACCTGTACGATTTAAGTGTGCATAAGTTAGACATTGTGACGTAAATTCAATCTATCTGTTTCAAATCGTGCCTGTGCAGTAGATTACTTACAGACGGTCTTTAAAGACAATTTAGTGAATTTTGCGTTTAAGTACGTTATCGGTAGGAACGACGATAAGATTATACGGACAATAAGTAAATAAATAAGTGATCGTCTCGAAAATGAAGTTTGTCTAAGATTACTTTTCCTAGTAAGTAAAATATTTCGTGTTAAAGCGCTGCCGACAACAAACATGAATAGAAGCACGGAAATATTGACTACGACAGCGGGGAATTCTCAGGTGAGAAATTTCGTTTTTGGCCATTAATTTTTATTAATCAGTTTTAATAATAATTATAATTTTAATATAAATAAATAAGGATAGAGAAAACTAAAATTTATTAAAAAGCTAGTACTCCCCAGATCATATAGATGTATATCTCTATGGTTTTCATTATGACCTATAATAATTATTATTAATTTTTAAATCTATACTTGGTTATTAAATCTAACACGAGCATATAAAATTAATTCGTTACAAAGGATATTGACCGATTTTCAGTTTGTTTATAAAGATACCTTTGTGTCTTCATGTTATTTTAATCTGTACTGATAAAATTAATGTCAGGATTCAAATATGCTTGATATACGTGTGTTATTGTTATATACATGTATATAAGTATGAGATATTAGGTGTGTGCTAAATAACTTATTTATCATTGCTCAATATTTACTTTTGGGCAGAATTAAGGTAGCAAGAAAAAATCAAAGGATAACATTTTCCACTAGCTGCGATAAAATTCTGCCACGTTAAAAGACCAAACTAAAACTGAAACTGAAAAGACCAAAGTGGACCATCTTGATAGAAATACGGGATACTCATTTTTCATTCACTGCCCTTTTGTTTCTTAAAAGGCAGCGATCTATCTTACTTGCTTGCTCTGCTTATTTTACATAATTTATTGTTTTATACTTATTTCATAGAAAGTTAATTAACGATAAATACATTTTGTTCTCATTTTTAGAACAGATATTAAAATCTTCATTCAATATTCTTTGCAAAAAATTTTGTGCTACAGAATTTTGTCAATATTTTTCACTAGTTACACACATTATTATATATAACGAAGAGGAAGAAGAAATAATGGCGATGATGGTATCGACAAGTTCTACATAACAATGCTTAATTACATAAGGTGTTCAATTTCCGTTACAAACGATACAAATTTGGTTTCTTAAACTGAACACCTACACTACCGGCCATAAGTGTTTACCCACCTTTAAAATATTACAAAAACAAGTCAAATACTAATTATAAAATAAACCTTTATTCTGTGCTTATACAAAGTACTTTAACAATTATAAAAACAATGTGCTTGTCAATTTTCTAACAATGATAATCATAAAAATTCTTAAATTTGGGATTCGTCAATATGACCACCTTTCGCTTTTATTACTGCCGCACACAGTTTGGGCATCCTTTCTAACAGCTTCGCTAGTGTTAGTGGCTCTATTTTCCTCCACGTATCCTGTAGTTGCGTCCAAAGTACTGTTGCCGATGTTGAAGCAGATTTTCGAACCTGTCGATCGAGTTCCTCCCACAAAAGCTCGATCGGATTGAGATCTAGACTTTGGGGCGGCCATTTCGTAACAGTAATTTGGTTTCTGTGCTCCAGCTGTTCTAAATACTCACGGCATATCTTGGCAGTGTCTTTCGGATCATTATCGTGCTGGAACACGAAGTTCTCACCGATTAATCGTGTTCCAGATGCGATAGCATTCCTCTCCAAAATCTCACTATAGCCTTCTTTTTTCATGATACCACCTATTTTGACCAAATCTCCCACAGAGGCACCGCCAAAACAATCCCAAATCATAACTGATCCTCCTCCATGTTTCATTGTTGGTATAACACAGGATTCAAGTGCTCGTTCCCCTTTCGATCTACCAACAAATGTCCTTCTGTTTGAACCAAAAGTGAGAAATTTAGATTCGTCGGTCCAGAGTACTTTCTTCCAATCTTCCAACGTCCAATCTTTGTGTTCTTTTGCCCATATTAACCTTTTAACTTTGTTTGCTTTGCGTAATAGCGGTGTCCGCATAGCAATCCTTCCATGCAAACCAGCTTCGCGCAAACGCGTTTTCACTATGGTGACACTAACTGGTTTTGGACGCAAATATTCACTTCGGCAGCAATTTCTGGCGCTGTTTTTCGTCTATTTTGCTTGCTTGTCATTACCATAGCACGATCTTCTGCTGGTGTTGTTATTTTTTGCCATCCGGGTCGCCGTTTATTCAATACACTGCCACTTGCTTGATATTTTTTCACATTATAATCCACGTTCTACGGTTCTACGGTTTAATTTCAATAATGTAGCAATTTCTCGGTTACTTTTACTGATGTTGTGATATGCCACTATTTGATCGCGCGTTTCTGTTGATAATTCTTTTCTTGCCGACATTACTTTAATTTTACTGGCTGTTTTAAAACACTTTGCACAAACTCTTCACTATTCGCTGCTTGTAATGGGAAAGCTGAATGTAAACTAAATTTTTCATTATATTGAAGTGCCTGTGTCGTCTGTTATCATATTTTAAAATTTAATAAACATTTCCCAGAAACTGCTCTTTATCTAGTCCGTCTACCTGAGTGGATCTAAACCGCAAAAAAGGATCATTTCCAATATCTTAATGCCAGTCGGCTCATTACGTAACACAGAACATTGCATAGCAACTATAATCTATCTCGTACTTACAGTTTAATAATACAAATACTTTTATAGGGATAACATGTAGATTTGAAGAATCGCCAATTATTAAAACCATATATAGAAAACAAGATATAGTACGAGAAAATAAAACTTATAGTCCAGTTGTTGGAGCATGTCTTATTTGTTCAGGATTTATGTTATCAAACACTTCTCTTACTCGTCGCTCCAATTCTGCTTTGGTCTGTACTGTGACCGAATACTTCAATGATTTTATTTGTCCCCATAAAAAAATGCAATGGCGTTAAATCAGGAAATCTTGGTGACCAATCCACCTATCATTTGCTCGTTTACTCAGCAAAGGATTTACCTCATAAGAAAAATGCACTGACGCCCCATTTATTTGGTATCAGGAAATTCTCCGATCTAACGGAGGCAACGCGTCGAGAATGTCTGCTACGCATTGTCGCGGAATTGCTGTATATTGCTCACTGTTTAAGATGCTACCATAAATTTGAAAACGTATTCATTATTAAACAAAATATATTAAAACTAATAGTATCCTGAAAGATAGCTTCACGAATGAAGCGAGAATTTTGCGGTGTCTAGTGGTGCCGGTTGCGTCTATTAGCAATACCCTTTCTGGTAAATTTGGAATCATTTGTCCAAATAATTTTTTGTAAAAATTCTGGATCTTTCTAGGACCATATTAATATTCGCTCACAAAAAGCGAGATGGCGAGCTTCATCGCCAGGATTAAACACTTGCACGATGTTAAAGGTGTATGCGTGCATTTTATATATGCAGAATGCGCTTTACTGATGAATATGATAAACCTAATTCCTCAGCAGCAGCACATATGGAACTGTGAGGGTGGCTGTGAAAGTAAGCTAGTACCATTATTCCATAGTTCTCATCTTCTGTTATAGGTTTTGGCATCTGCTTATTACGCTTCCAATGTCCAGTAAGCAAAAAGTTTTCTTGAATTTAATTCACTCGGCAAATCATCTGGCAATGTAATTATTGCGTTACCCCAGTCGGGTATTGGGTTAAATGCTAAAGCAATAACCATTTTAGCGTATAAGGCGAAATCAGGATCATTTTTATAGTGATGTAATAGATCTAATTGACTTAATGATTTTTCATATTCTTTGCTAAATGGAAAAAGCATTCTTGTACTTCTTCTTTCAGAATATTCGCTTCAAAACTTTGCAAAGCGGCTAATTCAAAATCACATGAAATTGACGGTGGCACTAATTCTTGCAACATATCAAATAATTTTGTCAAAACATCTCTAGATTTGAAAGCAGAAGGGCTTTAAAAGCAACATGCATAAAATAACGTACACCTATTGAAATGAATTAGGTGCAATTTTGAATGTTCCGTCCATAAAAAAATCGCTACGATTTGTTACCACTATCAAATTTCGGTATTTCCCCAAAATCACATACAGTGGTTTTTGAATTTATATGGCATGGTTACTATAGAAAAAAAGCATACATATAACGTTCTTCTGCAATTCGGTGCATTACGAAAGCAATTGTTCATGCCAACGGATAAATTCACGTTAGGTTATGACAAAGCAAATCGTTGATCTCAGTTGTTAAATTGTTGCGCTAATTTCGCGCTAACCTATATGGACACAGCCTCAAAGGTGTCACTTAGTAAGTTCGACGAAGTGCCGGAATTTCTAAATCATATAAAGTTGCAGGATTTGGCGGTGCATAATTAATCTAATTATTCATTTTTAATTAGCTTTTTGTGTATTTTTGGACACAGAGGTTGCCTTTGACAATACCTCCTTCTAGAGCGTCGAAAGAGCGACCTCCCATCGTCTACAAAATGGATTAAAGCCATGCTCCAAAGTCGACGAATAAGCGCGACGCAGGGATTGGAAACGACAACAGTTAGAGCCGACAAAGGCTGCTCTCAAAGAGAAGTCTTGTCATCTCTGATCTGGTGCCTGGTTGTAGATGATTTCTTACAGTACTTGACCTCGAGCAAAAGGGTACGCTGACGACCTGGTAACCATGATCTGAGGAAAATATGAGAATATTATATTCCAACTTATGCAAAGAGTCTTGACGATAGATACAAATGGTAGCCTGCACATAAACCTGAAAAAGATTACAATCGTTCCTTTTATAACGAAAAGGAAAGTCTGTTTAGAAACACCCTCCATCGAAGGGAAAACGATTAGCTTCAGCGATGAGGTTAAATAATTGGGAGTCGACAAAAGACTAACATGGAACTCCCACATGTCCAACTTACAAAAAAAAAGCCACTGCGGCATCACTAGTATGCGGCAGGCTACTAAGCCTTAAAGCCAAGGTACTTAAGCCTCAAATGGTCATTTGGTCATACACAGCAATAATTAGACCCATGATCACCTACGCCTCTTTGGTTTGGTGGCCAAAAACAACTCAGAAGACAGTGCAATATCAGCTTCAATAAATTCAGTGGCTTGCTTGTCTCAACATCACAGGTGTGATGCGCACGTGTCCCACAGCAGTGCTGGATGTCCTGCTAGGATTAACGCCGCTTCACATCCACATTCACAAACAGGCTATATTGAGTGTCCCCCTGCTTTGCAGAATGAAGGTACTGCAGCCTGTGGGTCTTAGAATCTTTGAAGGCTCCAACATAAATTATCTGACGTAATTGCAAAGGACCCTATGCAATTTTAATCAGTCTTACATGATGATCATTGAAAGCCGTACTGAGTGGGCATCCGGGCAGCCCCAAAGCAAAAAAGGTTCCCTGGCATGGTCCACGGACGGCTCAAGAATAGGTGTTAGAACAGGTATAGGCATTAGTAGGCTTAACTATCACCTTAAAATTCCTACAGGATACCACATCAACATATTTCAAGCAGGGATCTCTGCTTTGAACTTGTGCGTCATAAAGAACCTCGAGATAGGGATATTCAGTGGCAGTCAGGCAGTTATAAAGGTTATCAAAGCCTACTCATACGAATCTGGTCTGATTCACGAATGTACACACAATTCAAGGCAATTGGGGCACAAAAACCACGTTACTTTGGGATGGATCCTAAGCTAGGTAATGAGAAAACAAACAAGCTGACTAGAGAAGCAGCGAATATGCCCTTCATCGGTCCTAACCCCTTCTGTGGCCTACAAGAGAGACAGATAAAACAAGTAATTATAACATAGGATGACTCGTACTGGGAAAATGTTTCAGGACAAAAACAGGCGAAAGCATTATCAGGCTCGCCTAAGACAGTAAAAATAGTACTATTGTTCAGCAAATTACTGGCGGAATTTCTGACAGGTCATGCAGCCCTAAAATATCACCTATTCAATCTAGGAAAAGCTGATGATCAAATCTGTCGTCTAAGCCAAGAAGATATGGACACGACAGAACACAATCTATGCACATGTATTGTCATCAGGCGCACTCGACAACATATCAGTAATGATGTAGTAGATCTAATCGACTCAAATTATTTTTCATATTCTTTGCTATTTCTGACATCTGCTGAACTGGGAGATGAAGATCGTAGAGTAGTTTTAAGCGCACCTTGACAAGCATAGCCGATATTTTGTGAACATTGATTTATCACCAGACACGTTATTTCCTGCGTTTCTTGAACACTTTCTTTACTTTAACTAACATTTTATTTTATTTGTTCTACTTTGGCTGCCGCAGAATCATGATTACGTGCATTTACAGTTTTAATAATTTCTTCGTTAGCTGGATGAACTCTCGCATTACATTCTTTTCTTCGTGTTTCGTTTGCGGACAATTCAACAAACACGTAAATATATCCGTCTTTCAGAAATTTATCAGGATTATCTAGGTTGCGACTTAATAACTGTCCCCATTTCCATTTTGATCTTATCCCTTCAAAATATGAAATCAAACTAATCAAAACATTTCACTTTAGTGCTTTCGTTCTGCATTACATTATAATACTTAGGCAATTATTGTATTTATTTTGACCTACAGTTATATCATTACAAACAATATTCTTGCTTGTAAATTAAGTTTATTAGGCATTTCTCCATAACCCATAGATTTAAAATCTTTGATGAAAGTTCTGAGTTTAAGCTTCACTACTTGTTTGTTATAGTGCTTACAAGATAGTATTCCGAGAAAATCGTTTTTAATTTTGGGAAACTTCACATGAGATATATTATCAGTCTACCAACTTCATCTTTAAGGACTCAGCAAACACTTTAAATTCGCAATTAATTTATTGATAACCTGATACGGACAGATTGTGTACATATCCCGTTTTGAAATGATTGATATATGTATATTTTTACAGTCCTACGACACACTTAGATCATAAGGATAACGTTAGAAAGGACATTTACAATTTACATAACATCACATTATACAGTTACGTAAATATACTTAGTATGCAGGTACCCACTCCAAGTTTGCATAGCAACCTGGAGACGATAACAAAATACTGCTCGAAATTATTTATATTTAGTTAATTGCTTGTTGTATTTCCTATTTTTGTTCTATTTAATATAGGAGTGTTTTAATAATCAATTTTTTAGTGTAGTTATAGTTATTTTCATCAAAAGTTATTAAAAATATTTAGATGAATTAGTTTACAAAAGTCCATGATATTCTAACGATTCAACGTTTATTTAAAATTAATAGAAGTCGTGATTTCTACAGCCTAGCTGGAAGAGGTTTCCTTTCTGTTTAAGATATCGGCCATTAAAAAAACACAACAAGATTGGGCAAAAATCTCAAATTATCTCAATTGTTTCAAAAAAAAAAGATGAATGGGAACAGGCAATATTGAAGAAAGTTAACATGAATTGAAGAGGGGCATTCAATAGCGTATACGGTGCATTCCATTAAAACAACCAAACTTATCGTGCGCTGCGGAAACTGAACAACTTTATATACTTGAATATAATTTTATGTTATGCAGAACTTGTATCTGAATATCTTTTGTTTGTAAACACTTCTTCTATATTGCTCACAGAGAAATTATCTTCCGCTTACGCACTAGGTGGACAAAAGTACAACAAAGAAAACGATAAGCTATACACGCAAGTAAACGATAATTACTGTTTCTAGTAAAATGAGCATGAGAAGTATTAGCAGAAAATTGAAATATGTGTTTTAAAACAAAACATAGAACTTCTATAATGTATATAGACTCCACAAAAAGTTAACATTCTCCAGCCAAGAAGACTAAAAATAATTCTTATAACCAGTATCTTGGCTAAGTAGAGAAGAAAAAAGTTTTTAAAACATTCAAATTACAACAAACATAACAAACTTTAAACAATTTATTGGAGAAGCTGTTAATGTGGTCGTTTCACTTTAATATTTCAACAAAAGGATCCAAAAGCTTGCCTGAAGATGTAAGTTCAATAATATTGCCTTTTAACACGAGGTTACGTTAATTTTATTTAAGCTTACTAATTTCATATTGCTACTGTTTAACAAATTGTTAAATTATACCACTGCTAAAGTTGGAGGTGAAATATGAAACAGGTTTCTTCAAGTTGCTGGAAGTTAATATAATATTAGTATCATCAACATGCAGAGTAAAGTTATCACAAATATTCAAAAAACAAAACATATCGTTAATGAAAATTGAAAGAAGTACATGACCCAAAACAAATCCTTGCAGAACACCTCATACCTTTGTGAACGGAGATTTTTCAAAACGATTATTTTTTCCTTGTTTTGAGGTGCAAATTTTATTAAAACTATAGAATGTCTTATGACTTCGTAAGTACTGAAGGTTTTTTCTTATTTTCTTGGTAAGGGTACATTGTTGTAATATTTATAAAATTCTTTTAAAATTGTTTTAAATTTTAAATTTTCAAAAAAAATTACACAATAAAATTCACTTTTTTAAATGGATCGCCTGTATATTTTTGCATTATTGAAGATCACTAACTACGCTCCATTTATCCCCAGATTATGTTCTGAAGTTCTCGCATTACAACTGTTTCTGTAAAATTGGCAATAAAGTTAGTTGTATGAATAGGTTGACGACGTCAGTAAATTGTTATTATCACCAGATATTCGGGGTGAACATTAGGAAAGTATTGACGTTTGCAATTCCAAAATAATTTTTCTCGATTTTGTTAAATGGAACATGTCTAGAAATTATGCAGATTTACATTCATACAGAATAATCAAAATTCCAATATTCATTCTTTCTTTTCTATTTAAAAATAAATTTTAAAAGAATTGATTTATAGAAAAAGTGGACGTAAGAAAAAATATAGTTACTTATCGATTCATTCTTGTTGCTTCGCCAAAGAACAACACTTTAAAAATAAAATAGAGATGTTCTAATTTACCATTGGCAGTAACTTTCTTTCTTTATTATTCGTTAAACAAATCGTCCACTTATACCTATGTTCTTACTAGTATTTCTTTGGTTTGGTTTTTGGATCTTCCATAATTGCCATCAGAACGTTTAACTCATTTTCTTCATTTCCTGCTCTTTCTTTTCTTTCGCATTTCTTATAAACGACATTTTCAATTTCGATAAATCCTATCAAAAATCGTTTTTGTGGATGTTTCCTGTCTGAAGATCTTTCACTGTAAATTCTTCTAACTAAAAATGAATTCTTTTCTGCTTCACCCAGTATGAAAATCATAATAATTAATTTTATATAAAACGAACGCTTTACAGTGTATTTTTCATACTTTAACAACCTGCCATTTGTTTCATTTATTATTAATCGCTAATCTGATAATCTTTTAGCTACATTAATTTTATTAATAAATGTTGATTATTCTGTATTATTATAGAAACCATTAAAAATAGATATAGGAATCTCATGGTTGAAATTGGTAAAGTTAACACTATCCAGATGACAACTCCGTACATCCGGTGATAAAAGCAACTAACGTTGTCACCGAATTTCAACCTCTCCATGCAACTTGCTAAATTCGATAGCCTTTGGACGTAGTGCTTTTTTTGGGATGTGATTTATGAAGTTAACAGAAACAATTGTAATTCTAAACAGGTTACTAATTTGAAAATAAATGGAGTGTAGTTAGGAATCGTTAAGATAAAAATATACAGGGTGTTCTGTTAAAAGAAAAGTGAATACTACCGTGCCACCTTTTTTATATATCAGAATATATTTTCTAGAGATCCGCAATTAACATTATATCTATTATATCCTCAAAATATCAAATTACTATCTACGAAGAGTCCTTAGAAAAAGATAGATAAACAAAGTATTTTCTGGAGATTTTTCAGCATTTCTCCATATAACACTGTACACTTTTCTAGGCGTTTCTCCAACTTTTTTAAGCCCTCCAAACAGTAGGATTTCACAAGGTCGTGAACAATTGTCCGCCGAGCCATTTTCTTAAAATTGGAAATAACAAGAAGTCACTGCGGGTCAAATTCGGTGAATGTCGTACTAATTCTAACTTAAATTTCATAATTTTGGCCATCGAAACTGCGCAGGTGTGCATCCGTGCATTATCTTGATGAAAGAGCATCTTTTTCCTTTTCAAATGAGGACGTTTTTTCTCGATTTCTTCGCTCTACCAGATCAGTAACGACGCATAATACTTTCTAGTTATTGTTTGCCCTCCTTCCAAGTAATCGGTGTAGATGATTCCACATGCATCCCAAAAAAACCGAGACCAGCACTTTCCCTGCCAATTTCACCGTTTTCGCCTTCTTCGGAGCCCGTTCGCCTTCAAAAACTCACCGTTTTAACTGTTCCTTTGTCTCCGGGGTGTAGTAGTGTACCTATGTTTCGTCCACAATTATGTATCGTGGTAGAAACTCGTCAGGATTGCGACGGAAAAGCGTCAAAACAGCCTAATCTCCATTGAAAGCAAACGCAACACCCTGCCAAGACTTTTTTCGCACCCAATTTTTCGTGCAATATTGAAGACACTGTACCTTGCGATATGCCTGTGGCCTCAACTATTTCGCCCACTTATCGTGGATTTTGTCGATCACTTCGAGGGTAATCACACCACTGGACGTTCAGAACGATGCTCATTTTTTGTGGATGTACGGGGACGTTTAAACTCATTTAACCAATTGTAAACGGTTGCTAACACAGGAGCAGATATGCCATGAACTTCATTCAACTTAGCTTTGATCTCTTTCGGTGTTAAGCCTTTTAAATATAACCATTTAATCCCCCTTCGAAACTCACTTTTTCTTCATAAACAAAAATTCTTTGCTTAAATCAACAATAAACGTGAAACCGTGCGATGGATGTAAATGAGACCTTGACAACTGTCTAGTAACTTACTAGAAACAAACTATTTTAGATACTACGAGTGCTATCTATTAGATTTTCTGAGGATTTCTTGAACCACCCTTGTAACATACAGTCCGAGTAATAAAAGAAATGGGGCAAAACAAACACAGTTTAAATTTATATTTTACGTTTATTATTATACTTCTAAGCTATAGGAATATATTTAATCGAGTATTCTTTTAGAATGTTTATATTTTGTTTATTCTATTATTTTATTCCGCAGCGCTAACCACAGAATAATTAATCACGTTATGCAATAAAACAATTTATCATTGAATTCTAGGTAATTCAAAATGAATAATTTATTCTCTATTTTTTTTTTCTACAGCCGGATATTCCCCAACCCGAAAGGCAAGACACAAAAGTAAGCTTGAGAAACATCGTCATGGGATGGGACACTCAAAAATCCTACACCTTCATCGGCTTGTTGGTATGCTTCTTCGTGTGGGCATGCTTATTTTTCCCACTAATGGAGTAGCATTGTAACCGATTCCGATCAACTTCAACGAAAAACTGTATCAAATATTGATGAGATTATTAAAATTAAGTAAATCTTAAATGTATTGTTTTATCTAAATTCACATTGTACTACTTATTGAAATAAAAAAAATTATTTTTATTTCGTATTTCTTCTTTTGATAACAGTGCCATCTATATTTAAAAGGTTGTAGCAGCAATTACTATATTGAAGAACAGAGGTTCATCAATAAGATATTAGCTGATCGTCAAGATGGATCTCATGGTTAACCAAGTTTGTTCATTGTACTAAAATAGGATTACAGAAAAAAAGTATCTTTAGATGGTTCTCTAGCGTTAGTAAGTAACACAGCGTAGAATGTCTACTCTTCGCTATTGTGTTCCGCTTATAGTGGTTGCATTATTGATAGTTGGTGAATTTTTATGTAAGTATAAAAGGTGATGGGTGATAGATGTCGGAATTACTAACCTATTTGCTTTCTCGCGCGATGTTTGTACTTCTTGTCTTTTTTCTGTTACAAACTACTATTTAGTCAACTACCAAAGACAAGAATCATCAGTAACTATTCTATTAAATGTATTTTGGCTTATTTATTTTTGATGAGCACAATTACCAAATTTATTCAAATGTTTGATTTTTTGAACTTCTATTTTTAGGATATTTTCATATGTTTACATTCATCTTTGACTTGTATTCATTGAAATCTCATACTGGGTGAACTAGTTCTGATTTTATCTAAATTGTATTTTTGCATTGATAATGCTATATGTTATGTTAATATAATCATTTATCATTCGTTATTTATTACTAAAAAATAATTGTTGTATACCAACACTATTAACTATAAGTATGTGATTTGTGATTAGCTTCGATTGTAACTTAAGATAGTAACCGTTTATATAAATATTAAATATTTGAATTGATTAAATTTGTTTTTACAATTTAAGAAATAGATCCTATCTGATATCTGATTGTTAAAAACTTATTTATGATAAAACAAAAGTATAATCTTAGGTCAAATGTTTAAATATCGATTAAGTGTTACAACATCGTTTTTTAGCTTACTTCCAGAGCGTTTCTTTTTGCAACGTACTAATCCTATCATCACCGCTGCTTGTACATCATTAAGCCAACTTTAATTACAATTTTCTTTTTGCTTCGCATAAGTAATGGTACAATTAAAACCAGAACAAAAACAAAAATAAAAATATATTTGTAGTAAGCATTTTTCAATGAATATGACTAGATACTGCGGATCGACAACTGCCCCTATCGCCGACGCTTAAGTTAGAGTGAGATACGTTACATTCATCCAACCGCGGCATACATATTCGTTAAGGAAAGCGGTACACACTACTTCTGCGTGTTTGTCTGACTAGAGACGCTCAGCCTAAATGTAAAACATCAGAGGTGTAGATGCATCGGACGGAAAGCGTAGTTTAATTCCTAATATCGCAAAAGCGTTAAATAACGATGAATAATGTCTATTTAAATAATTTTGAAGATGTCTTTTGGCAATTTTCCAGCTTTAGGCATATAAGCTGCAGCATCACTCGCAAAGCTTTACTGCTGACAACTGCTTCCGTTGTTGTGTCAACGTTTACCCGTTCTATGTATATAAAATACCAACAATGACGTGAAGTATGGCTTCGCATCCATAGTTTCGCCTCCTACGTCGCTTTTAATTTCATTTACGACTTTTGTGTATATTTTTGGGAGATAGTTTTTTCCTAACGTTGACTCGCCGAGAATACTTCTACTCATATATTTTGCCAGAAAATTGGATTATCTAGTTTTCGGAAAGGTATATTTGCAGCCACATGAGAGAGGGAGATCGCCATAAACATTCTTATTCGAGACGTCAGGATTGCGATGAATATCGGCTTTTGAATGGTCCGTAAATCAAGAATTTTTTTGAACAATTTACAGTAATTGAATAAATGTACAATAAATCTTTTTGTCGCTGACAACTACGAAACAATCATGATCCCTAATCCAGGTATTTGCGAGGTCTTGACGAGGACGTCTGTTAGGCGACATAATTAATACAAAAGAAAACAACGAAAACCAAATTAATATATTTCCACAAATTAAACAAAAAATAATTCCAATAGTAGGAGATGAAAGGAAATCAAATTTAATTAAAATAAAAAAGAATTCTGAAAATGTTCAATTAAAAGGTATATTGTAAATATGCTGGATTAAACTAAAACTATAAACTAAAGATGATAACAATGATCAAAAGCAAAGAAAAAATAATTGTGAAAGAAACTAAACAACTAATCTTATATAGAACAGGTATTAAAAAAAAACCTAGCCTCAGAAAAGGAATTAGAAACATTCACCTCCTTACTATACATTAACGACTGACTCACGCGGAGAGTGGAAAGAGTGTGACTTGACTGAAGGACGTGTGTAAACCGGCACGACTCCATACGGACGTCTATGCTAAATGATAGAGGTGGTCGTCGATCCGCCATATGATAATAACCCACCATATACCATATACCACATACAATGTATATCTTGCTGCATGTTTCCTTTTTCATTATCATAATAAAATACAGGTTTGTAACTCACTTGACATTAGGGTACCAAACAACTAAACACCAAGTGGCTAAAACTATTAGTACCTCACTGATTTAACAATCATTTTTATCACTTAATACTTTGCATTACATATCAATCAGCAATTGCGCAAATTCTTTTTGAGAAAAAAGTCACAGCAATTTTATGATATAAAGGCATTCATGCTGCAACACAATCTAATGTTTGGAACAATCGCCAAAATTCAACAATCGTCAACACCAATCCGCTATGGCAAGGTCCATCTACAACTCCCTGGCCGGAGTTAGCCGTGCGCAAACCGTATAATCGACCAGCAAGTGGTACTGTTAGCTCTTCAACTAACCAAGTTTCTGTTCCAAATCAAAATGCACCTACTAATCAAAATAAAAACGTAAACACAAATGCAGGTGCAAATCTGTCGTATGGCCCTGGAACAGGCGCAAATGTAGGCCAAAATTTAAATACTAAAGCTAAAAGCTCGGGCAATATTGATGGTATTGCCTTATCGTATGGACTAAGTTACAATAGGAACAGTCCATCACCAAATCAAGGTAAACCAATTTCGCCAAGCTCGAGTCCAAATGTAAATACTCCAAAACTAGGACAAAGCTATTCGAATGTAGTAAGGCAAAATTCAAACGATCAAAGTAACTCAAAAGCTAGTCAAAATACACGTATGCCTACTGTAAAGCCTTTAATGCAGAAGGTCAACAGTCAGAGTGTTCCTATAAATACCATCAATGTTCAACAACCTGGTAAAACAACAGGGACTGTGCTACAGCCAACGACACCGGCCTCAACATCAACGGTCGATGAGGATGAAGAGTTAAGACAATTTTCTGAAACTCTGTTGCGGAAGGATGCTAACAATGCTGGTAAATATGTAACGATCAACTATCAAGGAAAAACAACTTCAAGATCAACGAATGATGAAGCAGCATTGCCGTAAGTTTTTCGGTTCTTTAACACTTTGTTTTTGGGGTGAAATATTGTTTATATTATATTAAAAACACTTGATTTTTTCAGATTATTGACTATCCAAAAGGAAGCTTATAACATTCCAAGCATCTCAAACCTTATACAATTACATAATAATTATATATTAGAGACCAACGTAAACGAGCACGTTAGTGCACAAGAAAAAATGGAAGAAAATGCACTCCTTGATTCTTTACTATCTACGCCAGTAATGCAATATACCAGAAATTTTCTAATACAAAAAGGTATACTGTTCTTCTTATTTCACTAAAAATATTTATTCTACTATTTCACATTGTTTTAAAAGGTGCAATTCCAAAAGATCCGAAGTTATTTAAAGATAAATTGAAAGAAATTTGGTTCAATATGTATTCTCGTGGTCAGGGTAAAATTGGGTCCAGCGGATTTGAACACATTTTCTTAGCAGAAATAAAGAATCAAGACGTCACGGGCCTTCATAATTGGTTGTACTTTCACGATGCTGAAGCTAAAAATTCCGTTAATTACTTAGGTTATATGAAGAAACTGGAATTGGACAATAACGTAAGACTGGAGACTATTTGTCCTGTATCCTTTTAAATTTCATCGTACAACATTTTAGAAAGGCGCCATTTTGAAATTTCATATGAATTTGAATGGAATTGACAAACCCGTGAGCTCTATGTTCATTGGTACTAGTCCAGAATTGGAAATAGCCTTATATTCAACGTGCTTCTTGTTACGGCCAGACAAAGTTTGTCCGTTGAGATTTGATGGGAAGAGATTCATAATCAGAACGTACACTTTCCGTTATCGTGGAAAAAATATGATTGGCAGTGCGTTCCCGGAAATCTAGCAATATTTTTTTTATTTTAATTTTATAGAGCAGCTATGAAATAAATATTTTTTAGTAATATGTGTATGGTTCATATATTCACTTCATGCATCATTTTACAATTCATAAAGTAATAATTCAGTGAGTTCAATTGGCAGGTTTCGTGGATCTAGGTAACAAGGATCCCAATTGAGACATCCTTTACAAACCCTCTCTGGTACGTTGGTAGTAGATTTTATTTAATATAAACTTTTAACACAAAACCAACAAGCAATACAAAAGTATTGGCACACTCCACACCTCACAAGTTTAATTTATTAATCTGGAACAGCTGTTTCGAGCATATGGTGATCCTGATTTTTAACCAAAAACCGAATGATGTGAGAAAGAACTTGAATTCCAATATCCCTGTTCTATCCCAACTTTTGAGAAAAATACTATTTATAAGTACCTGCTTTTGTCACACACGATAAAACTAAGGCATGCGAAAAATGCGGAAAAATAAACGAACAGGTCTATAACCATTGCAGCACGAAACATAAAACGTGTGCTTTGCCATAAGAAATCAAACAGAACTGAGAATGACAACGGTCCATTCTCTTTATCCATCTAATTCCCGCTGCGAAGTTACGTTCTTAATCAATTTCAGGTTTTGTAATATAATGCTATGCCTGGTTTCGTTTATATATTGTGCTATGCTTGACGATTCTGTTCTACCAAAACGATGAGATCTGATATATTCCTTGAATCTAGTGCCTATCGCTGTTTTTGTTTAATCACTATAGGCTTTGTCACAGTTACTACATGCAATTTTATAAATTCCCGACCTTCCCTTCATGTCCTGCAAATCTTTCGGATTACCAAGAAGATTTTTAAATTTATTTCGCGAACTGGATCTACGTTCATGTCTTAACCCCTAAAAGCTTTACCAATACCATTCGATATACTGTGAAGGGGAAGTTTCACAAATTTCTTACCATTAGTTTCTACGGGGATTAAGGTCGCAGCCACCGTGGTTTGAGTCGGTCATACTGTATTTGCTAGTGCTTGTTTCCTTTCTATAGATGTCTATTTCCAGTTTTTTGTTGTTTTTAATTACTAAGTTAATGGTTCAGTTCTTTTTCTACTGTGAATGTAATACTTTCAAATTTTGAACTAAGTGCCGTGAGAAAATCCGGAATAGTACTTTTCTTAGTATCAAAGAGCACGAAAACATCATCTACATACCTAAGCCAAACTCTAGGAAAATATGCGGCATCCTTTCTGATACACATTTCAAATTTACTCTTACTTGGCCTCTATTTGAAAACTATTCTGGTTCATACAAAGTGAAATTAATCCTTTGTATTCTGCAATCATATTAGGGTAAAGCGCACACGTTTTATGTTTCGTGCTGCAATGATTAGGGCACTCATCTATTTTTCCGTATTTTTCGCATATCTTAGTTTTAAGGTGTGTAGGCGACAAAAGCAGGTACTTCTATATAAAATTTTTTCTCAAAAGTAGGGATATTTTCTTGTTACATCATTCGGCCTTCGGTTGAAAATGAGAATCGACGTATCCTCGAAACAGCTGTCCCGGATTAATCAATTAAACTTGTGTGGTGCGGAGTGTGCCGATACTTTTGTGTTATTTGCCATACTACCCCGCAGTCCTTCCTAACATTATTATTCAAAATCATCAAATTTATGTAACAGACAAATTTCAGTTTGTATATTGATCAACTAATCTCTTGATAGATCCACGAAGCGCTAAACTTCATTCGACGGACACTATGGAAAATATTCCTTCAAAAGCCGTCACTCTTTAATTTATTGAATAATTTCCGTTATAATTATCAATAGTATTTCCGGATGAAGATTTTGTTCAAAGTCCTGTACATTTGAAACGTAACTACCGTAACTAATTGGCGCATTGTCTTTTCATATTCTGCTAGTCTTTGCAAGTTATTAAATCCTGAAGTAAAAAGGCAGCAAGTACGATGTTTTTACCACTTGGAAGTTTCCTTTTTAAGTGAACTTTTAAGAAGTCTATTGCATAATTGTTGCCAATGCCTTGCTTACTTCTTTAACATCTTCCGATTCTTCGGTTTTTTTTAACTCTTTACTTTATAAGTTTTAAAAATTCAGCTAAGACATTCATTTGCCTTTGTAATCATTTTCTTTTCATTCTTAATTTTTTTTCATGCTATCGGTTAAAAGAAAAAGAACTTGCATAATGATCGTGTAATTGGAAGGCCTGGCATTTTAATCCTCATTCCTCTTTAACATCCGGTTGAACAGTATCTCGAAACAGCTGTCTCGGATTATTTAATTAAACTTGTATGGTACGGAGTGTGACGATACTTTAGTGTTGTTTCCCATACTACCCCACTTCCCTTGCTATCATACAGTTACATTTAATCTCAACGGTATTTGCCAACATGTAAAAGCAACAGTAAAAGATAACATCCAACTTGAAATACATGATATTTGATACAACTTTTACTTATACGACGCTTTACGTTATCTTATAACTAGTACGTTTCTCTTGCAATTAGTCTCTTCTTTTTATATCTACCGTTAAAAAAATCGATCGTGCATAAAATACTGTTTTTATAAATCTGAATTTGTAGTGCGAGTTTCCTCCCATTGTAAACACAAAGTGAAAAACGTGCTTAAGCTTTCATAGAAACAGAATCCGTATAGTTTATAGTGCTTAAGCAAACAGCTTGTAAACAAAACCTGATCCAATTAAGGTAAAAAATTAACGATTGACAACAACCCCCAAATTTCATATCTAGATTTCTAATACGATTTGAAACCATTTTAAAATTACTGTGATTTAATTTTTAAGAAACTTCCTATTTTCTTAATTTTTAATTACCTGTACATTTAATAAATATTCTGATTATTGCAAAGACTTTTCAAAATAATGAAAAATAGAAAATTTATTCTATACGTGGACGTACTGTATATTATAGCATTTGTCTATTTGGATAGATGCCATAGTTCCTCAAAAAGGCATTTAGAAGTTGCAGAGATGGTAACACTGCGTCCATTGAAATAAGGTTGAGTTAAAGTTTCTATAGATTGTCGAACCTGAATTTACTGTCACTTTTGACAGCACCAAAGAAAACATGTGCGTTGAAGGTTATGTTCATATGATACATCTAAGTTTTAGTTTTCCTGAAACAGAAGCAATAGTACATAATTATAAATAAATAAAAACTGACCATTGTAATAATAATAGAGAGAGAAACCGGTGTAAGTTTTAAATATGAACGTCTCCAACAAGTATTGTATATATTTTGGAACTGTTCGCGGTGTAATTGGCAGTACATACTGTAAAATCAAAGAACCAGCTAAATACGAACTATTTGACGAATGTGAAAGTTCAGAAATCACTTGTATGGAATGGGGTCGTACACAAGATGAAATTATCTTGGGTCAAAAAAATGGAGCATTGAACCTGTACAATACATCCGCATCTAGAATTTCAACAAATATCTCCGAAATTGGCGGGACTGGTTCCATAGTGGGTGCTGCTGTTATAGAAGAGAATGTATTTGCTGCTCAAAGAAGTGGTTGCGCTGTTATATGGAATGACGACAGAAAGGAATGCTTTACATTAAATTTAAGTGGTGATAGCACTGTAGAGTGTATCGCACACAATACATCAAGAGTAAATATAATTGCATGTGGTGGTCAAGAGAATGATTTAAAATTATGGGATATTAAAACTAAGAAACCAATATTCAAAGCAAAATCAATAGGACATGATGTCTTAAATTTACCTATACCAACAACTATCAGAGGAATATCATTTTTAGATATGGAAGGTAACTTACCAGCATGCTGCACCAAAGAAGGTTATGTATTGTTATATGATGAACGAGCTCAACGTAAACCTATATGTAAATTTGTTGAATCAAAGGCGAGCTTTACTACAATAGCTAGTGCGTGTAAAGAACAGCAGTGTCTAGTTGGTACAACTAAAGGTTACATGGAATTATTAGATATGAGACATCCAGTAAAATGCGTCAAAACATTCAGAACGTTTACAGGTAGCGTATCTAGTATAGTTTCTGATCCTGTTGCGTCCAAAGTTGTGACAGTGAGCCTCGATAGATATTTAAGAATTCATGATATAGAAAGTAAAGAGTTAGTTTATAAGGAATATTTAAAACAATGTTTAACAAAGGTTATTTTAAAACCAATCATTAAAGACGAAAACGATGACCATGAAGAAGATATTAAAAACGACCACATTTCACCTGAAGAGGATGAAGAGTATGAAAAGATGTTTAAAGAAATGGAAAAAGTTAGTGAACATAAGAAAAGGATGGATAAAATTAAAAGGAAAAAGGGAATTGTCAAAAATATTTTTGCAACTGAGTTTGTGAAAAATAAGAAAAAGAAGAAGTTATAGTAATTAATGTTTGTATTAATAAACCATTTATTAAAGATATTTGCTTCATTTAAATGTATAACAGAAGCCAAATCCCTTTCAAAAATCTGCTTCCATTTATTTACTTATTTGAAAATGTTTATTATTTCAAATAATTCATAATTTCAAGAAATAATTACCTTTAAAAACAAATTGTTTCTACACCTTGCTAAAAAAAGGAAGAAAAAAAAACAAGTGATAAGACGCTATGGAAGCATATCATCTAGAAATACTTTTAATTTATGGTATAATGGCATAATTTATTTTACACTCGAACTTAACTATTTACATTAGTGCACTAAATTAAACATAATCTTTTTAAAAACAAATTGCTATTTGCACTTCATAAAAAAAAACTTCAACTACTTTAAAAAGTATTATACAACACGGGAAAAACAAGAAATATGATAAGAATGTTATTATAACGTCACAATTATTTTATATCCAACGAATACATCTCCCTAGCTAGATAAATATATCCATTTGGCTTTTGAGGTCATTTGTGTACATATGTGCGCGCTTAACATTTATCATTGAATTTTAACAACTATGATCCGATACGCGTTTTTGTCAAGTATCTAGCGAGGTGTTAATGAAAATGTACGGCGCTAAAAATAGTAGCAGATGGGTAGGGTTTTTGTTTCTGCAAACGAACAAGAACAATAGATTTTGTAAACGACATTATCAGTGCGACAATATCTTCGGATTCAAGAAAAAGGAATCGATAAATTTTAAAGGTAATTTGAATAAATATGTTTAACGCCATCGGAACCCATCAATTTCTATTTCAGTGTCGGACGAAGTAATACGCAAAAGAAACGAGAACAGTAATTTCTATAGATTAGTGACGGCGTATCGTCAGCATGCTCATAGAGTTGCAAGTATTAATCCAATAGCATTGACTGCAACATCAAGGTAATATCTGCAATTTAATTTTGTGCATATTGTATATATTTATACAAACATATATGTACAGAATGATCTAAATCAACGGACCATTGTTCGCTGTTGCTATCTTTGTTATTATTGGACCGACGAAATCGGTTAAATTTGCAAAAATGGTAGCTGCTTAATGTGCAGAGAAACTATTTGAATAACGCATTTTTATAAATAAAGACACATATTTTTTTTAATGTAGATACATTTTTTTCAATATTTTGATAGGTATAGACGTGGGCGTAAGCAGAATTTGGTCAAGGGGGAGGCCAATTAGAGTTGACATTTTGGAGACTTGTACGACAGGAAATAAGATACGAAGTGAAATTATTTCATTAGATTTAGGAGGATAGGGCGGATAGCATGGTCCCTCTCTGCCCTTCTCTGGCCAGATCTTTCTTCAATTCCCTAGCAGCCCTAGATGTTAACTGAAAACTTTCATTGTCTATCACTATTAATCAAGTAGCGCTCTTCAAATCGGGTGTTTTGGGGTCTAATAATATAGATTTTTTGCCGCAACACGACAATTTAATTAACTGTCTTTGACTCTTCGTTTGCCGTTTGTCGACAATTAGAAAAATTTGTTTCAAGAACAGCTGTTTTTGTTGAATGTTGAATCAAATTGTAATCATCTACACGAGTTGATATTCTTTGAAGATCAGTTCCTTGTTTGCGACTTACACTTTCTTAATTCTTCCATCTTTTTTTAACCTGCAGCACTGTAGATTTATTTAAATGCAATTCTTCTGCGATTGCTCAATGGTGAGGCTCTAAAATTTGTATTTTTTCTACCGGAGTCAGTTTTCTTGCCATTTTGGATGCTAAAATGTGATAAATGTCATTTTTACGTTAAAGACAAATCTAAAAATTGTTTGTAATAGATTTATGTGTCTTTCCGTAACTTGCATCGATTGGCCGATTTTGCTAACTCATCGGTATTATTGACTATCGCAGCTCCACTATAAACCCTCCCCAAAATTGCGTATTATAGCGTTTCTCATAAAATTATTGGAACGTTGTGGATAAGAACTGATAAAACATTTCTATAACATTACTAAGATTACACTATAACGTTTCGTTCATACAACGTTTTTCGGCAATAAAATGACTACTGTTACTTATATAGCAACAAACGCTGCCACGATATTTTTGTTTAGTGGCTATGTAAATATACGTTGTCGTTGTTATTAATGGGATAAGCGCTCTTAATAAATTTATGCTCATGTTAGGTATAATACATGATCTTTCAAACAGCTTGGGTTTTATTTTGATCCACGGTTTAGTTCCTAGAACAAAAATAATTCAAGCCAAAACTGTGAAATGGTTGATCTCTAGGCACGCTAGTGTAGTTTACGTCAAAAAAAGTCTCAAAACGATAATTTCACTAATTTCCTCCGCAATCAATCGTTAGAAGTACCCTGGTGCTAGATGTAAGCTATTTGGTTGCAGTTTTACACAGAATAAACAGAACGGATAAGGATGAGCCGTTGCGGTTTAAACCAAACAAAACCCAAGCTAAGAATCGCACTCACGTTCAAATGCAAACCTAGCTGGATTATAAACAAATTTTATATTTGAATATTTTTTAATTTTCAGTTTCGAATAATTATTGATGAAATTCTTATTTAATTCTCGTCTATTTAAAAAGAGTAGAAACGTTAAAATATGTTTAGAACAGAAGTAAAAAATATGATGAACTTTTTACCATCTATAATTTCCTTGAATTATAGTTTACCGGAACTAGAACCTAAATATTATGGCTTTGACAACGACGCTACTGTCGACTTTGAAGGTATACTTAATGCTAGACAGAAGCAAGGATCTATTCATGAAGCTTTGGAGTTTCTAAAGTCTGCTTATTGTCAATCAGTAGGAGTAGAATTTTATCATTTGCAGGTACATACGACTCTATAACAATATTCATTTAACACATTTAACATTTTCTCAGTAGACCGAGGAAGAGAGAGAATGGTTCGCCGAAAATTATGAGCTTTGTATTACTGAAGAATTGGATGATGTAACGAAAATAAGAATTGCTACTGATCTTTTAAAATCTCAAGCGTTTGATCATTTCATGGCGAGTAAATTCGTTAGCGTCAAGAGGTACGGCGGCGAAGGTGCAGAAAGTATGATGGCCTTTTTTCGAGAGTTCTTCAGGTTGTGTGCTATGAGTAAATAAATAAACTTGCAATGCGATTTCTTCTTTCACCTTTAACATTTTAGGTGAACTCGAGCAAATTGTTATTGGTATGCCGCACAGGGGACGTCTGAACTTTCTAACAGCTTTCCTGAATTTATCACCGACAAAAATCTTTGCCAAATTGAGAGGTAAACCCGACTTCCCGGCCACTTTCAAAGCAACTGGTGATATACTAAGCCATTTGAGTAAGACGTAATGCCGCAGTTGAGTAAAACTTATCAAATAGGTGCTTCAAACCATTTTAGTTGCCTCCACTGATATCAACGTTAATAATCGATCCTTACATGTATCAGTGGTGTATAATCCTTCCCACCTTGAGGCAGCACTTCCAGTTTCCATGGGAAAAACTCGTGCAAAGCAAATGATGTGGCAAGATGGCGATTACTCAAAATCCAATTGCAAATGGAGTGATAAAGTCTTAAATTTACAGGTGCCCAGGTGTGTAGATTGATACGTTCCTGTTCCTAAATTTGCTGGTTTTAGATTCATGGCGATGCCGCACTTGCTGGACAGGGTGTAAATCAAGAAACGTTACAGTTAAGTCGAGTTCCGAGTTTTGAGGTAGGCGGTAGCGTTCATTTGGTTGTTAATAACCAGTTGGGTTACACGACTCCGGCCGAGCGCGGTAGATCTTCTACGTATTGCACCGATGTGGCGAAAATGTTACCTGTACCTGTATTACATGTCAATGGCGATGATCCAGAGGTAGGTAACAAAAATGTCTAATGTTCTATATTCGAAGAGGCTAAGATCTTGTTCTGTACGCATGTGTAGATGGTTTTAAAAGCAACCAGGGTGGCTTTCGCGTACCAAAGAAAATTTAGGAAGGATGTTTTTATAGATTTCAATTGCTACAGACAATGGGGACACAATGAATTGGATGATCCCACGTTTACCAACCCAGCAACTTACAAAATAATCCACGCCAGAGAGTAATTCTATTCTGAAAGTTAAACTACCGGAAACATTTTAAGGTATTCTTTTTTAGCACAGTACCGAATTTGTATGCGAAAAAATTGATTGAAAACAGCACCTGGACGCAGCAAAATGCAGAGAAAGTAATAAACGAACATAAGGCTTGGTTAAACGATAATTTGAAAGAGGTCGATAATTTTAAACCGGAGGTATCTAACAGAATCCTTACCTATTGATTTCATAACTCCTCCAATTTTTCCAGGACCCATGCTTCAGAAAGCAGTGGGAAGGCTACCAACAAGCCAAAGAAGTTGTTACAACATGGACAACTGGTTTAGACCTTGATTTGTTGAAACACGTCGGTGTGAAGTCGGTCACATATCCCGAACATTTCGTAAGATATTTTTGTTGAAGATTTACCCATATTAATACACTAAAATATGTTATTATATTGTAGAATATCCATACAAATCTTTTAAAGCATCATGTAACCAACAGGCTCAATAGAATTGCTGAGGGGTATGGTTTGGATTGGTCTGCTGCCGAAGCTTTAGCGATAGGATCTTTACTTTATCAAGGTAAATTAATTTACGAAAAAAGTGTACATAAATTATGTTGGAATTCTAGGATATAATGTTCGAATAAGTGGCCAGGATGTCGGACGAGGAACATTCTCCCAAAGACATGCTATGCTGGTAGATCAAACCACCAACGAAATGTTTATACCATTGAATTCGCTAGATACAAACCAAACTGCGTATTTGGAGGTGTGTTAGTGTTTCTCTTGTGATATGATCTAAGTAACGTGTATAAGGTGGTAACCGAAATTGTTTCCATGTTTTATCCCTGTTATTTAATTTTTTTTATATTTCGAACACTGTATTTTTCCAGAATCTGGCAAAGAAACAATTCCAGAATTTGTTTTATATACATATACCGCGACGTTATTTAATATATTAAAGACGAACCCACGCAAATAAGTTTTTCCTAGTCTTACAACGAAATACGTTTTTCTAAAAATTAACTAACTAACTAACTAATCTGTAACGCTTAATTTATGCGTAATTTTCAACGTCCATTCAAATGGGTAGCATTTTCCTTCATGCAAACTCTATTGCAAGTCATTTGTGTTTTGTTGAACATTTACCAACATAGAAGTTATATTCGAAAACTATTTTTATAAACATCTCTATTTAGCTAAATTGGAAATTCTTAAAATAACTTTCAGTGTTTTTTATATTTTTTACTGAAGAAACAAGAATACATCGAAGATCCCTACCGATATCCTGCTAATTGATTCAAACAAATTTTGTGTTTAGGTTGCAAATAGCATTTTATCGGAAGAAGCGGTTGTAGGCTATGAATATGGTATGAGTATTGAAAATCCAAATAACTTGGTCATTTGGGAAGCGCAGTTCGGTGATTTCTTTAATGGAGCTCAAATAATGTTCGACACGTTCGTATCTAGTGGAGAAAGTAAATTTAACTTCGAACATTTCGCCGTTTTTGATTGTTCCTTATCTATTGATTTTTTAAGCAAAATGGCTATGGAGTTCTGCCATTACCGTTTTACTTCCCCACGGCTACGACGGTGCTGGTCCAGAGCACAGTTCTTCTCGAATTGAACGCTTTTTACAGATGACGGATTCTAAGGAAAATAGCCCTGACGGTGACAATGTCAACATGCAAGTGAGCCAACCTAGTACGCCTGCCCAATATTTCCATTTGCTAAGAAGACAGGTAATTATCAGCTTATAATAGATAATCTATCTTTAAAGTACATTTCCTTCATAAGATGATCAGAAACTTTAGAAAACCCTTAGTAATTATAACACCTAAAACGTTATTGAGACTACCTGCAGCTACGTCTTCTTTGGCAGAAATGGGCCCAACGACGAGATTTTATCCAGTTTTAGGTATGAATTTTTAAATCCTAACTAGATTTTGAATTCTAATTGGGTAAACATTTTGTAGGCGATAAGATATGTAACCCCGAGAAAGTCGATAAAATATTATTAACCTCCGGAAAACATTATTACACCTTGCAAGAGAAAAGACAAAGCTTGGGCGCAATGAACTCTGCCATAATTAGATTGGAATGCTTCTGCCCATTTCCGACTTTGGAATTGCGCCAAGAATTAGCAAAATACAAAAATGTGAAAGGTCCTTTAAACTTTTTAAAACGATTTTTCTTCCAACTTAACTTTGTTGTTTTATTTTAGTTATCCTATGGTGTCAAGAAGAACCGCAAAATATGGGTGCTTGGACGTTTATCAAACCAAGGTTTGAGCATTTAGTTGGATACCCTGTAAGTAATTTTATATGTAAATATTTACAAGTTATCATTTCCATTATGATTCTTGTTTTTTAGATTACGTATTGTGGAAGAAAAACTATGGCTTGCCCTGCAGTAGGTATTGGATTGTGGCATCAGCAACAAAATATTGATATAACGACGAAGCCATTTTTAATAAAATATTAAGTTTTCGTATGATTATGTAAATAAATATTTCAATAAAGAAACACGCCTTTTCGATACTTTTTTAGTTCTACTTTAAATATTCTCTATCCCATCGGAGTTTTTGTGATTTTCTGAGTCTCTTAAGCCTCAAAGAAAGAAGAATTTCGAATGCTGAAAGCTAACTCTAATTATTTAAGAAGACTCTTATTTTTTCAATATGTTTAATAGTTTTTCAATAGTCTATACTGCCATTACAGTATTCTTTTGTTACCTTTTGTTCGTTATACTTTGTATTCACAAAACGGTGCAGTAGTTTCATTTTCACAAATCATTAAAAATATAAAAACCCAAAACAGTTTGTGTCTCGTTTTGATTTTCTAGTTTAGCAAATGTACAAGAGATATAATGTAAAGCAATATATTTACAATGCAACGTAATCATAACACGAATGTAACTATTTATCCGTAGTACTAAAGTAGTTCGCTAATGTTTTGTTATAAATTAATAATGGTTTATTAAATTCAATTAGCATATTTGTGCATTTTTACATTACGTAAAATGAGAGATAAAAATAATTAGTAGTGGGTAGTGAATTTAACAGCGAATGGCATGTAACGTCTATTGCTTATGGTTTTTGTAATAAGAGAGCGTTGATCGTTCTGCAACCGCAGCTGGCATTTCCAGTAAAACACTGTATTTACAAGGATAGCAGCATTTAACGTCCAATTACGACTATCATTATGTGACTTGGTTATTATTATCCAGATATTATTTTTGAAATTTAGTAACGTAGTTTTGGTAACACTAAGAATAGGAGACAGTGGTAATTTTATCGTCCATAGCAATTTACAATAATAAAATTATTAACCCTGTAGAATGTTTTAAATTAAAGATGCTTTAAGTTTTGCCTTTAAATCTGGTATGCTGTTGATTTCCCGCATTAATACTAAGTTACTGGTTATTATTGTATAGGTAACACATAAAGTTTTTCTTCGTGTGCTACGTTGAATAATTAACAGCTGAAATCCTTTTTTTTTATAACTACAAAAATCGAAAGAGTCTTTATGTAAACAAAATATAAACATGTATATGCGATAAAAAGAACCGAAAGTCAAACAACTTAGCAACAAATATAGAAATCAACTAAATATGTCTTTCAATTGACCGGCACATCGGTTTACTTTAAATAATATGTTTAGGTGCCGGTGTGCGATCGCCATTTCTCCAAATCACTCAGACATTTAGTCATGATTATCGATTAACCGTTATTTAAGTATATTTCATTAATGATTAATTTATTCAAGAACAATGGTTAATCATGATTAACGGTTGATGAATAAAGGTTAGTCATAACAAATAGCCGTTAATCAAGATTGATGAACAACATCTCTCGTGACTAACGATTATTTATGAATTGGTGAATAACGTTTAGTCATGATTAAATGCTGTGTGCTTAAATTATTCATGAACAATGACTAAATTAGTTACGCCCAAATTTAGTTATGACTAAATTTTACACGAATAATTGCCCAACTCTGTGTCTGTGATTTAGAAGAAAGGTTTTCTTCTCTGCGTAGTTTTAAATTTAATTTAATAAAGAAAGATACATTTTAGATACAGAGAAAAGAACTCTTATCAAATTTATTAACAAAAGTTAAACAACATGAAACAAACTTGGTAACTTGGCAGTGCTTTTTCCTAGCCAACTTTGCAAATTTCCAACAATAAAAACAGACTACCAAATCCATTGCTAACATACCAAATTGCTGCATATAGCCATATTTCCTAAGTTAAAGCATAACATATGTATGTATCACTGGGTCCGCCTTTCTATTACCTGTTTTTTTTGGATACTTTAGGACTCCAAGGAAAATAATGATCAACAACATAGTCAATGCCAAATGTCAATAGTGATCAGCTTTAAAATGCGTTTTGGCACAATAATAATACTCAACAAGAAGGGTTTATCTATTTAAATCAACTCGATCGCCTCACTTGTTGTATTTAAAATACTTCTCATAGCTTCCATATTTGGATTTTTATTTAGAATGGCAGTACACTTCTCAGCTACATGATGTCTTATATTAACCAGCAAGTTTGCCAAAGATGTTTTGATGTTATCAACAATGTTAAGTAATTCTTCTACCATTTTGCAATTGTTCACGTAACTTTCCAACTTTCCAAAAGGATTCTTTGAAATCCCACTCATTTTATACCATTAGGTTCACATTGCAAACATTGCATTTTATGGAACTGCTACAAAATTTAAAATTAGGACATCAATCCTACATATTTGTTTACACATCATTTTTGACCATCAAAGTACGATTGTTTGAACTAACAATAACCTATATTCTACAAGCAATTCGATTGAACTAAGGCACTGTTGCTACGAAATACCCGTAATGTGTGCCGGCAAAATGGTCTATCTTTATCCTTCTAGATATTATGTGTTTTGCAACTTAGGTAGTATTCCTTAACAAAATGAAATTTTAAATTAATAATAGTTTTTATAAAAAAAATGTTTTTTTAATTACCTGAACAAAATATATACAATATAAATTTCTTAATTTTCATTATTTGGTGAACTTATTTTACTTATTCTTACATTTTCTCTTGTTTTCTATGATTATTCAAAATTGTTATGATTTCAAGAACACAAGCATCTGCATTTTCTTCAGCCATCAAATTTAAGGTTTCTGCAACATAGCTACCAATGCCTTGGAAACGATTATGTGATCTTACAGGTGTTGATGTTTCTGTTGCCACCGTTGCAATTTTATTAATCATCATATGAAATGCTGGACTATTTGAATATCTTCTCTTTTCATGTGACAATTTGTTTGATGTTTTATTATTTGAGGTATGAGTGGAAATTTGCGATGACTCTGGTGATGATATAGGCTCTATTGTATACATTTCTTCTGGTTGTACGTCATTTAATAGTTCCATCTTTATTTCATCTTGTGTGGGCAAGATACTATCTTCCACTGGCAGAGTGGGAATTACATTTGTAATTGTTCTGAAAGAAATATTAAATATAATTTCAGGTGCAGAACTGTTTGGATACAACAAATAAAAAAAGGTGCGTACACGCTCAATACCATGAACACGGGGCAATGGAAATTTGGAATAATAATAATTCTGAGATGACAGAAAATTCTGTTGAAGAATTTACTGCTAGTGATGGTTGGTTGCAAATGTTTAAAAAAAAAATCGGAATTGGATATTTAATAATTGCTGCAGAAAAATTATCACACCCAAAACTAATTGATCTATTTAAAGTTAGAAAATAAATGGAATCTGGTAGAAGCTTCCTATTGGAAGCTTCTACCAGAAGAAATATTTGTTTCATCTTAAGAGAAGACTGTTCCAGGTTGAAAGCATGAGAAACAATGATTTACATTTTTGGCATGTACTAATGCCAGTGGAGTCACAAAGTCAAACCATTGGTTATCGGTAAGGCAAAAAATCCTAGGGCTTTTAAACATTTTTCTCTTCCTGTGGACTATGACTACTTCAAATCAGCTTGGATGACGGAGTCAATTTTTAAGAATTTGTTCCATAATTCTTTTGTTTGACAACAAAAGATGCTGTTGCCAATTTGATGTCTGCATGGAACCGATCAGACCCAACAATGATTGCTAAATGCCGAGGAAAAATTTTAGAATTCAGTAATCAAGAAGACGAGGATGATTTGTTACTTAGTGTATTGTAGCAAAAATGGAAAGAAGATCAACAGAAGCTCTAACTGAAACACATGATATTTTAAACACATTACTGTCACATGTATGTAATTAATATTTATTTACACAACTTTCATCACTATATGTATGATGGGACAAAAGTATACTTGGCAACCGACGAAGCAGTATGGGCAGTGTACCCAAGGCTTACATTCGGAGAAGTTTACTGTGTATCATCCAAGTTTGCTTTTGTGCCATTGTACATCTATTTTTAAATTGAACTGGATGAGACAGATGTAATTGCATGAAATTACAAACAAACATTACACAATATATTTAGAATATGCCTATTTTTGTTTTTCAAATAAAAAAATGAGTAGACAATTATTGATGCAACAATACTTATTATTTTAAGCATAAAATCAGTCACTCCCTTTAATGAGAACAAATCATTAATGGAAACTCTCAACGTTTTATTTTGTTCACGGTATTGAGCATCTACTGTATTTTGAATATACTTGTGTTTACCTTCTCTTTAGCATAACATCATCGAAGAAACTTAACCTGTCCAATAAATACCACGGTTCAAAATCTATAGGACCAGATCCATTACATGTAGCTGCATCAATTTTTAATTTTTCCTTTCTATATTTTTCTCGTAAGCTTTTATATTTCGCTTGCGCAATTTCAACTAATATATTTGTATGATACAGTTAATATTAATAGCATATAAAGAAGTTAAAACTTGCCTGAAACATTTAACGCTTTGGCAATTTCCTTGAAGCTATTTTCTTTCTTTGTTAAATTTTTAAAATCTCGAGATTTTCTATCCCAAATAGCAGGGTAACGCTTCAATAATAAAGCTAATTTTTCTTCCATTTTGCAATATCGACTATTACTTTTCTGTCAACGTGAAAAATACCACTGAGTACAACTCAGGTTTGAGACAACACGTCTATTGATTAATAAACAACTGTTGCATGACAAACATAGATGAGAAATACCCATAATAACCATTAACAACAATATTAACAACTGACGAACTGACAGCATTTACTTAATCATAGATAATATAACATGTTTGGCAACTTCAACAATAGATGTGGTCGCGTATTTTAGGGCCCCTAACAGTACCAATGGATCCGGCGGTGTACTTATGTTAAATTTCTTTCAATCCTTGCCAAATTCTGTATTTAATATAAACACTAAAGCACAAAACATAAACATGTTGATTTTTATATAGCATGATTCGCGGAACCAGTCGATTAAAACTTCTTGAATTTGCAATGATGAAACTTAATTAACGGTTATCTATGATCTGTTTAGAAAAAAAAATAACTTCATCAATGTCGTACTTCCGGTTACATCGAAAGTCATGGCCAACTATGATATTATAACTAGAAACCTATACTTTTTGTTGCATTTTTAGATCCCCCTAGACATTTTAAAGCCAATTTTATAAAATATAACATAACTTATCGGTTACCGTTTTAAAGTTATTTTGAGTTGTAAAAAAAAGCAAAAAAACATAAGCCTTTATGTGAATTGTGGAGGATACAGGTACTCCATTTAACCAAGGCATAAAAAGTAAACAACATTATACAGGCTGTAGGGTTGATTTGGCGTAACTTCTTAGTACTAAAAGTATTTTTTTTCAAATGGAACGCTCTGTATATTTATACAACATGTGATGTAGAATTGAATTCTCTGTCGGAAAGCTATAAGTGTTCTTATACCTCTTGCCTACCTCTACCGCTTCTTTTAGGATTAGCGATTTTCAGAAAATATACTTTTGAATTAGTACTTTCTTGGAAAATTGGCGCGCAGTACGGTGTAAGAGCTACGGAGCGTTACTAAATAATATCAATCTACTCTCAAATGATTATTGCTGTTAAGAACTTAACATTTTATTTTGTTTTATTTTATTTTATACATTTAACTATTTTTATTTATTTGTAAAGGTAATATTTTGTTTGTGTCTATTTTATGATAAATTGAATGTTTCATTTGTTTTGCCTTGTATAAATTTATATATTTCATATTTAGCATCATTTAAACTTTAACGTGTACGCATTCAATGTAAAAATACGTTTAATTTCTTATAAAGTTGGCAAATATTTAGAATTCGTCAATGCTCTAATTAAAAATATCTGTAATAGTAATTTATTATATCTGCTTGATGAAGGTACTGCTAGGACCGAGCGCTAGGCAAGGAATCTCCGCCAGTTACCGCCGGAAACGTACACATACGTACAAAGTATCCAAAGTCGGACGTACGAACTGCCACGACTGCCTGTCTTCGCTCTTTCGCTTGTGAGTCACACAGCGCTCAGACCCGCACTATAGTTGGTTCCTGATTTTCCGCTTATACATGGGGGCAGCAGCTCGGAGCAAGATACTAGAGGTGGTGTATCAAATAAGTACATAAAGTAATGTGAGCGTCTGGGTAGCCGTGAGTTGTATAGTATCTTTTTGCGATAGTGATCGGCTACTTGCTGCTGTCGCCCAACCAGACGCTCATGCTCCGGTAGGGTTTGGTGGTGGCCCTAGCGTCAGACATCGAGCGTTCCGATACATTTGAATGCGTACACAAAGAAGGAACAGAATTATGAAATCCATATATGCTATTTATGTATTTGAATTTTGATATATACGAAAGAGTACCATATTTATTTCATTTCTTTTGTCAAGGGAATTGTTTATTTAATAAATATATTTTGTATATCTACGTACTGTATTTAATTTGAGAGCAACTGATTAAGCGAGTAAATACATAAGAATTACATATAAGCAATTGGTCCTTTCGCCTCACAAGAAAGATACACCGAAGCAGACGACTAGCGGCATTGTTCTTCAAACTAGGAGAACGTAACAATTGCATTAGCACAAGTGGAAAACCATTTTGATAATTATAGAAGAACAAAATATGTATTTTGTTTAATAATGAATGGGAGAATACCTTCTCAAATTTATGATGGCACCTTAAACAGTGAGCAATATACAGTAATTCTGCGGCAATGCGCATTAGACTTTCTCGCCGAGTTGCCTCTGTTACATCGGAGAGATTGCTGGTACCAAATGTATGGGGCACCAGCTCATGGGACTGAGTACAATATTTACTGATAGGCGGATTAGATGCAACGGACCTTGGTCTTGGCCATCAAGATCTTCTATTTTAACGCCCTAGGATTTTTATTTATGAGGACACAAAATGACTGATGTATTCAAAGTATTGACCCAAGCAGAATTAGGGCAACAAATAAGAGAAGTGTTTGATAGCGTACATCCTGAACAAATAAAACAGGCTACTACTTAACGGGATTGTAAAGTATTTACAAGCGAACGGAGGTCATATACAACATTTATAATTTTATTGTACATAATACATACAGCGTTTCCTTTTTGATTATCTTGTATTCAATACATTTTATTTTCTCGTATTATATGTTGTTCTTTTTTATATGTTATTAAAATTAAAATTGTTTTCATGACCTACCTATTAATTAATTAAAAAAAACACATGGTGTAAAAAGATACAAGTTGTATTTAAAAAAATACTTTTACTTCTAAGAAGTAAGCTTGCAGAAACGAGTGCGCACTCATCGGCGGAGATGATATATTACGAAAGCAGCCGGGCATACCTGAAGTAGGGATTCATACGCGTGGAGTTAGAATGTGAATGGATGATGGGTTGGATTGATGATTGCGAATCGAAGGCGTGCTTTGTTATGTTCGGCGAGTGTTAGTACATTTCTTAACCGATTTCCGACATTAGAATACACTGGCATTATTATTAAATGTATTGTTTGCAACATCGACATTTTACCGTACAATATTTTTGTTTATAAAAGACATATTAATAGCAAACAGCACCTGTTAAATGCGAAACGTGATACACCATATTATAAATTTCTATAAGACTATTTTTATATTAATTGTGTGCAACGTTCCACAAAATATTGTAGACAATGAAGAATTTCAAAAGTATTGGGGGAAATACATTCCGGAATGGAGATGTGATTAAAGTTGAAAAGTTACTAAAACAACTTCATCCTCAATCGCTTCATCTAATCTGTTTGCTCTATGCATGTCATCTTGTGGTTGAATTTATTAGAAATAGTTATCCAAAAGTAGATAAATTAATAATTCCTACCAAAAAAAGGCTTTATTAAACCTCCAAAAGGCATTCGTGCATTTAAACAGGGTTGTCGGGGCATTCCTCCTGTGGTGGCAGTCGGTATTGACGAGATGGGAAACGTGGCTTAAAGCTGTTTTGTATTAGGAGAAAGTTTTTCACATTATTAAATCTTGTATCTTAAATTTAGATTCGCAAGAAGCTCAAGTAATTTCAGCCAGCGGCAAATAGAGCAAATTTCCGTAAAATATAGATACTATTTCCAAATTAGAAAATTCCAAGCTTTCTTTACATGAAGCGCTGAATATAGTATGACCTCAAAGCCTCATTGGGAAATCTAGCATATAATCTAGGAAGGTTAACAACCGATAAATTATGTGGGGTTATAAATAAGAATCCCGATATTTGAAACTATAGTGCGTATAGACAAGAGTTCAAGTGAAAGCCAAGAGCGCGAATGTAATGCGAACGACCTTTTTAAGTTCGAGAACATCACATCATTAGACGCAGCATTTTCAGCTCGCCGTAGGAGTATGACTGAGTCATCAATGGAAGGCATGCTAATGATACAATATTACAGCGAATTTTTGCGCCGCATCAACAACACAATCAAGTTAAAATAGTAAATAGTTATATATATTATTTTTAACGTTGATAGTAACCGAGCCGTACGCTACTGCGAAAATACTCGCTTCTGCAGGCTTAATGAAAACACACAAAAACATAAAAGTGCAAATACCGGCAGATTCAAACTCTTTGATTCTTATTTCTTACTGATAACACGAGCTAACGGCTATGATAGCAATGACGTGTACCCGCAAAGCTTAACCAGCTTTCTAACTTATAATATCCATATCCATGTCAGATTTGTCCAATATCATCCAATATGCGCATTGTAGCGATGCCCATGTCGACCTGTGCCATTTCACGCAAATAACGCGCCATGTAGGTACTAGATACTTTATTTACTCAATTTCTACTCAAGTGATAAACATTGTTTTGGGATAAGAAACGAAAACATTTAACTCTCTCTTGTATAATGAAAGCAGAAGGAAACTTTATCTTTAGTTGTATGTGGTTTAACTAAATTGAATTCAATTAAATGGCTGAATCAAATGGATATTCAGAAATTAGAGAAGGCTTTATTTGTCCTATTTGTCATAAGAATCTGCAGTCACCTAGGCGACTGGTAACACATTTCGAAGATCTGCATTCTGAAGAGCAAGATGTGTTGAAATCCCTCAAAGGTAAACTTGTAAACACATCCAAGAGAAGAGGTTAGAATGTGTCATTTTTAGAGTTAGTAGGTAAGGCCAAGAAGAAAATTCTAAATTTTGATGAACAAGAATTTGTACAATTTGAACAAACATTTCCTAGTCATAATTTAAGTGTGCAACATGAACCCCCGGAACCAGGCTGTGTTAAGTCACATACTGACGTTTTTAAAACAATTCGAAGGGAACGCTTGGACCATAAAACAACAGAAACCAATAGATTAATTTTAAGGTTAGATAAATTATTAAAAGTACAAGGATCAGACAGAAAACAACAGGAGCAGAGATTGGTAGCTTGGCTAGATGGTGCTACTGTCAGCCGATGTCCTTCATGTGCTGCTAGTTTTAATATTACAAAGAGGCAACACCATTGCCGATTATGTGGGAGTATCATGTGTAATAATTGTTCAGAATTCCTATCGTATGAAACAGCTCGTAAGTTTCATTTGGTAGTAGTTAATTAACATCTTATCAATTATTTATTTAAGGTATAATCGTAATACCAAAATACAATGAAGATAGTGGAATAAATGCACCAAACAAAGGCGATAATGATTTAATAAGAATTTGCAAGCATTGCATGGTTATGCTGGAAAACCGAAGGTTCATACAAATGCAACAAATGGCACAGCCGACTATCTGTCTTTTATATGAACAATTGCAGAAATTGAAAATTCAAGTGCAGTCATCTGTTGAATTATATGAAAAAGTACGGTAATATCGTAGGTGCTGTATTTATACAGTGTGGGGAAATAACATAAATTCAATAAACCATATAAACTTTCTGGTTTAGGGTTTATTGAATTTATATATTACTTTCTTCCCACACTGTAACTTTGCATTGCGTTTTGCATTGTTATTATTACTATTACATTAGAAATTTCAAGTATGTAAAATAAAAACGTAGGCTTCCTCGGCCAGAGTCAGTTGAAACTAAACGTGTTCCGGGTTTGAACCGTGTCATGTCGTTGGTTAAAATAAAACTCGACGTTTCGCCCACAATCGTATAGCGATTCTTCAGGAGAGTAATAGCAACAGTTAGCACGGTAACTCAGCGTGTGAACCGCGCCGGAGGCGAAACTAACTGAGCGAGAAGCAGTTGATCACGGTAATTCAGCATGTGAACCATCTCAGAGCCGAAAACCAACTGCTCGCAGTTGGTTTTCGCTGAAGAAGCCCCGTACGATTGTGGGCGAATCGTCGAGTTTTATTTTAACCAACGACATGACACGGTTCAAACCCGGAATACGTTTAGTTTCAAGTATGTAGTTTTTTTGCATTTGCAATTATGAATGAGTTTCACAACTTTTGATAAGTAGGCTTCAGACATTTTTGTACACTACAAATTTATATAAAAGTATATGTGCACATATTTGAAAAGGAGGTAGCCTAGTCCTGCAGTTCACAATTCCCATTTCATGCGATCAGATCATAGACAAAAATGAATGCAATGTTTGCGAGTTTTGTTGATAGTCACTCGGAAGTAATCTAATTGTTAATGTTTATGATTTTGTGTTTATTAGTGTTCATAGGATTTGCTGGTTTACATTATTGCTGTTTATAGTGTTTATTAGTTTATGTTATTAATGCTATTGAGGATGCAAAGAGAACTAGAGAAGGCACAGAGTGGGTTTAGGCCAGGGAGAGTCACACGTGGTCCCACATTTTCACATTAAGGCAGATGATGGAGAAAACATCTACATGGCATAGGAGCAACTCTAAGAAGAAAAGATGGTGATAAATTGCATAGGGGCATTGAAAGCATGTACCACAACAACACAAATTATGTGATAATAAGCAACTTGCATACAGAACAGTTTACAAAATTAAAGTGAGGAGGAGTACTAAGCCCGATTTTTATTTATAATAATAATGGGCGAAGTAAAAGAAGTAGAAAACTAAAACCGGTTAAACAATCTGGAGTAAGAAGATTGTCTTAAGTATATAATGGTAACAATTCAAAGCAACACAGTGAAAGTATACCATGCTCTCAATGAAACATTTACTGGTAAGAAGGCTAAGGGCACAAGAATAACTATAATCAACACATTGTTCCGGTCGGTACTAACATGCGGTAATGAATGCTGAGTACAAATTAGATAGTTTAAAAATTAGACTTCAGACGAACGGGAATCAGGAAAATGTTTTCATATAGAAGTTTCCTTTAGAACACCGGAACATTCTTAGCGAAAACCAGTAGGTATGCAAACGGAACGAACTGCTCATATAAGTTTTCATTTTATACTTTTATTGTGCAGCTTTTTCTAGAATCCTCTGAGCATTTTATTGCTTGATGTTTGTTTCAAAATCGAGTTTTCGTTGATTTATTCGACTTGGCACTATGTGGTAATGAGTGATGCTTGAAGGGGATATAGTGGTACCATTTAGGCAAATGGTGGTGTGTATGTGCACTATGTTGTAGTTCATCAAGAAAATGTGAATCCCGATGATCAAAATATTCACACTTAAACAGTGGGAAATTCGTGGAAGTGTGCAAACCGGAAATTTCGTCAGCGGTCTGGGAAAGCGAAAGCAATTTTTGAATTCTAAAATTTATAACACCGCTTTCGTGAATATCAATTTCGATATTTACTTTTTTTTTACATTATGCAGTTTATGTAGTTTTTATTTCGATACATCGTACTAACACATATTTTCTTAATTCCATTTTATATTCATTTTTAATTTTATGACATATTTTAAATGAATAATTAAGTAACAGAACACATCAGAAAATGCCTAGAAATAATCACAACAAAAAATACCACGAGGAAGCTATTTTAGCATTATTTCTTTTGTGTGTTTATGTAGGTTTTGTTATTGAAATATTGATATTAGGATGCAAAATAGAAAGAAACTATAGAAATATAGAAAGAAAAAAACACAAATCCTTTCGTCTTCTATTGTACGTCTTGCAGTATTATGTAATTGTAATATTTATACATCACTCCCGCCATTACTCCCTTTTTTCCTCTCGATACATCTTCTACCTTCTCAATTCCACATTTATGAGTTCACCGAAAACGTCGAATAACAACGAAATTGATTCTTATGTGAAAATACTCAATTCTGAATGAATTTAATGTACCGAACGCGAATATCACTCAAGTCATCATTCCTCCTCTACATAACAAACTCGGTTTTATCAAAAACTTGGTAAAAGCCATGGATTAGAATGAACCAGCATTAAGTACTTATATGAGAAATTCCCTCGGCCTAGTGAAGCCAACATTAAAGAGAGCGTTTTTGTTGAACCTCAGATTAAACAACTTCAAAGATCCCAACTTTGAGAAACTTCTTCAAAGTAGAGAAAAACAAGTTTAGGATGCGTCCTATCATGTGGCAGAAAACTTTCTTGGGAATGAGAAGAAAGCTGAAAACTACAAGGTAGACCAGAAGTACCGAATACAACGTAACATTAAATAGGTTTAATTTAATGCAAACATTCTTTTGTACTCAATGGTGGAAAGGTAAATTGTTGATCCTTCTTTTAAAAATAGATATGTAGAATGTACATGTGTATATTCGATAACGACAGGTCTGTTTCGTTGGTGTCAAATTAAACCTGGCAACATTGCTTGAAAATAAACTAACATACGCATGCGCGGATTACTCATGCGAAATACATGTTGCTGTTCGAGGTATTTCCAATGTTCGGAACACGCTGATCGCAATCAACTTCAATTAAAGCAATAATTCGGTCAACGTTTGCGGTATCTAAGTACTGCAAATGTCGTAAACATTAAATGGTACTAATTGCAAATTGGATGTATTTTTACCTAAAGTTGCAGAATATTGTTTTGCCTAAATTTGGAAATGCATGCATTTTTTGCATCGTGCCTTCCCAACCCAGAGTACGAAAACGTCATAATCCTAATGATAATATCTTGTGTGAGGTTGCCTTAAATTTTATATTTTACTTATGATACTTATAGTTTTTCCATACTTAATTTTGGTAACACATTTAGATAATTTTTTTGAAATGTAAAATTGCTATAAAGTTTCCACCTAGCTAATTAGATTATATTACTAGGCTACATAATTAACATATCGATTATTATTTAGATGTACAACTCCTTGATTGCTGGAAATACCACCTTTCACTTGCAAGACGCGCAGTCACTAAAGACAACAATTGCTCAGCACGCAAAGACTTTGGATACGTTGAGTAAAAACATCGCTTTAATACCTGCTGATCCTGACGCTCCAAAGGTAATTACATTACAAAATTCAATTAGGAGAGCTACCACACAATATGTAAAGGACTATATATTAACATTGCCTGTTTTACCAACACTTGCCGAGTTGGAAAAAATCAAACAAACTCGATTGTCGTATATAGATGATACAGAAAAAGGAGCCGAGCTGAGTGTTAAAAAAGTAACAGTTCCAACAGGTTGGTCTCCTAATGTAGTTGAAGCACCACCTGAGGAAGATGAAGATCCAATACTACAGCAGATGAATATCGTACGTAATTATATTGAACAAGCACGAAAGGCTCATCGGTATGAGGAAATTGTGTCGTTAGAGGAGAATTTAAAATTGTTGAAGGAGTCTTATAAGCAACAACAGAAACAACAGTCATAAATGTTTTTTATTGATATACATATACATAACCATTATTATTATACTATTAAACTTTCTATTGATATCAAACTGAGTAATCAAAAAGTATATATCTTTTGTATTCTCAGTCATTGAAATATTGTATTTGTATATCCTTTAGAAGTACCGAATTAAGTAAAAAGTTTTGAACTTATGATGTTTGTGACTGAATACAGAAGATTCTTATGGAAATTATATGTCTTTATTCTTAGGCAAGTGCAATTTATGTAAAGCTTTAAGATATCTCATATTTATTTTTATTTTTTTGCACATTCCCTATTTATTAAATGGATATAATGTAACCATATGTGTTTTATTGATGCACGCCGAATCCAATTTTGCCTAGGGTGCAGGGTGCCTAGGGTGCACCTATAGGTACAAAGTAAGTGCTAATTAGTATTAACGTTACTGATTGTTTACTGCTTATGATATCTGTTGGTGAATGGCCGTAATTAGTTTTGAAAACACTGGTGCTAATGCTGATACTATTTGACTACTCTTGCCGTAATTCCTCGGCATTATTGCAATTGTGTCATATGAAAGCGGTCATAAAAATAGGTACACCTGTAAATCAGTTAAAATAAGTACACCTACGCCAGGAAAGTTCCACTAGTAAGTAAGAAAAATATTGCAGTCGGACTGATGTTTGCAAGAACTTGTACGGAATGAAAACTTGAAAGATGGATAGAGTGATGAAACGAAAATAAATTTACTCGGATCTGACGACAGAGTTTACGTTCGTCGGCCAGTAAATAAAGAACTGTTTCCAAAGAATACAATAAAAATAATAATGCATGGTGGCGGCTGCATCATGGTGTGGGGGTATTTCTTGTATTATGGGGTTGGTACAATCTATTGGGTTAAGCGCAGTATGACCAAAGAAATTTATAGATATTTTGCAAGATGTTATGTTTCTATATGCCGAGGATAACATCCCTCTGATTTGGATACATCAGTACGATAATGATCCTAAACACACTTCCAAATTATGGTTTACTAAAAATACCGCCTGATATCAATCCGATAAAGAATTGTGGAAGTGTGTTAAGGATTCATTATGGCGCAAAAAATTTAAATGATATTGGCGGTACTATAAAAACCAAAGATAATTATTATTAATAAAAATATATTTAGTGCATAACAACAAGTAATTCAAATAAATAAACTAATCTGTACTAACATTAGTCACATTGCATATCTGAATTCAATTTATCTGTAGATTGTATTATATCACTATTACCTTTCTCTTTCAGTTTTCTTTCCTCTATATGCCTTTTACTTATTCTACGTAACTTGAATTTTTGTAAATATTTTAATTCACCAGACCATGTTCTTAAAAGTTCCAATTGTTTCTCGTCCCAAAGATCTGGCACCTCTATGCCACAACTTTTATATTCTTCAGCTTCCTTTCTGATGGTTAATTTAATTATATCTTCTCTACTGGCGTGTTGTCTATTTTTTCTTTTACCTATTGAATGTTTTATGTTAATTTGTTCTAGTTCTTCATTAAATCGTGCCATATATTCCTTTAGAATATTTTCAGTTTGTTCTGCATGGTACACTTGGGCTTCGGGGATTAGACGTTCTTTGAACCACATTAATTTTTCGGCGACGATGTTTTGAAGGCATAGATGTGTTAGCTTCGTTTTTTGACGATTTTCTTTTCTTTTTATTAATCTTGCCGCTGCTGCTGTTTTTCTGCTGTTGGGATGACTAATTTTCGATAGGTTTTGTTTAAGTTTTGGCATGTTTGTGGCGATACTTATTTTGAAACTAAATTAAATGCGAATCAATTAAACAAAATTGAAATCTAAAAAGTAAGGTTAAAGTTATATTCAGATGGGTTGGACATTTGAACACGTGAAATGTGATAAAGTAGAAATTTAATTCTTGGCAATTTTATTATGGGGCAAAGTTCAGAATAGTTTATCTACACAAATACAGAGTGCACTCGATGCTCGTTTTTCATTTATGGTTTGTCTTGCTTACAAAATGGTATTTTAAAATATATTAAATGCATACAAGGCAATCTTGCAGTTTCAGGTCCAGATTTTAATGACATAAATATTGCCACATCTGCTTATAAGTAATTAAACTATATTAAATTAAATGTACGATAAATTAGTAAATTATAGCCATTTTGTTTTAAATAACTGTCTACTTCTTCTGTTTTCTCATTAAATACTTTTGTTAATTTTTATCATTAACAAAATAGATGAGGATTATTTACTAATTTTAAAATGCCTAGGTAGGTTTTGGAACATGTTTTTTTCCATGGGCGTAGCCAGATTTGGTCAAGGAGGGACCCAATTAGAGTTGACATTTTAGAGACTCTGGTATAAACTGAAATAAGAAATGAAAGTGAAATTACTTCAGAGATTTAGGGGGAGGGGAGCCTCTGGCTACGCCCATGTTTTTTTTTCCCATTAAAATATTAGGTTGGCTTTGACATTATTGCTATATTTTCGCAATGTTACTTTCTGTGTGTAGCATGCTTACCTTACTTCCACTTCGTTCCATTTAGTTCGTCCCGTTTTAAAGGAAAAATATGATGTTCTTTTTTAGTTTCTTTCCGTAATTCCTCTGATTTCACTTGTATAGGGGGCGTCTTCGCCATCGGTATTGTGGTCTATATGCTCCGATTTTAAAAGTGGATTTGAGTGGATTCTACCCTTTATTAACTTAATTTTTAATAGAAGTTGATCTTACACGCGCACAGAAAAATTCCATTCCTATCAATTTCTTTGGTTCAAACATAGCAATTTTGTTATTTCAAATATCAAGATTTGTTGGCATTGTGTCTAATGTTTTTTTTTAAAGTTAAAGAAACAGTATTAAAAAAAGAGATATCTTTGGTAGAAAGAAATATTTCTGTGTTCGTATTGAAAAATATTATTTCTTTTAAACCAATACGGGCTTCTTTGAATCATTAAATCCTTTTTCTTAGTGCAGATGTAAACGTATTCTCTGACTAGTTGATACATAATAGTGCAGAAATCTGGAAATGCGGAGATCTAAAACTGCAAAAATCTAGAACTACAGCGCTCCTCTTACCCAGTACCTTGCCTCTAAAGCGTTTTCATCTTCACAAATGTATGTCCAAAAAATAGCATTAGATTGGCTGTAAACGTCCTTTGTTTGTGTTGACACATCCCTGAAAATATAATGTAGGAAAACAACACTAAAAACAGGAAGAAACGGCAGTGGAAAAGAAATCACTCACAAATGCCAAAACTCAGATTACTTGTCCAAAAATTAATCAGATCTTTTAATTTTAAATCGAATATAACGCTTATTTTCATAAATTTTGTTCCATGAATTCTAGATAAACAAATCTAAACAGGTAACAACTTTCGAACGCTTTTGATAAATCGGTGGATATCCAATTCGATTTTTATAAATACCTAATCAAAGCTGGAATTATAAACAATTAGAATAAATAAACTAATTTTATTGTTAGTTATTTTATGGAAAAAAAATAAAAAGCACTAACAAAAGAAGCATTTTTAGAACGTTGAAAAAGTTGCCGTTACCATGCGCAATTTACTTTCGAATTGTTTCAAAAAATTGTAAGTGGCATAAGTTAAAATTGAATTGGCAAACACAAAAGTATCGGCAACCTCCGCACCACACCAATTTAATTAACTAATCCGGGACGGCCGTTTCGAGGATACGAATGATCTCCATTCTTAACCGGCGACCGAATTTAGTCACCGGTTGTCGGTACTTTTGTGTTGTTTGCCATACTGCGCCACGACCCTTGCCCCCCCTGCCATCCCTATCATTATTGTAAAATCGAATTATATGGAATTTTGCAAATGTCTACGGGTTGTTCAAACTCTTGGTGGTAATTGCTAATTTTTGCAATAGTGATTATTCGTGCGTCAGCTAAATTACCCAGTATTTTCCGGTTGATTAGAATGGAATAAAAGGAACATACTCTCCTAACTAATTTGGATGGTTTATTTTTTTTTACTGAGCAACCTGTATATCTAAGCATCAGCTGATGGAAAATAAAATATATTGTGTACAAAATATTCTTAATATTCAAAATTAACACATTATTTTTTAATGTCACTAAAATACAACTCAACTGGAGATAATTAAACATCGGTTCGTTAATTATTTTCTTTTTTAATGGAAACTTCTGGGACGAAATATAAATGTCATTCAATTACAAATTTAGAAATTTAATTATTGGAAATCTTAAAAAACCCTATGAATAACAAAATGGGAGGATAGAACGAAAGTTAGTAGCTTTGGGCTACTTCGAAAAGGCGGCTTGTGCCAGTTTTTGGGGGTTACCGATTTAGGTTTGAGTTTCATGAGAGCCAGAGGCTGGAACATTGACCTCTTGTAAGTAATCCAAAACTTGTCTAACGATGTATGATCTTGCATTGTCCTGCATGAATATGAAACTGTTCCCTAAAAGTGGTACAAAATACATTGTGCAGTCCTGAATAATGTTCTCTGGGTAGTATTCAGTATTCATTGGCCTATGGCGAATAGGAATTTACTCTATGCAGGCGCCAAAGCAAATATCTTCCCAGAGTATTCTTTAGCCACCGAAGGACTCCCTTTGAGAGCTTGTGTAATCAAAATGTCTTTCTCCAGTTCTTCGTCATACTCTTACGCGATCATCTGGAGAATTTTAACTTATTCTAGTCTTGTCCGAAAGCAAAACTCTAGTCTTCAAACTGTCTGCATGATTTCTGGCAAATCTCGAACGTTGTACTCTGCATGTTGCTTGAAGTAATGGCATAACTGCAGGCCTCTTACTACTCAATCTTACTTTCCTCAACCTTCTCCTTACAGCTAAAGCAGAAATTCTGATATATCTGACTGCTTCAAGCTGGTTACTAAGTTTTGTATCTGTTATTCGACCATTTCTGAGGGCCTGCAGTTGCAAAGAGCGATAACCTTTCGCAGTTGATTTGTTTCCTACATTGACCAAGTCTTCTAGAGCGCTGAATTTTTTAACGATTCAAGTGTCGTGTGATTAACGCCCAGCAAATAAGCCACATAATCTATTGTACATACGCCCTTCTTCTAATAAAATTGACGCTGCTACACATTCATCATTGATTAAATTGTGTGATCGGTTCACGATTTTCAATTCAGACATTATTAATTTAAATTCTATACACGTAAGAAATTAACAAACTTGGAATTAAAATTTAATGCTGCCTGAATTGTAACGTAAACGATTGAAGAAAAACTGTTTGCCACAACTTGACATAGATTTGCGGAAATTTTCGCAAGAAACTTTGTTTTGTTAAACTACAATTGTTTAGAAAACACAAAAATTAAAGAAAATATTGAGTAGCGCGTATGTTTTGAACATGAGTTTAGAAAACAGTTGCAAACGATAGATTTGGTTTTGTTGTGAAGTAAGCTGTGGTTAACGTATAAAATGGTTTTCGTATTATTTTTTATATATTTAAAAATATAACTATTTTTATTATTTATTATTAATGTATTTTTTTTTTAGTTTTTGACTTATAAATTCGGTTATAGATATTTAAGATACTCATATGATTTAATTATTCTCCTTCTATATAATATAAGAGAACAATATTTTGCAAAGGAAGAACATTTTCAACACATTTTGGGATTCACAATTAGAAATCATTCAGAAAGTACTTTTTCTTTTAGTAAACTTTGATAAAGGAGAAACGAAACCGCAGTTTGAACCTTACCAAATCAGACAGAGATGAAAGAAAGACGTTATTTCCGTTTATTTGTGAATAATAGCTGCGAAGCGGACGGAAGCTACGTGAAAATGAGAAATAGCTAAATGAAAATTGTATCGTTTTACAGTTCGATGGGTTTAAAGTACTTCATTACCGAAGCCTCATATTTACGTTTTTAGTTCAGTAAGGAAAAGATTCACGATGATTTTGAGCTTTTATTTACATATTATTTCCGAAGCTAATACAAACCTATTCTACTCCTTTCTTCTCATTTTTTTGGTAGCGGAAATTGCCCGGAAAATTTAAAATGATTAGGGAATAAATCCGAGAATAATCCAAAATGTCGCATTACTATTTTTGTATTGGAAAATAACATCTTGCTGATGTAAGAAATAGCTCATAAAATTGCCGTTGATTTCGGTATATTATTTAGTAGCGTATATTTTACAAAAAAATAAATAAAATGTTTACAAGTAAATATTGGAAATGTTCATCTTTAATATATTAATTATTCGATGAGTTAATCTTGCCATGAGAAAAGCTCCACAATGTTTCAATCTTGCGAATGTGATCTCTTTCAAAGGTGCAAGTTTTGATTTAAAACGTATTGATTTCGATGAAACGTGGTTTGAATAACCACCTCGGCGCTGATAAAACTTTCATGTGTGAGTTTCTCTTATTCTGCATTTTCGTATACGATATACAATGATGTAGTAGTTTGCTGCTCTTATAGATCAAGTAAAGAATAGAGTAAATCAGGATATTGTTAATATTTGGATTTTGCTTCGATTCTAAGGTTTTGATTAGCAATTCGAGATGGGTTTGTATACCACTTGTGAAGTTTAAATCCTGCATAAAATAATATAAGTTGATCTTTATCGACAGAAATTGAATCTACACTATGGATGTAAAAATTAAATAAAAAGTTGTTTCTTGCTGTTACACAATTAACTACCGGAATTTGACCAAATTTCACTAAGCAACCTGTAGCTGCAAATCGGTCTGCCTTAACTGTGGTGTCTGCAAGAATTTCTATGCAGCGAATTGGTTGGGTGAAGTTATTATGTCATGAGGCGCCTTGAAATTTAATTTCTTTGTCAACCAGATGGACTCCTCCGTATATCGTTTAGATGTTGGTTGTTAACATCAAAGAAATAACGCACTGCTAAAGTAATATGTAGCCAAAATAAAGACAAGGATAACCAAAATTAAAGCAAAGGTGTTGTTGTTTGTTTTATTTCCGGCAAACATACATAATAATTATGCTTTGTGACCATCGTATGTTTTGCCGTAGGAAATCTCAGCCCTTTTCATAATATCTCCTATTTTATTGGGTGCGGTGAGATTAATCATGTATATCGGGTGAGATTAGTCATTAACTTTCGTTGCTCAACTTATATTAATATATCTTTTGTTTGTTTTAGTTATGCCAAGAAAATATCAAAGAAAGTTTGGAGCACGTTCATATGTGGATTATCCCGAGGCCAACGTTGAATTGGCACTTCAAAAAATTGCTAAAGAAGATTGATCCATTCGTCGTGCTTTCACTGAATATAAAATTGCATTTGGCATGCTTCGCAATGCATTGGCAGTCGTGATAAGAAAAGCGATCGTCAAACAATTTTTACACTCAATGAAGAAACAGCATTTATAAGGGCAGCAAACTACTGTGGAAACTGGGGGTTCTCTCTTGCATTAACTGACTTAGGTAAAAATTAGGTCGCAAGATCAGCAAGTTTAAATCAAATATGCCCGGGATAGACTGGGCCCGTTCTTTATTAGAAAGACACAGAAGAGAAATAAGTCAAAAAGTATCGGCGAATATTAAAAGATCTCGGGCTAATGTTTCAAGAGACATCATTGTAGAATATTTCGATAATCTGAGGGAAACGCTACAAAACCAGATTCTTCTAAAGTAATTTCTAGATATTGGTATGAATTAACTTGTCCAATTTCCGTTACATTAATCTTTATATGCATGACTTTTTTTTCTTTTTTTAAATGTTCACTGTAAATAAACTACTTGGTCGATTTCTGTGTTATCACTAAAGTTCACCGCTTTCCGTGCGCTTCACGAAATTAGTAGAGACTATACAGACTCGTGTTTATTCATCTCATGAGGATGAGTTCGTGTTGCCTACTGCTTTCCCCGAGAATCGACAAAATACGAGTATGTCCAGTCTCTCCTAATTTCGTGAAGCGCTCGGAAAGTAGAGAACTTTAGTTATCACTGCCTCGAGAATATCAAATGTGAAATTTTACGAAAATGGCAAACTGGCAAAGCTCAATAGCGTCATAGTGGTTGTTTTGTAAAAACTTAAGACGCTGCACTTCCATAAATGGGCTGCCTTAACCGCGAAGGTGTCTGTATGGATTCACGTGTCATGTCATAAGACACTTTGAAATTTAGTTCCTTTGTCAACAAATCGGGCTTCTCGGTACATTATTTAATTAACATATGCTTGCGGGTTCTGAACCGGTACAGAATGTCGAAGTTCTGTGGTTCCTGAAAGTAGTATGTCATTCAGGAAAAGACCATTACTTTTTGCAGAAGCATGGATTTAGGGTTTGCTTTACCGCATTGTGTACGATGTTGATTATCTGTGGTTGTAAAGAGATCTAAATTGGTATGTATCGCATAACAAAGAAACATATGGCCGAATTGTTTGTCCTACTAAATAAATGTGGATTTATCTCCACGGAAATGTTTTTCTAAAGAATAGTAAGAATAAGAGCATGTGAAAGGAAGCTCTTCAATAATTCATTGAAGAGCTGCATTAAGGAGTAATCGCTTCCAATTACAAAATTTCCTTTTTAGACTGCCAATGATCTTGTTGCAGAAAAAAATTGAACATTGATATTCTTGTTAATACGGACTTGGCTCACAACAACACAGTTTGTTCAAACTGGTTTGGAATCAACTAGAATTCAAGCGGAAAATAGATTAGCAGCATAAGTATTTGCACACATTGTGGCAATTTAGGTGCAATTTTGACGATAATTTCCTAAGAAGCTTTTTATTTATAATTTGAATAGTACGACTGCTAAGAAAGCTTAATTCTTTGTTGGTTTGATTAGAACTCGAATGAAATCCGATAATTTTCAAAATTTGAAAAGATCAATGGCGCTCTAGTAGTAATTAATTTTCCACTAGCTTAAATAATATGTCGTTGCAATAACGATATGGGAAAAAGCGTAATGATGTGTTGATAGTTCTACAACATTGTCTCGTCATATGGAAACTGAATATTAGAGCAAGAACTCTCACCAATCGGTTTGTGTGGCGATGAAGGTTTTTTTTCATTGTAGCATAAAAAAATTAAAAATTACATCCGTCAAAGAGAGTTCTATGAATTTAGAAGACGGGTTAATCACTCTTAGATAAGCAGAAAATGTATTTGTTAATACTAGTTTAAAAGTTGAAAAATTTGTAATAACTCCAAGGAATATCCAGTTGAGTAGAATTACGTATAGGACATATTAAAGAACGTTAACATTAGAGAGGTACCTAAAATGCAGAGTAATGCAGAGAGTATTCCTAACTTTGCCTGCAGCTGAAACTGAAAGTCTTGTACGCTTGAATATAATTTTATAGTGTGGTAATTTTTATTTGAAAAGTTTCTCTCTAAATTAGTCAGTAAATAAATTATCTACCACGAACTAGGCAGACTCGTTGCATCAGATGTTCTATAAAAATACTTGAAAATTGTGCACTGACAATAGGCGAGTACTCTTATTCATCAACGGCTCGCGTACTTTAAGGAAAAGTTCATCTTCTGGTTTTTATATTCAACGCTTAATTTACGATGGAAATCGTCGCAGCGTTCCTATTTTCATCAACGAGTTCAGTGTAGAGAGCCGATGTTTCAGCCTCGATGAATGCGATGGAATTGAAGATTGGGAATGGAGAATAAAGACAGTGGTGTGCAAATTAAGTTATATCTGCTAGATTACACCAATTGACATAAATACATTCGTTAAATTATAAATTATAACTAAAATTGGATAATAATAAATCTTTAATACACAACAGAATGTACAATCCAATAACAGGGCTAGATACAAAGATGAAATGCAGTACATAAAAAAGTATTTAACAAAGCAAAATTACTAAGTAATATCAAATTTCTTAATTTAATATTAATATATTTATAATTTTATGATTTCATAACAGCGATTGAAATCGGAGGGCTTGTTAAAAATGAGGTCTGTCAAATACATCAGAAAATACACCTGTAAAAATTTGAATAATACCGGCGGCCTGGTTAAGAGTTATATCATCATGTGTTAAGCGTCTTGGAATCCTGGTGTAGGATTATTATTGACGAATTTCCAAAATAATATTGGGTCTTGGGTAATATAATTTTCCAGATGTTCCTGATGTTCTCTATAAGCTGTCTTAATTTGCATTTTAGTCAAGGTAGGGGATTTTGTATGTTTCCATTTCGCGTTTGTTAGTGTATTGTTTAATTTCAGAATTGGGAACTAATGAACTTCATGTATAACATAGCCTTTTGTTTAGACGAACATAGAGAAACTTATGATAGATTTGTTCGCAGAGTAAACTAAAACTAATCAGAGTGGTAAGAGTCAATCAAATAGTGGGATCAGTTGAATTTCAGTTATAAATTTCTTTCCACCAATCATTTTACGTCCAGTTAATTTGTGATTGCCCTGCGGAAAAGTCTATCAGTTAACGAAATGTTACTATACATCCATGATCCATGATGACCTATGCCTCTCTGGTTTGGTGACCAAAAACAGCACCAGAAGACCGTTCAAGAACGTCTCAACATACCTGTCCCACAACAGCGTTGGCAGTTTTCCTGTGCCACTTCACATCCACATTCAAATGCACGCCATATTAAGTGCTTTCACTCTTAGCAAATTGAAGGGATTAAAACCTGGGAATCTTAGGTGGCATTTTAAAATCTTCCTAACAAACTATCCGACACAAATGACAAAGGAAATGATCTCTACGTAGGCATTAGTGGTCCTATAACCTAAAAATGTCCATGGGACTCCACACTAATATACTTTAAGCAGAGATTTCTGCTTCAAATTTATGAGCTATAAGTAAGCTTACAAAAACGAGTGCGCATTCATTGGCGGCGGTGATATATTTCGGAAGCGGTTGGACGTACCCGAAGTCGGGATTCATACGCGTACGGTTAGCATGTGTATGAATGACGGGTTGGATTGATGATGCCGAATCGACGGCGTGCTTTGTTATGTTCGACGAGTGTTAATAGCCTAAACCGATTTCCGACATTAGAATACAGTAAAAAAGCTCCCATTATGACGTTTCTAGGAACGTAAAAGTATTCCAAAGATCCATTGATTGTTAACAACGTGCATACACTGCTTTAAATCAGTAATTGATAACATTGACGTTAATTTAATCTTTGTGTGAAGAATAAATGGATTTTACAGCACCACCACCCTGAATGTATACGTATATACAGGTTTTAGGTTTTCACTAAAAATTCAACCAGAACTTTTCGAATTTTGTATCTGTCGAAATAATACGTGGGAATAATTAGATATTCGGAACTACACACATCCAATATATTCTCATTTATATGCTACTAATTTAGATAAACATAAACAAATTAATTGAACACGAAATTCCTAATAAATGTTCGATATTTTAAACAAAACCCATTTATTTATAATAATGTACACTAAACGATCTAATTTGAAACGATATGTTATACTGGAAGTTTCTGTTGTATAGGTTTAGTATTTGGTAACTTATGTATACATTTCACATTTTACAATTATGAAAATATATAGTTGAAAAAATCGTTAGCAAACGAATATTACGGTCAATGGGGAAACTTCAAATCATATTAAAGTAGTAAATTAGATTCTTTTCTTTTTTAGTGAGTACTAAACAGTGCTACGCCTTCTTGTCGGGAGAGTAGGGGGGAGGAAGAGGAGTTCCAAAGTTACTTAACGAATAACTTTCACGCCCTTCTGGAGTTGAAGAAAATTACAGGACATTCGTGGCCGCTTTGCCCAGCCGGCGACGGTCGTAGGTGGCGGTATGTGAAAAAAAGATTCTGGCTCCTGCGGCAGGAACCACCTAATCAGAACGGCGCCACCCACTCAGAACACTAATGTCCTTCGTCGACCTTGGTCGTGGACAACCGAGGTTTGCTGCCAGTAAAGAGCAAAAGAAAAACATAAACTAAATAAATGAAAAAAAAAGAGAAATAGATTAAAAGTTGGTTTAATTAATCATCAGCACAAAATAAAAAAAAGAATGAAACTTTTAAAAAAAGAAGGTTAAATTAAGTATAGGAAAAATTTCCTTACTTGAAATGAATTGCAAAATTGGGTACCTCAAGTGCTCCCCCAAGATCTTGTGGGTTTAGAGATTTTACAAATTTTAGTATTTTGTTAAAAGTTATTGAATGAAATACAACAAACAAATAATAAAACTAAAAAAAAAACTATACGTTAAAGGTAAATTTCAGTACAATTTAAAAGAAAGAAAAAATATTGTTTTTTTTTTCCGCCACCCCTAGAGTCGGAACGGAAGTTACTGTAGCGCTTATCTGTCGTTTCTATTATAACGTCACCCTCGGCAACCTGGTCTCTCCAGCGGGGGAACGTCAGACGTGCTCCGTATTCGCTACTCGGATGTTAGCCTGGAATACGCTCTCAAAAGAACAATAATTCCTTAAACGTGTATATGCTTTTCCTAAAGGAAACTTTGGCGACATATGTACACCACTGTCCATCTCAGATGTTAGGACTCTCGATCGCTTCTCATTAGCACCCAACGTAACAATGTGAGGCGCGAGGGAAAGGTGTACTTAAGTCCTGACATCTGAGATGGATGTTGCTATACATAATACTAATGCTGTATTGTAGCCTTCTTATGAGTTAGGTAGATTATTTGATGTAAATGAATAAGTACTATTATGGTATATTACTATAAATAATCATATTGCAGGTCGCCGATTTCTATTGCCGACGCTTGAGACAGAGAAGGGTATCCAGCTGCGGGGTGCATATGCGTTAGTGAACGCTCAACCTAAATGTAACATATCAGAGGCGTAGATGCATCGAACGGAAAGCAAGTTAATTCCCAATATTGGAAAAACATTAAACAAAGATAAAGACTATATTTTATAAATATCACCTTAGAAGTGATTTTTTAACATTAACATTAACTACTAAAACATATTCTGAATTTTCTGCTGTGAAATATGTTCGTTTACTTGTTAGAACATATTTAAATGTAGAAAAGGTTCTTTCCACATCACAACTTGTGAGAGAAGCGTAGTGAAAATGGGATATACCATATATAGTATAAGCATTGTGTTTACTAACGGTCTCGTTGCCCAACAGTTTTAATATTGACGAATCAGTGTTCAAGTTACGGGTAAAAATTGCATCGATTTTTTTACATATAGAAGTACCAAAATCACCAGAAATGTTCTTTCTTAATTTGTTTATTGTTCCAATTCCATCTTTTAGTTATATTGTTTGTGATGCAACGTATTTTATTTTTGAGGTATATCACAAAAATGTTACTTTGTTGGGCGATCTGTATACAAAACACCAACAATGACGTGAACTATGCTTCGCTTCAACGCATCCATAGTTTCGTTTGCGCTCAACGTCTCAACTCAACTCAAAATTGCTGTCCCGAAGAACAATAAACCTTTCTTCACGTTCCCGAATAACTATCAACAGCTAGATATAATTCTAAATTAAATTGAGTGTATTGTTTTTTTGAGAACGTCATTGGTTTCTTTAATTTTGTTAGAATATTGCTATATAAATTTAAATTGTTTAAATATTTCCATAACAATTATACTATAAAATATATTATAAATAATCTATAAAGCTACCTTTTACAAAAAAAGGGAACTGTATTCAAATCTTTATGTATATTTCTTTTGTAAAAGTTTTTGTATACCTACTTAATAAGATTTATTTTGCTAGTGCTGAAGGCTGCTGGGGGAGATTTCGATGAAACTCTAGTAATTGAAAGAATTGGTATAAGACAATACAATTGTTTTGGCGGCTGAATCGTTTAATCTTGAGGTACAGCCCCGCTGAAAGATTGCAAGATATTTCATTTTTTGCAAATATTTCGGAAACTATAACAAATATATTTTTCTTTTAGAATATACTTTGAAGTATGCAGCATATAGTTTTGCGGCATCTAAAATATGTAACACTGTTTGTACGTGGTTAACAATTTCACACGAATCCCGTAACGACAAGGAAGTGTTTTGCAATTTTTTTATTGCGTCGGCTACTGGAACGTAATTGTCGTTAATAGTTTTAAAATCTGCTGCAGCTTGAGGATTTTGGAATTCATTTCATTGCAGCTGCTTCTTTAGTATCCAGTTGTAAAATCACTAACTTGATCTTTCCTAAATGTTGAAAATAATAGAATACTGCTTTTAACCATGTACCCCGTCGTGTAAGAATTGGCTGCGGCGGTTCCGGCATGTCAGGGCACTAGCTGAATACGTTCCGGTGATTCAAGAAGAACCAATTTCGTCTGTACCATTAGTTGATCCACATCGGGATAACATTTTCGTATAGCGTCTTCTACAGGGTGTAAAGCATGAAGCAGACATGTTATGTGCAGCAAATTGAACAGCTTTGAATAATTGACCTGTGCGAAGCATAATCGCGGCAGCATCGGTAACCATCATTAACACTTGCTTTGGTGAAATTTCAAAGTTGTCCAGTATTCTAACTAATACATTATGAACAACTTCGGCAATACATCTTTGCTGTCTTTTACAGGCTGGCAAATAAGGGTGTGACGGAGCTTTCAAGGTCATTGTTCGTGCTACAATCGATACTACGGAATTTTTTTAATATCTGTACTTTCATCTATAGTTAGCCACAATCGCTCATTTTTTACTGCGGTTTTCACATAGTTCTCAATCATCTCGCGCACTGACGGCAAATACTTACGTAGCGTCTGCGGACTTGGATTGTATTTCTTCCAAAGCTGACGGGAAGAAAGTAGTAACAGCGGTGACACCATTTCATCAACTGCGGTAATAATTTCCGACCAAAATTTTTGTATTGTGGTCACTACATCCATCAAGTTTATTTTGCGCACAACATTTATGGGATCATCAGTTTCACTAAGTTGCAGGACATGTTCCAACAATTGACGTCTGTAATTCTTCTTGATATTCTCCAGAACACCCTGGTTCATCGTTTGTAATATGCTTGTGATGTTAGTTGGAAGAATTTTAACAATGATGGTGTTCTTTACAAGTTTCGTTTGGAGGCGAAGGAGCATTATCAAGCAACAGAACAGCTTGTACGGGCACGCCGTTCTTCTTGAAATACTTCTACTGCTGCAGCTTTTAAATTCGATGCCAAAGTTTTTAAGGGCAGCATTTTGTAACTAAACCTACTCTCATCGCAATTATAAATTCATTAAACTTTTTATCAATTGCATTCATGTCTGCGGATAACTTTTCACTGCGAATATTCAACAGACGGACCCCATAAAGTTTTTTCCAGCAATCAAGCTATCCTGGACTTGCCGTAAACTCCTCTTTGTTTGCCAATCCTAACTGTTTAGCAAACTGCAAGGCATTTGGCTTGCAGAATTGGACCAATCAATGGGATACCTTTATTCCTTTTTTGCGTAAACCATAAAAAAAGTGATTCGCTAATGTTCTTAAACTTATTTTTTTTTATTGTTTTTCTACCATTAGAAGAAGATGTTTGTTTGGGCCACCCCTGTTCTATTTTCACTTTATTGCGCTTCCAATCTCCTACAGTCACTTTTTTTATATTGTAGAGAGCGGCAACACTTTTTATGGATTCATCCTTATCAAATTTTTTAGACTAAGCGGATGCATTTTCGTTAGCAGCTCGGATAAAGCGGAATGCTTTTTTTAGAGCCAGCTAGGATAACGCGGACGATCGAATAACTGGGGTTCTACTGTATTGTTAACTGCCTAAGTTTGCTATACAGTACCGCTTTTACGTAAAGGCGACTTTATTTTTGGTAAATAAAGAAAGTGTAATTGTAATAATAGTGAGGGTACGAGGCTCCCGTTTCCCGGCGTTATATATTTTTATAAATAATGTACATCATCATTGAGACTATACAATATATTGTGTTGTTCATTTACCAAGGTCTGGATTGCCGCTCCACAAAATACTTTACTTATCAATAATTGCAACATTCTGATAAGAAGTGAAAAGGCAATTTGTCTCCCTGCGACCGCTTTAGAATTCAATAAAATACCAAGGTTTCTATTGCTGCCCAACACAGCGACAAATATGGGCAGAAGATAATAATTTACAGGCATCTTGTGTAACAACCACCTGCGGCTTCCTAAAAAAAAAAAACGAAGAGCAATATTTAATACATATACAGCGTGTATTTTAAATACGACACGGAAATATAATCATAGTTACAGTCACTGTTTTTAACAGCCATTGTCAAAGTTCGATTAACGTCTGTATATCGTGTATTCCAATTAATAGGAGCCAATCGAAATAAACATCACTACGACACACAACATTTTGTTAGTTAATGTTGGCATCCTTAATTGATGACATGACAACCAGCTTAGCCATCTTTTTTTAATAAACGTTATGAATTCTGAATTACACAACTGTACTTAATACAAATTAGGATATACAACATTCAAAAGTGCAAAAATATGTGTTAAACTTAAATACTTATCGTTAGTACAAAAACTTGTGTTAATTAAGGACATTTGCTTAATTACGACTTTGATTGTGATAATTATTGGAATAGGGAATTTGCATGGGATTTGTATTTGCTTTAGAGGTTCTACATAATGACCATTCAGGAATAAATATAGAAGATTTTCTAAGATTGTTTGTCCAAATTTCCATTTTAAGAGAAAAACCAGCGACTAGTATGAAGCCCTTCTATTCCATTTAATTACAATTACAATAATATAATGCATCACTTGATGTATACTGATATATTTTACTGATCTGAGTTTTGAAAAATGAATATATTCCTTTGCTCTTCCTTGAACTTCAAATGAACATATGGCATTCTATATTTTATTGCAGATTTGGAAAGTTCTCGAAGAGTACTTATTTTTTTATGCAACATGGCATATCCCTAACCTTAGCGGTTTCTCTGTTATAACATTTTTTCCCCAGTCAGACCTTCGTTTGAAATTTTTTTTGGCAGAAACTAAATTTCACCTTCACAAATTGTAATTTTTTTTCTAAAATTTCAAATAGCACTCCCTTAAAAAAATTACTTCATTGGATAGTCGAAATTCCAAGTTTTCCAGAGGTACAAAAAAAAAACACATTTCATATCAAAAAGAACAAGTTGTTACGTCAATTTTTCAAAAAACGTCCTTTTCTGAAACCAAGTTTGTCATGATAAAACAAAAGAAGTGCAATTGTCAAAATAAACAGTAAAAATAAGAATAAGCTGACAGAAGGAACATCTCTGTTAAACGTCGCGAAAATACTTCGAACTCAAGAAAAATTGGTTGACATGGTGTTTATTCTTGGAGTATGTTATAAGAATTGTCTGGTGGCGTAATGAGTGTACACTGAAAGATATCCTGAGAGAGCGTATCCAAATCCACTTGCGTTTCAAGAAGTGTTGAATAGAATTACAACTACTGGGAGTGATCAACGAGCAAAGAGAATTAGAACGAAGTCAGTTTTGACCGAAGATAATGAATGGCAAGTTCTAGAGACGGCTGTTGAAAATCCTCATATCAGTGTTCGTGAAGTTAGTAGGAACACTGATATTTCAATGCGTTCTGTGCATCGTACTCTTCAGAAGTACAAGTTCCATACATTCAAGATTAAACTGCACCAGGAATTACAACCTCAAGATTCTCAAGCCAGGCAGAATTTTTGTATGTGGGCTATCAACAAAATCAGCCAACCCATCTTATGCGCGTGTTATTTTACGATGAGTCCACATTCCATAAACATGGGGTAGTCAATCGCCACAACCATCATTATTACGCTGATGAATATGCGTACTTCATGAGAATTGGAAACCAGCAGCAAACAGGGTCACTCAATGTTTGGGGTGGCATATTGGGAGAACACCTACATTGTCCTTACTTCTTCGACGGGAACCTGAACGGCAACAATTATTTAAGATCCTTTCGTGACGACTTGGTTGAACTCTTGGAAAATTTCGTTCGACGACAGACGGTTTTCCAACAAGATGGAGCTCCTGCGCATAATAGTCGTGCCGTTCGGAAATATCTTGATGAAACGTTTCCAGATTCATGGTATTTAATGGTATTTAAATTAACATCCTTTTAACGTAATTAACTAATTTATAAAAATTTACATATATAAGAAAGTAATAAATTAGAAAATGTAGTTGAAGGACAGTTGTTGTAAAGTGCAGACGATCAAATTTGTGTAAGAAGAACATGTGGAGACCAGGCAGTACAGATGACGGTTGAAGAAATCATTTGAGTACTGAAACACAGCAGATAATCCTGAATGTATACAACAATTCGAAGAGTGAGAATTATGGGACTAAAACAGAGACATGATTAGAACATCGAAATTAACGGGAGTGTCTTACGGAACAGTCCAAAAAATCGCTCAGAATGATTTATTTAAAAGAAGAACAAGGAAGGACAAAGGAAAAACGAGGAAAATTAGTATGTGCGATTTTGATATTGTGAGAAGAGAAATGTACCGGTGCCATAAAAGAAATGAAGTTCCTACATTACGAAGTTTGTTAGTTACCACTCTCGACAAATTATTAAAATACCTAATGGGTCAAGCACAAAATTGGAAATAACAAAATTTTTAAAGGAGAATGACCTTTATTTTCAAGTAGGTTATTCTAAGAAACAATTCCTGGAAGTGTTACAAACGAAAACATTTCCGAAGCAATACTTTACTGATAATGCTGCAGGTCACGCAGTACTACGTCTACCTCCATATTACTGTATCTTCAATCCCATAGAGTTGATTTGGAGTTCACTAAAGCAACACATTCGTTGTCAAAATACCGCTCCCACATTTAGCGAAACAACAACTAAGACGATCCAAGAAGCTATATTATCAATAATACAAGATACTTGGAAAAATTGGGTACAACATGTTATCGGTTTAGAAGACGAGTATTTACTGTACGCAAACTCCATCCCGCTATTTATAATACATATAGATGATGTAGACGATGAAAGTAATGATTCTTATATGTTACTGTTATTATTATAATTATTAAGATATATTTTGTTTTTGTTATAATTGTAATGACGCTTCCTATACTATGTATCAAAAATAAATTTTTATTATTTCCCCAACAATGTATGTTTATGTGTGTATAAATAAATATATTACTCAGTCGAACATTAATCTCTTTATAATACACTTTTACTATTATAATCTTAGTGAATACGTCCCTGTTAACCATCCGTGCTCGAAAGGTATTATAACGGTCGGTAAACATTTCTTTTGTGAACATCGAGTGCTATTTAAAAAGCCAAGTCGTTAGAAATATGGACACACTATAACATGGATCATAAAGTGGAGGACTTCTTTGTTTTGCTTTATATTTGAAAATATGCAAATAGAGTGTTTTCAGATTCTGTTGAAACATTACCGCAGCAGATAAGTATAGAAATGCTAAAACTATCAGGCTTAAGAGGAGTACAATTTATATTATTATGTTCAATATCGCTTATCTTTTACTATTATATATTTTGAAGTACAAATAAAATATAATTGAAATGACGAAACAAATGCCTCCCGTTGCGTTACTGTTATTGCTGTTGACTTTGGTAGTATGCTATTGGTACCTCCCGTTGAGGTTTGGCACTTTGCAGATTACCTTCGTAATGCTTGCCTTATAGGAAGCGTTTCAATTTGTATGTTACAAGCACGCTTATATTTTTATGTCAATATCAATAATACCTAAACAGAGGCAATAAAAATTATTAAATTTCAGTTTTGAATAAATTCTACTTTTAAATTCTACATCTGGGCTTGGCAGCCTTTGGCATACATAAGTTACGGAATGCGCTATAATGCATTGCCCATATAATGTATAGCGTGAAGTGTTATCTATGTTCCAAGAATTGTTATTGTCATTGCACCAGCTCACTGTGGGAAAGCCGCAGTCAGCAATTTAACTTATATAAAAGCATTGTAATGTAATAATATAGAGTAGTTATAGTAGAGCATTAGTCGAATCTATGTCAGTCTGTATTATAATTCAAAATTGTACCTTGTACGTTGGCGAACAAATAAATTTTTAAGATTTTTATCCCAACAAAAATCTTAACTCATACATATTTTCATTTCTCTTTTTTCAGTAACAATCTCAATAATTGTTTTTTCCAAATAATTTATACATTTTTTATTGCGCTCATCTAATATAGATTTCCTGAACTTCGCCTTGTTATAATACCTCGTTTTGTTTTCTTTTCTCTTTCTTATACATATATTTATTCCTAGGTAGCATGCTGTAATAAATTCATTATTATTATTAAATTAGTATTATAATAGCTTTCATATGTTTGCTGCTAATTTCCACAAAATATTCTATGAAATATGTAAGGGACATCTGACATCTCTAATGATATATGATATAATGCAGTAACTATAGTTAGTTTCCAATCATAACTGATATAACGAAAACCCCGAGTATGCTTAAAAAAGTGGGAAATAGAAGTTCTTTAACATAATATTTTCCCCTTTTCGGTGATAATCTTCTCTATGATAGATGCAATATTTACTGAAGCAATATTTACTATCACCAGCTGAATTAACTAATTTTGGATAGTTCCTTTGTCGTATTTTTTTTTCTTGTTGGAGTGAAATTATTTATATTTTCTAACGTTTCTCTTTGGACGTAATTTAATATACATCTAACACCAATCCTCTACAGGTGCCATGTCCTCTGTTGACACCAGAACTCTTTATTTTATACACAGGCGATATTTCCCACGCCTCACAAGTAACTTCATATGTACGCTGACGACTCGCTATTTTACACGTCGTTGAGTAACGATGGTGAGATAACTTCGGGAGGCAGTTGATAACTTATGTTAGTGGAGTGGGTGACGAAATGGAAACTCATAGCTAATAGTGGCAAGAGTATAGCGATTTGGTTTTCACGGAGAAGGTGACCGCCTACGGAGAGAATCAGAGTGTGGCGTTTCACCAACGCTTGACGAGAAGGTTACATATATAATACGTCAAGGAGAAGTTCTTCCGGACCAGAAACGCTCTTCTAGCCAGACGCGCCCCATTCGACTCAAAAAAATAAATCGCCCGAATTGGAGGTCCTTGAAAGGAAGATCGTGAGGCTTCTCGGCTTGATTTGTTAGTAACATAAAATTGCGCGAGGATCTCCAAATAACTTCGTTACTGCAACATATCTGCAAGCTGTCTAAGAGAGCGTTGGAAAGAGCTGGGAACTCTACCAATCCACTTCTGGCTTGCACGGTAAAGGGACTCCAAGATTGACCCGCGCTCCGTTGTAGAATATTAAGAATTCGAGACATTTTTAGCCTGAGGTAAGGCAGCCTGAGATAATAGTTAAGAGAATTGCCTTTCTTCTAAGTGTTTGGAGAGGTTAAAAGCTCTGTCCAGCTCTGATAAGGGAAGAGGATCGTGGAGGAGGATAATACTTTATTCCAAACATTTTTGTGAGTAATAATAACATTTTTTTAGTGTTACTATTAAATAAGAACATTATTGAGGAAATAAGTAGTCTTACCTTGTTAAATATTTCTACTTTTCTTACCTAAAGGAGATATTCTTTTTATGTTGGTAAAGCCTCTGTGTGTTGCTTTTCGTGGGTAATATGGATTTAAAGTGTCTGTTTACATTTTTTCTGTAAGGGTTGGAACAATATAAAATTTAAGGTTCACGAATTCCACAGAATTCTAGTCTGATTGTAAGTTTGAAGATAGATTTCTAAATAATATATTTTGAATCAGGTTATTGAATAATTGAATTACTTACGGAAGGCATTAATGCCATTAATTACTGTTAAATTCAACGATACAATTACTGCTAGATCGTCCTCGTGCATAGATGCTTATTTGTTGTCGATTATTTTCTCATAATTAATCTACGGTAAATAACATACCACTACAGTCACACGTTGCTTTATTTTATTTTGTTTACTTGATTAGCACCTAGTTTTTTCTTTTCTTATGCAATTAGGAGAATAAATAAACACACTACATATTTTATCAATAAGAACATTTATTGAAACATACTTTCATTATTTTATTGCACAAGTAACACATTGACTTATTAGTGTACAGTATGTATAATAAAGAAGAAAACCATTGACGAACGGATGACGACCCATCTCCAGCCCTAAAATGGGTCGTAAGCGTTTCGATTGGACAGGATGTACTAGATCAACCAAATCACATCTTTATACATTTATATACTGCTTATGTTGACGTTATTAGGTCCTCGATTGAACCATCGTTCCTGAAACTATGAGATAGATGGAGATCTTCTTGTGAGTTGGAGAAGTGTTTGAAATGAGGTTACTAGATCTTTTTGTACCAACATATTCCAGAAAATATGCTTACATTGTCGAACGTCACAAACAAGTCTTTTTGAATGCATCTTGAAGATCTTGTGTGCTTGGATGACCTTTAATAAATTAGCTCTAACTTTCTTTTTCAAACACACACGAATTCTATTTTCAGGATGTTTAAATTCAGAGGTACATCCTCATTTACTGGTTATTTGACATGGAATAAATTAAGTGTTAAATCCTTGCTGTGTAACTTTCATAGCCATCTGATTTATTTTGTATATAAAACATTACATATTCTAACGCTTAAAAGTAAGGCAGGAATTTAACAAAAAAGTATGCCTAGGAACAATAACCTAAAACATAATGCTAAAATAGCTTTCCTCATTGATGGAAAATATTCACGGCAAACGCAACACAAGGAGAGAACAAAATACACTACCAACGGACATATTTTTACCTACCCGGCGTCATCAGTGTGGTTCCGAGAATATTTTTAACTCTACTCTGTATCGTTGTTGCCTCACAGTTAATGCCACAATATTTCAAAACGACTAACTACACATTTCTTGGCGCCCTCCAGTGCCAAGAAACGCATACCTGCCGTTTAGAAAGCAGCGACATAAACCGAGAACTATTCCCCAAACCATTCCTCGGGCAGCTTTTGGATTGCTTAACCACGAGATGGGGGCGCAAGTAGCGCTTTGGGAAACCGCACATGTGAATATTCCGACAGGCTTGCTTACCACGATGTATATAACAGAACATATCAGAAAATGACTAGAAACAATAACCAAATAATGCTAAAACAGCTTCCTCATGGTATTGATGGAATTATTCACGGCAAACGCAACACAAGGGGAGAAAAAATACTCTACCCATGGATATGTTTCTGCCTACCCGGCGTCATCAGCGTGGTTTCGAGAGTATTCCGAGGCAACAGCGACACAGGGTAGGGTTAAACACGCTCTCGGAACCACGCTGATGACGCCGGGTAGGTAGAAACATGTTTGTGGGTAGTGTATTTTTTTCTATCCTTTTGTTGCGTTTGCCGTGAATAATTCCATTAAATCCATCCAGCTTCCACGAGGAAGCTATTTTAGCATTATTTTTTTTGTTAAGTATAAAGCTCAGTTTCAAACAAAAATGGAAGTGGTTTCTAAAGTTCTTAAAGATGCATTCAAATGGACCATCCGATGCTACTACAATTGTTTTTGCATTATTTTACCTTTTCGAATAATAGATCTATTATCTGCTCTACTTACTATTACTATTTTGGCCACTATTTACAAATAAACATTTTGACATAATTAGAAATGTATTCCAATTATTTATTTTGGTCTATAATTTCTGGTTATTAGTATAATATTTTATTAGTAATGGTGACAATTATGAATTTTCTAAACCGATGACTATTATACGCCGTGTCCAGTCAGTGCGTGGGCAGAAGATAATTCCATCACTGAGCAATTTTGAGAAAAAGTTTCCAAAAGAAAATATATTTGGGGAGAATATATATTTATTTTCCGCAGTGTACCACATAAGTAGCATCTCTATCATCACATTTCTGGACGCCTTTTTTAATTTATGTTAACTTTTATCACTATTCTCTATACGCATCTATTTTCTATCTTTTCTTTTAGCCACCAACATCTTAGACACAAATTTTATTCCTTTTATTTTACTAAGTAATTCCTGGAACTTTCGACAATATGGTACATCCAAATTGTTTTTGTATGAACTAGCGTTTACAAGATAACTATCAATATCAATACCATGTTCATGCTGTTTAGTTGTTTTTAATAGAACATCCTGTATATTGGTCCAGAATATGATAAATAAATTGTCCTATAATGATAGCAAGGACTATGCCGTAATATGATAAACAACACAAAAGTATCGGCAACCTCCGCACCACACAAGTTTAATTAATTATATAATAATTAATCCGGGATGGCCGTTTCGAGGACACGAATGGTTCTCATCCATCAACCGATGACCTAGAACTTTTGTTGTAAACATTTCGCTGCACTTAAAATATGTCGTCTCTTTGTAAATTAAATATGAGCCTGTGCAGACAAACGTTTGCTAAAGAGCATAGAGAACAAAAAAGGTTAATTCCGATTGTGAAGACATAACTGAACCACAATTAACGTATTTTAGTTTCGAGTATTATTAGAATATTATCATATTTTTAACGCGTTGAAAAACGTTTACCTGTAGTTGGCTAGGAAATTATGGCACACGTAAAATTAGTATTGTAACAATTTATTCAAGTTTATCGTGTTCTTGATTACGTTTCTGTTTGATTCTGTTACTTTTGACGAATACAGGGATACGATTACGTGTTATGGCGAAACATGATCAAATTCTTCCAAAGCTCAACGTATCTATCGAGAGAGATACTCAATGAGACATGTTCCTAATTAGAATATTTATTGACGTGAATAGGCGTTTAGGAGAAGATGGATGTTTCGAAAAAACAAAAGTCAATAGTGGAGTCACCAGAACTCATCATATTCGTGCACACGAAGAAGCTGTTTTGCAACTAGTTGAAAATAATCCGAGGATAAGCACAAAAAAAAGAAGTCTTCAATGAACAGCCGTTTCATTTCCAAAAAATTCATTACCTACTAGAACAGAATTATTTACCCGTGTGCAATATTGTGAGTGGCAAATTAAGGCCAAAATGGGGGTCGATTGGCAGATAAGCTCTATCGAAATTTTCCGAAGAATAAACTGAACACTTTATTAGAAAATGTCCCCTTATTCAAAGAACGTATTGTATGTGTGGCGGCGCGCCAGCTCACTTTTCTTTAAGAGCAAAGGAATTCTTGCAAAGGCGATTTGACCAGCTCGTAGTGCAAGCCATAATTCCCTCGATTTTCTCATTTTGGGGCTTTATAAAAAATGAAGTGCTGAATAATGAAAAGTAATTATGGGACAGGATTATGGAGTTTGCTGATAGATTTGACCGTTTGCTTTAGAGCGAAGTACCTTACATTTTTTTAAATATAAAAAACTTTCAAAGAAAAAAATTCAAACTTTTAATACCCTGTTTCTTGAAAACAAAAGCACATTAGTCTATAAGACCTTTGTTTTTATCATTTTATGGTACAAATACAAAACATAGAAAAGTAATTGTAGGTCATAAAATATAAAATAGTATGGTAGGTCACAAGTAGTAAATATAAAATCATCTCAACGTTTAGAGCCCCAAAAAGTGGTTCCCACAAGGAGCATAATGCGCGTAAACGTAAAATATTTTTCGTGTGTTTACTAACTAATCTATTAAAAGTTTTAATATGATTGGTAAACAACACATAAGTATCGGCACCCTCCACACCGGAGGGTGCCTATACTTATGTGTTGTTTACCATACTACGCCACAGTCCTTGCTATCATTATTTAATATGATTGTATATTGTAACACTTACTCTCATGTAAGAATTAAATGTTTTACTTAACGTAACGTGCAAAACTATGACAAATAAATTGAAAATTATATTTTTTACTGCTGGAATAATAATTATTGTAGGAAATTTATTTGTTTTATACTGAATTCTAATAAAGTTTATCTACCCTTCCCTACTAGATAGCGATGGTTATTACGTATAGGTACCAAAAAATATAACATTTACACATTAATTTTAATGAACATCCTTAGCAAAACAATAGTTTATAGCATGTATTTCGTAACAACACTATGTTTTAAACGAAATACTTATCTGCAGAGTACACATTTTATGTGGCAATAGTAAGTTCTCTATTAGATTCTGGAAAATATCCAGGATGCTTAAAAAAGTGAATAGAAAAATCTCAAATTGTCTCAGTTAGCTTAAATACTAATACAGGATGTTTTATTTAAAAAAAAACAAATTTGCAGAGGCAGTTGAACATATGCATATTTGGCTATAATTTTATGTTGTGTAAAATTTATCGTAATTTAAAAACTTTTTCTCTTAATTCAAGTCGAATAAGTGGACATGCCATATAACAGTCATATTGGTTTTAGTACACGAATTGGAAACTATCTAACGTTCATAATTTTTCTTATTGCATCTTATTTCAATAAAAACTCTTGAACATGTGAACTCAGTCTTTTACATTTTTTGTCATTGCATTATTGTTGTTGGCAGAACATTATTATCAATTTTTTAATAACCACCTCTGTGAATGACATTTTTTTTTGGGAAAATTTATCTTACTTCATTTAATTTTATTTGCGTAACTTAATTTTTACGATAGTAAGAAAAGAAACAACGGATTTTATTTAAATTTATAACATATAATACAGTAATAAATTGTTGTTATTGTTGTACTTGCTTTACGTTTACCAGAGATTATTTGTTTGTAATTTTGAAGTTAGTACGCTATTTTCTTATCATCTCTCTCATCTCCTCTCATCATCGTGCCAGCAGATGTATTAGAAATACAACAAAAAATATAGATTGCAACACGGTGAACAATTTAGTACAACAATTCCCTGTATTTTTAAAATAATGACAAATTGCAGTAAGAATTACAACACGTTAATTTAATCCAATAAAGTATGTACTTACTCTAACAAAAATTGTGTTGTTGTTACATATTTTGCTATATTTATTGTTATATGGATATATATTTTTCTTCGTGCATGTAATTGTGACTTTTGTATAAACGAATATACACTACCGTCCATTGATGTTAAGACAGCTATTAGAATTTAGAAAAATCAAGCTTTTCAACTTTCAGTACTCTTAGTACTACTGCAGAACAATTGTACAACAAAATGAGGATAACAATAAAGTATTTAAACGGAAAAGCTTGTTAGAAAAAAATTTATAGAGAGAAATTTCAATTTATCCTAATAGCGGGATGGGTCTACGGGGTCGTAAAATATTACCTGCCTGTCTCTGGTTATAATACGGAGTAATTCTTATCATACTCGCTGTGAGTCATTCTGTTACTAAACCAGTTTCGATACGGTTGTTCAATTGCGGTATTTGAGAAAATAGTATTTAAAAAATGTGTTTGTAGAAAATCGATCAGTTATTCTCACAATGCATCGGAAAGGACATTCTGTGGGTGTGATTGCGGAAAAATTGCGAATTACAAAATTTGCAGTCATTTTACTATTCGCCGCTATCGAAACACTACAACATTGGAAGATCGTAATCGCAAGAATGACACGCGTGCAGAAGATCGACGCCTTAGAGTGTTAAGTAAGCGAAATCGGCGATTGAAGGCGTCCGAAATCGCAGCAGAAATGAATAGGGGACGCGAGCGACCGATTTCTGTAATTACCACTAAACGCCGCTTAAAAGAAGCCAGTCTATTCGGTCGCGTTGCGGTAAGAAACCGTTGCTCCGTTGTGGGAACCGCCAAAAGCCATTACAATGAGCCTAAACTTATAGAAATTGGATCGCAGAAGATTTTAGAAACGTTCTTTGGGCTGACGAATCCAAGTTCGAAGTGTTTGAGCAGAAGCACAGAGTTTTTGCGAGACGCACGAAAGACGAGAGAATGTTGCGCGATTGTGTCGTTCCCACAGTAAAACACGGTGGTGGTTCAGTGATGGTTTGAGGTTGTTGCAGCAGTGCGGGGACTGGAGTTTTCGTGAAAATCGACAGAATTATGCCCAAAGAAAATTATGAACACATACTGGAGGAGAACATCAGGATTGCGGTTGATTGGGGAGAACTCCGTGTTTGCGCATGATAACGACCCCAAATATACGACACGGATCTGTAAAGATTATCTCTCCTCTCAAGCAGAGAAGAATGTTTTGCAGATCATGCCCTGGCCTCTGCAGAGTCCGGATTTGAACCCTATCGAGTTACTGTGGGATAAGCTGGACAGACGATTAAAACAAGTCTGCTCACTTTTGAAAGAACACCTCTGGCAGATCCTCCAAGCCGAATGGAACCTTTATTAAAAGGAAAAGAAGGTTTTTTCGACGGTCAGAAAGTATAATCATGGTGCAATATTTTAATGAAAATGCTTTGTTTAATCTTTTACGTCTTCTTATTATTTGGTTATATTTTTATTTCGACGAATGTTTGCCGTTTTTATTTAGTTAGCAGTAATTTACTAGTTGTCCTAACTTCAATGGCCGGTAGTGTATATTTAAAAAACTTAATGTAACTATATACATACATAACAAATAGGTACACCAACTATTTAAAAAAAAATAAATAACGGAAAATATAAAACCCTAAAGGAGCATACTTACGTTTGTCGTTGTGTGTCTGATATTTCGTTTACTGCAATATTTGTTCTGAATAAAAAAGTAATCATTTTGACAAAACGAAATTATTTCTTTAAAGATAAAAGAAAGTAAACGGTATCTAAATGAGAACAACACGAAAATAAACAAACATATTTCTATTTGAGCAGCCAAATAAGAAAAAAAAAATGTAACATAACTCATTCTTTAATTTATGAATGTTATATAGGAATGAAACAAACATCTGCAGTGCTTATAAGTAAATATGACAGGTGTATAAATTTTATCATTGCATCGTTGCTCGCTATCATTTGTTTGATATATACTCGCGTATTTTTTCTCCATTGGAGCCGGTTTTCTATTATTTATAAACGTAACGGTAGAATGGAAGGGTAGTTATATTAATCGGAATAATATTTTGGGAACCTGCTAAAAGCTTTTTCGTTTACCTTTGAATGCATCGATATAAATTGGAGACGCCCGTGTAATCGCAATAAATGTCGTTATCGTTACCGCACAGTTGCGAATACATTAGAGGAACTCCCGGTGAATCACTGGATCTTTTTCCGTAGCTGTAATAAGAACAAAAGTGTACTCCTTTTAATATGATCAATTTTTTTCATGCAATGTGTCACTACATTGAATTGTAAATGTAAAAATTTCGGGCAGTTCTAAACTTTCGACACCTGTTTTATAGGTGGGTATTTTGAGATGCATGTGTGCCCGACCAACACATTTATCACTCCCGCCCGGTCTGAAAGGTTTGTGTTTTCGCCAAGATTCTAGAAAACATATTATTAATATGGTAGCAGTATAAAATCAATCATTTTCTCGTTACCATAATTTATTTTATTATTTAATTGAACTAATGTTAATATTTATATTGTGAGTTTGCCACCAGTGTACTAAGTAAGTCATTGGAACAATTATTGAGTGCGATCGTAATTAATAGTTATTGTGTCCGCGTACTAATTTGCTTCTTGGAAATATTTTAAATGAAGAGCTCTGTTTACTTGAAAAAAAGAATTGAAGCTATTATGGACATCACCGGAAATTAATCAATAGTTTGTTCCAAATCAAGCTAATCAGCTCTTGATGTTAGAACGGTAACTGAAAATCATCAAGTCGGTACATGCGAAATTAGCCGTGATGTATGTATCAGCCAAAAATGCGTAGGATACTAAAAAGCAACAAGTTAAATTGGTATCGGGTTCAAGTTTACGCAAAATTATATGATCATTTTTGGATTTTGAATCCAGATCATTAGTTTATAATTATTATTCCTTACTTAATTCTGTTATGGCAAACTGACAAAATAAATTTTGGCAGTTGTTGACTTTAAAAAATCGGGTAACGATAAAATGTTTTTTCTAGATTACTGATATGTTTTGAATTTTGTCAAAATACACAGCTTATTCCACTAAAAAAATGCAATAAATCGGAACTCACAAGAAGAAAAAAAAACTGTTCACAATTTTCCGACCTCGCGGAGATGATACCTCTCTACAGACCTGGTGTAAATTAAGAATTGGCTTCATTTGAGACCCGATAGGAAATATAATTTACAACAAAATATATATTTCTCCACAAAAACGTACTTTTACGGAGTTCACTGCCTAAGTTAATCTATAAAATTAAAGTAATCTATGTATATTATATATTAAATGAATGTAAATTTAGTAAGAAATTTAATGAACACGTTATGTGTTAACAATTGTAAAAATACTTAAAAAAACCGGGTACCCGGATCCAAAACTATTCAACTATCCAAACTATCCGAATATCAGGACTATGCGATTCTTGGATTCCGATCCATTATCCGATTCTTGGATCTAGATCCGGATTCGTTATTATTTTGCAATATAGAAAGTGTTTGATAAAGAAAATATCGAATTTGTCTTTTATGGAAAAAAAGTACGATAACTCTTGAAATCTATGCACTAAGAATAATACTGAGTTTCCATCCGCACAATTCAAAGTTACTTTGCATTACATAAGTTGCTATATTGTTACAATTACTCGAAAAAGTTTTCACAGAACGGACCTGGATCCACTTTATCGGATAATGCATTCGATCGGATAAAGAATCCGAGTACAAGATTTTGGATAGTGGATCCGGATCCGAAGTTTCGGATAACGGATTTGGTCCGAGGTTTCGGATAATGGAATCGGATAACACCAAGATCCGGATATCCGGATCGTTGATTATTAATTCGGAGCCTCTCTCCTACAGCTCTGGCTTGTAAAAGTTAAAAAACGTATAATTTCTAGAATATAGCATCTGGCCCTAGCGTATCCGTTATGTGCGATATTCCTGTTCTTACCGCGAACCTAAGTAGAACACATCGCTTCTATGTTGTTTTTGTTTGGTGGATCCGCCGGTCCCATCTCTGGATCTCCCATACCGCATTCCAAGCAGGAATTCTGGAGCAACAAATAGAAACACAACATTTTTATTGAAAAAATATAGTAGATAATAAGAGATATTGAGAATGCAAATACATATCAGCAACGCACGTAGCTGTACAGACTTAGTCTTTCTTGACAGTTTAAAATTAATAGTTCATTTAAATGGAGTATAAATATCATCAATATACTGTGATTTTTCAAGGAAGTTATTAACAACTGACAATTAAATTTAAATTGGTAGAAAAACCTAAACTGGCGTTTCGGAATGTGCTCGTTACTTAAAACTTTTACGTTTTCTCTATTTTTTTGTATAGATATGTACGAGAGATTTTTAATGATTGTCAGGGAAAAAATTACTTTCTGGCGGTGATATCAATATTTATATCCAACGAAATTAGTCGTTTGGGGATCTTAGTAAAAACTTGTTAGTTTAGCTGTAATTTTTACTTGTGCTTATCAGCGTCGTGCGTTTGTTGTTAGTTTGTATTTATGCTATAATTTACATTAGTTTGTCATTTATTACTAATATAAAAGTCTTTCTGAGATCTCATTTCATTGCGACACAGGTAGGTATCTGAATAGCAAGTTTTTGTGTAATAATTCTTTTCTAAAGCTAAACTTTAGGTCAACATAATTGAAATATCGTTTTCTATTGAGTTATTTTGGAGCTCTATTTTCTAAGTGGGTAACGGAACGAAGATGGTATCTTTATGTTATGCTCAGTTTTCTGATGAAATGAAAAGACAACGCAAACCATGAACGTCATGTTTACAAAGCTTTTGCGCGTTTTCATCAAACAGGAAATGTCCCTAGGGGAAAATCATCCGGTCGCCGGTTTGTTTTGACAGAGGAAGTGATTCAAAATATTTGCAGGCGCATTCAACATCCTAGAAAGTTCTACAAAGGCATTACGTCAAATGGATCAACATACAGGTAGGAATTATTATATGAACATATGGTTCGTGGCAATACTTTATTGCGGCTTTATTATATACACAACACGTAAAGCAGTGAAATAAAAGTTACACTTTCATTCATCTAGTGTTTCTGTTGTGTAAGAGCTATAACCATTAGATTTGGAAGGAAGAATTGATTATTGTCCTAGGTTCAATCAGGAATTGGATAATAATGATACCTTAAACCTATCCTGTTCTTCTGATGAAGGCTTCACTTGTCTGGCTATATAATCTACCAGAATTACAAAATATGATCATCAGAAATTCTTCATGAATTTCAAGAGTTATAATCTAGTAAAGGTTGGTATTTGGGTTGCAATATCAAGATCTAAAATGACTGGTTAATTTTTTTTTAAAGAAATGGCTGTTCACTATAGAACAATTTATTGAGCAGTCTGATGGTGAAAAACGTCACTATGGGTATTTTCAACAGAACAATGCAAGTGTTTATACAGCTTGTAAAACCATACGCTACTTTAGAGGATTATTTGGCGACAGGATAATTGGTGCAGGACGCTGGTCAGCAAGATCACCAGTTTTGCCACCACCGAATTGTTTTTATTTTGACATTTAAAAAACAAAATATATCATGATAGACTGCATAATAGATTGCAAGCATCAATCAAGAACAACTAATTCATCTTTTCGACAATATGGAAAAGAATTAGAAAATGTGTCAATGGTGGTGCACATTTTGCATCTTGCACATCTTTGATAAATATAAATGTAAGTATTTCATATTTTATGAATTTAAATCTATTTAATATTGCTATAATTAACAAAGTAAAAATACATAGTAACATTTCTTTTGTATAGGTAAAGATGTTTAAACATAATTTAAATTATTGATATAGATATTAGAATTTTATTGTAAACCTTGTGTTTACTAAAATATTATAATAACAATAATATTTCGTATATTTTATATATGAATATTATAAAGTGTATATTTGGTAGCACATCCGCTGAACATATATTAACTCAACACCATCGATAGGGCTACTTTAGTGTACTATTTGTTACAAAATTAATGTCATACCTCGATGGACGTGATATCAAACTTTTTTCCTTATGAGAGGGGCCTACGTGGCGAACTGTCTTGATTATCGCTGATATTTGCATATTTTATGGTTGTACTTAAATGAATTCATTTTCAAATGAAATATAGGCATATTTTTATGTCATTGTATATGTGGAAATAAGTCAAATATATTAGCAAAATATACGTTATTGTTGAATTAAGAAGTCTTTCAGACAATTTTAATATTCTAGTAATGGTAATATATGTATAGCTTAGCTAGGGATTATTTTACTAGTTGCAAGACACATTCATCTTAAGAAGGCATTGAATTTTGAAACGGTTTCACCTACCTTACAGGTAGCGCGTTGTACAGGTGCAACCAAATTCGAATGATTTTACAATTTATATTACCTAATTCCAAAGATTATAAAACTTACTTTTAAAGAATTTAGGCTTCCGGGTTGTAATAGCGTAAAAATGCCAGCGTTTCGCTCTCAATTGCATGGAGCTTCTTCTGAGCTGCTGCATGTTGCACCGCTGCTGTAAGAAGAATTACGACGCGGTTTCAACCCGGAGGCCTAAATTCTTTAAAAGAAAACGTCAACCCGGGAAGTCTACAACAACATACTGTAAAACTTAATTTTAAAACTTGAATAAGGATTATTATAGAAAGAGATTAACGTTCCAAAAGCATACGAATTATCTTGAATGTTCGGTCGGCGGTTGTTCATTACAACAGAATATTTCTAAACTCAATGAAACGCTTAATGATGAAGACAGACCTCACAAAAGTTTGCCATGAACAGGAAGGAAACGAATATTAACTGTGCAAGATGTCGATAGAATTCAAGAATTTTGTAGTTCGTACCTCCCCTAAAATAAGTGAGCAACTGCAATTAGAATGCTTGAAATATACGACCATTCGATCGCTGCACAAAAGCGGCATTCATTGTAGAAGACCAGGTGGGCAGATTGAAACGACAGCGAATCCATGCGGCAGCTCGTCTCAATTTTGCACACACATGTATCGTAGTTGGCAGAATGTAGTATTTTCGGATGGAAAAGTGTTTGCTACGTCTGACGATGCATTGAAAGTGTTATGGAGGTGGCTAGATATAATGTGTAAAATGACAAGACGAAGTGGCTTTTGGGGATGCTGGACCGGGATAATTTGTTCCAGTTACAGGAGGAGAAGAGTATAGAGATATTCTCGAAGAAGTTTTCTTACCGAGCGCTTGTATATCATTTCCCGAAGGCCCGATTTATTTTGTGCAAGACAGCTCTCGCATACACGCCTCAAGACCTGTCCGCAATTGGTTTGACGATAACCTAAACGCTGTTCGAATTGCATGGCCAGCGAAATCGCCGGATCTTAACTTGTGGTCCTTGACGGTTAGACAGTGGAATGACACGATAATAAATAATATCCGAACTGTTGAAAATTTATCGCAAAATGTGTGCGCCGTATGGGAGAGGTTACGAGGTAGTGACTATTGTCAAAGGCTAGTTGATTCTATCCCAGACAGATTAAGGGAATGCGTAAATAATAACGGATATTACACAATGTATTAGTTTTTATTTTGTTTGCATATTTTATTTTCATTATAATCTATTTCTTGTTATTTCTTACATGTATAGAATTGTTGGGTTTTGTTGTTTATTTATATCTTTTTTTTACAGTTTTAAAATGTTTTATTTTAAGTTTATATTTATTTTTTTTACTTTATAATATCTTGTTTCTTATTGCTATTTTTAAGATGCTACGTTCAGAATTGTTTTATTTAGCTTTTAGAATTGTTGTACTTATTTTTTCGTTTTTTTTTTTTATTTATTTGTTATAATTTCACTAGAATATTAAAATTTTCTCAGATACACTCCTTAATTCTTTGAAAACATATCTTTTGCTGATGTCTTTTGCTTATTTCCAGGTATGCATTTAAAATATATAGAAATACCGGTACATTTCATTTGAAACGGAACTGATTTAAGTATATCCATAAATCCGTAAATAAAAGATCGTTTGCTGTATAAGCCACTCCCACAAGGAAAAAGGTTTGATATCACGCCTATGGGGGTATGACATTAATTTTGAAACAAATTGTACATCAAAATGAAGGAAAGCATTGATATCACCGCCACAGAAAGTAATTTTCATCCTGACAATAATTAAAAATCTCTCCAGGCGACTATACATTTTGTGAAAATGTATAGTCGCGTGAATAATATTTTTTGCTTGTAATAGCACGTTGTTTTCTGCAACGTAGAAAATGTCTATTCATTCAAGATAGCTTTTACATATGTGACCGTGTTCGAAGAAAAGGGGCCTCTGACGATATTTTAGTTTTCGAGAAATACGCGTTTAAAGTCTGAGAACCCCGATGCCATAGGACTAGTTTGAGTATCTTTTTTACTTTTAGTGATAATGGATCGAATTTTATTTGGAAGAGAAGGGCTTAAAGATGTCAAAATAATGAAAAACTGGAAATCGATAAGCTTTGTCAGAGGCTTTTTTTCTTCGAGAACGGTAATATATGCGTGCATGGATTTGGCGGCATCAGTAATCACAGAGGTCTAAGTTACTCGACAGTAAAGATTTACATTAATCAGCTGTTTTTTTAAGCAGCAAAATTTCTCTTATACTCCCGCTATGGCATCAAATAACAATATAGTAACTAGCAGTAGGAGTGCAAGTTCATGTTTAGAGAAGCAAGTATGCTTTATCGATGCATGCCTCATTATTGGTCCATGAATGCTGAAAGTGTTTTTAATTCACGCCTTAATTTGGACGTAAGTTGATAGGTACACATCCAATCTAATTTTTACTGTTGTGCCACCCTAAACTGGCACCATGTTTGAACCCGCCTTTATTGCAAGTTTACTTATGATGATGCATACCTTTTCCCAGCTTCTTCTGTGGCGTATAGGTCTCCTTGTTTGCCGTAATTGCGATAACAGCTGTTAGGAAGTAGGCAGCTAAAAGGACAATCTTGCTGACATGCATCTGGAACGGAAAATGAGAATAAACGATCAAGAGGAGATCTGAAGTTAGATATTATGAATTTCAAACGAATACTTCTTAAACTTAGCGTGAGTTATATGGTCATATTAATTTGTTTTACTACATTTTTCAACACTTCTTTCTGCATTTTGGTCCTATACAGCGTGTCCATCTAATGCATGGGCAGAAGGTAATTCGTTTCCTGAGCAATTTAGAAAAATAAAAAAAAAGTCAAGGACTAGGTTTACACAACATAAAATGATATTCAAATATACAAGGTTCTCAATTTCCTCTGTGCACGATACAACATACAGTATGTTATTAATTTTGTGGACGCTTCTCTTTAATTTATCCCAATTTTCTTTAATATTCCTTCTAGGTATCTATATTAGCTGTTGAGATACTTGAGAGGCATTATTTTGTTGGAGTTTTCGGCAACACATCTTTTTTCAACAAGTGTTTACAATTTGGCTGTCGAAAGCGTTGTTATCTTTGATTCATGCGATTTCAATTCTTCTAAGTGAAATAAACTCCAAGAAATACTTAATTGAATCAGCGTTCTAGCGGGTAAGACATTTAGAATATTGTCGCTAAAAGAAGAGCGGGATATCGTGCAAATTTCAAAAGATAGAGAGGTGTAGGCAACATTGAAGAAATACATGAAATGAAGAGACGTATACAAAAACGAAGTAACATACCGCGTGTTCCATTTAAAACGTAAAACTTATATGGTGCACGCGACCATAAAGAGGCACTCCTGCGAACGCCGGCAGACATAGCGATCTGGAATATTCTAGAATTCTTGAACCACATACATATTTCAGTAAGGTATGGATCTTTCGTAAAGTTTATAGTAGACTTATATAGCATACTCTCGGACATTGCCGAAGTTTCACGAAAGTTCTAAGCGAAATCTCGAGACCAATCACTATAACATGGTTGAAAAATCTCGCGAACTCTTTAGTAGGGAATTGCAAGATTTACAAAAGCAAAGAAGCTCAGTACCAAGTAACGCAATGCTAGCATTTTTTAAGATGCCACACAGAGTGGAGAAGTGCAGAAAACCTTTCGCTATCGTACAAGAGATTATTCTATAGGCCGCTTTTAACATGATTAATATTATATTGGGAGAATCGGCCGGAAAATTAATTTTAAAGGTATTTTTGTTCAACAACACTATTAGTCGAAGAATCCATCGCATAGCTCAATGATCAACAAAGATGCACACCTTACGTTTACTCGATCATTGAAGACCTTTTGTTCTGCAAAAACATCATTGGAAGCGCAAATGCTCAAAACTTATTTGAGATGCTTTGCAAGTTTATAGCCGAAAATGATTTAGATTGGGAGATCGATCAATGTCTAGCTCCTATGCAGAATTGCAAGCGTTTATTGGCAGCTAAGTCTGCTATGTGAACCCATTGCATCATCCACAGGAAAGCACTTGCATCAAAGTCGTTAAGCTCTCAATAGATTGTAGTATCAGGACGTGTCGTAAACGTAGTAAACTACATAAAAACTAGGGCTCTGGAAGCCAGATTTTTCAAAGTTATGCATGGATATGGCAGTTGAATATACGACCCTGCTACATACTGCATCTCACGATGATTTTCACGTAGCAAAGTCTCATCCCTTGCATTCAGGCTACTTTAAGAAATTCACACTTTTACAAGAGGAAAGTAATGAAAACTCCAGGTGTTTTGCCGAACCAGACATTTTACTGAAACCAGTGTATATTTGACTTGCAAGGCAATAATATGCACATTTTGAAGCTTGTGCAGAAGATTGCGGTGTTTAGGTACCTTTGATAAATATTTTCTTTATTGCTATTTACATGGTTTTCAATTAAATTACAAATATTCTGCATTTTAAGGCTTATAATAAATACCAATGGAAGGTAATGGTACCCGGGTGACGTAACGATGGATTTAACCTTGCACAGACAGCTGGCCGCATTGAACAATTATTATATTATGCTTGTCAATCAGTTCTCTAATAGTAGAATAGTGAATTAATTGAAATATATTCTACTAAAACCTTGTAGAGGAAACGTATGTAACTGTGTAAAAGAGGCGCCTGAGTTATTTCTTGAACGTTTTAAAATCATCAGAATAGAACATATTATTAGTACTTGCAAAATGAAATATATTAAGTAGTGCGCAGATCTTGAATTAATAACGTTTACGTATGGTAATCAGTGTTTGGCAAACTACGTACCCATATATCGGGCTATAGTGGGTTTGCTGTGCTGCGACGTGGAAAATGAGAACGTTCCGTCGTAAGGATGCGTTTGATATGCTAATTTTTAATTACCTACAACGTATTTTAGCGGAATGTGAAGACATGCGAATTGGATGTTGTTGTTTTGATAATTTAATTAACTCGACATGTCGGATATATTTAGATCCCTTCACGGCACGATCAAAGTATTTACTGGTTACTCAGGAGAAGAATATCATGCTGATCACCATGTAAGCTTATAACACTTAGTAGTAGTTATGGAAAATAATAGTGGTAAGCTTAAATGTTCAATCCTTGCTTTCTCATTCTGATTACTACTAAAAACTTGATTATGTTATTCAACTTTGATGTAATTACAATAGCAGCGATCTAGTTGCGAATTGGAGTTTCTGATTGAGCGGTTTATATCGGTTATGGTTTGATAGGCATTCGCAAGTGGTGGTGTTGCCTAATATTCGACATAGCCTTTCACAATTTTTGATAACCGAAAAAAAAATATTGAGCAAATTTGGATTTTAATGAACTTTCACAATAAAACGGTATGTACCGGCTTAACTTTCAAATCGCTACTACTAATTGTGATGATTTTATACTATTTAAAGATCCCTTGTCTGAAATTATTTTGTTCTGTGAGTATATCATTTGTGTTGATTTAGGTAATTCTAATTGTTACCAAACCAACTGGCGTTACGTTTTCGTTATCAAGACTTTCTCAGTATGACGCAAGTTTTCGAATAGCCGCCCCTTAAATGTGATTTAAAGAAAGAGCTCCTCGAAATGTACGAATACTATTTTTATCTTGAAAATATAAACTACTTTAAGATAATGATATTAACTATCAGCTACAACAATCCACTATAGTTTTTCGCTTCTAGCTCTTGCTTTAGCAAATTCGTTAATTGATATGGGTTACCAGAAGCGTGAATCGTGATCAAGACATGTGATGAGCTCTTATCTTACCGACTGTGAGCTATCGGAATGAAACATATCCTTCTCGCGATGGTACAATGAGAATGCCACAGAAGTCCGTCCTGGGCCCATTACTACAATTTTCGAAAGTTTGGAGGCTGTGCATATTTACTTGTTTTTCGTAAATAACGAATTGAATTACGAAGTCAATGTCATTTGAATAAGAATCAAGAGCATATTACGCGAAATTTCATTGGCGATGAATGTGTACAGGTATTATCAGCTGAAAGGTTGACTAATCGGCAACTTGCAGGGATGTTTCGTGTGGCCTCTACCGCTGAATCGCATTTACTTCTCCGAGTCCCAGCTCGTGCTCTGAAATGATCCAAGGCACACCGTAGAACTTGATTATTATTCGATTACTGGAGTCAGATCGTATTTATAGAAGAATCTAGTTTTTACCTGACTAGTTTTGATTGTCGGCTTAGAGTGTATGGCAGGCTGAACGAAAGATATGCTTACCTCCAACAGTATCCTATGGAGGTGGATCGATAATAATTTGGTTTTCAACGACTCACACAAAATTTTATACCGTAATGGTAGGACGTTTAATTTATTAAGTGTTATATTGTAGGAAAGCATTCTTATAGGGCCATGGACAACTGATTACCATTTGAAAATATATGTTTACATATGTCATGCCTTAAATGTTACAGATTATGCAATTAACTACTAACTTTCCCTTTAACATTTTTTCTGCGAATAACGAAGGCGCTTTACGGTAGAAAACAGTAAAAAATCGATTTTTTCGAAAAATCTTATTAATTTTTAGAAAAACATAGAATTTTAAGTTGGTCTCATAAAATTGGATATCATTCGCTATTTGACTATTTCTATAATTCCGCTAGTTTTCTTCTTTATGTTCTTTATGTGTCATAAGAATAAATTAAAATTCTAACCTTGAGATTTCAGTCAACGGACGAATACAGTTTATTCAAAGAGCTCATATAAAATTTTTCTCCCAAACTTAAGATTATTTTCATTTCAAAAAACTATTTTCAGCTTACAATCAGAATTTTTTAAACAATTGTTAACACGCTACATAGTGTAACGTAGTTAGGGAAACGTCCCCCGTTACCCCATGAGTCGACAAAGCACGAGTCTGTCTAGCGCTGCAAAATTCCCCTGTCATATCCATCTCTATTCATAATACCTTTTCTTCCAACTTTTTCAAATACGAAGCCAATATCTACCAAGAGTTGTTAGCTTGAAGTTTGAAATATCTACATCCATATTGACAGACACTAATAGACTTTTTTTGAATTCTTTTCTTCTTCAGTTTTTTTCTTCGGTAGTGTTCTTACTGGTCCTTGTTGCTTACGTTGCTACACCTTCTTGTCGGGAGAGTAGGGGCGAGGAAGAGGAGTTCCAAAGTTACTTAACGAATAACTTTAACGCCCTTCTGGAGTTGAAGAAAATTACAGGACATTCGTGGCCGCTTTGCCCAGTCGGCGACGGTCGTAGGTAGCGGTATGTAAACAAAAGATTCTGGCTCCCTAAGCCAGCCTAGCTACCTAATCAGAAAGGCGCCACCCACTCAGAACACTAATGTCCTTTGTCGACTCCGGCCGTGGGCAACCGAGGTTTGCTGCTAGTAAAGACGCAAAAAATAAAAAAAAACATAAACTAAATAAATAAAAAAAAAGAGAAATAGATTAAAAGTTGGTTTAATTAATCGTCAACACAAAAATATAAAAAAGAAATAACTTAAAAAAAAAAGGATAAAGTAAAGTGTAGGAAAAATTTCCTTGCTTGAAATGAATTGCAAAATTAGGTACCTCAAGTGCCCCCCCAAGATCTTGTGGGTTTACAGATTTTACAAATTTTAGTATTTTTTTTAAGTTATTGAATGAAATACAACAAAAAATAATAAAACTAAAAAAAAAACTATACGTTAAAGGTAAATTTCTGTATAATTTAAACAAAAAAAAAATATTTTTTTTTTTTTTCGCCACCCATAGGGTCGGCACGGAAGTTACTGTAGCACTTATCTGCCGTTTCTATTGTAATGTCACCCTCGGCAACCTGGTCTCTCCAGTGGGGGGACGTCTTCATTAAGACAGGTCCTGGATAAAATGCGCCCTACAGAACAACACTAGGATGGGTCTTGGATAAAATATGCCCTCCAAGAGAACTCTAAGAACGGAGAAATTAACCGTAGGACGAAGATTTACACGAAAAAGGAAAAGCTCAAGTAAGTACATACCTAACACAGGATTAGAGTTCTTCCGTACATAAGGGTTGGGTCAAACGGCGAAGTTCGCACGCTAAGCCGTACAAAATTACCTCTAAGAACTTCGGGACACACCCAACTCGTAAGATGACTTAACGGACAGAGAGCTTCAAATTGTTAATTCTTACGTTCTAGAATCAAATACTTTTTGTGATAAAACATCACACAAACGGACCAATCGGAGAAACTATCATAAATTACTGAAAATACAACACGGCACGACCTCTATTGCGAAGATGGGAAAATAGACCACGAAAAATTATTTCCTTAAGAAATTTAGGAAAGTAAAGATAAATGGAAACAAAGACACTTATGTAAAATCTTCCCGAGTATTATCGAAGCAGTAAATGAAGTAAAAATGCTGCAAAATTCGACCAAATAGAATTTTAATAACGATAATTCGCACGGTAAACGTAGTGAATACACTATTCTCTCATCGCAACCCAATACTTTACTTGTTTAATTGTTTCTTTGATAGCAGGAGAAACATTCAAAATTTTGCTGACATAACGTTCATAATCATCTGCTTTTCTCTGCTGCGGCACACTTCGCCTTGACGTTTCTTCCTAATAGAGAGACCTATGTTGTAAAATACATGCCAACCATTACAGTATGATTCTTTATTTCAAATATTACTTATACGTTTGTAAACCTAGAGTATTAAACAGTTCTCAAAAGAACTCCTTTTTACACTAATAAATATTATCAATCAGAGAGGAGAAAAAGACAATAAAATTTTAAACCACAGGCGATAGGTTATAACACTAACCAAACAACCTTTTAAAATAAAAACTATTATTTGCAATATTTTGCCATAGCGCCCGTGCTAAAAAAAGATGTATCTATGCGAAAATTTTGTTAATAGATAGAAATGACAATATCCGCAAGACGTTTCTTAAGATGCGAACAGTCTACATATGAAAAAGCCTATCCGAAATTCATTGAATCCTTTCGTTGGGGCGATATCTCAGCAGTGATTTAGAATACATGGTAGCGTGTGCGAATTTATTCGTCTAAAATAACGAAAGGGTTAAAGTGTAACGACTCCCAAAATATTTTCGTAAAATAATTGTGCATGCGGTGAAAGGTACGTTTGAAAATTCTAACCTTGTTGAATGCTTAGTTTAACAGCCGTTTGTGTCTGTCGATGTTGTGTTCTTGTATAAATAGAAAAGATCGAATACTGCGCCATCATTTAAATGTATTATAAATTAAAGCCCAGATGGACGCTGTTTATGGGGACCCAGCACTATCATTTACCGCGGAAAAAGGTTTTGTCTCCAAGACAACACACCGTTTCACACTTCAGTGGTCGCCACGGTAAAAATCCGCGAATTGGGGTTCGAATTGATGGACCACCCACCTTATTCTAGGCTCAAAGTTTCGTTCGGAGGATAGAGATTTTCACCCAGTGAGGAGGCTATCATTCGCCTTTCTGCAGGACACGATGCCGACTACTGTTTGGACGGATTAAAGAGATTGGAGCAATGCTAGAGAAGACTTATAAGAATGCTATGTTCAGAAATAAAACTGAATTTGATAAAAATTACTTGTTTCTCTCTGGGCTGAAAATTTTTCAGACCACCCTCGTGCTTTCTGAATTAATTTTTCTGAAATGTGCAAGGTTTATAAATCTTTATCACGTTATCTTACTATTCCAAGATGAAATCAACTTTGTTTAATTTATCAGAATGTTGATACAAGTAAACAGTATTGTTTATTGTTATTCTGCAAATATTCTGCATTTGAATTGAACATATGTATTAACTTTTAATTAAGGCACTTAATAAATTGTAGTTGTATATGATTTGTTCTGTAAAATTATTGATAAAAAATCCCGAAATCCTGCATTTACATGATGTATTACATTTTTTGTGACCAACCTTCAATTAAGTATTTCACCCTGGATGTAATATCTAAGTAACTTTTTTCCAAAATTACAGCTCAAGAACATTTATCGTAGCAATGGGTAAGATAAGAGTCTAGGGTATGGTGAAACCTGGATATATTCTTGAAGTATTATACGTTCATAAAGATTGACAGTAAAGCATGAGGATTACACAATTTTAGGCCGGCTTTACTGACTATCCTGCGGTTATTACAGTTAGTTCCCTGTCGTCGATGACATAGCGATTAAAGTAGGGAAGAGTTTTTATTTGTGTTTGTTTTGTTATTAACTTAGATATTTGTTGGCAAAAGATGTTGCAAGATTCAACATCTTGCACACAAATAAATTTTAAATTGCAGACCATTAATTGCTCAGAATTACGATAGCAAATTCAATTAGCGAAAGTCCATGTATACATTGAAAATAATATAAAGGAAAATTTTTACAATGAGAATTCGTTCTATCGTTTGTAAAATGAAAACACAAAGCGTTTTTATACGTTAGAAGATCAAAGATGAACCTAGATATTCACTGAACTTTTGCAATGAATGTGACACGTATACGTGTGTATGTCGGTGTGTTTGTAGAATTAAGATGCGCTTTTTTTTCGAATATGAATATATTGATGAGGCCTTAGATCAAACGAGATGTCTATGAACATACTCGGAAACAGCGCACCTGTAAGAAAGGTGTGAAGATTCATCTTTTAATACATATGTATGGGGAACGTATGCATGTATAATGTGTCAAACACAAAGGTAGATCTTAGGCGCTTGGAATAAAAGTATCATCCGGTAAAAAAAAAAGAAATGGGAATTAAAGAATTAAACACCAACAAAGGACATATGTAATCTAAAAGTACGTAAAAAATTGAAACTCAGTAGGTTTGTAGACTAATATAGTGTGCAAATAACATCAATTTGTTTTAGGTGCCCTATCTCCCGTTTTTGGGAAGTCGAGCTCCTAAAGTCAATACAGATGGTATTAACAATTTACATCAATATCACCGAAGCTATGAGAAACATAAAAAATACCTCGGGCCTTCTTGGAGGGGATTATATGTTTGCGTCTAGCCGATATCCTTGTCGGGGAACCGTCCCTTCCCCCCATTTCTTTTGCGTGAGCTTTGCAGACGTCGGAGAAGAAATATACAAATTTAGGGGTTTAAACAATAATTAGGCAACTCGAGGTCCAAATAAATTCATGAATTCCGTTAATATAAAAAGTAATGGGGAAAATAAGCGTCCGTCTTGAAAAATATCTGATAAAATTGTGTAACCATGTATTGTAGAGCGCAATCTTTGCACAACACCTTCAACAGTTTTTCTAGATTAAATCCACTCTCATTGTTGTGGCGTTTTATACGTTGTCTCTGTTGAGTGTTATGGGGATTGACTTCCATAATACCACTGCTTAATAACTTTTCCATAGTAGTACGTGTAGAACGAGTAATATATTTTATTTGTTTAGGTTTAAATACCACCGACGAAGGTTCACGTTGTAAATTATTTTGCTATCGTCAATGTTACATGAGATTTTTTAAGAACGTATTTGGTAACGAACTGTATTTATCCGTATGAGCGTCGCTTCTGCTCCGCCACCTTCGTTCCGCAAAAGTGATTTAGTTTTGATAAGTAAAAAGGAAAATTATAACAAAAATGGGGTACTGGGTACCCAGACTCTCGTTATCTATATATTTTTTCCGAAAATAATTTACAGCTTTTCTATTGTAGTTTCCGAGAAATTTACAAAAATGTAAAAATCATGCAAATTTTTAGAGGGGAAGGGGTGCAGATTATGAAAGATTTCATGTGAAATATAATTCTGCTCGGGTGTTTAATTTTATATTTATGGGATGGTTAGAATAGAAACTTATATATCTGCCTGAGAATGTCTGCTTTATGCATCAATTCAAAATAATACTCTTGTGGTCCAACTGAATAAATTTAGTGTAAAAAAATGGAATAGAGTTATAGACTTTCTGATAACATAAACAATAACAGACGTTGAATCCTCCTCCGAGCTTTAGCGTCTATGCATGAACCATGCCAAACAATATACCATATAAACGTGGACAGAACCAATGAGTTGCACAAGGCTAGCCTTACTTCTCGCAACAAGCAAGCTCAATGTTGGTATAAACTCTTTAAATTACAAAAAGCCAATTGAATGTTTTTAGAGACTTGCCGCCTATATCGAAAGGTATGGTCGATAAGCATGCCGGGGTTCTTAGTTTCACTCACTATAGGTAAAGTTTCACCATTAATAGTTAATGAGCCCAAACTAGCCAACTTACTACGAGCTTGCTCACTGACAAAGAATAAGACTGCAGATTTGGACGAACTTATATGCAGCGACTATAGCGAACTGAGGCTAAATATAGCAAAGAGTTCCTGCTGCACATCACTCAGCACAAGCGCAGAGTTTTCTTTTGGAAAAGAACAATACACTTGTGTATCGGACATGCGTACCTTGCAGGTTCTGACCGAGTCAAACAATGCGCAAGTATAGAACGAGTAAAACAAGGGCGCAAAGACAGATCCCTAGGGAGCTCCAGACGAGAAAGGAAGCCTTTCAGAGGTAATGTTATCTATCTTAACTGACTGTGATCTATTCTGGAGAAAACTGTGTGGTAAACGAGTTACACCTTCTGAAAGTTCGATGTAGTGAAAGATGGCATATAGTAAATTGTGGTTTACGGTGTCGAAGGCTTTCGTAATCTCAAGTAGTATCATAACGAGGGCCAAACCCTCATCGCTCGTTTAAGCACATCATTACTTACATTCAAAAAGCGGATTCGCAGCTATGGTCACTGCGAAAGCCGGGTTAATAAGGTGATAGGATGTTATATTCGCTTAACTGACAGTTAAGTATTTTTTCAAAAATTATTATTTGGATCTCTTAGCTGCAACGGTAACTTCGCATGTCTCCTGGTAGAAATATTAAGCAGTTCAAGCTCCTTCCAAACTTTCCGCGAGTTCCTTGACTTAAAAGTAAACTCATAATAAGCCTTCCCCTCACGATTAATAATTTGTCTTGTGTAGTTTCTGAGTTCTTTATAATGGGAAGTTGTTATGGGAAGTCCTTGTTTTCAACTTTCTTTTGGCATTATCTCTCATTGACATCAACATTTTGACAACGTCAGTAATCCAGGGACACTCAGCCTTTACTCCTGGCAGGAGCAATAAAATTGAATAACTCTAACAGTCGAGAAGAAATAATCCCGACTTTCGCGTTAACATCTGATAAGCTGTACATGTCATCCAGATTGCAAGCCCGTAGATGTTGTTGAAGTACATTTAAATCGAGATTCTAAATTGTCTATAGGCAACTCTAATCCCGGCAGCTGAAAATTAGAATTTCCAGCAACATTACAGAATACTAGCTCATGATCCGAAAAATTTGGCTATGGAGCCGATCGCCGAAGTCGTCTCAAAAATACCAAAACTAAAAATTGAAACAATAGTATGTGACATGTTTTTTATAATAGTAAATTGAGTGGGCTTTTATACCCCGCATTTTTTATTTAGAGTAGCCTACGGGAAGTTACAGGCTTGCAAAGTGGAAGGTTCCGTAACATTGAAATACACCCTTTTTCGTAGGTCTATTTTAAGTAGAGGAATTTACCATTAATATGTAATTGAAATACAAATATTAATACACAATTGGCAAGGTAATTTAATGAGCCTTAGAAAATGACTATGATTTTTTAAATAGTTGGCACAGTTAGGACATAAATGAAAGTATATTTGGGACGAAAATTCTAAATGTTTGGTGAACTATTAACAGGGTTCTTCCAAGCGGATTTTTTTGTTGCACACAATAGACGACAATGTCCTCTATTAGATAGTAAGAGAAAAAGTTTGCGCATATTTGCGCCAGTTTGCACAAACAAATAATATCTTATACGCTGCGCACCATCAACATCTGCGTTTTGCCGGTTAGCGGCTGTTTTTCGCAATTCGTGCTTGTCATGTGGGCTCCTTTAGTAATGGTATATTTAGTTTGCAAATTCACATTATCACAAATATAATGCAAAATAATATACATAATATATTTACGTATATATACATGTAAATAAAAAAAATACGATAACTACAATTGCGAAGCCGCATGCATTGTTCTTGTTTTTATAAGGTATTGCACAGAGGGACACAAACAGCAAAAACAAACCAAGAAACAACTGGTCCAGGAATGATTTTGTAATGAATTCGGTTTAATTATAGATAAACCACGACAAGGTAAATAGTAATGATGGTAATACTTCAAGATGGTTTTTTGCAAGCACTAATTATATATCTGCAATTAGTGCTTGCAAGTTTTGGCGTACGGTAAGATCAATTCAGAAAAATTTGGAGAATTTGTACTAATTCATGGTGCGAATATTATATGTTACAATGCAATTTTGCCCATTGGGCAACTTTCTGAGGATAACCAAGAAGCTCGAAACATGAACTATCGGCAATACAGATTGCATCATTGTAGAAAGTGTTCAAAATCTGCGACAAATAAAGACGTTTTCCACACTTTACACTTCAGACCCGTACATACCAAGTTTAAGAAGCATTTCTACAAGGAGAAAGGTAATGCAATTTGATGAGGCAGCTACGCAATTACGCGTTACTGGCAGAGTAATTTGTTTAAATGTTAATTCCAAGAATGTAGAAACTTTTATATTATTTAATATCTAACTTCGAAGTTTATTTCATTTTATTGAATTTCTGACCTTATACATTATATATTTAGTACACGTATTTACTTTTTTAACAATACTATTTCTAAAAAATAAATAGAATATGAATTTTTAGGTGCGTGAGGTGCCCATAATAACTTACAATCCAGAACCTAACGGAAACATTTAATAATTTTATTAAGTTTTAAAAATACAATTCCTTTAGTTTAGTCTTTACTTTTGGTCTTTTTTTCTACCAAAAACTGAATTTAGACTTGTGTATTGTAATAATAATAACAATAGTAATAATGGTGTATAGTATAAGATAAATACTAATACAAGTTAAGTATTTTCTTTGTTTTATCGTTTTACCAGTGAATAAATAAAAATGCAAATAAAAATTTCTTAATTTTCTTATGTAACTATGTGCGGTAAAGCTTTTTATATATGCGTATCAAATTACAATAACTTACATAAATAAATAAAAAAGTCATAGATTTTTTAGACGGTTTTCTCGATCGGCCCCATAGTGCGACGCACCAACCAACCTGATACCATAATAAAGTCAATACGGGAAGCAGTAGTGATGTAATACGTGTCGGCTCCGCGATTATCTGTTGAAAAGTAAACGACTCCGGGGTTTCCTGGGTCAACAAATAATCTTTAGATGCCTCATACACACTAATCTGCCATGTAAAAAAATTAGAAAAAGAGGGCTCCAATTCCTCCAAGAAATCGCGAACAGGTACGTTAGGCGGTCTGTAAACGACATCAATAACAAGCGCGGTAAGTCCCCTAATATCCCCCCCGGATATCCATATGATTAGATGACCGCAAAACACGAAAATATATGTACAAACCGGCGCCACCACCGCGAATAACGCAGTGAACTATATCCATCCACTGCAACGGTCCTGGAATTAATGTTTGGCGCCAACCAAGTTTCGCTGAAAGACTCGTAATCAAAGAAGACATATGTTGTAACAAACTATTGTGCGGTTAAAGACCGAGTATTAATGTGTGCTAATTTAAGCATTTAAAGTAGAGCTATAGGCCAAAAAGTAAATTAGTAATAAAGAACTGAGGCAAAATTAAATATTAGAGAGAGTGAAGGAACTCTTGCAAAAGGTACTGTATATAGATATAAAATTGTAATAGTTATCATAGGTACCCCGAAAATACAAAAAATTAAAAAAGCATGCAAGAAAAATTAAAAGTGAATAGAGAAATATCATATACATATATATGTAAACAAGTAGAGCTACGCGAAACAATAACGCTTAAAGCAATTTTAATCACTCTATTCGAATAAAACAACTAATAAATGTGCTTAATTTAAATTCTTGGCACATTTTAGTTTTCTTATAATTTTCATCCAGGTACAATTATATAATTTTATATAGTCATTAGAATCAGTAATTGGTAAAGTTAATTTGTGATGCCGCAGAGTTTCTGCTTCTAAATTTTAACATAGTAACGTGTAGAGCGTTCAAATGGCTTTACGAAATTTATTGCTTGGTATACACATGTACACATGAGATAAATAATTGAATTTAAAATTGACAGTGTACATATCTTTTCATTTATGATGGTTAAATTCGCGTGTTGCTACGGCTACAGCATGGTAGTCCGGGTAATATACAAAATTATGCCTACTATGTATACTCACTGTACTGCATTTGCAAATTCGGAAACAACGGCATATGAAAACAATCGTGACAGTAAAACCAAAATAATTGCATACGCTTTGTTAATTTTAGAGCGATTTAACTTGAATATTTAGATAGGTAATCAATCAAGAGAAAAAATCGACATTTATCGAGACAGATCGATGTCTGTCTATTTGAAAGAGGAATTTTTCTGGCATATTTATCATTGATGTGTGCCGCCTCGCTGGTTTAGGCGACCCAGAATTATGTGCATGAAAATTGTGCATCCTATAAGATAGCAGAATTACATTAACCGGCATTTACATGCATAAAAATGGGGAATTCGAGAATCTGAAGTGCAGAAGGTATACATACATACGATTCCTACGATCATGTATCAAATAAAGAATTCAAAACACAAAATACACATGTACCCACTCATAATGATGCACCATAATTTTTTGCATATTTTTGCAAACGATATTTTCCTTCGCTGCTTTAAGATCCTTCTAACATTTGGGACGTCTAGTATATATTACTCAATAATCATACAAACATCTGTAAATTTCTTGGTATTTCCGGCATAATTAATTGTTTGAAAAAAATCTCGTCCCGGTAAGGGCTCGAATCTGAAACCTCCCCGAGGACCTTGATGCCAGGAACTTTCACTTTTTTACACCTCTCACTTTCAGTGCTCAAATATACCACGACCTCGGTTGCGACACGTGTAACTGTAGGATTTTTTTATTTATTTAGGGGGAAATTTATTTAAAATATCTTAAGTCAATGTTTTTGTCAACAAATTTCTCTCTTCGAATAAACCATAGCGTTTCATGTTCGAGTTTGGGTTTTTATTTTTATTGTCCAAGGTGAATCAATGTAAAATGAAAATACTGTTTTCCTACTAGCGGCGGCGTAAAGCCTTACAAGTGTTTACAAGAAGAATTTAACAACTTTTAAATCATCTTCAGCTCAGAAAAAAATACTTAGATGGCGCAAGACACACGGATTAAATTTCAAAATTCGGCGATGTGTGGGCCTGAATAGAAACATTTACCAATGACAAAGTTGGTTAGAAAAGAGTTAGAAAAACGAAAACTATTACTAAAATTAAGGGAAGGACAACCGGAGATAAGTGCATGTAAAAGGGTAAACTATGTAAAATGTTATGAAATCAGCGTATCAGTTATGGAAGAAATACAAAGGGTACCGTAAGAATTTTATAACTGAGACCAACAATTGAAATGAATCGTGTATAGTTTCGCGTTACACTAATTTAGCGCTACCCTATGTGAACGCTATTTCACTTAATCATTACTGCCTTGATTTGTAGAACCTAAGTGCAATTTACGGGTTATTTCTCTTGGTTGTCCCAGGCAGCGGGATCTAACAGAATTTTGCGTCTTTAAGGATGTAAAGTAAGAATACATTAATATAGAAGTAGGTGCCAATCAGGGCTGCGAAATCATGTACTTAGGTATTCGAAGTTTTTAACAGATATTGGATATCCTGTTTCGGGTACTCAAAAACGTTTCTAGAACCGAAAAGTTGAATACCTGGTTTCTGCTACTCGATTTGGAGTACCTGGATACCCGGTTTTAGATTAACCCGGAACCGGGTAGTGCGCTGAACTGGTATCCAGTTCCTGAAAAACACGGTTTTCGATAGCCCTACTGTCAATACATAATATAAAATGACAACTTTCGGCAATTATGGAAGTATGTAAGAGCGTATTCCATTGGGCTGCCCTAGGGCAGAGTAAGTGTATCTGCTTTCGTTTCTATATGTTAAGAAAGGATGCATATACCATACACTCACTCTGTCCTAGAGTCCTTTTCAGATAGATATGTTTAATGGACATTCCATTCCAAATCCTGTATAGAATGAAGTGTTTATGAGCTGGAAACGTAGAAGCAATGGAACCATTTTAAAAGTCTTAAGACAACATTTATTTTATTAAATGTTTGATTAGAATTGATGCTTCAAAATCTCCACTGCAGAAGAAAAGCAAATTCAATCGGATTTGTAAATATTTGTCTCGACCTTCGGGAGAACTGAATTGATAATCGTCAGTAATTAAATTATATTTTGTATAGTATTATCTTTATGCGAGGAAAAGTTTAGGAAGGTAATGACGCACATATTTAAAGGAAGTACATTTGTGCGTCATTACACATCCGTCAAAATAATGGACTTAAATACGCCAATTAAATATATTCACATAGTATAGTGTGAATTACAGGCCTTTGATAATTACGAATATTACTAGCATTGGTACAATTAACTTACAAAATTGATTAAATTTATTTCATTCCTTTTCTTTTCGGAATTACACCAGATAGTTAATTTTTTTTAAGTTTTTGGACTTTCATTTGAGATTTAATTGTACGGGTGTATCTAACTTCTACCTTAATACTTACCCAACATATCTCTATGAAATTTTAAATTTAATTTATGTAAGACTTCCTATATTTAAATGTAACTGCTTTTAAGTTATTTACACTTTTCAAAACAAGTAATGCAGCCCGGACGAAATATGTTAACCTTTTACAAGTGCTCCTACATTTTCCAATGTTTGTTTGGAATTTTATATAAAATCCGAATAACATAAATACTTTTTTGGAATCGATTTCATTTGCTTTTACGAAATTCTATTAATCAGGTATTGCAAGTGTGTTAAATTTAAATTTCTTCAACGGACATTTAAATCTATATTCATATTTGTTGGTTATAATTTAATTTACAATTAGCCTTAAGTGCTACAAATTACAAATTAAATGCAATCTCGGACACTTATAGATATTTTTAAGTATCTATAACGGCACATGGGACGACACGACGCGAATGCGGCTTGGCATACTGCTTAACTGCAAATTTTTAGGCAGTAAATGGTTTATACCGCCTGTATTTATAACTCCAGGAACGCGAAATATCTGCGAAAAATATAACTGATAAACCGTAGCGAACAGTGGCAATAAACTACTTGAACAACAACATGTTTCTTGGACAAGTTGTTGTAAATGGCGAACAATAATAGTTTTTATTTTCTCTGTATGCAGGTTCATGTGGAAGGATAGTGCAGTGTGATATATGCTGCGCCGCTGCTTGATTGCTGCTGTACTGTTTTTTAGAAGGCAACAACAGCTTGAAATTTATCAGTAGTGCTTTTTTGTTTGTTACGTCTCCTCTTCGTTAAATGTGTTCACAGTACGATAAGGGAGTCGTGCGTTAGCTTAATATTTTCGGAAATATACAATTACCTTTGTATCGCATTTATTACCGAGTGTGTTTTTCTTTTTACTTTGAATGTGCGAGAAGTTGCTAAAATTTTGAATGCCATATTGTGAAGATTCGGAGCCGACATCATACAAAATGATTTTCACCAATATAAGCATAGACTTTACTAGCACAATCCCATAAATACGTCCACTTTTGCTCTGATATTTGTTAAATTTACCATGTATTTAATTGCTTCTCTTTACTTTAAGGAAGATTCGTGTTTCTTGAGGTCAAGCAAGTTGGCCGTTAAATAAATCGATCGTAAACAAAACTCACGCCTTTCTTCAACAATTAGAAGATATTCCGTCTCTCCTGCTCGAGCATTGGATCTGAGAAATGGTTTTTTAAAGCGTTCGATCACACTTAATTAGTGGGGAATTAGATCCCATTATTAATCTATTATATTATATTATTAATCTATTATATATATATATAATCCCACTATTAACAGTGGTTTGAATAATATAAGGAAGTTCTCAACATTAACCCGGAAAACATTATTTAGAATTTCAGTTTTAATATTATCCTTTATAAAATGGCTTATTCGTTTGTTAACACATCTAGCTTAATTTATTTTTTATTAAACGTTCCACAGAAGATTGGAACCCTATGCAATAAGAGTTTCAATGCGAAGTTTTAATGAGACTACAAATAGTTATAGGATTCGTGACGCGGCAATCTGTTGAGATTAATGAAACAATGTTGTAGGAAACAGGAAGGGGGAAAATTTTTGGTAGAAATTATATTAACGTATATTGATTTACTTCTAAAGTTTGCTACAATAATTATAATAATTTGTATATCTTCCAACAACTGTGTAAGCGTATGTATCGTAGTTACTGCAAAATTTAATAGTTACTATATTGTAGTCCAACAAATTCAACCAATAAATATAGTGTAATTGAATCGGCCGAAAAACTGAAAAAGAGAGGATTCCAAGAGAAAGAATTTGGATTTTAATAGAAAAGGGACGGAGACAGGATTTAAGGGGCACCCCTAAATCATTTCTTATAAAAATAACTGCAAATAAACAGAGAACTTTTGATCATTCTTTTGTTCGCACATTTAGTACATAGTAGTAATATTCATAGCTTACTATTCGCCCCAGTAATTTATGGAAAAGGACAACTCCTTTGAATAAATAGTTTTCGTTGCGACTGTGTTGAATAACCAATACTATCCGGGTCAGCCCTAAGGCAGGAAACATTTAGTTCGTGAATTTAGGTATGCTTCAATAATGAAACCATCTGTACAGATAAATTATGATTTACTTACAAGCTCACATAATTTCTGTTAGTTACTTAACATATTAGGAAAATAAGCAGCCAAGATGGTAGGGTGTGTGACCGGCATCTAAGCCGCGGCAGTTAACTGTATCAAACTCCAACTGCCAAAAACATAGAGCAAAAGGTAAGAAATGCCCTTTACTTCACGAAGAGATTCGCAGACCAAGTATAAAAGAATTACTTGAGCGCCCCACGAAGTAAAGGCATCAATCACAGCCTGAATAGTGGTTTAAGTGAGTTAAAAAGTGCATAGACTTTAGAGAGACTTTGAGTCAGGGCCTTGACCGCCACTAGGAGAGCGAGACTACGCTGTTTATGCAACGGATCATCACACACATCCATCATCACACCAAGTCACCTATAGTCTTGTTTATTTTTACATCAATATTTATTTTAAACCTATCCCTCTGGGTATATATTTTTTTTATAAATTTCAATTGTTTAATAAAATTAATAGTCATTTTAAGCTATTCTCGGAAGCTCCATTTTCAGTAAGAAATCTTATTTTTGTGTATTCAACCTTACACCTCTAGGCACGTCCTCGATTAGGAATGTGGTCCGCAATGGTTGCGAGAGAGATGCGAGACCGGCGAAAATGACCTTTTTCAGAAAAGTTATGCATCCTTATTATCATATTTTCTGTCGTTAAATGTAATATCATTTATATTTACCATTTTCGTAATAAAACGTTGTTTTCTGAAATTAATTATTTTATTTTTTTGTGCAACTTTGGACAACTAGCATTACTCGAGAACCATACGACCTGAGAAGCTAAGGAGCTAAATTCATTTAATATTTAAAAATAATACTTAAAACAAATGTTAAACAAAGTATTAGTTTCAGTACAATTTCATCGAATTTGCAATCAGCCCTGTTCTAAAAGAGTGACCGACGTGGACTAGCACGGTTGCAACTACTATAAGTAGAAGATCTTATTCATTTTGGCCAACTGCAGTTATTCTAGTAGCAAACGGTGGTGGTGCAATTGCTTGCTAAGCCGTTTTGATATGTCTGCCGAAAGGTCGGATTCTAAAAATCCAACAAACGCACGATTCAACATCAATTCAAATATTGACAAATAATTGTACCATCATTTAGTGCAGGGATGTTACTAAAACAACCCTAGCTAAGCAAATTTTGTGCAGGCGATTTATTCACTCGTAACTTGACTTTTTCATAGATTTGAAGTTAAACATGGAATTTTGGTTTACTTGCTTTCTCGTGTCCTACCTCTTCAACGGGGTGGAAATATTTACACCTTGATTATTTTGTAAGTAGGAGGATATCAGAATAATGTATCTTTTACAAAAATCCTCTTTTTTATTACTCGTCTTGGGATTTATTTTATTGCTTAACGTTTTTTTGTCGCAAAATAAATTGTTTTTCACGAGCGTCCCATTAGAAAAATAAAATACTCAAATCCGGAAGTTGTTTAACAATAAGTTAATCAATTCTTTTTTGTTAGTTGCTTATTAATCAGTATCAAAAGCACTCCTATAACTAACAATGAAGGTATCAATAATAATATTTTTATTTCCAAACCATGTAAACATGAAAGAAAACGTCACAACACTAAGAAATTACAATGAACAAGTCATATTGTAAATGTCCGTCGACATGTACTTCCCAATAATAATTTACGCAAATTAATAACAATAAATGACCAACTAAACTATGGTCAAATTACAAAAGGAATATAAACGAATAATATCAAACACTCAAGCAAACCACTCCATACATCCCCTAAAATGTAAGCTACCCTGATAGAATGTAGTACTAATTTATCATTGAATTTAATTCTCAAAAAAAAAAAAGTTTCAAAACATTTACAGCATTAGATCTAATATTTTGAAATAATGCACCAGCAGTGTTATCGTCGTTAATTTAACGACGCTTATCGATTATCTAGCTATAAATACGTTCGTATATAGAGCATGCAATTTGAAAAGAGTTCATTGATATTTTCCGTAAGTTACAAGCATAAAAACAGCGTTTGTTAGGCGAAATCACAGACGTACAGACAAACTCTGTTCGAGGAGACGTACAGTGACCAATATAATAAGTAATGTTTTTGTGTGCTTTGGCAAATTAAATTAAAATTTGCAATTACTGTCAGACTTAATAATAGTAGCAAGGACTGTGGAGTAGTATGGCAAATAGCAACAAAGTATCGGCACACGGCACATTCTGCACCAGGCAAGTGGTTCGGAACAGCTGTACTACAATGGCAAGGAGATACTTATAAATAATATTTTTTTTCGAGAGTAGGAATAGAACAGGCATGTTAGAGTTGGATTTTTTTCTCACATCATTCGGTCATTCGGTTGAATGTGAGGATCCACGCATCCTCGAAACAGCTGTTCCGGATTAATTAATTAAACTTGTGCGGTATGAAGTGTTCCGATACTTAGTGTTGATTATTGTTCGAAATATAAAGAAAACCTTCTTTATCCATACCATATAACTAAAGTGCAGCCGCTCTATGAAAATGATAACATACTTCGTTTACATTTTTGTCTTAGAATCTTAAATAGGATTCAAGAAGATGGCGACTTTTTAAGAGGTTCATTGTTCTTTGTTCTTTGGAACGACGAGTCTATGTTTACCAGAGTTGATGTACTCAATACCCATAATTTTCACCATTGGGCAGATGAAAATCCTCATGCTTCTCGGGAATACGGTCACCAAAGAAAGCAAAGAAAGGATACTTGAATGTATTTGAATAAGTTATTGACGAGATGCCATCGAACATACGCCGTAACATGTTTTACATGCATGATGGGGCTTCTACTCATTTTGCTCGTAATGTGAGGGAATGGTTGGATATACACTTCCATAACAGGTGGATTGGTCGCGGTGGCCCTATCTGATGGCTTGCAAGATCTCCCGACCTTAATACTTTAGACTTTTTGTTTGGGTTTCATTAAGGAGAAAGTTTACGCGACACCTCCACAAAACGCTGATGAAGTTAGAAGAAGAATTAACGCGGCAGTACTAGAAATAACACCGGGAAGGGTCGAACGAGTAATACAGATAATACTTCCTAGATTGCAACTGTGCTTACAAACAGACGGATATTAATTTGAACAAGTGCATAATAAATAGTGTCCCTAATTTATTACAAGAGATGCGTTCGAAAAATCAAAACCATTATCTCTGTTTTAATAAAGTGTTTTTCTATTGCTTTTCCCTATGTATCAGTTGTGTTTTGCAATTTCTCATTTGTAATTCCCGTTTCTCAATTTCGACAAGTATTGTACCTACTATTACAGTATTATGCAACCACAGTATTGCGAAGTGTATGCTAGTTTCAAGTGATTCCTGAAGACGTATAAAGCATGGTACAACAGTTTACCATTTAGATTTTCGATTCAAAATCGAACGAAGTATGTCGCTACGTGTAGCTTTTGCGACAATTTATAGTCACGTTGTATAGGTTAGTTATCGTTTGAATTTTTAAGATCTATTTAAACTCAATCATCCTTTTAGTGTTTTACAAACACTCCCGAATCACACGACCCTCAATTTCATCTATATAATTTGGAAAATCATAAATTTCTAAATTTTCCTCAAGATTTTCCCTCGTAAAACATTACAGTATATTTTGTCCTGTTATTAGTTGGAAATAACTATACTCCGTTAATTCGAAAGAATTCATGTTTGCTCTTTACACTATAATTAACATTAATTCTCATTTCCATAAAATCTTTTGGACTGCTTTCAATTCGATGTATACATCTCAAATATTTTGATCAATATTATGTATTTTGACATATTTATCTTCTCACATCAAACGTAATATTCCAAAGAAAAGTAAGCGCAGCTCCTAGAATTGTTAAATATTTCGCATCTACTAATAATTATTTACGCATCAGATAATAATTATGGAAAGTTAAGAGAAAATATGCATATGCAGCTATGGGAATCGTAAACTAAAACTTGGGATATAAATCATCAAATGTAATAATGTACATAAATATATTATAGAACTCGACAGATAAGAAGGATCTAAGTAATTACATTTATCTGCGTTCTTCGTAGCCTGAGATCCAGAAAACACCCGAAGACCATTCTCTGGGGTACGGAAGGTGGTAATGATAATCAGTGGCCGACAGAGTAGCCGGGGGACATAACTTATTTCGTTTACTGTACATTCCCAATAGATGTCAAAATAAAGATATTCAAGAGATCTGTGCGTTTGCAGATTTACCTATCTTTTTATATCTGAGTTAATATAAGAAGCATAACAATTTTTCACCGTTTCTCTGGTACCAATTCTCTTTAATTAATATAACAAATATTCGTGATTAATACAATCGAATGTTTTAGATAAGATAGTGCGTGCTTCATTTGGATCATCTTTTATGACGAATGATTGATTTGATCATTTTCTTTTATCGGTTTTTCGATGTTTTTTCCATTAGCGAGAACCACCGTGACTTCTAAACAGTAATCAGAAATTGAATTAGTACCAAGAAATATGAAAGCATTTTTCTTTATTTCATTGCCAACACAATTTATTATATTTTCGCCCATGTTGCGGGATAACTTGTAGAATATCTAATAGAAGTATCAATTCCGCCATATTATAGAAAGACAAATAGTTTCCGCGACGAAACATCCGGCGCACGTAAAATAAATGTTGAAAATGATATCCCAGACACTTTGTGACGGATTATTACCTTTCTACATCTTCGCACTAACCTTACAGATCTGTGTCATGGGGCACGGCGTATTTCATTAAAAAATAATGCCTCTGAGTGTAGATGGACGTATGGAATACGTGGAGCTAACCTCTTTCTTTCTATTTTTTGCGACGTCGCGATCATTAGAAAAATTAAACGAAATAAAATTACGTTTAATGGCCAAATGGTTTTTAATTAAGCGTTGGATGAGAGCGAAATTAGCGTCAATTTGCTGTAGCTTTTCGCGCGCCAACAAGGTAACCGCACGATAGCGTGTTTAATATTATATTCCGACCCTAGGTTTGAATGTATTCCTCGAAAGCGGTCTATTTGATTATAGTTAACTCATTTCATCTCATTACAGTTACATCGAATGACATATTTTAAATTCTTGTGTGAACGTTTATATTTGTATACCTAATAGGGTACTACTACTAATTAACTTTTTCCAGGTTTGGTCATATTATATGATCGCGGTTTAATATTATATGGTTGTGTGTGCGTAACTATATGCGCTAAGCAAGTTTTAGATTGTAATTATTTGTACGATGCGTTAGCTGTTAATTTTTAACTGCTAATCACCTTTAGTAACTCGTAGGTCTAAGAGGTATAAAAAAAGCTTCAAAGGAAATTGGCCGTTTGAAAAACAAAAATCAAAATCTGAAAGAATTTTCAGCAGAAAAATGTATATACAGCTCTCTGTATATAACAAATTGGAAAGCAGTTTTAAATATGTAACTAACTAGTTTCATTTCTAATTCTAAAGGTAGCTGTCCACTACATTGTCAGAAACTTTTAGAAAATGTTAATTCCATGTTAAAATGATAAGCTTACGTTAGCCATATATCAGAAACTAAGTCGACTCAAAATTTGTAAATCTGCAGACCTATTTTGTTCGATGGACTAGCTTTTAGGAGCACGTCTATTGAACTCCCGGTTTTACTAGAAGTGACGTACATCTAATTTTCTTAAATTGATTACCCCGATTTTTATCAAACATTCAAATACAGCAATTAATTTGACGTAAAATCGATCTTTTTCAATAGGTCCAAAAATTACCGTTTGAAAGCTAACTTGATTCTTATGAAGATTTCAGTAAAATCATCGTAGTACTTTACCGCGTATTTCCTCGGTATGCAAAAGTGCTGATAGTTACGCGTTAGCAAGCTATAAATATGGACTATTGAAAAGTACATACTACAAATATTATACGGAGTGTTAGTATTTATCGATCAAATATGTTACACTTAAAGCATTAATATCTATGTAATTTTAAATAGAACACTCCATATATTTTAATTGTAGATGATGGAATATTAAATTCTTTATCAAATAATATTAATAATAATAATAATCTTTATTAGTGCTATTATACAACAATAGTGCTTACACAAATCACCTAAACGAAAGAAAATTGAATAAATCTAAACGTACAAATATATATCATAGCTATTATTACTTAGGTACTCATCGCCCCAGAAAGAAATATTTTTTAATTGTCCGTTTAAACGAAGAAATCGGCAAATCCATAACAGTGTTTGGGATAATATTTTAATATTTAATAGCACAGTAGCATACTCCGTCTCTGCTTTTTGTTAATCTATAAAAATTTGATCGTAGATTGTCATTATATCTCGTGTAATTATAGAATTATTTAAGTTGGATTTTACATAAGTAACACATTGAAAAATGTACAACCATGGAGTTATGAAAATTCGCAAAAATCTGAACGAGCCTCAGCAGTCATCCATGTATCTGACGCTAGATATTAGTCTTATACATCTACGTTGTAGACCAAATATTTTATTAGAGTGAGACGAATGGCCCCAGTTTAATATGGCACATAACATACTTAATTGGAACAGACCATAGTAAACACGTTTTAGAGAATTAATTGTTAATTTGGAACTTAAAGATCGTATCAAATAAATTGTTGATGACGGTTTTTTGGATAAGGCATTACAGTCATGTTAATGCCTTATCCAAGTGAGAGCTTCATCCAGATAAACACCTACAAATTTAACAGGTTCATTTTGTGAACCATTTTCGAAAGGTCGTAATGTAAATAATTGTGCCTGTGTTTTCTCTAGATTAATGCTAAGCTTGTTTGCAGAAAAAGAAGCCATTTTTTTATGTTTATATTCATACTACCAGTTTCTTTTTTAAGATCATCTAAAGATCAATAATTAATCACTGTTGTATCGTTTGCAAAAAGGGTAAAATTTGTATTGTGATCGCAATCGTTCATATAAATTAAAAATAAGCAGGGACCAAGAACAGATCCTTGAGGTACTCCATGCTTAATAGTAAGGATGTCTGAAGAAACATTATTACATACATAAATTTCACGAACTGCAATCTATCACTGAGGATAGACGTCAGAAGTTTAATACTATTAGTGGACAAATTATAGTGTGCTAATTTTCTAGCTAAAATAGAATGTGGCATTAGTGTAATATTTATCCTCGAAATTATTTAAAACTAAATTTGATAAATTATTGATGGCAAGAGTAGTTGAACATTTGCTCCTAAAGTCATATTGACAGCCAGTAAATAAAAAATTACCATTATAGTAATTAGTTATTTGAGATTTTAAAGTTTCTTCAAGTGTTTTTGAAAACACTGGTGTGAGAGATATAGGGCGATAGTTATTGCTATCGCTAAGATCACTGTTTTTTAAGATAGGTGCAACCACTTACAACCTCAAAGCTTTAGGGTAACAAGCAGCCTCAATACACTGGTTTATTCAATTAGTTAATGGATAAATTATAATGTTTTTTAGAGTTTTGATAATTTTTGAGTTAATATTGTAAGCGTATAATACACCTAATCTCCAAGAAGTACGCCTTATGAAATGAAAATGATGCGTTAGATGGTACAGACTTGTACAGTTATTCGTTGTAATCGGTATTTGTTGGCTGCAAATCATTTAAGATATTTTCAATAATATATACAAAATAGTTATTAAAAGCATTTGCATTCAGACAGTTAGATTTTTTTGGGTTCTAGTGAGCTTTTATTTTTAATGGCATTCCGTAACGCACGAGAGCTGTTTTTATTATAAGTTATATAATTATCAAATGCAGTTACTTTAGCTTTTCTTAATTCACATCTATAATTGTTACGTTAAGTTCTTATATAATCATTAGTGATTAAGTTCGAGTATCTTGTATTTATTGCTTTATAAAAAGTTTAAATTTTTACGTAAATGGTATAAGTAATCGTTAAACCAAATATTTTTTTATTAGAATTATGACTTTTAGTTTGGTTTTTATTGCAAGTCATAGATCCATAGATCGTGCGACAGTTTCCAAGAACACATTTGTTTTTATATCTAAATTCAAATATGTGTCATTTATAAAAGACCAATCGGTCTCTAGCAAAGTGTTGTAAAGCTGGAACAAACCCCATTCAGTGACAGGAGTGTGAAACAGATTTGTAAGAATTATTGCAAGACTCTAGAAGGAGACTAAAATGGTCTGATATAAAAACCATTGTAACATCTGAAGTAATCAAATTTTCATCAATATTTGAGAAAAAATTGTCTAAACATGCATTGGCTCGAGAACAATTATTATTAAATGGAATTAAACCGTAGGTTTTGAAAATATTACATAGAATCATAGCATAGGTATTCAACGTGTTAAATTTAACATTAAAATCGCCACTTAAACTAAAGATTTACAAAACTACTTATCCAATATGTAGAAATGTCTTTCGGGTGATGTCGTGTAGTTGATATTTAACTTCTATCTAAATATCTAACTAACTATCAACTACACGACATCACCCAAAAGACATTTCTACAATGGATTACGGTCGTGAAAGCCTACACTCAACTACTTATCCAATAATTTAGACAAATTATTTAAAAATACCTTTTGGTGATCTGTATGTTGTTACAATATAATATTGATCATATTTGACTCCGGATACTTCAAAATCGCCTTCGCGACATAAATAGTGAAGGTTCAAAATAGAACCTGCCAAATTGGCGCTCCCATATATACAGACACTACCATGAATCATGTCATCATCATCATGTTCTTGAGTAAATAGTTCTACTTCCAGAATCTTATTTCCCAAACCTTGTATCTCTATACATTTACGTTCATTATTTCTTTATGTTTTCTTCTCATAAATGGGCTAAAAAACGATTAACGCATACGTCTCTAGGCCATATGACAGGATTATGAATACCTTCCTCAAATCGTGTCGTTTATATCATATTACGTTTCTCTATAGTTAAAATGAATACTTGGGGAATTATGCGCCATTATATAAATAGTTTTGTAAAATTCGAACAGCTCAAAAATATGCTAAGAAACATCGAAGTGTATTAAATGTTCACCAAATTAGACGCAGTAAGAATCAAATATTATTTTGCATTGACAGAATTACCTTTTGCAGAGCTGCTGCTAAGGTTAATATAAAAACTTCTACGAAATGCTGTTCTCGTAATGCCGGTGTGACTATTATTGAAAAGAAAAGTGACAATAGAATATTGGATTTTATTTTGTAAACAACAAAAAATAGGAAAAACTGCAGAATATGTAGAATAAACAAACGTATATTGGATGTATGGTATTAAAAGATTAAAAACCAAACGGTTTCAAAATTAGCACCATTCATTTCTAAACATTATTAATTCGTTTTAGTACTTGACTACTAATGTCGTTTCTCATTTGAACTTCTGTTGTGTTACTCGTATTCTTTTTTTCGTGTCTTCAACAATTGTCACTGGTGATTTTTTCATTTGGAGCTACGTCAAAGTTTATGACGTAGCTCCAAATGAAAAAATCCAGAGGTGTTAAGTCGTGGAGGCCACAACTATAGATTTTCGTTTGCTGTCCACTTCAAATAGCCTCAGCAAGGATATGTGAACATTTCTTGTGTTGTGAGCCATGCATGCTTGTGCATGATCCAAGATGGGAATTTTGGCTGTCTAAAAATGACTGTTGCATCTATCGAAGACGCCGATTTTCGTAAATTTTGCTTCATCTTTTCGTGAAGTTTCCATCTTCCTAATGAGATGTAAAAAATTCGCAAAAACGCACCCTTCCGAGAACACTTTTTCAATGGACTTTGGCGAGATTACTAATTTCCAGACTCGGTTTCATCATCGATTAATTTATTTTTTGTAATTTTTGGCTTAAACTGTACATATTCTAATTAATTTTTAATTAATCGTTGAACTACATCTTTAGGCGGAATTGGCTTATCCAGGTATCTTTCTCGAAACAGAGCATACGAATTGTTACAGATTATAATACATTATATACAGATATACGCTAAATTGGTGATGAACGCTCAGCCAATTTGGGAACTTTCTGGTTGCAATAACATTAAGATATTAATTTTAGATATAGGGTAATGTAATGTTATTTGATGAATGATTTAATATTCCATCACCTACAATAAAAATATGCAGGATGTTCTGTTTAAAATTATTTAAATATTAATGTTTCAACACTTTTAAATATCAAGGAAATAAGCGATAAAACACTAAATACATAAAAATCAAGTATCAAACGGTAAGTTTTAAACATAAGGAACCCTAAGAAAATTAAATATACACTACTTGGAACTGCAAATTGAATAAACGTGCCGATGTCTTCTAAAAGTTAGTCTCCTTTAATAGGCAATTTGCAAATTTAAAAATTTGAAACCTGCTTAGTTTCTAATATACGGCTAGTGTGAGAAACTTTTATTATAGGTGCCAAAGTTAGCACGATAATACGGATCGAGTGCGACTGCCTGTTCTCTCTTCACCTCCGCAGCACCACACCATTGCCGCGAGCAGCTGTAATTATGTTTCTTGTATAAGGGTTGTGGTAAATTTTGTTTCAACATTTCGTTTTCTCTAACGCGTATGTACTTATTTGGAAGGTCATTAATTTCCCTAATGATTAAAGGTATCTAATTAAAACGTTTCGATTCATTTAGCGCCGTGTCTTATTTCCAAAATTAAGATAGGGAAGTCATATTTAGCTTCTTCATACTAATTAAATTCTCGAGGAACGTGATAAATATGCACGCAACTGAAAGGAATACACACGAAGGGCATCCTGGAAAATAGCCCATTCGGGCTCGGGAGAGGTGTAGATACTTATCGTCAAAATTCCGTATGGTGTATTTTTCTTTCTAGCATTTTAACATAAAAAATATAATATGGAATATGTTCACTTATTTGCGAACTAATATTCAGTGATACCTCGGTTTATGGAATTGTTTCCAAAAAACATTTCGTAACTGGAATCAAATTTTCTCATAAGAGACAATTTAACGTAGTGAAAATAATGTTACATAGAAAAATTAACAAAAATTTATATATGATTAAAATTAAATAGAAATTACCTTACATACAGTGCCTTTGATAAGAACTTTGTTTGGTTTGGAAGACGGTAAGGATGGAGTGGGACTGATGTATAATCTTTTCCGTTTGTGTTACGATATTGGCGATGAGATAAATAAAAATAGTTTTAATATATTAAGAGTTTGAGGGGCAAGTGATAACACCGGGTTTGAAACAACTTCCAAAAATGATTTCTTCGCGGCTACTTTATTTTAAACGTGGTACATACACGTCGTTTTCAAATTAAATGCGAATCGAGGGTCGGTAATTCTTTGACGGTTTATGCGACCGAAGTGCCGAGTATCCTCGCATTTTATTTTCGCGTAGTTCACTGAGTTAGTGTGAGCAACTGCTTCCCGCTCAGTTACTTTCGCCTCTGGCGTAGTTTACACATTAAGTTACCGTGCTAACTGTGACCTACCATTTTTTCTTTTCCTGAAAAAGCCCCACATGATTGTGGGCGAAACGTCGAGTTTTCGATTAATCATTACACTGTCCGAACCCGGAACATGTTTAGTTTCAACTGACTCTGGCCTTGGAAGCCTACGTTATTATTTTAAATGATGTCGTACCTATGTTTTCCTCATATGCTGTGCTATTTAGAACGAAGCAGCGTATGCAAGAAAAGAATATTTGTAGCCTAGCATTAGCCAACTTATTCTAGCATATCCTAGCTTGGATATCTGACTAGTCACATTTATTATCATGTTCGATATGGTTTCCTTAACGTACTTTTACACTCTACTTCACTAGGTTTTCTTAATCAGCACCGACAGAGTTTTAATAGAAAGTATTTGCGTGTTCCTCTTGCAAATGTATTTAGCAAGTTATTTTTATGAATGAAAATTGTTTTTGCTATAATCGATGACACTGGACGACAGTCAAATTGTCTAAAATAAAATATGCTAAATCTTACTATTTTAGTGAAGCAAAAATTAAAGAAGATATTTTTGTTGGGTCACAGATTCGAAATATTCTGAAAGACGCACATTTTGACAGCACTGACTTTCACCTCGTGGTTACTAATTTCTTGGGAAATAAAAAAGCTGACAATTACGTTATCCTTATTGAAAATATGCTGTCATCGTATTAAAAAATACGATGCAATATGTCTCTAATGAGCCATTTCCTACACTCACACCTAGATTTTTTTCGTGGAAACTGCGGAACTGTAAGTGATGAGCACAGCGAACGCTTCCATCAGGAGCGGAATGGAGAAAAGATACCAGGGAACCTGAAATGCTTCCATGTTTGCCGACTACCGTTGGACTCGTGTTAGAGATGCTCCAGAAACAATTCACAAAAGAATAGCAAAATAGACGGTGCATTTAGTGACTCAAAAGTGCAAAGGTATCTATTTTTTATTATTTTGTTGAACGTAAAATAAAAAAAAAACTTCTTGAAAACTGCAAGTGAGTTTTTAATGTCATTGTCATTTTTGCTATCAGCGCGCCAAAATGAACAAAAAAATACACTTTTCAAACAAGATACAACAAATAAACTAAAATTTGTTGTCCAGTGTTATTAATGAAAGTCACTCCTTTTAGGTTAACAATTTAGAGGAAAGCCTAACTGTATACCATCTGTTTAAAGATTTCATAAAAATGTAAATCTTCAAAAATTTTTTAGAAGAAAAAGCACGACTTACGCGTAACGAATTTTATGTATTTGGCAAATTAATAAGGATTTTTTTATAGTTATTAATGAAGAAAATATCAATTGCATAAGAACCTGAAAAATAAACTATTACATAATATGAACTATTCGCACTTTACATAAAGAGAAACGAACCGATAGTACTCAGGTCAACATTGCCGTCTAGAGGATCTCCCCTGGTTTGAGACACATTCACAATTCACTTTATTGGATTGGCCTGCGAATTACTAGACCTCAATTCCATTGAGAATCTATGGACTTTACGAAAAACTGCATGACGTATTGCGAGTATATAGTTTCGGGTAGTTGTATACACCATCGAAGAATTACCTAGCTTTAATTTGCATTTAATTTGGAAAACATGGTACATATACAACCAAACCGAAGCGGTTATTAAGAAAACATCATTGTTTTAAACCCGTTATTAAGAAATTGTTTGATAGCTATTATAGAACTTTCGGCTTTGTTATTTGAATAGAAAAATACACAAAGTACATTATATTAAACAAATGTATTTATGAATGTCATTGATTTTGCTATCGTTTCTGGCAAGCTTTTTTTTGTTAGACTCGGATATTAATCTTTAACAGATAATCAGAATTTTTCAGGAGTATTTTCAATAAACTTCAATTTTAATTCGCGATCTAAAGAAAGCGATGTCAGTTCTTCTTCCTCATTCGGAGTAATCCTGGAAATGTCGGAAGAAAAATATGGACTTCTTATTCAGTCGAATTGTTCAGTGTTAAATATTTTTAGAAATGTTCTTCTATCGTGGTTTAAGTATTTGATTATTAAAGAAATGATTGCTCAGTTTGCACCCTGCACAAAAGGGAGCATTTCCGTGTTTTTTTTCTCTTACGTGTCTTTGGGAGATACTAAATCGTTTTCGCAGGATGTTGAATTGGGCGTAGCACACAACCCTGTAATATTCTCCCTTTTCATAAATGATTTACCGGAACACATAACAACTGGTAAAGTAGTACGCAGACGATGCCACGAATATCCGATGAACGAGGAATTAGAAAGCAATTTGCGTAAATCAAATCGACTTTTTGGTGTGGTGTGGAACGAGTCGCTTAATTATCAATGGTTTAAAATTTGTGGGCAAGCAGCTTTTCAATCGACGAATGTTTGGAAATATTGTAATTGAAATTAACAACGTTCCGTTGGAGTTCAAATTTTCTCGAAACGTATATCCATAATTTCAGTTGGCAGACATATTGATCACTTTTGCACTCGACTGAATTGCTTTAACACAATACTACACCAACAGTCTAACCTGGATTAAATACCGTCACTTAATGTAATCTGGCGAAATGCTACTAAAATAAAGAGAGTAGAGGAATAAGAAAGAATAATAAGAGTAATTTATGATTAAAAGGCTATAGACAGCTGCAAATTAGTAAATATCAAATACTTTTTTTTTACTCTCCTTGCTATGTCCATTTTATAAAAGTAGAGAGTATTAATTTAATGTACAACTACAGTACTAAACATGGTATTCATCTTCGAACCAAGCAGCACGTTACAACATTGTTTGAAAAGAATATAAGAATATTTTAATAAATATTGCTTTAATAATTTATCACACGACACTAAAGCTGAAAGTAGCGATGCGTAAAACTTAAGAGTTTCCTGACTAAAGAAGCCTTTTACGCTACATGGGATTTTGTAGACCATTTTTTTCTATCTATACACTGTTTATTTTTATTTTCTATGCTTGCTAGTAATTTACACTTATTGTTAGTGTTATCGTCACATATAATTTTTTCTTTTTTGGCCATTCTTTATATGGTACATGCCTATATATTAAAAAAATGATCGGATTTTTGAATAAAATAGGAATAATACTAACTATAAACTCAAATAACTTCACATTTACTGAACAATTAATTTAATTTATTGTAAATTAATGACGAAATGAGAATTATCCATTATAAACAAAATCATTTCAAATGTGCCGTTTACTCCTTGACAATATGCAAGCCTGTTAAGGAATTCCTGAGTTACACTTTTCAAGACCTCTCTACAGATTAATTCACATTCAACGACTATTCTTTGCCTCAACTCCTGTAAAGTAGTTGGTCGTCTAACGTAAACACGTGACTTGAGATGACCCCAAGGGAAAAAATCTAATGGACTAAGGTCTACAATTTACATCTAAACATTCAACTTTATAAATCTGGTGAAAATTTGTGTTTGACCAATGTTTTTAATTATAGTAATTAGCTGTACAATTTTTCCCGGCGAACGTACGCCAAAGAAGGCGATTCCATTAGCGGAGAAGTTACGGCGCCGATTTTTTAGGATTTCCAAGGCATAATCTTAATTGATTATTTGGAGAAGGAACGAACAATCACGGAACAGTGCTGTGTTGTGAAAAAAGTTTAGCGAAGAAAAAAGTTCTCTACTATCATGATAATGCCCCAGCCTACAAATCGGCAGTTGTGACAAGAAAACTAGTTCAGTTATGGCATAAATTGGTGAATCATCCAAAAAAATCGTCAGATTTGGGCCTCTGTGATTTCTTTCTTTTTCCAAACTTAAAAAATTGGCTTGGCGGAAAGCGGTTAGCGGCAAATGAAGAGCTCATTGCCCAAACAGAGGTCCATTTGAGTTCGACAAATCTCATTGTTTGGATGGTTTAAAAAAGTTGAAACATTGCACTCTGTATTAAATATACAGAGCTATAAGGGGACTATGTCGAGAAACAAATGTACTAAATGTAAAAAATATCATTCCCGCATGGTTGACTGCGATGGGATTCTTGGATGAGCGGTTATTCTGCTTGTCGGCGATTGTACATAGCTGCTCCAGTCGACTATTTCCAAATGGTGTATAATAGTAATTTATGATAAAAGGATATTGAAGCGCGCTGTTAGATTAAAAGAAAATACTTTGAAATAGCTATATCAATTACGATAAAAAATATTATTATTTCAACTTCTGTCGGAGTACTTATACCATGTTTTACCGTGCAAGCGTTTTACTTTTCCTGTACAAAAAACATCCAACGCCTTAAAGAGTTCGATTAGATTGTAAGATCTGTAAGAGACTATTCACGTCACCAAACCATCCCAATAGCACAATGATTATACAGCAATCTATCCTGAGCTATGTTTTAAAATGTAATGTTCGTGGAGAGCGCGTTTCTAAGACGTAGGTGTAATATCTCACCATTTATTTTACATTTGGTTCTACTTTTGATTGAAAGTATAGCATACATAAATTTAGTAATAAGTAAAGTAAAATATCTTCACAAACGCATAGTTTTCGTCGAAGTTTATATGTACGGATACGATGGCGTTTTTTCTTAACTTTTGTAATAATTACCTTATCTCATGCGTCCTAAATGCAGTAGCTAGGTTAAGTTTTAAAATATGCTCAGAATAAAATTCTTTCCGCGGCAACTTCTTTTAGAACCTCTGCATTTTAACTTTTAAATATTTAATAATTCCCGGTAGGTAAGTTCCCTTTAACATAGGAGTACGTTCGTACTTCAATCTCTGTTAACATACAGTAAAAAATAGAAAAAGGGATAAAACTGTCTTGCATTACGGATTAGATGTCGCAAGTACTCCGAGAACAACAATGGGAAAATAGTTGGCTATATACCTACAAAGTAGCCTACTGAAAGATGTAGTTGAGGTACAAATTAAAGAAAAATTAGGGAGTGGGAGTATACATATGTACATTAGAACGTCTACAAAGTTAGTAGATTAGAATGATGACGATTTGCCACAAATGGAAAAATACCGACGTATTTTATTAAAAGAAATGGGGTATAAATTTAAATGACTTTCGATTATGAATCGCCCCCATTAGTCCAATCAGCGATATTTTGAATATACCTATTACCCAGTGGAGAAAGCACTGATGATAATATTTAACTCTGTTACAGTATTATAAATCACATTAGATAAATAAATCATCCATCTTATCTGCATTATATGGTACCACACATAATTTTGTTACTAATCAATGTATGTAAACTTTGACTTCGCCCTTTGTAGTTAAAAAATTATATCAAATGACAATTAGACAATCATGTAACCGTTTGAACCGCCAAATCTGATATTTTATTGTTATATTTTTCAAATGTCAAACGAAAAAGTTATCCATTTTCAATACTCTAGTGCAACTTTCTCTTTCCATTTTTTTATAATTTATTTTTTAATGATACTAATTAAACCATACGTGCGGTGTTAAGTCATAATAAAATAGGTTTTGTTATTATTCTTACAAATTGAAAAATCAAAAATATCTACTAAAGTATTTAGCAACAATTGTGATTTTTGAATAAAGGGTTTTATACAATTTAGTTTAATTGGAGTAATTCAAAAAACAATTACTATAAAAAAATGCAGAAAGGATATAAATTTGCAGAGAGCGCAGAAAATTGGTAAACTGGTGAAAAATTAAAAACGAAGCAACAACTTTTTCCTTTGACATTTCCTGGAAAATTGATATTTTTAACATTTTCTACAAAAAATGTCAAATTTGGTAGTTCAAAATGTTACTTAATGGTTCATCTGCATATCATTTGATACTACCTTTTAAGCACAAACAAATGGTGACGCAAAATTTACCAATATTAATTAATGAAACATTTTCCCACATGATATGGACTTTCTGTGTGGCACTGTACTTGTAGTAGATATGAGCACCTCAATTGCGAAACTCTGCCTTTGCATATGTATTTGGGTTTAAAAATTAGATTCAAGTGCAAATTTGTAAAAATTGGACCCCGTCAAGTATAAAAATAAGTATTCGCGATTCTACCAATGGGAATTTTTAATCCCACGTCGCGTGTTACGTTCGCCGCTTGTTAATCATCATCATCGCTATCTGTCAGCTTGCAGTTTTTTTTTTAACTGTGATATAACAACAACGATAACTTTTTGTAAAGAATAAAATTTCAAAAAGAAAGAGAAGCCAGTTTTTATTTCTACGTGAAATTTTATTTTTATTTTAAAAATTCAATCTTTTTAGGCACGACGCTAAAAGCATTTCCACAGTATCCCAGGTGTAACCATTTAAAGAAAAACTGGCAATTGTTGATGAGGCACAGCATATGTATACACAAAATGCTGTCACAAGATTCAGCACTTAACTTTTGTGAAGGCTATCCCAAGAAGAGCTGTCAAGAAAATGCATTCAGTATCCCTTAAATACCACATCCTTAAACGTAATGATGATAAAATAAAAGTATGGAAGGAAGCCTTTGAAGATATAAATGGCGTTAGCCTATATAGAATTGTACGTATTGTTAGAGATTTTATTAAAAATGCTAAAACACGTAACGAAAGAGAGGAGGAAGAAACCAAACAACACAAAATGAGCTGTCAATTAAAGATTTTTTTGAAAGCTTAAATTGTGCAAAGTTTGTATTTGCGATGCATTCAAATTTCATAAAACTTTATAATCCATATTGTGAAATATGTTATTTTAGAAATTATGTTAATCGAAATTACACCTTAACGGCACGCCTCTCAGCGACGCTTGCTTAACTTGCCTTCAAAGGTCAGTTACGTCAAATACAGACTGTAGATGAAAAAGCAAACATTATGGTTATTTTAGGACCAGAAGAGTCTGGCGCTTCTAAAGTAAGCAAATCGATTTCTTGAATTGTCTGCTGTCGTATGCGACAATTCTAAAACCAAATTAACTCTTCAAAATGTCAAATCCCAGGAGATCTCCAAAAAATTCAAACGTAATTGCTTCTGCTGTTTGCAACACATCAATTTCCAGAAGCTGTTAAAGAGATTAGATGTTTTGGCAAATTTGTCTGTTTCTCACATTGGAAGTTTAAAAGTCGTATTGCCAATTGTAGGAGACTTTACTTCCTGACCGAGGTTTTGGATTAACAAAAAAGGAAGATAAGAAACTTAAACGTAATAACAAAACGAAAGTATGAAGACGTAATAAGTAATAATACAAGAAAAGAGAAGAATGACAAAGTGTGAGGTTTTCTACAGGATGAGGATCTCTTTATAGGTGAAAACAGTATTTTATACGAGGTCATATGTCACTTCTTGACAATCTTTTAAAAAAGCATTGTAGAAGTGAATGGAGAAGCTTCTCGGAGCTATAGTTTTATAAAATCACTGATTATAAACTTAACAGTTGGCGAAAATGAAACAGGATTAGAAGGAAGAGTACGATGAAGAAATTGAAAATGAAGAATTACATTGTTTCTGATACAATTCTTTATTAATTTTATCTCTGACCATCTTGAATAGAAGTTTTATTTATTTATCCTAATTATATTTTTCGGTTTAGCTGCAAAACTTTGTAAAATCAACCGCCAGATGCAAAGCTTAGTAAATGCTTTTTTGAATGGTGATTTCATTCTTCCAGATAGAATAAATCTCTGTATTCCTATACTTATCTGTAACAAGGTCATCTCGCGTCCCTACTCCATCTCACAGCCTAATATGCGATGGATTAGGCATGAAGCATAAATTTGAATCACACACCCGAACGACCACTCCCATACCGACGCCTGTGAACTGCACGGAAAGTGGCGAACTTTAGTCATATATCAGTTCGGTATGCAGCGAACCGCCCAAGTAAAATTTAGAAGAAGAAGCTCACGGAGAAGTAAACGAAACCCTGCCAGTAATTCGAAAAGTATTTCATGTAATATGATGCAGTACCTACAATAGGTTTTCTGATTGTAACTGTTATAACGAACGGGCAATAGAACAGTTTTGGGAACACACTTTTTCCTGTGACGTAAAATGCGTTAATAATTTTCTTGTTACAGAGAAAATTTTATTTATTTTATAGTGTAACTTATCAGTGTACTTATTGAATTTAGCTAATTTTGGACAATATCTTTATTGTATGTCTACAGTTGGAAAGGAAGTGAACTTTTGTCTTGTAGGAATCAAATTACTCTACCATTTCTATAACATTTATTTTTTAACTAAATTTAATTGAAAATATTTAACAGTAGCACTAAATTTAATAAGAACTAACACACCCAAAAAAAGTATAGTACTATCTGACTGAATTATAGCAATCTAGCAATTTATAATGAAATAGGTTGCAGGCGTAGTTTGTAGTACTTACCAAAAAAATAGATAGGATTGTAATAATTCTTACTACATGGACTGGGCAACATAAGCATCCTAACTTCCATTTTTGATATAATATATCATGTATAAAACTTTCCGATTTAAAATGTATGAAAAACCCAGGATCTCTACAATATCTTAAAGTTAACGTATGTATGTACGTATAGTAGAATTTACAAAAAGAATATTGCAAAAGTATGAGTGGTTCTAAGAATGCGATACTGCAGTGTTTGAGATAATTTTATAGTAATAAACGCCAAGGCTTTCTTCCGGTGCATATTCGGGAAAAAGTTAAGGATAATAATTTATCGTTGTTAAATATTAACTTACAAAAAATCTTGGGAAATAGGAAGAAATAAATATATTTGAACTGTTGTCGTTGGTAGATTATTATTATTTTTTTTTATTTCTATCTGTAAGCATCCTGCCATATATATTTTTATATTAAATTCAAGTCTACGCTCAAGACGCCAGGCAAATTGCTTCGAATCTCTTTGCGTAATGTACTCTGAATAATAAAAAGAAATCGTAATTTGGAAATAAGCCGACTGTAAATTGTTCTTAGTGTGGTAATAACAATATTTTGCATCTTTTTATATTTATGGTTTTTACTGTTAGGCGTAATTCTACGCATTATTGTACAATGGATCGTTTTAGAGGAAAAAGCCCATACAAGAAAACTGTTATCTCCAAATGTTACATCGGCAAATTTTCTTTATCTGCGAACATACGAAATACGCACATATAAAAAATGCGTATCTTCAATGGTGTTTGCTTTTATGAATAAAACACAAAATAATGTATAAGCTTTTCAGAGTAATGTTTGAACGATTATTGAAACGTCTAGCGAGTTGAGGTAAATCTTAAACTACGTTAATTAATACAAATGCAAATAGCTATGGACGCTACACGAAAAGCGGAGCAAGATACATTTTGTTGTTTGAATAATGTATTTTATTAATTCAAAACATTTTTAAACTAAATTTTTTAAATAGAAAACAATTTAAACATCCTGACACCTTGCAATGAAGTTTTCCTTTACTCTGCGTAATAAATTAGTGCCAATTTCAAGTTCAATTGTATTTTCAGACTCTAGCAGTGTGAATGAATAGTGTTCGTAAGCCTTTCCTTTTAGAAAATCTTATAGAGAAAAATCTCGAGCACTGAGCTCAGGGGACCTGGCTGGTCAAAAAAAATATTACCGAACGCCTAACTGTGAGGTAGCAGCGACACATGGTAGACTTGGAATACTCTCGGAACCACGCTGATGATGCCAGGTAGGCTGAAACATGTCCGTAAGTACTATATTTTTCCTCTCCTTGTGTTGCGTTTGCTGTGAATGATTCCATCTGAACATTTCAAGAACTTTCCGAAACGGATGTTAACGGTAGACTTTTACTTGTCACATCTACACAATTCAGTACGAAAGTTTACAGTAAAGGTATTTTTAAGAACTTCACCTGGGAATGGTATATTAAAAAATAAAATTGCCAATTCTGAGAACGTGAAATTCTTTAGATCTCTTAAAAGAAAATCACCATGTGAACACTCATCAAATAAGACATGAGTTGTCGAGAAAACGATAATATCGTATTTATAATGTTTTGTTTATAATATTGTAACCTAGAAATTTTTTTGCAGAAAATACATTGGATTTGTATATTTGTTGTTCTAACTCTTCAAATATTCTAGTTAAAATTTAAATCTTAATCATTTAAATTATTGAATTTATTTAAAGAAAAGAGCCAGAAAAATCTAATTAGAGGTAGTAAAAAAATGTACCAGTGATTTTCAAGAAATCTATTTCGCAAATATATTTTTGTAAAAATTACACATAATATCAGTATCCACAAATAATTGATTACGTCGGAAATACCAAGGAAATTCTAGATTTCGAAGAACTCATCGACGGAAGCCAAATTATATTAATCAATCAGTGTACTTGTGTGTAAGAACAACATTTTGCAGGCATTAAGGTTCGTGAGGTGTGTACCTGCGTGTCCGGCAAATAGGAGATATCAGGTTCGATTCCTTACCGAGACGAGATTTCCTTCAAACAATTAACCAAGTCGGAAATACCCAGAAAATTCTAGATCAATATTTAAAAGTTGTCATATTAATCTGGGCCTTTTGTGTGTTTGATTTGATTTGATTTGATGAACATACGTACATATATTCATATATAGAAGGGGGAAATTATTCAAGTATCTTTTGAAATAATTTTGTAAAAGTCACTCCATTTTTTCTGTTGCTATGTCTAAACATGTCAGTACCTTTATTTTAATTATCAACATGTTGAATCCTAGCGGTGAGAAAGTAACTACGTTTTTCAATACCGGTCCTATTTTTGAAATCTTGCCTGCACATCATTGTAGTTATTTGTATACTATTTTGAAAATTTGAAGAGATTCTATTGCTTAATTTTTATAATTAGTAATAAATTATATTCGTAAGCTATAATATAGCGTGGAAGGAAAGTAGAGGATAAACTTATTATCTTTGTTAATACTTATTTTTTGAAAAAATCTCGAGGAGCTACAGCGATTTCAATTATTTTACGTTATACTACATCATTATCATATTGTTACGTCATTTGTTTTTAAGGTTATGACGTAATTTTTTTAACGACAACATATTTTTTATTATTAATTTCAGTACTACTTTTTATTCCGCTTTCAACGGTATCAAATTATCAATATGTTGAAAAAAATTCAGAAAAAAATTATTGCCATTTGTTTATTCTAAAGTAGATTTTACTTTTAGTAATCTCCTTTATCAATAAAAATGGCACAATTAAGCGAGATACAAAGAATTGAAGTGTTAATGATAATCGGTTCTAGCGACAGAGTTAGATCACATCAAGAAATGCGTCAAATTTTTAGATATCCAAATCAGTCCGGTTGTCAATCTACCGTTAGTAGAATCGAAAACAAATTTAGAGAACACTTTTAGAAATTGAAAATAATCCACGTTTAACTAGCAGAAACATTGCTTTGAATTACAATGTAAGCCACACTTTTGTTTTAAAACTTTTGAAAGTTCAAAAATTTCACCCATATAAGCTACAATTGGTTCACGATTGATAGAAGATGACTTTAATCATAGAACAAATGATGGAAAGTTGCAATCGCGATTCCCAGGATGTTATATTTTTGGATGAAGCAACATTTTAGAACACATCAGAAAATGCCTAGAAACAATAAAAACAAATAATAATAATGCTAAGATAGCTTCCTCGTGGTATTGATGGATTAATTCACGGTAAACGCAACAAAAGGAGAGAAAAAATACACTACCCACGGACATGTTTCTGCCTACCCAGCGCCGTCAGCGTGGTTCCGAGAGTATTTTTTTTCCTACCCTCTGTCGCTGTTGCTTCACAGTTAGAGGGCAGAGATAAAAAAATCCTCTCGGAACCACGCTGATGACGCCGGGTAAACAGAAACAATATCCTCAGAAAGATAATATAAGGGCAGGAATTATTGAGGACTATATACTGCAATAAAAACTGTTATTTCTGTGCTTATTTTTGTTATTAATTTCATTGTTAAAGTTTTTTTCTGGTCAATAAATTTAGTTTGTTTTTATTCTAATATTCGAACTTTCACACTGTTTTTCTCAATTTTTTTCGTGCAACATATTGATAATTTGACACCGTTGAAAACGGAATAAAAAGTACTACTGAAGTTAATAATAAACAATATAAATCATTTAAAAAACAAGATGACAACTATGCAGTAGTAAGTAATTGAAATCGCAATATCCGTTTCGAGATTTTTTCAAAAAAATAAACATTAACAAAGATAATGAATTTATCCGTTACTTTCCCTCCACACTGTATGTTTTATATAATCCGAGAAAGTACTTGAATATCGTAAAAGATAATATTCTTCATAATTATTGCCGTATCTCTTCGTAGCTGATTACAGTGGCTATACTTAATTCTCGTTTTAATTTACCGCGTAAATCCCCTAAGTCACGTTTTTACCAAACGTAAATAATGAGGGCGCTAAGATCGTTAAATTGAACGTTCGGTTTGTTTACATCGTTCCCATGGTGCTCGCGATTAAACCAACAGTTTCACGGTATACGGTAGATTATTCTGGTAACATTGAATGTTATTAATTTCTTTTACATTCACCGTCACTATTATATTTAGGTAAGTAATTTCTTTTTTTAAATATTTAGATTAAGGTACTTGTTAGCAGTTAGATTTACAATTTTACACGTCTGAATGCGTATTGTATAACTTGAAGGTTAGAAATTGATATGTATATGTTTGTTTAAATGAATAATGGTTAAGAATAACCGTCTAAACGATTACAAATATGATTTTTTCGTGCTACTGGCTTCTTGATTGAAGAAAAAAGAAAATTAGAACACCTTTCACGTTTCAATTAAGCACGTTTAAAAAAAAAATAGCCACATGTTAAATCTGTAGATTGTAAGAGACCTTCTTATTATAAGAAATACTTAAATTCATTTTTAAAATGTTTTTTTTTTAATTTGAAATTGTGTGGTGAAATTAAAATTTTCAAACAATTACGTTTTAATATGGTAGTGTTCCAGACAACTAACACGACAATTTTTTTCGGGAAACAGTAACAAATAGTGCAAATAGTATCAAAGTAGTTAAGTAGCTTTAGTCTGTAGATACCAAAGAGGTAAAACAGAGAAGGAAATTTTGGTAATCTTTCAAATTTCTGTTTTCTCATTGACTGCTTTCTAAAATTTATCTCTGTGAATCTTTTGTGATAGGTGCCTATATGAATTTCTAGTTTTATTATCAAATTATTAATTAAGAATGTCATTTTTATTTTTAATGGTCAAATCAGCAGCAGCCGTGATTTTGGTAAATTCGTTCTGTGACTAGCAATTGTAAATGAAGTCAAATTATACTTACATACGCATTATAACTATAGTGTGCCAGCATGTCATCATATCGGGATCGTATCGAGGACGCGAGTTAGTCGAACGTCGGTGAATCGGTGAATTTCCGGATTTTTATTATGATGGTGCTAAAATATTGTGTAAAGTTTGCGATAAACCGTTATTCTGCTGGCACAAATACGATCGGACAAAGCACGGCGATGGTATGCAGCACACAAATCGAAAAAGTGGTGTGCCATCGAGGGACCAATTTATATTGGATTTACTCCATGTTTCGCGAGTGTTGGTTGCAATTTCGTCGGATAAAAACCCGTTTCACGATTTCTGGAATAAATACAATTCTAACTTGGAGCTACCATCTCGGACAACGTTACGCAGGTATCTACCATTTGTGGGCGAAGACAACGATGAAAAGAGCAAAGCGGTAGTTAAAGGTAAACGGCTGTCGTTAAGCGTGCATAGATAACAAATCTACGTGTACTGGGACCTCTTTTTCAATCTTATTAACAAACAAAAGATTACAAAAGTGTACTGGTGACGCGATTGCGATGGTAGTGCTGGATAAGTTACAGAAATTTGAAGTGTCACCTAGTCAACTGTTGATGTTTATGAGCGATGACGCGGCAACAATGCGTTGCGTGGGCCGTTCTTTAAAACAAGTGTGTGAACAACTTTTACATGTGACGTGTAAAGCTCATGCTTTACTTCTTGTGGCACATTAATTTCAAATACTAAAAGTGTTTTTGAAACCTCCCGAACGAATTCCAGAACTTTACAGACGGTGCCTCGGTATTCCTGAACCACCAGAGCCGATTCTCACACGTTGGTGATCGTGATTGAAGGCAGCTTTTTATTATTCAAAATTTTTCGAACAAATAAAATATGTGGTTTTACGATTCAATCCCGACGAAGCTGCAGCTATTAAGGAAAGCCAAATAAGATTTCTAGATACTTCCGGTGACATAGACTTAATAAGCAACTACGACAATTACGCCGGTTTATTTGACGCCATAGAAAAATACTGCGTTGTCATTTGTGGAGTCAGTGCAAATTGTGAACGGCGTACACGCATTGCTATGTACTACAAGTGATATAAAGAGTATGTGTGTTATGGAAAAATTCGAGGAAGTTATAAACAAAGATTCTGATTTTACTAGATTAATACAAATTGGTGATGGTGTACCCTATCCATTATCTATTTATTAAGATTACTTTAATAATCTGGAAACATACCTAACTCTTAACTGTTGTAGGATTTATTAAAGAAGAGTATATTTTATATGTTTGCTCATTCAAAATGTTGTTCGGATTCAACGGTAAACCTTTCTTTACAAAATAGTCTACGACGTTCATTTTATGGCTTTTATTTATTTTAAAACGAATATCTTCGTCAATCTTTACAATCAAATTTCTTTAAAAAATTATTTAATTTTAAACTTACTTTACCTAAGTACGGGATTTTTATCCATTACCTAGAATTTGGTTCTAGATTGGAAGGAAATGCTAATTTTATTGCTTGTGATATTTGCATCTTCGTTAGTTAGTTACCTATTAGAAGGGAACTGTAGCTATTTTCGCGTACGATTGTCTTAATTATATTGAGTTCATTATTGTGATTTTCATATATCATAGGGACCTTCAGTGGTCTAAATATCATAGAATTAAAAGCGGCATGTTTTATTATTATTACTGGATGCGTTAAATATTAAAGTGTCAAAAAAGGTTGGTGTCTTGTAGATGCTAAAGTCCAAAGTATTACCGGAAATCTGTATTTTTAAAATTTAGAAAGTTTAATAAACGATTAGGCTGCTCCCTTTCGATTGTGAATTGAATGTTGTTATTAATTTTATTAAGTGAAATTAAAAAGTCATCTAATTATCTCTAAATATAATGAATTACCTAACCTTCCTTACTAATAATGCTTCGGACTTTAGCATCTACAGGAAACCAAGCTTTTGTGGTTGTTTGGTTTTCTTAAACTTAAACTATTTAAAGTCCCTATGACATACGAAAATTTCAATAATTAACTCAATATAATCAAGACAATCGCGGGCGATACTGACTAATAGATAACTTACTAACGAAGATGCAATAACCACAAGCAATAAAATTAGCATTTCCTTCCAATGTAGAACCAAATTGAAAACAATGGATAGTTAGGTAAGATTAGTTGATTATAAAGTAGCCTTCTATAATAATAACTCTCTAAAAATCACTAAGTCAATAATAAAACACCGGTCACCAAGTTCAGTAAATTCAGTATTTACAAAATAGTCTGTAATGATTGTAAGAAGTTTAGGCCAAACTGGTCGCGAAGGTTTACTAACATTTTGAATGAGCAAACAGGTATAATAAACTCCCCTTTAATAAATCTTACAATAGTTAAGAGTTTCTCTTCCAGTTAAAAACTAAATTTAGGTAAACGGCTTTTTTCTCGCTTCTAATTTCCATTTTACGGCCGAATATATTTGTATGTATACTTGCTGTGTGAAAATTTTAGCTTTGGTGTCTCCTGAGGATGTAGCAAGGCGAAATGTACATCGAGTGTACTAATAAAATTTGTGAAATAATTACCAAGTGTTTTTTTTTGATTGTATAATTCCTGCAATTGTATTTACATGCAGAGCTAAGCCAAGAAAAATCAGATTTGATCGTTATTTATTTGCTATGTTAATAATTTGTTACAGTTATTCTCTCAGGTTTATCGCTGGTGAGGCTATTGTAAAAAATTTTATTGTTAGGTGCAACAAAATTCGCAGTAGCTTATAACAATGTTCCTACAACGACTCATGAATATATTTTCTAGTAAAGCTATATTTTTAGAGCTTTTTGCGCCACATTCGGTATATTATTTTGAAGCAATTGCATTTTTATAAACCTGTCCGCACTATGTCAGTACAACAGTTCTATTCGTAAACTTCGAAGGCGCTTGTAAATCATGTCCCGATGGGATTTCCACTATATCCAACCTGCGATCTAGTCGGAAACTTTAAGTGTTATATTTCACCTTATTTAACTTACAGCAAAAGCTCCACATCCTAGATCTTCTATCACTTGATCTCGACGAAATCCCACGTTCCCTTCCTTCGATGCATCTTTCATAATCATCATCTAGCGAAAGATATACGATGTATCTATATCCAAGTTGAAATCTCCATTGTGAGCACGAAATTTAATAACCAGTCGTATAACACGCCTTTCGCGAATATTCTTTTAGAAGGCAAATTCGAATTTTTTCGGTAAATATGTCGTAAATATGTAAAAGTGACAAAGAAGAGAAATTGTAAATCTTTTAAATAAATTATTCGAAGATGCAGTAACCGCAACAAGTTTAGTTCTATTGATGATATTACAATTTAATTTCAAGCATGTAGAGGATGTTTCATTTTGTATTTTTCTAAATTCTATCTCAGAAACCACAATAGATATTCCAAAGCTCGGAGCTTTTTTTAAGAAAATAATATTAGGCCTATTAGATCGAGGACACTGCGTTTGATGTGGAAGCTAAGGAGTGATGTTTTGATTCTGGTTGCTTTTGAAATCTCACATCAATGACATCATGATGAATGATTTAAAGGTATTTAACATAAAAATAATATGAAGCAAATTTTTGACCGATTTGATTTAATTGAAACGGGGTAACATTTAAAAAATGTTTGAAGGGTGTCACTTTTTGTAGTTATGACACTATCGCCTTCCTTTTGACTAGCTTTTGACTAACACATCACGCTTAGTGACTTCAGTTTGTCTACCCATCTAAAGTGAAGGTTCTCGTAGTGGCTGAGAACTTCATTTCTAATTCCTTTTTTTGGCCTATCAAGGGAGTTAGAAAGATATTATGTGTAAGTCTAGCCAACGACGGTAACGATGAAGCAGGACAAAAACTTTTTTTGTATCCTATCCTCTCATTTTCTATAACTTCTAATTCAATGTAAAATCTTTCTAAAGCAAGACTCAGTGTAAATCTAAGCATATCTAAGTGAAATTCCATTAATTAATAACTGTTCGTTTAGTCTTCATTAAAATTCTCAGTAAAATTTCACGTTGTAGAGTTGTATGTGGTGCAAAACGTCATCAAAAAGCCTAGAATCTCAGCTACAGTTGCATCTCTGCTTCATTTGCGTTATGCTATCATAATTAATAGTATCCGCTTATGATTCGGCATCAATATATTTCTAGATCGAAATTTTCTATGGAAATAAAAAGAAACGTTATGAAACAATGGCGGGAGGTTTGACTTTGCTGAAAGTGTTTTAGAGACAAATTCCCAAATCCCCAAATTCCACAACCCTTAATTCCATCTAATTCGAAAAAATCCTGAATTTTCTCAATTTGTTCCCCTTTGCAAAACATTACAGCCAGCGAGAAAGAGCGCCCTTGATCTGAAAAGTTAGTAATTGAATTACACTAAGAATCTGGTAACAACTCCACTATATCAAATTTTTGCAGTTTCTTTGAGCAGTATGCGGCGTAGCATTATCTTGATCTTTTAAAACTGTACCAAACACACATCATCATCTTTGCTTTAAAGCTTTTGTGTTTGACCACAGGTTCTGCAGCGGTTAACCACGGGTTTGATATGATTTGATTTGTTTGAATTGCAAAGGTAGATCCATTTTTCACCGCAAGTTCACCAGTGGAGATAAAGATTCCGTAGATTGGCAAGAGATTGGTTGCGCTGTGCCTATTCTGTAGTCAATTCATGAGGTACTTCCGCCCCATCGTCTGTTTACATTTATGAAGATGGTGATTTGTTGTCTACCGCAAAGAGCTAAGCTCCTGTGACCATCGCGTACTGGAAGCCGGAGTTACTGAATTCTTGGGGGACAACGATAGGAAGTCTTCCGGAACGTCGTTTGATCATTCTTGAATTCTTATACGAGTCGTACACAATCCTATGTGAGATAAAATTTTGACCTTCAATTTCACGGAATATACGAGTGGCATCAACAGCGCTTCTGCTTAATTTCCAGCAATGATGTAAAATCATTTTGGGCACATAAAAACTGCACAATGTCTCAGTAACGCTTTAAGATAACTTAGTTATATATTATATATACGAATATAATAATAGTCATTTCTATTATTATATTCGTTGTATTCACTAAAGTCCAAGAAGATACATTAAATATCCTATTTGGTCACTAAATGTATAGTTGCTGACTTCATTATAAGAAGAAAATATGACACCTGTTGAAAACTAATACATATATGGTATTTAATTCCTTAAAAAATGTATAAAAGCTCTTATTAAAAATATATTTCATGTCAATTACATGCACTATTTGAATAAAAAATAGCGTGTTCCGAGAAATTCTAAAATAGTGAAACACACTGTGTAATCTCTAGAATTCACTCCCATAGTCAACTTTTGGTTTGGTTCAACGAATTTAATCGTGGTCGTAACTAGGCAGCGGATGAATTTAAAGAAGGCCATCAGCTTGTGTAGGCAGCAAACATCGTCTATTGTATAGGGTCATTCACGCAACCCGTTCATTAGAAGTCTTCTACATTCTAATAACAATATAATTTTGAAATTTTGGAATGTTATATTCTCCAATGTACTCTTTCGACCTAAAATATTTTAGCAATGTGTCACTTCCGGTTAAGTTGTCTCCATAAAAAAAATCTCTTGGCGTTAGATTAGAGGACCAAGATGGCCAAGACCCGATACGGCCAATCCACCGATCACCAAACATGTACGTTAGCTCCTAATAAATTTCTTGCGATGAATACGCTGGTGCATCGTCTAGTTGATACCAGCAATCCCGGAGCAAATAAAGTGGTACATTTTCAAAAAATCCTGCAACCATATCACTGACTAGCTAAATTACATTCATAAATTTCCTGCACCTTGCTGTCCATAACTAAAGCAAAACATTCAAACTAAACGTATTCTGAAAAATTGTTGCTCAATAGCTGCTCTATATCTAATAGCGTACGGGTTAGTTTGAGCCCAATGATTTTTTTTCTATTTATTATTTCTTCTTTTGTAAACTTACCTTCATCCATCCAAATAATTTTAAATAAAACATTCGGGGCCTCTCCGTTCTATAAATTCAATTCTATTGCCATCATATTGTCTCCCGAATGTAAAGCTTGCATAACAGGTAAAGAATATCGGTACATTTTATATTTTTTCGTTGGAGAGAACAAAACGAAACATTTAGATCTGTTTCTGTTACTGGTTTTTGTTAGTTTAATTTTTCCAAACTGCAGAAAATTTGATTCAATTCGCTTAAATTTGGTTTATTCATAGGAGGCAAATGAGGATATTTATCGTTAAAAGCTTTGCTGTTCTATCAATTATTCGGCGGCATTCCCAATAAAGTAGATTGAAAAATCATTACTTGTATTTGTTTCATTATGATATAATGCAAAGAATTAAAAATAATTTAAAAATCACGATAGATAACTATAATGTACCCTGATAATTTTTGGTTCAGAATTTGATTTTTTATCCTACTGTGAAATAATATACAGATCCATTTGAAAAATTATTTTTTTTAAGTTACAGAAATTTAACTTTGGTGCTAGATAATGAACATTATGAAGCAGCCATGATACTTAATGTACTATTCAAAAGTCTAAGGTGTTCAACGATGCAAGAAAAAAAAACAAATCTTGAAACAAAATAATGTTCAAGAATGAAAATTTGAATGGCTATAAAAATACGTAAATTTTTAAAAAGTTCGAAATAGAAAAAATCGGAAACAGTTAAATTTAAGCTTAGTTTACTTTAATACAAATTATTCCAGATTTCAGAAATGCCAAAATAGCAAATTTAGAGGTCATTTCTGGTTAACCGGAAATAATACGTTGTTAAAAGTATTTTAGTTGGAGAGAGCTATTGAAGAATGTAACATTCCAAAATTCAAAATGAAACTGTTGCCGTCTCTAGCTGTTAACTTTAGCAGTTTGAATTGTTTGTGCGCTAATATGTGCGAAAACTGTGCATGTGTTGCTACCTATTTTAACCCTTAAAAGGAATTCTTGGAACCTGCGTAATAAGATTCAATAAGAATATATTATCGTATGAAAGACAGTATACTTGCGTGTGACTATAAAATTATCCTTTGATCATCTTGACTTGTAAAGTCAGCCGAAGGAAAATAGATTTAATTTTAAAACTTGCATAATACACAGCGTTTAAATTAAATATAAGATTTCAAAGGAAACTGTGCAAGCAATAGTTACACACGATAATCTAATTATTTCGCTGTTCCATATACATATAAATGCAAAAGGCGTAGTCACAGTCCACCAAGGGTTGCTATCGGAATACATAATTCTCCTTTAATGTTCCAAATACGAATCCATTTTTAATATATGTCGAAATAGGAACATGTGTATGTCCGAACGTGGTACTGTACCTACCTTTCGAATGTACTTCACGTATTTCCAATATTATGCAGAGGGGGATGTCTAATATCATATTGAACTGCTTCCAACTGAGAAGTTTGTTGGATTCGGTTAGCCGTTATGGTTAATTCTTTTTTTTACATTTTAATATTTTGCCGACCCCAATTTGCCTTAAAGATTTTTCGAAATTCCTAAACGACGCCTTTTTAAACTCTGCATGATTTGTATTTACCGATAAGTGAAATTCAACTAAAAAATACATTACTGCATCTGGATTAATGTTAGAAGATGATCTTTTGTAATCGTTTCTTATGAAAATGGAGAGCGTATAGTTGCGTGTGTGTATAACTGCATGGTTATTCTCACATCTCAGTTTGCATTATATAAAAAATTGGGTTTGCTGTACCAGTGGAAGTGCCACTGAAGCCTTCGGTTGATAAGAGTTTCCTTATTTTATACAACCCACTTTTTTTATAAAAGTTTATTTTAATAAGTCCAAGAATACGAACTTCCCTGATAAAACTATCTCAATATTCAAATTATAAAAACTAAAGTATGAATATAAACTAAAACAAATAGTTTTCTTTTATTGCAAGCCTTGAAAAATTGGAAGGAATCTATTAAAGATGCAAGTAAAGCCCTTTTCATTAAGAAACCGTCGCCTGTTGTTTGTGCGCGATATTAATCTATGTAAACGTAATTAGTTCGTTGTTTAAGAATTGTTTCTTGAATGGAAAAGAAATCTGAGCATTGGGTAATTTATAAATTTAATACAATAGGTACTTTCACCTTGCGCTGCAAAACACCTTTAAGGGCATTCGACTTTTTTCTACTTAGTCGCTAAAATTTATTGAAAATTCTTTAGCAATTGTCTTTGGTCACAGAAGATGGCGATAACTTTTTTACATTAACAGTATAATTTTGTTCATAGCGCAATATTTTCATATAGCGAATTTCGCGATTTGATGTGTGTGCAAGCTTTCTTGATAAAGAATTATGTTAACACCTCAACGTACGAGGGCACATTGATATATGGGGTTTCCAACAACGGAATTGTATTTTCGAGTATCTCGTCTCAGCAAGCAATGTTTCATTATTCTGTGTATGGTCGTTGAATAACAGTGTCATTTATCATGAGCTCAATCATCGATTATTGAAATTTATAGGCGTATGATAACTGTTTTGGGCAACAATTGTACGGATGCGAGTTGGTCGCTAGTGGGTTCGACGTGCAAAATTTTGTCATAAAGGCAAAATGAACGTGTTTGACGAAAACCGATTAGGCCGACCAGTATCGGTGACGCGTAAGAAAAATCAAATGCACGGATTGTTCGACAATTAGGCAATAATCAAGAAAGAGTCCAGCATATTGTTTAGATGGGCCAGGTGGGTTCCACTACAATTAACGGATGTCATAAAAAATGCGAAAATATTTATGAAGAACTGGTACCAGTATCGACCTGATCGACCGAATCTTTGGTTCGCTATTACGATCCCGAAAACAAGCGACATTCAATGGGATTGTTGTCCTGGTACTTTACGTATACGGATATTCAAGAAGGTTCCATCAGTGCGGCCATACCCATCATTTTCTGGGATGTAAATCCGCCGAGGGAATTAAGGATTAATTTAATAGGTTATTGCAAAGCTTTGCGATCACTAAAGAAGTGTATTCACAGAGCAAGGCTAGAAAGAACAAATTATTTGTTGTACCACGACAACGCTAGCCCGCATTACCGGAATGAAACGATGACGACAGTGTCGAACCTGATATTTAGAATTGCTTTGCAACCTCAGATTTTTGTTTAATCCCAAAAAAAATCCCATTTTTTCATCAGGCACTCAAGTTCGGGCTACTGGTTGTAATCGGATCAAGAGTAAACAAGGAAGATTTTTCACGGACGGAATGAAGAAATGGATTTAGCGTTTAGAGAAATGTATTGCGCTAAATGGTAATTATGAACATTGGTACTAGAGTAAAATTTCTTCATTTTGAAGCTGGGTTCATTTGTTTTTTCTTATTTTTGTTTTATAGAGTTAGAGAGCTTGTATATCAATGTGTCCTCCTAGATATATTTTGTCAATAGAGGATTTCACTACATACAGATTTAATAATTTGAAAGCGGACAGACTATTTATCTTATCTGTATTAAATAAGAGGAGCTTCTATTCTTTGCAGTAAAATGCATTTATTAGTACTGCATGGTATATTTGTTCGTAGATATTTTCATTATATATTAGCAAATAAGAATATATATTACCTCATTTCGGAATCATGCTATTGCTGAAGATAATTTGACATATGAAACGTATTTAATAATGTTTTCCTTGGAACTAGTACTAGTAGGAAGTTAAATACAGGGGGAACTCTTAATAATTAGGGAGAAACATTGTTGCCGAAAAACGATTCAAAAAAACATAATTATTGGTGTTAAACGGTTACGTTTAGTACTTGGAAAATTATATTTCTATACTGCTAATTATTTATTATAATAATTCACGAATTATATTTGTGGAGGTATCATCACGGAGATATCAACACGACTATCCAAATTAATTTAAAATTTTGTGCGATAGTCACTACATTAGGTATAGTTACTTGACTTGAGTTCGGTTTATAGTGAAAGAGGACGGAATGTACGAGAAATAAGACGTGTTTACGGAAATCAGTTTCCAATTCGAAGAATTGGTGCAGATGCTGAGAGGCAGAGGTACTTTTGCGTCGGGATCTTATGAATTACCACAATTTTTCAACGTATAATCGTATTTTTGGAAAATGCAAACTCACACTTATTACAAGATGCTCGTCTGGCAATTGGTGTCTAGTTATGGTTTATCCATGATGAAGCACCATCCCATGTTTCATGCGAAGAACGTAATTTTTTAAGTAAAACGTGTTGTAAATGTTACACTTTTTTTCTGGGTCATTTAATACACTATAGAAGAGATAAAATTGCAGCACTAAAAGACATTTGCAATTGAATCTTTGATGGCGCGGTGAAATTTCAACCGACGAATGCATGTATTCGTCCAAATATTTTCAACAGTGTATGTGTTTTATTTTTCTTAAGACCATGTTCGCGCAAAAGATAACTTGCTTTCGTACTAGATATTATGCTCCTTAACATTTGCGAGTGTCTACTACTATAACAATACAGTACCTTGCTTGGCTAATTTATTAACTGGCGCCATCTGGAGTTGTCAGGACAGACAGTATTTTGAAGATCAGAATAGCGGAATAGCCACAAATCCCATGTGTTCAAATTTCTAAAGCGTCCGTATTTCGGAGCTAAAATAAATATCAATGCTTGATTGCTTGCGTACCTTTAAGTTTACTGGAATATTAGTACGTGTATAGTACAGGTCAGTAATTCAAAATTTGTTATGCGAAAATTTTGCAAAGACTCCAAGTTGTAGTGCTTGTAAAATTATTGGGATCTTTAGCTTCTATTCTGTAACAGTGAATGACCTTTTTATGGATTGGGGAGCTATTTTTAAAACGCCTGTATTAAAGTGTCTGCTTCATATGCCAAGTTAAGCTAAGTTAATTTTAACATCAACAAGTTTTTCAGTATTTGTTGGAAGACAAAATTTGAATAACAATAGCAAAGACTGTGGCGTAGAATGGTAAACAACACATAAGTATCGGTAATCTCCGCATCACACAAGTTTAATTAATTAATCCGGGACGGCCGTTTCGAGAATACGAATGATCCATATTCTCAACCGGTGACCGAATGCGGTCACCGTTTTTTATTTAACATAATTAAACTTGTGTGGTGCAGAGGTTACCGATACTTATGTGTTGTTTACGACAATTTGAATTAAAGCAAAATGTTATTATGGTGGGATTGAATTGTCAAATCGATGTCCTTTAATACAACTGGAACATAGTGAAAAACATCCTCAGATATATTTTGCGAATTTTCAGATTTCCAATTTAAGTTATTTCTGAATCCACTGGAAGTGGAGATTTCGTAAAAGCATGGCCGTGTTTGGACATTGCTTGACATAGTACTAAGAAGTAAAGAGGATGGACCATATATTATTTTCTGATATATTTTCGTTTACGGCACTCATTATTAGACTATATGAACTATTGTTAAAATAATGTTCCCATTGAATTGGTGTTGTAATCCTTGTTATTTCTACATCAGTAAAATGAATGTGTCCAGCAATATCAAATCTTAGTTTTAATTTGACAAATATTCGCGGTTGTGGACATCGTTGATAAAAGTAGCGCTAGCTACAGTACACATTTTTTTCGCTTTTTCCTAATACATAAATGATACCCATTGCCTGAGTTTGCTTTACTTAGATTTGAAAATTTGAATCAAGAGTTTAGCCATATGATTCGTTTATTGTTGTCAAGGTAACCAAATTATATTAACACCAGAAGTCATTTGGATGTAATTTTCAAATGCAAAACTAGCCTTTAGCTGCAAATAGCTAGTTGGGCTCAAACTTTTGTATCCATAGTTTAAAAACGTCGTCAGTATCTTTTGTTTACTGTTGTGGTAGCAATACTGATATCAGAAATTACTGGCGTTTCAATTTGAGTAAGCTTGGTGTTCAATACTGAACAACACTGTATGTTTCGAAGGCGTATTAATATCATCCCTAGATATAGAGACAAGTCTGTAATTTAATCTCATAAAAATTTGATTAGACTAGAAGATATTTGCATTTTGAAGGAAAGAGGTACACTTAAACAATTGAGAACAACATACTAACACTTTCACGGAATATA